>OU862886.1:7830833-8454166 GCA_917880725.1 Selenia dentaria | reverse complement strand
GTAGGTCGTCCACCGACACGGTGGACAGACGACCTGAGGAAGGTCGCAGGACGACGTTGGATGCAGGCCGCTTCCAACCGGCCCTTTTGGAAAATCATGGGCGAGGCATATGTTCAGCAGTGGACGTCCTACGGCTGAGATGATGATGATGATTATATAAAGCATATTTGTTGTTAAATTATTTATAATTTTGTAATTTTTATACTTGATACAGTACGGTCGTACTATATCAAATATACCTAATGTTTACTTAAACTAAAAGAGTCTTTGTCTTCACTGCTGGGAGTTCGGTTAGTATAATATACGCGCGAGGACTGAAAGGGAAAATTTGCGCGCACATTGTCAGAATAAAATTTTAAAGGTACCTTTTGTCGTGGGCGTACAATGGATTTGTTTGCGTTTTCATTAGAATTGTTATGTGGTCTGGCTAGCGTGGTGCTTCCTTCGTTAAATTATGAATGGCTAGTTCGCCATATCTTTCTTTCCATGGCCCTTCCGGCATTGCCTTCAGCTGAAAAAAAGCTGCTTGTAGCACGACGAAAAAATGGTTCCCTCCTTGTTGCCGGGCGGCGCCACGGTATATAATATGTTAAGGATCAGCGGGAGATGAGGGTCGCGGCTCCGCCATGCGTCTTTCTTCCTTCTATTATCTCCCCGCTCGCTCCACTCTAACTTCAATTTGAGACACGTCTTTAATTTTTGTTAATTTTAAATTCTTATTTCGACTTTACAGTTACAAAAAGCATGCTCTCATTATTCAGATTCCAAGGTGAACTTTATTTACAAGGTATTAAAAGTAAAAATAAAAAAAACTAATCTATAAGCCCCATAGTGGGGGGAAAAGTGGCCAAAACGCGGTATTGCCACGCTGGTTGGCAATGCTAAGTTTTCGTCCAAAGTTTTCACCAGCATTTCGGTCAACCGTCACCTCAACCAAACGTTTCGCCAGATTCCTAAACAATTTGAGAGCGGACGGCCTCCATGGGCCTAAAGTTTCGATCCCAAACGGCACAAAATTCAAAATTCAAAATTCAAAAATTATTTATTCAGTTTAGGCATCATAGACACTCTTATGAACGTCAAAATTTTTAAATGATTCTACCGCTGTCTTCGGAAAAGAACAACCGCCGAGAAGAAGCAGCAATAAACATGTACGTTCTGTGTAAATACACATATTTATGATGCTTGAGGTCTTCCGCTTTAGAGGCGGCAGCGCCAGCCCGATCAATCGTCCCAGGGAGATGAGACGGCGCCATTGTGTCCACACTCGTAGCACTCCAAACCAGGGGCTGTCCCATATTCCACGGGATGATAGTCATCCCATCTGGTCACTTGCCGTCATCCCGCATCAGCTCGTTTGTTTCTAAAACCGATGGAACTCCAGCACAGACAAAGGCCCGACGGATGATATCAAATCAATATGATATCAATATCCAAGATGACATCTAAATCGGCATCCTAATTTCTTTACAATTTAGACATACAAATTTTCCGCATAGTCAACATTTATTACCCAAACTAAGTTAAAATTGGTTCTATAATAATAGGTAATTAAACTTAGTTCTTTTTGTTTACATGCCATATTTTCGCTGCGGATTGATTAGAGATAAGGCTGTGGCCAAATTCTTAACAGATCTAAACCCGATATGAAGTAGTTTTCCTGTTATTAGGCAGGCTTGTTTAGACATTATTTTTGACTTTGTTTACAAACAAAAAGTACAAATACATCGAAGGCCGGACATACCTTCATATTCCATTCCTTCTTTATTCCATAGAACTGTCTATTCAGTGCTGCAAATGAAATCTGATTTCACATTCGTAAGTAAGTTTTGTGCATTCGTCGGAGTTATGCTAGTTGCTTCAACTTCCTGCAACGTTTTAATCTAGTAATTGATTTAGTTCAGAAATAAATGAAGGCAGTTGCTAGTTACTTCGATAACGATGAAATTGAGATTATTCAAGTGTGTAATCAATGGAGTAACCCAGCATAACTAACTATGTAAATATAAAACTATTATTTTTGTAAAAATATAAAATGTTGATCTTGAAGTGGCTAGGTATATTCATGATCAAAATTGTGAAATGCTTATAGTTGAAAAACTATTTTAATGTCTATTTTCCTATTTCAAATTGTTCTTATTTTTGTTATAAAAGTACAATGACTGACTATAATGAATATTGATCAGACTAAAAAATAAAGAAATTTGGCTTTTATAAAGTTTATTTCATAATATAGTACAAAATTGATGAGCCGCAACTATCACGAGTCAAAAACAATCTATATATATATATATATATATATATATATATATATATATATATATATATATATATATATATAATATAAAAGCGAAAGGTCACTCACTCACTCACTCATCACGAAATCTTAGAAACTACAAGTGCTAGGAGTTTCAAATTTTGCATGCGGGTTTTTTTAGGACGTAGGTGCTCACTAAGACGGGATTTTATGAAATTCAACCCCTAAGGGATTTTTTTGGGGTTGATAGTTTGTATGAAACTTCATTATGCGATTGCTAATAGTTTAAAATTTTGCATGCGGGTTCTTTTTAGGACGTAGGTGCTCACTAAGACGGGATTTTATAAAATTCAACCCCTAAGGGGTTTTTTAGGGTTGATAGTTTATATGAAACTCCGTAACTGCGAGTGCTAAAAGTTAAAAATTTTGCATGGGGGTTCTTTTTAGGACGTAGGTGCTCACTAAGACGGGATTTCATGAAATTCGACCCCTAAGGGTTCTTTTTTGGGGTTGATAGTTTGTATGAAACTTCGTTACTGCGAGTGTTAATGTTAAAATATATATATAGTTTAAAATTTTGCATGCGGGTTCTTTTTAGGACGTAGGTGCTCACTAAGACGGGATTTTATGAAATTCAACCCCTAAGGGGTATTTTTGGGGTTGATAGTTTGTATGAAACTTCGTTACGGCGAGTGCTAAAAGTTTAAAATTTTGCATGGGGGTTCTTTTTAGGACGTAGGTGCTCACTAAGATGGGATTTTATGAAATTCGACCCCTAAGGGTTGTTTTTGGGATTGATAATGAAACCTCCAAGACCAAGCGTAAGAAGACGGTGGCGGGTCAGCTAGTTGCAATATAATTACGTTCGTACCAATACAATCTTTTTGTACAATATAATCCTTTCAATGTGAAAACAAAAATTCTAAAACTCGTCTATAACAAATGACTTCATAAACAAACCATTAACCGTTGAAGCAGTCAAGTTGGTATTTATAGCACCTGCATTTAATCGACCAATTCTGCTGTAAATTACAGCGAGCAGTTAACTTAAATGCTGTATTTAGTGTTAATAGAAAACACAAACATGTTTGCGAACTTTAAACTTTAACGTTATTTTACGGGCGGCAAACTGAACCGAATTTATAGTCAAGCAAACGTGAGATTGCTGATATAGACAGGGATCTAGCATTTATCAAATTAATCTTGGTGTAAAATGCATGTTCGATCAAATCATATAAGTATATTTATAGTCAAGCAAACGTGAGATTGCTGATATAGACAGGGATCTAGCATTTATCAAATTAATCTTGGTGTAAAATGCATGTTCGATCAAATCATATAAGTATTTTTATAGCATCGAATAAGTAGACTAAGCGGACGTATAAATATATTATTCAACTGACCTTCAAAAAGAAGAGATTCTCCATTCATTTGCCTTTTTTTATTTTTCATGAGTTTATAGTTTTTTTATGAGTCAACTCATACGTTTTCACCTAGTGAACCGATTTTGATGATACTTTGTAAATTTGAAAGCTGATGCTCCTGAAATGAAATTTGATCACGATCTGACCAGTACGTTTTTGAGAATAATATGTCATGAACATCGTGTATCGGATATAATAATATTTGAAAGTCAGTTTCAAATTTATGTTAAAAAGGAGTTATTGTACAAGAGTCAATACCTACGATCACTTCTACGTCCGGGTTTAACTGGTATTGTTCATACGATCGACATTGAATGACATTTAAAAAGGAGTATTTGGCACTACCTTTGGAATTAAGTTGTTGTAATTCGTTAATTGGTTATAAATATGTGGCTTTTACGTTATACCTACTAGTACACTTTAAAAATTTAGTGCATAATGCAAATGAAATGTTTAATTTGGTGTAATTATTGATTTAGTAATCAAGTACTGTAAGTGTTAACTCATGGTTTGTATGAAAAGAAGAGTTTTAGTCAAACCACTGAGTTAATCTTCTTACTTTATATATTTTTACACTCAAGAATATACCTAACATGGAAATATTACCGTAAAACTAAGAGGAAAATAATGCCAAATACATTTAACTTTCGTTGTTTATTTAGTATTAAAAAGCAATTCCAAAGAACAATGCAATCTTGCGTATTTCACTGCACTTGAAAATTAACATTAATGAAAACTTAATTAGTAACTAAAATTAGATATTATATTAAACGTAGAAATGTAGAAGTATTCATCTGAAAAGTTACTACGATGTAATTTTTGTACAAATTGGTTCAAATAATCTTAAAGCTGGCTCTCCGTTTATTAGAGTTTTCATCAATTAGAAAATGGTTGAGTAATTCAAAATGTTTTTGTTCGCAACACTCGTGTAAGTTGTTTTCGTTACCATTTCGAATGGACCTTTACAATTCAATTCGTATACTTGTATAAAGTTGTTCAGTCGAGCATTACCATAATTGAATTGTATGAATTTTGCAAGCGTTTGCGTTTGACTTATCTCTTGTAATAACCTAACTTACGAGCGTCTAATTTATTCCAAATGAACCATAAACTAAACTTCGTAATGAAAACAAGAAGTTAAGTCATTTAACTTTTTGATAGACTTTGAGCTCGTTTTGGAATCAGATGAAATACAATTTAAAAGTTTCAAATTAGACTTTATGGAAGTAGGACAAACACTACTCATGCATTCAACATTTAAATCGTTTTAGACTGTCGAAAAAGTCGTCATTGATACACGTGTGGTTCAATTAGGAATAGTTAGATAGTTTAGTATGATGGTAAACCAAGCTTAAAGCAAGTAAATGGGGATCCCAATAATCTATCTATCCACAGTTTACCTAACTACCGATAGAAATTTGACATAACGTCTATACAAATAATGTCAAATATCTATCTCTAGTAAGGTAAACCGACATTAGATAGATTATTGGGACCGGCCGTTAGTCGATACAAAGACTAATCAAATTGTTTATTTTGTGTTATAAAAACTAACGTGGTTTTCACTCGTTTTTAATTAGAAATACGGGATTACTACCATCAAGAGGCTTCACACCGACACGCGCCAACGCAACACAGTGTATCCCGCCCCGCGCACCAACCTTTAACATCACGAGCGCTACGAGCTGCCGCCCGCACTGCTAAGCAAGATGTCATCGACGCGGGTGTCCCGTACACTCCTTGAAAAAGACCACCGAATGTGCTCGAAACTATAGTCCGACCTATCCGATAAATATTACGTGAGTAAGTATTTCTAATTAAAAACTGTATATTATTTTTAAAAACAAACCTTTCGAACATCCTTAATAAGACAATATCGAAATTAGCTCGAAAAAATGTTTATGAATATATTCAGTATGCATCACAATCTCTCTAGTAAAAATCCGTAGACCGTACGTTACTAAAAAACTAGATTAAGGCGTCACTTTGCCAAAATACTAAATAAAACAATATCAAAATTAGTTGGAAAATATGTTTGTCAAGATGCAGTTTGCATCACAATCTCTCTCGTTAAAATCCATAGACTCAAAAGATGTGGAACTATATCCGTATTTATTTATTCTGTGCCATAATGCAAGCAAACCTCTTTGACACGTATTTCGCTTCAATGCATGTTCAAGAGCTATTGAGTCGCTGAACGCTGGAATGAGAGTTCATTGCTTCGTGGAAGCCGTTCTGAATGTTACTAATATAAATGCGACTATTTTTATGGATGAATGTTTGTTACTCAATCACGACAGAACGGCTGAATGGATTTGGATGAAATTTTGTATGTAGATGGATTAGGCGCTGGAACAACACATAAAGGCGCATCCATCACCAGGCGGATGAATTTGCGGGGTGCAGCTAATATATAAAAAATATGGCGTCTGATTTAGCTTCAAAATTACTTAGGAATGTCTTAGTGACTATTTTGAATAAAAACATAAATAAAGAAATCCTGAAAGTTCTATTTTTATTATTGATATCCAAGGATTTGGACTTTGGCGCTCATGAGCATTATGCTATATATTTTTTTCAGTCAACATAATGCCTTAAATCTTACATTTTTAATGTAATTGTAATGTTATAATCAAGTGATGTGACAGTTTTTTTAAATATTTATGAATATTTATTGTTTCAAAATATGCACTGCATGTGCTTTAACAATGATCTTGTTTCTTTTTAATATAAGTTTAGGCTTAGAAATTACGAGTGAACTTACTGTACCTAATAACTTAACCCGTCCGAATCAGCAACTCTCGTTCCAGGCAAGTTTCATACATAAATCTATTGTTATTTTTTGTCCTGATGCGGACGAGTTAAATACGAGAATTTACTCATACATACTTCATATTTTTTATTTTTTTAGCGACCATAGGCAACTGGTATTTAGGTAAATTGAAAATTAGAGGAGTAAAAAACACAAACAATAAATTATCATTAGTTTGCCTGGTTCCTGACTAAATACCACGACTGTTCATAATAGAAAACTGCATGCTTATATTATAA
Organism: Selenia dentaria; assembly: GCA_917880725.1. Lineage (NCBI taxonomy): Eukaryota > Metazoa > Arthropoda > Insecta > Lepidoptera > Geometridae > Selenia > Selenia dentaria. Next base: position 8,447,434 of record OU862886.1, on the reverse strand, counting down.
TAACCACCAAAAAAAATAACCAGGTTTTATAACCTATGATTATATATATATAGGTTATTTTTTTTAAACTTCCGGAGGGCAATTAACCACAGTACTTTTATTTAGATAATAATAACATAATAAAGAAGACATTGTCAGTGCCAATTTGTTAACATCCAAGGCAGCAAACAAAGAAATCAGAACAATGAAGCTCTGCAAAACTTTATATAGGGCACGAAATTCCTTCATACAGTTGTTCATCCTAGCTCAAAACGAACTAAATTGCGCTATCAATCATTTTTGGCGTTGAAAAATGTCGTGAAACTTGGCAATGAAGAGCTATTGCGCGGAAACCAGCTCGATACCTGGCCTGAATAGTATATGAGTTGTACTGTACTCGTAGATCAGGGTACAGGGCATTATGGGCAGAGGGGGAAGTTAGGCTTTTGAACGAGCGCCATGTGCGGCAAATTGCACTGTGTCACGATTTGCCTGTAAGGTTGCCACAGCCAATATACAGTGATATATTATACAGAATACTTGTTTTAATTCTTACATGTATGTAACCTTATCTAGATGTATATACATATGGCATAGGCGTAAAAACAGCGATGACTAATTTTCATTTACTACTTGCGATCGCAACATTGGGCTGCACTATTGCAGCGATATAGTATTGACACATCAATCGAGATCATTTCATTACAGTATCTTTGTAACAATTTAATTTCATATTTAATTAATATATGCTGGTTGTTACATTACATACCATTTAAAATTTAACACACTATTATGTCTCAACTAATATTTGAAATTTTAAGTTATAAGTAATAAACACACTGTGTGAGACTTTCGCGGTTGTTAACTACATTATAATTTTTACTCACGGGATGAACACCACGATTAGGCAGGTTTTGGAGTACCGGATATTTCGGCGCAGTTACATGCACCATGTTTACGGGTAGACTGAATATGTGGGTGGATGTGAAAAAAGTTCGAAGTTATTAAGAGCAGACAAACACATCCACCCGCATATTCAGTCTACCCGTGAACATATAACTGCGCCAAAATATCGGGAACTCCAAAACCTGCCTAATCGTCGTGTACATCCCGTAAGTACTAATTATACAATACAATACAATACAAAAACTCTTTATTTGCACCAAAGTAAATACAACATAAGGAAACAACTTAAATAGTAGGCACAAATGGGCGGTCTTATCGCTAAAAGCGATCTCTTCCAGACAACCTTTGGATGGATAGCGATTACGTGATTGACATGGACGGTGGTGCAACATCACGAAGAAATATATTATTACCTAGTATTACATGAAACAGATGTAACACTAGATAATACTAGATAAAAGGGTAAAATTCAAATTAATAAAAATACACTTAAATATAACAATACTTACACTTACCTACACGTAATAATAATATAATACATATATTATACTATAAACATACATGAACATATATACTTACACGTACATAAATATCAATAACATAAAATAATATCAATCAATGAATTATGTCAGGGATTAGCATTTAACGTGGAGAGATAGTAATCTTTTACTTGAGCTTTGAAGCTATTCAGCGATTGCGCGCGTTTGATACTAGTAGGGAGGGCATTCCAAAGGTGAACTGCCTGGACTGTGAATGAAGAGTTGTAGAATATAGTACAATGTTCAGGAGTCGTTAGAAGTAAGTTTTCTGATGACCTAAGAGAGTAAGAAGAGCATTGGAGAAATCTAAATCGTTCTTTTAGGTAAAAGGGAGTAGAAGGATTAAACAATATGTTATACAGAATAGAGAGGATGTGAGAATTCCGGCGAAGGCGTATAGGGAGCCACTTAAGTTTACAGCGAAATTCGGAAACGTGGTCGTACTTTCGCAGACCAAAAATAAACCGAATACAGAGATTCTGTAGACGCTCCAGCTTGTTAAGCTGGTCCTCTGTGAGATCTATGTAACTGGCATCAGCATAGTCAAGAATGGGAAAAAGGAGAGATTGTGCAAGTGCAGCTTTGGTAGCAGTGGGTAAAAAGTTACGCAGTCTGTTAAGGGAGGCTGCTGATGCAAACATTTTTCGTGCTACAGATTGGATTTGTGGTTGCCAAGACATACAGTTATCCATGATTATTCCCAAGTTCTTAACTTGAGTGCTATAAGGCACACATATACCACCAAATACGATTTCGGGGAGAGTTGTGAAATCAATCTTCGATACTAATCTGGAGCTTCCAACAATGATAACTTGAGTTTTTATTGGGTTTATTGTAAGTCCGTGAGATCTACTCCAGTTAGCTATACGAAGTAAATCGCCGTTGACCTCATCAACAGCATCTGCTAAGTGATCTAGTGGAGCCTGAGAGTATATCTGAAGATCGTCTGCATAGAGATGGTAGGAAGAAGTAAGAAAGAAAGATATAGAGTTTATAAATACGGCAAAAAGAAGAGGTGACAGTACGCCGCCTTGAGGAACGCCAGCATTTGTTTCACACCAAGAAGAGAAAGTATCCTGAATGCGAATACGTTGGCGTCGCCCAAATAGATAGCTTCGAAACCAGTCAATTACCGATGGAGATATGTTTATAGAGCGAAGCAATGCTAGGAGGATGTCGAAATCTACGGAATTAAAAGCATTGCTAAAGTCAAGTAAGGTAAGTATGGTAAGCTGTCTGTTATCCATACCTAGTCTGATGTCATCAGTTACTTTGACAAGTGCAGAGACAGTGCTATGGCCGGTTCGAAACCCAGACTGGAGAGGATTAAGAAGCATATTTTGGTTGAGGAAGGAACTGAGTTGGTTATGTACTAGGCGCTCCAAGACTTTTGATAGGAAAGGAAGAATAGAAATAGGTCGATATTCGGAGAAGGACTTGGGATTAGATTTCTTAAATAAGTAATAGTTTTCAAATAGATGGAATAAGAACAATTATTGACATAATTTTACCCTAAATATTCTATGGTCACCCATCCAATTAGGCAACTGAACCCCTGTTCCAAACATCGAATATAATTATTACAATACTAGCTGTGGCTCCACGGTTTCATCCGCGTAGTGATGGATGATGATGATGATGATGGTGATGATGAGAAAGTATCATATAAGTTACTGTTCTCCTCATCCGCCTCATCTATCTACATACCAAATTCAATTCAAATACGTCAGAGAAAGAGTAAACACATCCTACATCCGTACATACAAACTTTTGCGGTTATAATATTAGTAGGATACGAAACATACATGTTCTCGAAGACATCTTACTGATGACACTATGCTACCAAATTATTCCAAGTGAGGGAGGACTCACTGTTTCAGTGTGCTAGGGCTGCCGCAAGCACGCTCCGTCCTGTAGGGTCGTATACGTAATTACTGCGGCGTACGCTCCTTGAGTGATGATGATGGCACTCAACACACTACCGAGTTACAACCCTACAATCCTTAGTCTGTTACAGAAAAGGAAAAGGATATGATTCTGCGAAATAAGTGAGTGTTTTCCGCAAGTAATATGTACATGTTTTTGTCGAGTGTTATGCCTAATTTAACGAGAGATGTGACTAAAATGTGTCTGCACCTTGTGTATGTTCAGAATACTGATAGGTTCTATTGTTTAATCTTGTAATATTTGATGGTATCTATACAGTTAGTTCCATACAACTGTTAGCAAAAACACGCTTAGAATTATTGTTAACTGTTATTTGTTAACGATTTAGCTGAAGTCTACATATAAATCAAAATATCGTAATATACCTAAATAATTTACGACTAAAACTAAACTCACACAAACACAGAAAATCAGGAGGCTGCACTATGCCATCATTATTCATCATTATCTGCCGGAAGACATAGGCCTAGACTGTTGAACATAGGCCTCCCTCATAGAACGCCACTTAGAACTGCTACTCGCTTCCTGCATCCAGTGATTCTCCGCGGTTTTGACGAGGTTGTCGGTCCACCTAGCGAGGCGGCCTACACTACATCTTCCGGTGCGTGGTTGCCACTCGAGAACCTTTCTTCCCCATCGGTTGTCATTTTTGCGAGCGGTTTGGCCTGCCCATTGCCACTTCAACTTGCTAATTTTGAAAGCTATGCCGGTGACCTTAGTTCTCCTACGGATCTCCTCATTTCGGATCTCATCACGCAGGGAAACCCCAAGCATAGCCCTTTCCAATGCTTGTTGAGCGACTTTAAGCTTGTTAATGAGGTCAACACTAAGGGACCACGTCTCAGTGCCAAAGTCATCACTAACAACACACACTGGTTGAAAAGCTTGGTTTTCAGGCTCTGAGGTATTGGGAACGAAAAGATGGATTGAAACTTCCCCAACGCTGCCCATCCGAGCTGGATTTTTTGCATTCTGCACTTGGTGTATCATAATATGATGTTTATAATGTGATATGTTTATGTAATTATAATTTTGTACACGTATTTTATTTATAATGCGTTGATATAAGATAATATAAGTAAAGGTATATTCGTTTTTGGTCACGCTATAAATTAAGTACATATTTTTTTTTATAAAGTAAATGTTCAGTTTACCTTTCATATTTTGTAATAGTCAAGTTAAGAATTGCGTTAACTTTTTAGACATGCTTGCAAATCCGACCTCTCAATCGTATTAATGCATGGAGACCTATAGACACACCAGTGTACCAAACATCGATATTATTATCCTTATTCTTTTTTAACCGTACAAGGTCTAAAACGGAAAAGAACTCGGTAGCTTTACGAGGGTTTCTACCAAGCAGCGTTGGGCCCTCGTTGTGGATTATTATGGCCCATACACGTCTCCCTGAGAGGAACGCTTGAATCCCAGCAGTAAGTACCGATTAAACGAAATAGTTAACTATATAACTACTATACTATAACTATATATTTACAGATTTCGTTGAGGTCTCATTACTTATTCACGCCACTATGTCGCTACTTATGATTGTTTTCTTTTAGACTTTCGTCTTTAATTCAATTACACTAATTGCCCCCTCAAACCAAGAGACTAAATATAAATAAACAAAATCAAACATATTAATAATCAAACGTATTCATGGCACCATCACATATCTAGTCAGAATTGTGTCCTCAGGGCTTGCTCTAAGGCGCAAACCCCACATATCGGGCGTCGGGCGCCGATATGGCACGGGCGGTTCCTATTCCATTCAAATTTCTAACATAACATGGGAATAAAGCGTAATTTAGAAGCTGCCTATCAGGCACCGGCACCGAAATGACACGTCCGAGCAACGACATACTGTGTGCATTTTGTATGAAATTTGAATGGAATAGGCCATGTCCGCGCCCGACGCCCAATATGTGGGGTTTGCGCCTAAATCGCAATCTGGCGGTTGATAACGCACGGTTCCCGTCTATGTACGCTCTGAGTTATAACATGCCCCATTACTGCGATAAGCACTTTGAAAAGGTTCTTCAATGGTATTCGTTTTATTTTCATACATCAGTCCTTATTTCAAATAAGAACACATTATTGTATAAGAAGCCTTTGCGTTCAATAGGTGGAATGGCATCCAAGGGTTTTGAATACCTTAGTAGGTATACATAAATATTATGATTTTACAAGTTCTTAAAAGTCTTCATTTTTGATCAGAATATTTTGAGCTCTTATTTTTTCGTAATAGAGTTATATGCCTTGGCAAAGACGCAGTTAAAAATGTTGAAAATCATACATTTCGCGGATATTTGTTTTAATATCACGATGGTATTGAATCAAAGGAAGAAGTGAAGTTGAAATCATACATTTTCAAGTTAATACATAATTTTAATATAAATCTATTTCTAATGATCCTCTACCGATACATTAAACAATAGAACCACTACATAGTAATTGATGAATCTTATAGTTACAAAATAAACGCTGACAACTTAGTAAAAGTCTGATATAGGTATAGGTAGGATAATTCCTCTAGGTAATCTATAGCTAATTAATGTTCAACTATAGATATATTTTTAGAGTGAAGCAAAGCAAATTAATGTTGCATCATTTTATTGATATTTAGTTAACTTTTAAAAATCAAATTCAGGATTTGAAATGCCAAGCTGCGCTTGAAAACAATAATTGGCGATATACTAGTAGCTCCCGAAGCTGACAAGCTGAAGTGGGACAAGGCCATTCAGGTTTCACAACACCGTATAATATAGCTACTTCGACAATCGCCCTTGGGCTTTTACCAAGTGTATGTGCCCTTTTGCAAGTAATTGTCGAATAGGATAGGAATAGGACCAAAATTACAGCAGAAATGGATAAAATAATAAAACAACTACGAGTACATCATCTAAATTTTATTGTTCTGTCTGAGTCCACATTATTTTGTATAAAAATCTAAGTCTTATGTAAACCCTGGTAAGGACAATAGGCCAATAGAAAAATAATTATTATGCTTTAAATTTTCCCTCTTCAATAATTTACAACTCAATTAGAACCACCAAATTTTAATAAGTATTACTTTAGTAACCCCAAGTCTATGAGGGGAAGGTGCATACAAATTTAGGGTATAAACGTTTTCTTTTAGTTTGGCTAAATGCTTGAACAAGCGACAGGTGACGCAACTGCTAAAAAAATAGTCACAGAAATAGCATTTCTATGCACTGAAACTTGGACAGCATTCTAGGTATTTTTGTTCAACCAACATTCTATAATACACCACATTGCAATTTTAGAGAGAATAATTCATATGCAACATCAATACGAAAGTTAAGTATTTGAAACTTGACTTCTTGACTTCTTTTGGTTGGATATTGCTGTCTCCATTCCCAAACGACGGTTAAAATCCGATAGAGAGTTAAAATTTCATGCACGGGCCTCGTGCCTCGCTTAGGCCTAGTGGTCATGGCATCTGACACGGATTGTCGGAAGACGCGGGTTCGAATCCCGTCCGAGAATGTAAATATTTATCTCCAGAATTGCAATGTTTGGTAGCGCTTAGCCAGGCGTTATTGCTTTAAAAATCATAATATCATTTTTTGATACTATTGTGATTTTTTTATGTTAGCTTTTTTGAAGGAGATCAATAAACAAGTAATATACATGAATTTAAATAAGCAGTAACATTTGAATGACAAAACATTTCATAATACTATTTGATACACAAAACCTACGAAACATGATTAGGAATATTAGTAAAAGTGAACAATGTCACTAAGAGAAATGGATAGAATTTATGATTGTCCCAGTGACCCCAATCGGGCTGCTCCTACGGGAAACGCACCAATGTAATATATACCCGATATGTGCGATAAGAGTTCCGCGACGTTCCCATAAGGTCCCTACATAAGGCCTTTCTCATGACAGTAGCTAAAGCCAATCCATTCCAGCACAACCCTTTTAATTTCCTAAGAGAATGCACCTTATTTATCCCACTGGGATTGAGATAGTTTGTAAAATCTCCATAATTTCTTGGAGATTAATAAGATTAAATCTGGAAAAAGTTTCTAAAGTAGAATATAATGCCAGCTGCGCACACAGCTTTGCCTGCGCTAAATAAATATTTAAATCACTACAATATTGGGTAGCGGAAAAAAATACAAGGCTTTGAATTTCTCTATGCAAAAATATAAAATCGCGTCGTTCTGTGGGCCAGTTGATGTATGAAAGAAGGACAGGGCGACAAACGTACTTTCTCCTTTATACTGACTTATTTACATGGGAATCATTATTCGGGTTAAAATAGGAGATCTGTGTTGTGTCGGGAAGGCGCTGAAGTTCCATGAAGTGCCCCTTTACCTCTGTCAGATCGTTGCTGCCTACCTCTCCGAGGGGTACGTTTCGTACGTAGGCCGCGAAGGTCGAGAGCAGCGGCGGGAAATGTTGTGCGGTGTCCCACATGTCCACAGTCCCATCAGTCCTTGGGCCGCTCTTGTGGAACATTGGGTACGACTGCGTGTTGCGGGGCAATCTCAATCCGGGTGCCCTCGGGATCTATGCAGATGACACGTTGGTGACTGCCCGGGACGAGAGTTTCGAGGTGGCTGCCCGTCTTGTGCAGGCATCAACATTCCACGCTCGACAGTTTATTATAGGGATGTGGAGGGAGCGGCTGGCCCAACCTAGGGCTGGTCACTGGACTATTGAGGTTGTCCAACCTGTCCTCCAAGATTGGTTGTACAGGGAACCCGGGACACTTACCTTCCGGTTGGTGCAAGTCCTTATGGGCCACGGGTGCTTTCGGAAGTACCTGTATCCGCGTGCCTCTCAAAGATGTTGGGGTGCAGTGACTCCTGCTTCATCCCACTGGGATGGAATCTTCATGAGAGGTTCAATGCCGCCGGGGTCGCAGACGAGTACAAAACCGTTCACCGTGTGGTGGTTTAGTTGGTATGGTCTGCTTGCTGCTATGCGTTAGGCGGTTGGCGCGTACATGAAGAGTCCGAAATACCCCGTCGAGTCCCCCCGGATTCGGCGGGGATGTGTAAGGGCATTCCCCACACGGAAAAAAAGAATATAAAATAGATATGTGTGAGTCAAACCAAATCATCGAACTATGTCAAAAATTTAAATTCAAACAAAATAAAAGACAAGAAATAAGTTTGGTTTTAACTAACTGCTGCCCGCGATATGAATTATATGAATGATAACTATCCAAGTATAAACATTTCAGGATAAAAGAAAGTAATAACCGGCCAAGTGCGAGTTGGACTCGCGCACGAAGGGTTCCGTACCATTATCTATAAATCTTCCATACAACCGACATTTTTTTCGCTGTTTTTATAGATAAATTAATATTTTTTTACGGAACCCTTCGTGTGCGAGTCCGACCCGCACTTTGCCGGGTTTTTTATTTATAATAATATGGGACAACACACGGGCGATGCAGACAGACGGGCGGACGGCGGAGTATGGCCGCTTTTAGTGCTCGACCAACCGTTCAGTGCGTACGTCGGTCGCGCTTGTCATTTGTATGAACACTCACAAGTAGTTACAGTGCTCGACCGACCGTACGCACGCGTATACCGTACGATCGGTTGTGCGTATCGTCAGGTACGCACGGACGGTCACGCGAGCACCAAAACCGACCTAAGACTAGACGAGCATCTATGTACATGAACATTTACATACTGTCATTACAATCGTGCGATCCTCTAATGATGCGTCGAGGAACTCTTATTTTCTTCTTATTTTTAGCTCTTTATTGCATATCACATAACAAAACGGTTGATACATAAAATTGTAGTTCCTGTGATACCCCGTAAGGGCACTGCAACTTAAGAGAGGGGTACATTACTTATTTGAACCTCTAATCATAATCATGTTAAACAATAGCTATGAACTAAAACGTAGAATCATGATTTATGTAAATACTATTATATTTTTTGAAAATTTACCAAAGTATTACGCAAAACATTTAGCAAGGATTTAAGTTACTAACTATATTATATTAAATATATATATACATAAAAAGTAATTATCAATAAAGAATGTGCGTTTGTGAAGGTGTGTGTATGCGTATATGGTGTGTATCATTATGTTTGTTTTATGTTGACAGCGAGTGTGGGTCGCTCTCGAGAGTTATTTCTTAGTAAAATTGTTAATACGGACTGTACAGTTACAAATAATGTGTTTAAATGAACATTATGTGATATCTCACCCTTAAAATATGGAGAACAGTGTTTAATTGATGGATTTTTAATGTTTTCAAACAACATTTGGTGTGCGGATTAGTGCAGTGATAAAACCAAATTGCGGGTGGCGGGAATTCGGAGTGCCGCATCGCGCTCTTTCACTCTTGCGCGAAATAGCTATCTAGGTCTCTGTCGCACTCGGTGTTATCACTACATTCTAGAAGTTAAGATGGATTGTGGAGTTTGTAACAGAGAAATGAATGTAGTTGAGACTATTGAATGTAATGGATGCAAGAAGAAATACCATTATAGATGTGTGAATATAGCCCCGGCGGAGGCGGTTAAGCAGAAGAGTACTTTTAAGTGTGCCCCTTTTTTTTTTTTTTTTTTTAAGATGCTACGTAGAACTGCCAGCTATAGCGCAGCATCTCAAGACTTAACTTTTTTTTTTGCATTTATTTCAAGTTCATGGGTAAAGCTATGGCTGTATGACCTTGTAGCTGCAGAACTGTACGGTTTCAATCGTATTAGTGCTCCTGGAGTCGAGAATGCCTGAGATGCTACGTAGAACTGCCAGCTATAGCGCAGCATCTCAAGACTTAACTTTTTTTTTGCATTTATTTCATTTTTAAGACTAGAACTATGGCTGTATGACCTTGTAGCTGCAGAACTGTACGGTTTCAATCGCATTATTGCTCCTGGAGTCGAGAACGCCTGAGATGCTACGTAGAACTGCCAGCTATAGTGCAGCATCTCAAGACTTAACTTTTTTTTGCATTTATTTCAAGTTTATGACTAGAACTATGGCTGTATGACCTTGTAGCTGCAGAACTGTACGGTTTCAATCGTGGTATTGCTCCTGGAGTCGAGAACGCCTGAGATGCTACGTAGAACTGCCAGCTATAGTGCAGCATCTCAAGACTTAAATTTTTTTTTTGCATTTAGTTCAAGTTTATGAATAGAACTATGGCTGTATGACCTTGTAGCTGCAGAACTGTACGGTTTCAATCGTATTAGTGCTCCTGGAGTCGAGAACGCCTGAGATGCTCCGTAGAACTGCCAGCTATAGCGCAGCATCTCAAGACTTAACTATTTTTTTTTTTCATTTTTTTCACGTTTATGACTAGAACTATGGCTCCATGACCTTGTAGCTGCAGAACTGTACAGTTTCCATCGTATTAGTCCTCCTGGAGTCGAGAACGCCTGAGATGCTATGTAGAACTGCCTGCTATAGTGCAGCATCTCAGGGTTTAATGATTTTTTTGACATTTTTTTTCAAATTTATGACTAGAACTATGGCTGTATAAGCTTGTGGCTGCAGAACTTTGCAGTTTCAATCGTATTAGTGCTCATGGAGTCGAGAACGCCTGAGATGCTACGTAGAACTGCGAGCTATAGCGCAGCATCTCAAGATTTAACAAATTTTTTTTACATATTTTTCAAGTTTATGACTAGAACTATGGCTGTATAAGCTTGTGGCTGCAGAACTTTGCAGTTTCAATCGTATTAGTGTTCCTGGAGTCGAGAACGCCTGAGATGCTATGTAGAACTGCCTGCCTTAGTGCAGCATCTCAGGGCTTAATGATTTTTTTGACATTTTTTTTCATATTTAGTACTAGAACTATGGCTGTATGAGCTTGTGGCTGCAGAACTTTGCAGTTTCAATCGTATTAGTGTTCCTGGAGTCGAGAACGCCTGAGATGCTATGTAGAACTGCCTGCTATAGTGCAGCATCTCAGGGCTTAAATATTTTTTTGTTTTTTTTTTTCAAATTTATGACTAGAACTATAGCTGAATGAACTTGTGGCTGCAGAACTGTACGGCTTCTATTATATTTTTGCTCTTGGAGTCGAGAACGCCTGAGATACTACGTAGAACTGCCTGCTATAGTGCAGCATCTCAGGGCTTAATGATTTTTTTGACATTTTTTTTTCAAACTTATGACTAGAACTATGACTGTATAAGCTTGTGGCTGCAGAACTTTGCAGTTTCAATCGTATTAGTGCTCCTGGAGTCGAGAACGCGTGAGATGCTACGTAGAACTGCCAGCTATAGCGCAGCATCTCAAGACTTAACGATTTTATTGAAAAAAATATTACTCTACTTTTTAGTGTGCAATTATTGCTTTACGCCCTAAAATGAATAGAACTATTTATTTTTAAGCATATTTGTATACTAACTTCTCAGAACTCTTGAGATGCTAAAAGATTGTGTGTGAAGATAGCATCTCATTTAAAAAAAAAGGATTTTTTTAATGTTTTTTACCAGAACTATTGTTGGAAAGTCGGCAGTCGATAGAACTCTGTATTTTCATCCATATTTGTGGTCTAATAATTGAAAATTGTTGAGATGCTGGGTGACGGCATGCGAAGTTAACATCTCATTTTTTTAATTCGATTTTTCGTGTCAAAAATAGGTGAACTATTCAAAATAACTATCAGGAACTATAGAACTATTGGGGATGTTACTAGAACTCCGAAAAAATTTTGAGATTCTGGAAAGTGTTATGCTAGGTAATACCTTTAAACAAAAATAATACCTTTTTACCGTGTCTGTGAAGACACGGTAAAAAGGTATTATTTTTGTTTTACTAAAATTAATATCTAAGTTGTGTTCTTGTAGCCATCTTAATGTTTTGTGAAGAATACAATTAATCTTTTCATTTATATTCAAATTATATTATTGCATGAAATAAGGAGGGAAATATCATCAGCGAATAGGACACATGGTTCTTCCATGATTTTTGGCAGTTCATTGATATATATAAAAAAAAGAAGACAACCGATGACACTGCCTTGTGGAATGGATGCGTTCACTGCTCTACTGTCAGATCTTACTAATTTTATTTCGCTAGTCATTGAGTTAGAATATTCGACTTCTACTAATTGTTGTCTATTTGTTAGGTACGATGTAAACCATTTATGAGGGATGCTGCGGATTCCTATGCTGTATAATTTATTAAAGAGTATGTTAAATTGGACCTTATCGTATGCCTTAGACATATCAAGTAAGATACCGATTGCGTATTTTTTGTCATTGATAATTTTGAGTATTTCTTGTATATATTTGTAAACTGCTAGTGTTGTTGATAGTTTTTTCCTAAATCCATTCTGGGAATCATCAAAAATGGTGTACTTTTCGCAAAAGTTGTATACGCGATTACACATGGCTTTCTCAAATATTTTAGAAGGTGCTGGTAATAGGGAAATGGGACGGTAGTTATTAGGGTCTGTTTTTTATTTTTCTTATGTATAGGTTTTATGAGTCCTATTTTTAACATATCAGGGAAAACGCCCTCATTGAAGGATTGGTTAATCAAAAGACTAAAGGGCATAGTTAATTACTGTTCAGCGCAGTTTCTTAAAAGACTAGACGGTATTTCATCAATACCACGGCTATTCTTGTTCCTTAGACTTTTTATTATATTGAAGACTTCAGAAAGCTGTACTGGACTTAAAAATAATACTGGACTTAATAATACTTTATGAGATTATAATGATTCGTCGACGAAGTTGTCGGCGATTCATTAGAGTTGGTCGGTTGGTCTTGCTTGGCTGATGGACCATTCGACGGAAATTGAACGGGTGCTTTGTTTATTCATTTCATAACTAGGTACCTATATATATTTACAAATTTAGTACTGAAAACTTTAATAACCATTAGCCGTTACTTATAAGAACTCACGAATTTGATACCACTGAATACTATTGTTTATTATCATAAAGCTGTTGTTTTACTAATACTGGTAAATAAAAATAAAGTATAAAGTATAGTAAATTAAAGTAGGTACACATTTGTATTTTTATACATGATACGTTCGCAGCGTAGCTTGCCTTGTCGTTCTTAACTAGGTTAAAAGCAACCTTTGCTGCGGTCACAACTTGGATGGGTGACTGCTAGTGACATTTTCAACTGAACGCTTTCTTACTTCGGAGTGTACAATAAGAATGTGCACATTGTAAGAAACTTCTGTTAAACTCCTAACGTGTGCCAGAAGGCACTCAGCGTATACATTTTGTACTAGACCCCGCAGACCATTAGAAAATTTCTGATGCGAACGTCCGCTCTTGCTTGTATTTGAACAACAGTCGTTAGGCTATGGCAAAGATTTTCGGGTGGCCGAAAATCTTTGCCATAGCCTAATAAGGCCGTGCGCGCACTGCCTTGCGTTGCGTTTTTTTCTACCGTGCGGTTGAATTAACGCAGTGAGGGGTCCGCACACTGCGGTGATACAAACGTACGTTTTGTTATTCGAATAGAGGAGACCGAATTAGTTGACTGTAGGGCACGTTTTGTTATTCGAATATAGCTGTGGGCCCCACACTAAACGTCATCGTTATGGACTACCATAAAAGAGTTGATATCTGTATAATTTTATTATTACATAAAAAAGAGTACCCAAACGGTATTGGGTACATCCCTTGACGGCCTTAAGACCAATATCCCATTCTATTTATTAAGGGCTTATTTTTCGTAAAATATAACGATCTACTTTTGTATCCAAAAAGTTTTTCGGATATTACAGAATGCTCTTCTGATAATTTGTTGAGAACCGTTGAGCCTAAATTAATACAAAATTGAATAATGAAATACGCCAACCACACCAATTTTATAAAGTTGAAAGATTTGTACTTTTGTATGTTTATAATATACTCAAAAACTACTGAACCGATTGCATACATTCTTTCACCTACATTATAACCTACATTACTCTACATTATCCCTGAGTAACAAAGGTATTTTGATTCATCATCATCCATTACTATGCGGGTGAAACCGCGAAGCAATATTTAAATAAAAAATACCCTTTAAAACAAATTAAAAATCTGCTTACCTTAAATTTTCAACACCATGTTTCTGAAGTTACGACTCCTCGAATTAACTTTCAACAGATCAACTTAATTTATATGCTTGTAGGACCTTGCAATATTGGGAAAGTTTAAACGATATTGAGTTCAAAGTGGTGGTTGCTTCCAGAAAGTTGACCGCGAAATTAAATTATATTATTGGTAAATAACTTTTAAATCAAATATAAAAAAATAAATTCAATGTCATTTCATACTAGTCAATGCACTAACTCGTATATTTATTATATTTTGCTTTGATTAAACATACACAGAACAAAATGGAACAATTGAAAAATTAAAGGACATTATGTTCTATTTTCTCAACATTTTAGAAGAATTCAAAGATTACACAAAAACATATCGCAAGACGCAATTATCATTTCAATATAGGTAACATGCAATGGGTAACGAGAAAAATTCTTACAAATTAACGTAAAATATAACTACCTATTAAGGCACATCCCAGAGCAAATGACCTTCATAATGTGGTTCTAGGCCGTAGTCCATAGTCGTCTCTCGAACGGGGGTTCGAAAGTCAACTCCCGGCAGCCTTTATGCTCGGTCCTCTGGCGAAAATGTTCATCTATTTCTGAATAATTGGTTAAAACACATAAAAATAGGTCTTTTGAATATTTTTAAATCAAATATCTAACTGTGTATTTCCCAATTTCTGTGGTTTTTAGAGACTGTGTTAGATTGTAATCACTGTTAATAATATTTTAAACGTGCATTATGTAGAGACAATGTTGGAAGTTGTCATGATATTTTTATTATGTTCAAAGTCCTTGAAAAAGGCGATGATAGCTTTTGAACATCAAGGCCTGCGCATCATTTGCTATGGGCCGCGCCTTAAGGCCTGAACACTTTAGTTAACTTAATGGGTAAATTTTTACATGTGTAAGACCTTGAGAGCTTCGGACATCTGTATTATATTTCTCTTTATCATTGTTATGCAATTGAGTGACAAGTGGTCAATTTGTGTGCCTAATGTTAAACACTACAACCATTGCATGCCCATGCCATTTGCAGTGCCACTTTGTGCATAGATCTAGTTTAAGACATAGTTTTTGAGTCTCTTTTACCTAAAAAAAATCACTCGCTACAAGACCCTTCACACCTTAAAGCAGTAGTGCTTGCGCGCTATTACTTCAGGACATAATATTTGGCACTGCGGTCGTACGTACCAACCAAGATGGCGTCTTGTACAGGAAACCAACCACCGAATATAGCTATTAGTTGTCGACATGATTTTATTGCTAAATTAAGTTTTTATACCAACATTTTCAATGATATTTCAATCCCTTGATAACGAAACTGTTGTCATTGTTTATAAATTATATTTGCACGATCCATCATCATTTTGCAATATATCATGCCAACGCCGGTCTCCCGCATTTCACAAGACGGTAAGTATTCTTTCCGCGAACTGTGATAAACTGCTAAACTTGCTCAAGAAAATCCTCTGTGGAAGCCAATAAACACTTATATTTTCTCCCTCTCTATATTTCAGTTCCGTGATTGCTGATATATTTTTTGCGTGCGGAATAAATAAATAACATGTAATATGTAAAGCTAAGCGTGGAACGACTGTGTAATGCCGATGAGTGTGTTGTTCTACTGATTTGTGAATTGGCGCTATGGCTTGGGAAATGAAGAAGGATGGCTAGGGCGTACGATTCCGGTATTTGCCGTTGTGTGATTTGAAAAGCTTGTGATTTTTTTATAGACATTATCTTTTCATTATTAAATTACAGTAATATAATGAATCCGGAAGTTTTTTCCTTAGTGAGGCTGTGAGTGCATATGTTTATTACTTCTTCATGCTGAAACGATGAAATTTGAGATGGACTTTGCTTATACGTACGATTAATTATTATTCATGCTTGTTTGCATCTTTATTTACCTGATAGTGTCTAAGGGATGGCAACAACCTTATTCCACACAATCGGAGTCTCGGACAGAGGCTAGTATTATAAATCTGAATCTTCCAGATTCTGTTTGTTATCTTTTTACAAAAGAACATTATATTCTTGAAATTTGATATTTATGAAGTCTGGGTCCGGCAGTACATGTTAGAGTAATACTTTTCATCGTCAGACATCTGCTATACTTCAGCCTACAAATATATAGGGATGCCATATTATTCTTTAGTCTTTTTTAACCTAGTTTCAAAAAGGAAAAGATTCTCAACTTTACTGTTTTTTCTATGTGAAACGAATTAAGACACCAGCTTTCAAATAAAAAAAAATCTTCAACATCTATAAAATAGAACTTTTTTTATTTAAAAGCTGGTGGTTCTAATGTGGTGATATATTAATATAAAAGATGTATCTAATGCGCAAATTAGTTAACGCTGTTAGGTTCCGATGATCAATCAAATCTGTCGCTCTCTCCAAACATCTCAGAAAACACAGAATAGGCAAGGAGTTAAATTTTGACGGGCTAGTAGTCTGGGTGTCCGATGATAAGTTGGAAAAGGCGAAACTAAATTATTCAAATCAGTAGCATACTTCTCCACACTCCTGTCACATATTTAAATATGTACATATAAATATTGTTTTACGTAAATTATTTCGTCGTTTCGTATATATTTTAACCGTATTGAAACATTGCGATATTTTCAAGGTTTAGATGTCCTTTTTATTTATTTATCAACGTTTAAAACATTTGAATAAGAAATCATTAGCTAATCGTTAGCTCTATTGACAGTTTCCGTTCATTTTAAATTCAATAAGAAATGTGTTCATTTTAAATTCAATAAGAAACAATGTGTGATGGGTGTATCCCCATATTGTATCCGATAATAAATATACTTGACTTTGCAAAGATGTGAAGCCTCATGTCAAATATGATCTAATATTCAAATTTTTTTAGATATACGATCACAAGTTATTGCTTGGCAGATCCATCCTAAAGATAATAACAGCGGTGTCAAGTACTATTTCACCTTCGCATGAATATCCTGTTTTTCATATTGAACGCAACGTAACATCCAGTTAATAAGTAACCAATGTGATATTAAACAGTCCAAGTCTGTTAGCTATAGGTATAATATATAACATACTAGCGACTGCCCGCGACTTCGTTCAAGTAGTAGGCTCGGCTTTCGGCCTCGCCATTACCTCCCATCTTTTTTTGTTTTTTCTTTCATAAGGACCTTCTCCTGACAATAACTAACACATATAGTCGATCCAGGCGCTATTTTGCAGACATCCAAATTGAAATGAAATAAAAAGGAAAATTTAGTGACATTTCTGATTAAAAATTACTTATTATAAACTTATTTACTTACTTATTATAATAAATATCTATTATGAACTTATGGCAGAGATGCAGTGTACACCAGCCTCCCTCCCGCATAAAATGAATGTAGAAAGTACCTATACATAATAAGCAACACAAAAACAACCCAATTAAATTACATTTAACTTAGCTGAAGATTTTCAATGAGAACTTTTATATCATTATATAAGTCACGTGTCGTTATCAGCCCAATTTAAGTGTAATTTCAAACTCGGATAAAATAAATGTTGAGCTTGGGTATATATTACTTATATCTTTCCAAAAAAGTCTCACATGTTTAGTTGGATAAAACCTTTGGCCTCCGTCACGTAACATGAAACACTTCCCGTCACTCCGAATAGGCTTTGCTCAGATCCAACACTAAATAAATAGAGCCAAATATAAAAAGGGAAAGCTGCCAACATGACTAAGTACCTCTTGCCGTCGAATCATATTGGAACACCACTTTCACCCTCGCGAACGGCATTGACCGTCTAGTTACTGCCAATATCAGTATGTGCTCTGTAGAAAAATATAATGAGTCTAATCATAGTGCACCTCATAAGCGCCTTGAAGCGCTTTATTTTAGAGTGCGTCCAGAATCACTAAGATTCCAACGTATAGTTTGTGAATACAGAACGTATAGTGGTAACTTTAAAGAGAAATCATTATACAGAGTGTTTGGTAGAGGGACCGACAAACCAAATGAGCGTGTTCGGGGGCTTACTTGGAGAATACAAGTAGGCCAAATAAAATCCCCGACACCCCAATTTTTTTAAACTTTTTTTTGTGAATTTTCTCGTTTTAACCTATTTAATACCAGTTAGGTACCAAGTTTAATTAGAGGGCCATACTTTTAAGTAAGACTCCATAGTATTTAGCTGTGGTGAAAAATTATGATTAATAATATGCTGGCTTTAATAATCAACGTGGAAAAGTACGTTAATTAGTTTATAAATAGATGTGGGGTGTAAAGATGGGACCGATGAAATATAATTAGATAGACGATAAAGTATTCATGTGCAAAATTTCACCCACGAAAAACTGTTAAGTTATTATAGGATTCGGACAGTTGGACGACACGTTTTCTTTGAATCGTATATAATGTTTTTGGAATGCTATTGTATTAATTGGCGAGTCAACCGGTAGTTTTACTAAACTAAAATGTTTACCAAGATGTCCTTAAAAAAATATTTTAATTAGGTATCTTTTTTATACCTACCTACATTATTGTATATTTAGATACGTGCAATGTATGAGGTTTCACTGTTCCTCGTCATCAGTTCGAACACAGTCCTCACTAACTATTGCGCTAATACAGTTTACTGTATTGTTTTACAAAACGTAACTTTTGCTATAATTTGAAATTAAATACATACAAAAATAAATCAAGGGAAACTAAATAAAAGTGAATATTGAAGCAATCAAAAACTGAAGTGCCCTTACTTTCGTTTCAGCGTTATTATACGTACCAAACATCCAGCATTTTTTCACAAAGCTAGAGGGAAAACGTTATTCAACGAGCATAAACCGAGTCGACATGATAAATTATGTAATTTGCAACCAACTCCTGGGTCGGGAAACCGCGAGGCAGCCACAAATGGAGTGCCACCCGGCCGTCGCAACACAAATACACTGATGGAAAAATACCATACGCATCGGAAATATTTTCCGCTGACTGTTTCGTACATGAATAAATTTTTTGGGATTCATATTTAGAGATCCTTTCACGCCTCTCAGTTACGCAAGCCCTGCCTATGTTTACACTCCTAACTGAAATACATGAAACAGAATTGATTTGCAATTTGTTCCTAAAGCTGTTTTTGTTGTTTCAGTTATAGTGTTACCATATGAATAATATTATGGTTAAAGCCCCTCGTACAAAAATACATGTGTAAGCATTACATTATTAATAATTATATGATAAAACTATTACAAAAACACTGTTTTAAACTATCACGGTTGTTCTCTAAAGTTATATGATTATTAACGGGATATTTACCGTGGTAAGGTTGTGGAATGAGCTCCCGATATTTCGGCGCAGTTACATGCACCATGTTCACGGGAAGCTCCCGTGAACATGGTGCATGTAATTAATATTTAATTACATATAACATTAATAATCATATAACTTTATAAAACTATTACAATTACTGGTACAGCTTGGTTATAGGGATAAATAATATAAAATAGTGGCACAATGCTATGGCTAGGGATACTGCAGCAATTGCCAATTCACTCACATAAAAAATGTTAAGGCAGGTTATAAAGCACCACCTACTACATGGGTCCCCCTAAACACCGCCAGTTCCTAGTGACGGAACGGGCAACGTTGGTGCGGAAATCTAATGAGTGCAGCGAGGTGTGCTGCGGTTTCACTAGAGCACTACTGTCGGTGTATGCCATTTAAAAATTTCATCTTTGCATTCTACTACCAATCTTAACAAAACTTGGTTTGTATGTTCTAATCTACGAA
Source organism: Selenia dentaria (assembly GCA_917880725.1). Classification (NCBI taxonomy): domain Eukaryota; kingdom Metazoa; phylum Arthropoda; class Insecta; order Lepidoptera; family Geometridae; genus Selenia; species Selenia dentaria. Next base: position 8,427,273 of record OU862886.1, on the reverse strand, counting down.
GAAATAATATCAGGAAAGTCAAAGTCAAAAGTCGTGCTAAATCAATAACATCGTTCACACCGCTATGAATCAGCTGTCATAGTAGACGTTGCAGCACGCGCGTGGACCAATCACTGCTTTCCTTCTAAAATGTACACCAATCACCGAACATGTCTATTTGTAGTACCTCGGAAGTAATTCGTATCTGGAATCATACGTCATTTTGGTTTGAAGGACCACTTTTTGTGTGAAATTTGTTCTGAGTTATGCTTCCTGACATTATTTCTTCGTAGGTTCTACTATTTAATATAATTTTTTGTCGTGATTTTGAGGGGGGGGGAGTACTTTTCCTAAAAGTGGGGGAAGTTCGCTGCGACTATATTTACCGACCCATTCTGGTAAATTTAGGTAAACACACTAGGTACCAGAGGAATTTCGAATATGAGCATAATTGGTCGAGTGGTTTCAGAGATTAAAAGGCTGTGAAGCACTATAATACTCGTAACAAGTGTTTTTCTACCAACTTCCAAAAAGGAGGAGGAACTCGATTCAACTGTATTTTTTTTATGTTTTTTACCTCATATCTTTCGACTGGTTGAACCGATTCTCAAATTTCTCAAAAAAAAAGCTGGTGAATCCCGTGTGGTTCCATTTAAATTTCATCAAAATCGGTTTAGTAGTTTTTGAGATACACTCCAATAACTGAATAGAAATTTAAAAAATTTTAATCCAAGTCACCCATACTTTTCATAGTGAATTGTGTATTTTTAAATATTAAGCCATTCGAGTACAGCGTATTTAAAGGGCTTTAACTTTATTAAGCGCCAAATGTTTTAATTAGATGTCCTGCAACTATTCCTTACTTCTTAAAGTTATACGAAACAGAATTTAAAAAAAATTGGTCTTAACACTTTTTTTTTGTTTTGTTTTCTATATAAATAAAAATTGTCTACCGATCGCTTAATTTTGTTACTTACTTGCAATGATCGACAATAGATCGATATAGCCAGTTTTTTTTAAAGTATGACGAATCCAAGATTTAAATTTATCGATCGGTAAGTTCAGTAATTTCACAGCAGGCCACATTATTCGTATCTTGGTATTAATCCTTATCTACTCTAATAATAAAAAGGAAAGATATAGATTGTTTGTTATTTGTAATAGATACAGGTAAAACTGCTTAACCAATTCAAACAACTCTTTCACGAGTATAAAGCTACATTATGCCTGAGAAACAAAGGATATATTTAATTCATCCTCATCCATCACCACGCGGGTGAAACTGCGGAGCGCAGCTAGTACCTTAATAAACTATCACGACATCATGGTTTTATTGATGCTGACCAATAATGCGAGCCTACAGGGCATCGTGACTGCCTACTGCGTGCATCGGGAACGTTTTGAATATTAAGCATAACTATGGCGTCCGACACGGATTGTCGGAAGACGCAGGTTCGAATCCCGTCCAAGGATGTGTATTTTCTCTCTAAAATTGCTAAATAAAAGTTTAGTATCGCAACCAGCCAAGCAAAGGCGTTAGTGCTTTAAAAGTTATAACACTTTTGCAATTATCAATTAGCACAATTAGCTATATTAATATATGTTTTAAATTTACTAACGGTTATTTTCTCTACTTAAACTTATAAAATCAATATGTACAAAAATAACAAAATATTAAATAATAAGAATAAATTCAATAAAAATATTATGTTATATTTTATGATGTCACGATGGACGGTTGCAGCGCAACGTCAGAGGGATTCCTATAGTAGGGCCTTGGCAACTACGATAGATCAAAATAATTGCATCACTCTATTTAATAAAATAACGCCATCCTTTCTCCCTGAGGCCATGATTACTAAAAAGTGTTTCATAGATATTTTTTTTTGTTATCTTTATTAAATCCGTTTACTCACGTAGGTATTTCATCCGAAGGCATGTAGCGGGGCAAACCAGCCCTACATAGCATGGGAAAGGTTGCGCATTGATGTAACGTGTAGAATACAACCTTATGATAAAACATGGACTAAAGCTAGAATTGAGTCTTTATGAAATGTTCTAAACTTGGTTAAAGAACATTTCAAATAAATTTCAAATAAGGCAGGTAGAGTCTGTGTAAAAAGAGAGCCGTAGTAGAGTCACGGTGAACTAACATGAATGTTTTTATATGGCAGTCTAATTCAACTATTATCTGTCCGTCATACAACTGTTCAATGTCTAGTTATTTTCGGTTTATTTCCGAACTACGCATAAAGTTCAAATAAAAAATACTAGTCAATAATTTGACCAATTAAAAGCAAATTTATACCGGTGGAGTGTATTGGATCTGATAAAATTAGTCACAAACTCGAGGTATAAAATGTGTACGCGCTTTGTGTATGCGCGACATAGCTTAGAACTTTTTTAAACGTACACATGGTGTGCGCTCGACACGCGGTGGGTTAAGTGTGAATTTCCACTCGATAAAACTATAAAACACAATAAGCTAGCAACAATTTTATTCATCTTTTTTGTTAGCATTAAAACAATAAACTAGCTTACGCGCTATTTCCTTTTTGCTAAGACTTCACATACTGTATTTTCTGCCTTAGTTATGTGGTATCCGGCCCGGTGCAGTCTGTGGCGCATTATATTGAGCTTGAGTTTCCTCAGCGTGGATAATTCAGTCAGAACGCCTTGTGCTTGACGAAGTGAAAACTTTCTCCAGCTTAACACGATAAGGACCTTTACCTTTTCATTTAAGATTCAATTTTGTTTGCTGGAGTGATTGAGAGAGCAAATTATAGTAAAAAGATATAATAACACAGTGATAACTAGCTGCAATAAGATGTATACACTTTATAATTATCAAAAGTGTCTCAGTACTCGCTTTCATAATGTACGACAATATTACTCTAAAATAATGTTATTAACCCTTACCATACCGTGATAATTAAAACAAAAGATTTATGAATGAAACTTACGTAAATTTACGTCTCTGCAGGCCTAGACAAAATATGTTTCAGTTATCGTTAACGCCAAACGACAACCCCAAAATGTATGGCTTTGACATTACCTGTGGAAAAGTCCCGTGACGTCACGCTAAGTTCGTAGACCCATTTTTGTCTGTAGCGTGTGCGGAAACACGCCCTTTTTTTTTAGTTTAGAGGTTGTTTTACGATTTCAATGAAACATGAAACAAAAAAAAGTTCGTTAATCGCATTTTAAAAAACAAAAGAAGTACGAAGCAATCAAAACAGTCATGAATTTTCTGAACCGCGACTTTCAGACAGACATTGTCAATACACGTTTTTATCAGAGTTTTTTTTTATTATACTGGTATTATTTATATACTTGACATCTAGCCAAGACGAAAAAAGTCATGCGCCTGATAGCAGCACCACGCCTGATAGCAGCACCACGCCTGCCCATGACATATTCAGAGGGTACCTAAGTTTTATGCACTGCTTTCGTCACAACAATATACATTATGTTTCAGTCTCAATCATTGAAATTGGTAACAATGCGCTTCCTCAGAACACCAAACTAAACTGGCGAACTAAAATATATTTTTCGTAAATTACTTCTTCTTATTCCGTTCATGCTAAGTTCAAATTCGTATAACGCTTGCGATCACTCTTGCACTAAACATGCTAATTGAATAACTGTCAGCTATTCAATTGGTATGTTTGGTGCAAGTGAAACTTCGTGCTCCATATACTAGTCTAAAGTTGTGTAAAACCACCCACAATTTAATAGAATCATCATAATGATTTGATTTTAACCGTCGTCCTCATGCGATATTAAAATTATATAGAGGTTAAAATTCGATGCTTGGACGGTGTTAACGCTTCATCGTTTGCTAGTGTGCGCATACGCACACATAGCAGCAACTGGACTTCGTGTGGGGACAGCCGGCGCTCTGCCATTCGGTCGGCGATCACAGCGCTAGACACACTACTGTATTAATTTACTGTATATATCTACTATATTTATTAAAATACTACAATATAACAAAGTAACAAGTAAAGCTGTAAAATTCATTATTTCGAGCTGTTCCCTACACCTATTCCTGGACCAAGGCCGCAACATTTCCTTCGAGCCGGATCGGAAAACAATGTGCATGACGACAAAACCGGCGACCGACAATGACACGGCGGTGAGGTCACACAAAGGACGTTGGACGCTTCGAGAACATTATGAAGATCAAGATTTATCAATCATTATCATCACATACCTATATCAACGCTTCATCTCGGTAGTATCCAGCCAGAGCCAGGAAAGCCAAGAACGGAATCAGCAGTGAACATCTTGTGAGTTCGTTCCAATCTTAAAATTGCGCAATTCCCTTGTAGATGATACATGCCTACTTTAAAATATACGTTCTAATATTTTTTTTTGTTCTTAGGCATCGAATTTAAACATTATAGATTTTTTCATCTTTTTATATTCTGTCTGTCGTACCATCCAATCTCAAATATAGATCTTCCTACCTTTTCCATTAAATAAGCTACCTATTGCTTGCTAAAACTAAATTTCTCAGCGCTTAACATGTAAAATAAGGTGATTAAATCCCTGTCACCTTAATACTTACTTCATTATAGTAAACGTAGGTACCTACATCTTACAATTATACGTAGCTATACTTCTAGTTAGGTGTTTTTTTTAAATATAATACCGTGGGGCATGTCCAAAGGTCAATGCAATTTATACTTTTATTTCTGTTAGTTTTTTTTTACATTCCAGTTAATTCGTTCGTTGTGCTGTTCATTACGAGGCGCACAGCGACGCACGGCCACTCCGTTCGGTTCTGCCGAAGCGCGATCGCCGTCGCTCGGAGCAGCTCGGCCGCTCGCGCCTTGCCTTTGCCACGGTACACGGACCGAGACTGAAACCAGTTTCCCAGCTGACTCGCTAGCTTTGCGCTGCTTCCTATCGCATCTTTTCATCTCGCAACCGCATTTAAATTTAAGTATCGTTTCAATTTCTATTTCTGATTTCACTGCTTTTCTTTCAACATGTATCTACCTAACTAATACTTTTCACTTTTAGCTGGACAGTTTGAACTATCAATCAACCTTTGAATATCTAATTGTAATTGGGTTTCTAATTTTCATTTCATTTGATCACATCACATCTTAGTAACCACAATGGAATCTCTGAAATCGTTAAAAAGAACAAGAGCATCCCATAAATCAAAGCTTACTATTTTCAAGGCCTTTCTTGAGCCGCTTTTACCTTGCAAGGAGTTAAATAGTTTACAATCTCACGAATTAAATACTAGATTAAACAAAATCCAAGAAATGTACGATGACTTTGATTCAAATCAAATTAATATAGAAAATTCAACGGAAATTCCAGATGAAGAGTTCGCTGAGCGAGCTTCCTTCGAGGGCACCTACTTCAACGCTGTAGCGGCCGCTCAGGAGCTGCTAAGCAAAAATGCAGCGGTGGCGGGTGCTGCCTCTGCAGGGCAAGACTTCGCTTCGGTAGCAGGTTCTTGTGTAGTAGCACATTCAGGTGGGCCAAACTTAAAGCTTCCTACTATATCTCTTCCAACCTTTACTGGACGCTATCAGGACTGGTTAGAGTTTCACGACACATTCAACTCGCTCATACACATGGATACATCATTACCGAATATTAATAAATTTCACTACTTACGAGCAGCTTTGAAAGGCAGTGCAGCTCTAGTAATTCAGTCACTAGATTTTTCATCAGAAAATTACAGTGTAGCTTGGGATTTATTGTGTAATCGCTATCATAACAATCGGATTCTGATAAATAATCACGTACAAGCCTTGTTTAGCATAGAATCAATTTCAAAAGAGTCATCCAAAGCTTTGCGTAATATTATAGACCTAGTAAATAAAAACTTAAGGTCATTAAAAACACTAAATGTACCCACTGAACATTGGGACATCCTAATAATCTACATGGTTTCAAGCAAGTTAGACTCAGCTACGAGCCGAGACTGGGAAGCTCAGCGAAACTCAATCAAAGACATTCCGACTTTACAAGATTTTAACGACTTTCTGAAAAATCGCGCTGACTTGCTAGAAACTATGGAGGAATCACAACGTCAACCATTACGTAGGCATAGCGACATTACTCATGTTCGGCCAAAGGCTTTTATAGCACATCCAACATTTGCAAAGCAGACAAACATGTCATGCCCTCTATGTAAACATAGCCATTCAATATATCACTGCATGAAATTGAAATCCATGCCTATTGAAAAACGCATTGAAAAGGTTAAAGAATTAAAGCTTTGTATCAATTGCCTCCGCGGAGGACACGATGAACGACGTTGTAAATATGGATCATGCAAATTATGCTCATCTAAACACAATACATTATTACATTTAGATTCCAACTCTTCAACCTAAAAAGGGTGTGTAGTATTACCCGCAATGCAAAGGCTGGCGCAGCAGACCGAATCATATACACAAAATAGCCGCTCAGAACACATGCATGACATTGCATTGTCATCTACTCATCGTTGTCAGGTATTACTTTCCACTGCAATCATTAATGTTGCTGATAACAATGGTCATCTGCACAACGTTCGAGTTTTACTCGATAATGGAAGCACTTCAAGCTTCCTGTCAGAAAGTTTACAAAGACAGCTACAGATTCCAATCGATTCTACTTCAATATCCGTCCAAGGATTGAATAACCAATTTTCAAAAATAACAAAACAATGTGACGTCACTATTTTGTCACTTACAAATTCAGGATATACATCACAAGTGAAATGCTTTGTTGTGCCTCAAATAACACAATTAATACCTACTAATAAAATCAGTTTAGGTCACTTCAAGATACCACCTCACGTCCACCTCGCAGACCCAACATTCAACACTCCGTCTGAGGTGCAGATGTTATTAGGTGCAGATCTGTTTTGGCAGGTCTTATCAAGCAAACGGTGTTCACTAGGCAAAAATAAACCAACCTTAGTTGAAACAAAACTAGGGTGGTTAGTCTCTGGCACGATAGGAGACACAAACACAAAACAAAACACAGTCCACTGCAATTTCATTAGCGATGCTGAGCTCGAAGACAAACTAGATAAGTTCTTTGAGTTAGAATCAATCGGCGAAGCCCAAAAAACTTCTTTAAATGTCGATAGCGTCTGCGAAGACATTTTCATAAAAACTACAATCCGTCAATCGGATGGTCGATTCATAGTAACTATACCACTCAAAGAATCGCCTGAATGTCTGGGTGATTCAAGAAATCAAGCCTTAACACGGTTTCAAGCATTAGAACGTAAATTCAAGCGCAACCCTGAATTCAGACAAAGCTACATAGAGTTTATGGATGAGTATATAGCCCTAGGGCACATGTCAGAAAATAGCAACACTGTAGGTAATGAAATCTCATACTTTTTGCCTCATCATGGTGTTCTGCGTGAGGGAAGCCTAACAACAAAATTGAGAACTGTCTTTGATGGTAGTGCAAGGTTAAATTTTTCAAGCTCACAAAAATCATTTAATGAAATACAACATGTAGGCCCCAACCTACAAGACGATTTAATTAGCATATTAATTCGTTTCCGCCAGCACAAGTTTGTTTTAACTGCTGACATAGAAAAAATGTATAGGCAAATTTTAGTAAACGAGAATCAGCGTAGTTTGCAACAAATTCTATGGCGATCAGATCCATCGCATAAAATCAAAGCTTATAAATTAAACACCGTCAGTTATGGTACTGCTTCAGCAGCGTACCTAGCTGTCAGATGTCTCATACAATTAGGCCTTGATTGCACTGAGAAACAAGTAAGTGAAGCTATCTTAAAAGATCTTGTAATGAACTTTACAAATTTCTTAAAAATAACTCGAAACACATTAGTTCATATTCAGCAGAAAAGGAGATTGATTTTAAATTTAGTCCAGCTTATAGTCCTCATTTTAATGGCAGTGCAGAAATCTCTGTCCGGTCAGTCAAATTTCATTTAAAACGCATTTTATCTAAAGCCCATCTTGACTATGAAGAAATGAACTCGGTTTTAGTTGAAATTGAGGGTGTTCTCAATTCTAGGCCCATAACACCTCTTTCATCAGACCCGACAGATTTAGTCCCTTTGACTCCTGCGCATTTTTTGATTGGGCGTACCATATTGATGTTGCCTGCTTCCCAGGCACAAGACACGGCAATCAATACACTCACGAGATATAAAAGGACACAAGCTCTCAAGGCTCACTTCTGGAATCGTTATTATAAAGAATATATTTCAGAACTACAAAAAAGAAACAAATGGCGTAAAGATCAAGGTCAACCACAACCAGGAGAGATGGTCCTGGTCAAGGACGATCACCTGCCTGCCAACAGATGGCTGCTGGGTCGTATCACTACAGTCTACGGCGGTTCGGACGGGGTCAACCGGGTTGCTGACGTTCGAACATCGTCTGGAACATTGCGGAGAGCCTTTAACAAGCTCTGTCCTCTACCAGTATGAGCTTGAAACGTATCATCGTTTCAAGGGCGGCAGGATGTTAACGCTTCATCGTTTGCTAGTGTGCGCATACGCACACATAGCAGCAACTGGACTTCGTGTGGGGACAGCCGGCGCTCTGCCATTCGGTCGGCGATCACAGCGCTAGACACACTACTGTATTAATTTACTGTATATATCTACTATATTTATTAAAATACTACAATATAACAAAGTAACAAGTAAAGCTGTAAAATTCATTATTTCGAGCTGTTCCCTACACCTATTCCTGGACCAAGGCCGCAACAGACGGTAAGCCTCGGTGACCTAGTTGTCATGGCGGTTGACACGCATCGTTGGAAGACATAAAATCAAAAAATCTAAACCAATATTTCAATTTAGGCATCACTTATGAACGTCAATTATTTATTATATTGTATAACCCGCGGCACGTAACTCTAGCGCTGACCGTTATTGCGCAGAAGTCAAAAATTGGGTATCACAGGGAGGCTAGAGGGACGAAGGACTCTTGTCTCTCTCTGCCACATCGAAGACGAGGGACTCTTGTCTCTCTCTGTCACATGTGCGCGACTGTACCCATGCGCAGATATCCCCTCCACATTTCGCTCAGCGCTAGAGTTACGTGCCGCGGGTTATACTCTAAACTCTACCGTTGCGGTCCAGAATATATAGAGCCGTAGGAACGCAGGCTCAAATCCCGTCCGAGGATGTGAATTTTTTTATCTAAATTTGAAATAAATAATCGTGTATTTAGAATTGTCATTCTAAGTGTTACACGATTGTGGATTTATTATAACAAAGTAAGAGTTATCTTAAATAAAATAAGAGCTATACAATGGTTTAGAGAATTTTAGTTTCGGATCGAATTATCGAATTCGAATCGCATAAGCGGATTAGTACCTGTACCTTCAATAAACACAATAACACTAAAAAGCGCAATATTGCTTCGCAGCTAAATATCTGGCACTTCAGTGCTATCATATAATGGTCAATAAAATAGCCAATAATACAATACATGTGTTGCGTTTCGATGGCTCTTATGATTCGCATCCCGACGGCGGCAAATGAGAAATTCTTCAATGCTAAAGCCATGTCCCTTTGCGCGGTATTGCCCCTCAGTAAATAGCCTCGTCCTTACTCAGGTGGACAGTCCTCCTGAAAGTGGACAGTAATATTATCCTCATATTACTCTCCAGTCTCCAGGCAACTTATTCCTTACTTTATGCTGTAAAGGTTTACGAGTGAAGAAAACAAAAAATATCGCATTTAACTCATCACAAATGATTGTGTGATTAGCAGAAATCTTTGTTCTTGGGTCTTGGATGTTTATGAAGTACCTACCATTGTGTGTATGTGTTAATGGTTCCCGTGACACCGGGAATCTTAGTGCTAAGCGTGACGGTGTAAATGTTTATTTAATTTTTATTTAAGTATACTATGTCATAATCCATATTGTCAGTTTCCACAATACACTGTAGAATCTTAAACTATTATTATTAACCGGCAAAACACTCACGTAAGGGATCGACTAGTCGCAGACGCCGCTGCACACTCGCCCTAAAGATAACATCGGACATGCTCGAAACCCGGGTCGACGTATTCGATCCCTAACTTGAGTGTTTTGCTGGTTAATAATAATAGTTTGATATGTGTCAAACTCACGAGAATTTCAATACAAAAACTGTAGAATCTGCTGATTTGATATTTGATGATAGTTAAATGATCGACTGTTATTTTAAAAGTTACATCGTAACTCCACATAATACTGCTTAATATATAGGTCGGTTAGCTCGTATTTTGTTATTTTGAAACCTTCCCCCAAAAGACAAAATCTACGTGGGTGCGGAAATTCTCCATATTCATTTCCCGAATACAGATGTACAGATAAAGTCAAGTTTGTTTAACCAAATGAGGCATAAACGGCACAATTTATTTGTTACCAACGGAAGTAACGCGAAAAAATAATGCAGAAAAGACTAAAAGCCTTGTATGCTGTAAAAATTTGAAAATAATGTTTCGTAACGGCACTCTAGGCCATATTTTGCTAGTTTGAACATTTTGAAATTATCTACTAGTAGTAGTTCTAGTACATTATAACGCATTAGTATAGAAGAAATTCACATAATTTTGTACTTTGAACTAGCTATTACCTGCTAGCCACTAGAACTACTCTTTCAGTCAGGTTAAAAAGTATTATGCTGTATGTTGATTCGAGGTTTAGAATATTTCCATTCAAATGTTATATTAATCCGTTCACTCGCAAACATTCGCATTTATAATATTAGTGTGGTGGTGCGTTTTGTAGTCTGATGCAATAAGAGAACGCATGATCACTATCTCAATGGGTTTTTTAATAAAGGAAAAGACACATTATATGCACAAGCTCTCATGTGATGGGTGTACGATGTGCGGTCAGCCGGTCTGTTTGCAGTGTTCAAAGTCAACCATCAAGTAAAATAAATGAATATATATTAATAATAAATAATAATTCAAATAAATGCCCTTTTTTCTTTCTTTCTTTCTCAAACATATATACAAAAATTGTCATGAAATTCCACTTGCTTGTTGTAGTTTTACAGAAGTGAAAATGTATTCTACTTCTTTGAAGTTACAATGCTACATATGTACAGACATATCTATACAGCCGTTCGATTTTGAAATGATTCGTCGATGAGCTCGTCGACGAGCTTGCATATGTCAAATACTTTATAAGATATCGCCCTTGTACATAAGGTTGTTTTTCGTCATTTGTTTCATGGATGTTGTCAAAGATGCAACGATGTTTGCTCTTTGAGAATCGCACGGCAGTTGACCAATTTATATATCCTCTACCGTCTTTCTCCGTGTTGAAAAAGCGGCACAAACTAAGTAGTTGTCTACACTACGTGCATGGTCTCCATTATCACGGAAGTAAAATGAGCAGAAGCATACTGAATAACATTAGGATACCTATACCCAACGCTAAGTAAATGGAGCTCAAGAGATTAGGTACTTGCCTCGCGGCGCCATTTCCTTTCAGACTCGAAGGCCCCCGCCGTACGGCTAAATAGGACTTTATTTATGAAAGGACATTCAAAGTAGGTATTTTAATTTTCAATACGTACATTCTCCATTCTAAGGATAAAGTGGGTCAACGCGGAATAAGTTACGTTTTGTGTTTGGGACGTAAGCTTACGTAAAAAGTTTTACTGAATGGCGACAAAAAACCCTAATATTAATATTATGTTACGGAGTTTGTAAGAATATTCAGTGTATTATATATTTGTATGCCTTTTTGATCATTATGACTCTGTATATTTTTTGTAATTTAGTACAGAGGCCGTAGCACGAACAATTTGCGAAAAAGTATTCGTATCGCAAACGTCAACGTGTCACGCTTCGGCGTACAAACTATGAGTTGTCTGTGTTACAATTGCCCTATATAAATGTCAGTTTGTATTTTTTCACGTGAACGACACGTAACGTTACACTTACGCAGTTATTCGTGCCAGGCCCACAGTACTGGTTGGAAATGAATAGGTATGCATTTTCATAATATGTAAATTTACCTCAAATATTCACATATAAAAATACTTGAATAATTTACCATGAGATAAGTTATTTATGTATTACGATGGTTACGATCATGTATGCGACCACGCACCAAAAGACATAGTGCAGACCGGCCCCCGCTAGGTGGGCCGACGACCTCGTCAAAATTGCGGAGAATCGCTGGACCCAGGAAGCAAATAGCCGTACCAAGTGGCGTTCTATGGGGGAGGCGTATGTTCAGTAGTGAACGACTTTCAGCTGGTAATGATGATGATGATGATGGTTACGAAACAATGTAAATATAAGCTTCTTTGCTTGGATAAATAAAACGGCTATAACAATATTCATAATCATCTCATTTTCTAATAGAAATGGAAATTAGAATTTGATAATAGAATGTTAAAAAAATATTAATTGCCTATATATAATAGGCAATAACTAGATTTGTGACTCGATGGGTGGAACATGGACCTATTGATACCTGAGGTTTACGCTCACCATGACAGTGCAGTGCCACCCAGAGGTCACTACTTACTGTTTGCGCGGCACTGCGATGCGCTCGTCACCCCGACACGTCGCTTTTTAGAGTATCTTTCGTCCTGTAATTTCACTTGTTACAATGCCCTTCACATGTTTAAAGCTTGTGCACATTTGCTTCGCGGCAGAATATCTATCACTGTGGTACCAACCAAGACAGCCTTTTGCATAAGAGGCCTAACACCTATAGAATGTATGCTTTTCTCTCTTATAATTCGTATTCTAACGGTGAGGAATCATTGTCATCTGCCAAGAAGAAATGTGTCATCTATTTTAGTCGCTGTATATATAGCATACTTTTTTATGTAGATTGTTATAACAAACTGTAAAATATTTTACGCAACTCAGTGCTTTCTTAAATTTCATAACGTAAATTCTTGTAGATGGGCTCCGGGATTAACGACTACCTGTGTCCATGAATTGAAGGACCAGTGTCGCAAATTGTGATACAGTCACCACAACTAATCTGCAGACAGTAACCAGAGACATAGATCAATAAATACACTATTAGCGACAGATGCGGTAGTCTCTGTAATATACAATAGTGTTAATGTACGCATTAGCATGTTGTAAGTTATGTTCTATTGTGCTGTGTTCAAATATATCTAAGTAGTTGCGAATATTCATAAATGTATAGTATGACTCATATGTACTAACTCGTAAAATTTGCAACCCGTATAGTTACTTCATGTCCGTGCGATGAAACGTGCGTTCCAAAAAGGAGGAGGTACTCAATTCGACTGTATTTTATAATATTTTTTTTATGTTTGCTACCTCATAACTTTCGACTGTGTGAACCGATTCCCAAAATTCTTTTTTTTTTGGTTGAAAGCTTGTGTTCCCGTGTGGTCCCATTTTAAATTTCATCAAATTCGGTCCAGTAGTTTTTGAGATACACTCCAATAACCGAATAGAATGGAAGTCGGTATTAAATTTTTCCAATTGTACTTGTTCAAATTGTACTTGTATTTTAACGCCTTAGTGAAACGCGTTTGATTCGAACCCGATTGAACAGCTTGGAAACCTTTATCCGATCGGAAGAAGCAATGGCGTCTCACACGGGAAGCCACAAGATGCGCGTTCGAATCCATCTAAGGATACATTTTTAAATATAAGTAATTAGCAATTTTTGATTGAAATTAGTACCCATATTTCTCTCGAAAATCATAATACTATCACCACGGACTCGTGGTAATACTATTACTATAAACTAAATGGCATAAAAAACACAAACATGAATTATATACTCAGGCAGTAAGATTAGTATATTCATGTAAAATAAGGGACGATTCCATAACAGAACAAATATCATGCAAATGTCTCGATGCGGAAATCGAATTCTCGGCTCTATAGCAAGTAAGCCAAGAGGCTTACTTGTTTAGAAAATAAAATTCAAAACGTTTACATCCTAGCAATGAGTTAGCTTTCTTTTTAAAACTAAAAAGAAATCTTTAGTAGCGATTTACATCGATCTAATAGTCACAATAAACAGTACTTACCCAAAATATAATGTAATACGTACGTAATCACCCTATTTGTCGGAAAGGTTAAAATTATGTCTAATTATTATCTCTTATCCACAACTAGTGCTAAAAATTAGGTCGAATTAGGTCCAATATAGCGAGCATAAAGAAAGTTGTACGCTGCGTGCTATATATAGTATTATAAAAACAGAACGAAATCAGTAACATAACACGTATTTCGCAGACGACAGCCCGGACCATAGATTAATCAGACTATATGCTCGGACGCGATTGACGATTTCGTCAGGCGGATGATGAAAACATCCGAATATCGAATCATAGAGTATAATCTCAAAATGGCGATAAAAGACCGAAATGAGGAGATCGTGAAGGCTATGTAAAAGGACAGGGCAAAGGCGTGAACCTGAGGCCGGTACTTCTAGCCAATAGCGTACACATAAATAATATTATTAAAAAACAAACTAAATCTAATAAATGTACGGAACAAAAAGTCTGTAGTGTAGAACAAAAAAAAATCAGTAACATATAAAAGTTCTTTCAGTTTTTTTATTTAAAAAGTTACCCGAGACGTGTGAGTACTACTAGGGCTCGTTTAGCTACGTGTATGAGGCCAGTTAAATAGTTCACACTTGGGGCAAGAGCTCGCCGCCTTCATAACTCCCACCTTACCTCGTACCACTTAAGGTCTAGAGCTTGGCTAACCGGTACCTTCACCTAATCTTCAACTTATCCTCAATTTAAACATGAGTGTGAATATAGGCACATACCTTCATCAAAATTATCAACCGACATATGTGTACAATGAATCGGTACTCTTTATAGTTTGACTCGGCTGACTTCGGACCGTTTTGCGACATTTCTAAGGGATCCAGTAACGTTCGCGATTTATTTATCGTAGGACGGTAACCGCTGCGGTTGTAAGGGATTCAAGTTAAATTTAAGAGCCCAATTTACTCGATTGCCGGCTTACTTTATAAGATTACTTAGTTCGGTCTATTTATAAGATTACACATGTATAAAATAATATAATTTACTATAATGTAGTTAGTATTTTTGGAATGTGTTGTTTGATGTAGTACCACTACGGTACGAAACAAAGTCCTCCACCGCGTTTGTGTTGACGTGTGTGTGTTCGTTTATGTACTGATCTGCTTGATTAATGAAGGTACTGTATAATTTCATTACATTTACAGTAATGTATATATATAGCTACATAAAAATGAGGAACAGTCACCCATCAAGCATTCAAAGCTTTGGATCTTTTCTTCGGCCTTGAGCGCATTGGTGAAAGAAACATGATGAATTTCAGAGCATGTGGGTTTGGCGCTTTCTCGGGCGCCCTCGACCAGCGGTCACCCAGAAATATAATAATAAAATCTGACGCTTGGCGTCTAGCGGAGTGTTCCAGCAGCTATTTTAAGAGCCAGTCACTATTGTAGCTCTAGTGTGATATTCACACGCTGATGATGCAATCATCATCAGCGACTATCAAATGATAAAGCAGCCAAACTAAACTCTTTATAGTAACAAACAACTAAGATGATCACTATCATGATCAGCTGTCCATAAAAAGCAACCCAGTCGTTAAGGTGTCAGGGTTCAGTATGTACCCGCAATTTTATTTGAAAGCCAATATTTAGGGGAATTGTTTCTTTCTAGATCTCTCAAATAGTTCTATTAAAACACGATGTATGTCTCACACACAAAACTGTAAATATGTTTTGCTCTAAGCATCAATAAGTTATGGAACGCTATATAAAAAATATACGTCCAAATTACTCTAAATTTAAGTTAGGTACTCATATTGTTTTAGTCCATACATACAAAATGTATGATTCAAGTTTTGAAAATTAAACAACTTTTATATGCAATTGCAGGCGACTATGTCCAGGGGCAATAGGTACCCGTTCGAAACAAAGGATAGTCGCTACTTACTTTGCTACACTAAAATCCTGTGCTTCACGGAAGGCATGGACAGTATGGACACACACGTAAACACATTGCAAACATCCGAGATCCGAAAAAATATTTATGCTCATCACACCTATATTTGCCCCTATCATCTGAGATGTAGGGCCGTTAAGTAACGATCAAAAACGTTACCTACATTTTCAAATATTTACAAGTAGTTCTAAAGTAAGTATTTTAATTGTTTGAGGGTACGTTAATAAAACCGTTCCACGGACAAAAGGCAACATCATTTATCAAGTAGCTGCTATCCTGCCTTCCTTATTAAGTTGTTGCTTAAACTATACTGATGTATAAGGCACGGGTTGGCCTTAAAGTGTCGCGACATTATCTTCTTGAGCAAAATTTTGTTGATGAATACATGTACACAACTAAACTTGTAACTCGCGAAACTTAAGTTTTATCCATCAAGGCTCTTAGACCATTTTTAAAATAAGGACTTTACGGTAAAGCTCAGTCGTGCGATTCTCTAATGATTCGTCGTTACGATCGTCGACGAGATCACCGATGTCAATTACCTAACAGATATCGCCCTTGTTAACAAGGTTGTTTTTCTAACTTTCCTTGTCATCTCGTCATTGTTTTGCGAATGTTCTCAAAGATGCAACGATGTTTGCTCTTATAAAATCGCACTGCTATTCACTTTCATAAATATCAGCCGTGCGACTCTCTATACATAATTATATTATGTATATAACATGTAATTATAGATAATACGACGAATATATATATATATCATTCCATAGATATTAAAAATGGCGAATTCGGTGTATCATTCATTCTTAAAACTTTATTCACTATAATTCACGCAGTTATTTGAAAAAAAGAATAAAATGGTACCATAGGAACTCAAATTCTTATTAATTTGAATAATTTAACCCAAGTTTTCATCAATTTTATATAAAAAACATCCCCATCAATTTTACGTCACCTGTTGACAGATTGTTATTCAGTAGCCGTCGAGGAATGAGCGAACGAGAGAAGAGTGAACATTCGAATTAGTGTCAAAACACCAACGTTAAAAAGGTTGATTGTCGCCCGTGAGTTCACGACCTAGACGTTTTACATCAATCATTATTTGTGAAATATAAGGCTTACACTGTGGGCTTACAGCGTGGCGGCCCTGTGGGGTCACCGGTCATAAATAGGTACGTTATTTGATTGTGCATGTGCGTGTGTGTTGATATGCTTAACTTTCTTCGAACAAATACAATAAAGATATCTCACTTTTACAAACTTTCTCCTCACGATCTTCTACGAAAATACTAGAACATTAAGGATAATTTGTAATTGACAAGTTTAGCGTGAGATCGGCTTGCACGGCTGATGTATGGTGTGGGTCTCAGTAACTAAATTAGGCTGTTGTTATATTGTGTACATCAGATGTGAAGCGTGAGTTGAGAATGCGCCCTATTATTGTTCTTGCATTGCTGGGATTCACAGTGTTTCGTGCATAGATAAATTTGAAAAGAGGATGAAAAGTTGACAATACAAAAATAAATAAAGACCTGGAATTTGAGGTTGAGCGGTAAGGTAATTGCTGCATATCAAAGCAGCGGTAATATATCCCACCTTGAAATCATTACTTGTTATAATCTTAATATATATATATAAGCGAAAGGTCACTCACTCACTCACTCACTCACTCATCACTAAATCTCAGAAACTACTAGTGCTAGGAGTTTCAAATTTTGTATGCGGGTTCTTTTTAGGACGTAGGTGCTCACTAAAACGGGATTTTATGAAATTCCACCCCTAAGAGGGTCCACAAGGGGTGAAACGTTTGTATGAAACTCCTTTGTTTTTGAACTTATAGTTGTGAAAATTTGTATTTGGATAGGTCATTCAAAATAAAACTATTTTTTTTGATAGTGGAGGTTTAAGAGGGTGAAATGGAGGGGTGAAAGTTTTGTGTTTTCGAACAATCAGTGGTAGAAATGAGCATTTGGACAGTTTAAAATGATGATTTCTGTCTGATCTTGTATTTTAGTGATTGTGATGTTGGTAGATATAATGCGCTTTCTGTATGTTACGTTTTTCGGTATGTGACCAACAGCACTTTGAATTTTATCTTTTCACAGAGTTAGGGAATGCGACGACGAGCGTCGACGACGGAGGACCGTTGAGGTTATTGTCTTGCAAGCTGACTGCTAAGCGAGTATGATGCGGCAGCGACCGACAAAGCGATATAAAATCATATATTGCATACACTACACTACGAAAACTAAAAACCTAAATGGCATTACTACGAAAAAACGTTTTGTGAAAATTTGAAACATGGTTCAATAAAATTAAATGCCAAAATCCTACATTACAAGAAATTATGGTAATCGTATATAGTAATCGCTGCAACGAAGAAAGAGAAACCACAATAAAAGGTAAAATAATGAAAATAAAATAGGCCCAAGATGTGTTTGTTCTTCCACCAGAATGTCGCGGTCCAGCAAGTAATCAGACAACAGGCTTCGCAGATACAGGGGAACTCCGTGATAACGAAGTGCCTCCTGTATTGCTCCGTGTGGAAGGCTGTTGAAGGCGTTGGCTATATCTAAGAATACGGCCCCAACGCCTTTTCCCGGATGTTATTAATAACAGAAAATGGATCGTTTCCTCATTATTATAATAAGAAAATCTGGAACAAAAACTTGCAACTATAGAAATATGTCTTGCGTTATTAAAATATAACTAACCAAAATAACACTAAAAGAATCCATTACGTTTACGTGCTGAAGTGCTAAGCTTATAGCTTTGATACAAGTCAGACACACCATTCAAAAATGCGTAATACCGTAAGCAGTAGTAGTATTATAAAATCCTGTAGTACAGGTTCTATCTCAAACATCAATCAGAACAACAGAAAAGAATCACTAATATTGTTTTTAAGTACTAATTTGTATTAGTAAATATCATTCAATAGTATTAGTAAGTTTGCATGCTGGAAAATCAATAGCAGCAGGTACTTAGCTCGGGGGCCGAACCGATAGCGCCCGGAACGGAAAAAATAAAACATTCGAAAATGCATCAAATGCTGTGACTGCTGTAGAAGTGCTTTGCTATCTATTCACCTCAAAGGCTACTCTGATTAACATTTAAATCACTGAGTACACTTACTGAAATTCACCGTTTTCTATTTCCACTTCTCTATTTTGGTAGTTTTAGTGAGCATTAAAGGAAAAAATATCCTCTCGCGAGAGATCTTCGAGACAAATACCTACGGATACCGACACAAGATATCCGATAGCGTTTCGCATTTGAAAAGCTCTTTTGCTATCAGAAAGTATTGAACATTTGGCGGGAGATCCTAACACGACTTTATGCGCTTATGTGAGGCGGGGGTGGGGAGCATTTACGTATTTTATCTTGTTTTTTTATAAAGCTGAATCACACACATTCATTTTTGAATGAAAGTACCTCTATTTGGATTTTAGAGCAATGCGGATATTCGAATGAATGTTTACGCTGAAACTAGTGCACCAATATCGTTGATTGGGATTGATTATGCTATGCTATGTTAAGACATATATTTAAAAACGTTCACATAATCATCTCTCATACTTCCGCACTAGGATTCCCTGTGTCATAGGAGACATGGACACACACATTTACATATCACAGACATCCAAGACCCGAGTACACATATATATCAGCTCATCACACAAATACTACCAGTCAGAGGAAGAACTTACGAGTCCTCTTATATAGAAAAAAGTAAGTAACATTCATTAGGCTATATGTGACAAGTACTGGTTGTATGAAAAAATATGTATGATAATAACGCAGTGGACAAAATTTCATAAGTTATTATGATGAAAATAGAAACATCAACTATGAGTTCTATTTTAAAGTTGGACCCATAAATTTAATGACAAAAGATATAAAACTGCGACAGTGGTTTCAGCATTTTCAAAGTTTTTGTTTTATTATGACGACGCTGGGACTTTGATAGCGTTTTAATTAAAAGTGGAAATATTGAGGCTACTGGTTTACTAGCCACATTCATTTAGAAAAACCAAGCTTTCAGAGGTTTATTATAGTTGCATTCTGAACGAAGTCAAGTGCTTGTTGTAAGATCTCGGGAAGTTATGTATTTGTAGAAGTTTTGCAAAGTCCCCTGGGGAAATACCACGCCTTTGCCAGGTTTTCAACTCTAAAGCAGTAGTGTGTAACTATGTTTCGATTTGAAGGGCAAATATGAACTAAGTATTGAATTATTCTAGTAAGCATATTTCAAAAATGCCCCATTTAAAACTAATAATGCATCTATAGAATTAAACCGGAATGAACCGTATTTAAAACCGATTGATTTAAAAGAAAATATCAGGACCTGTATTTTTTATCGTCACTTATTTTTCGCGTCGCTTTATTTCTAAGAAAAAGCGATAAAAGGTAAAACTAAGAAGGAATGGGATTTTTATTTGTACTAATGCGATTCCTCGGAAATAACCCATTGAATCGAGATATAAAGTACATAACCTATGGTTTCTGGGATAAGCTATGTTCATTCCAAAATTTGTCCAAACCCGTTAAACAGTTGCGTACAAGGTATATTTATATATTTTTTCAATCATCGCTCACGTACTCATTCACTTACAAACTTTCGCATTATAATATTATTGTGATGCTAAACACATTGTGTCATTATACAAACAATTTGCTTCTTAATAATGTTCCGTGAAATGATCAAAGTAAAGAGTTGAGGTCGCTCCACAAGTGAGTTGTTTTTTTAAGACACCCTCTTTCCTGGCAGCCGACAACAACATTATATTCGGAAACAACTGATGGATTGGTTAACTTTCAAGCGAAGTTTTAACGAGATTTTTGAGGCCCCGCGGTCGTAGAGCACACAAAGCACTGCCTTTGATTGTAATAGGTATCCATCTGTACTGTTCTTTGAGGACAGTATCAACTTGACTTGATTTGTGTTATATGTATATTGTATATCAAAATTGAAGCGGCACAAATATGGTGATGTGATAGTCACAAAGCAAACGTTTCACTTGAAGCCCGGCTATTATGTTAGCAGCTTTACAAAATTTTAAAATTGTTGTTTTCGAGTGACGTGACTCATTAAAATAAAATCAACCACATAAAGAATCATAATCAAATTTTATTTACCCATATTTTAATACGTTTGTTTTTTAGAACAAAATCCACACAAGATCTTTAGGCAACTTACTAGGCAGAGCCAATTTACCATGGTGACGTGATGACTGTTAGACATACTTATATACATAAAACATACCCAGACACAGATCAAACATACATATTTATGCACACAAATGTTTGACCTGTCCACGGATGGAACCCGGATCCAACGGCACAGGTAGGCAGATAAAGATTCCTATTAAGTATGGCAACCGGCCAGTCCGGTAATATTCAGGAACTTTCGTCAGCACCGTCATAGTAGTTTGTAGTCAAAGATAAGCAGCAACCCAAATACTGTACAGTCATATTGAGAAATCCCACATTTATAAAAAGTGGAATGGTAACCCAGCCATAAATTGACTTAGCCAAACTTTCAACCTGTCTGCACCCAGGTTAATTTGAATGCTACAATTTACCCAGAGATATTTTTTACGCAGTAATATGAATACTTTAACATACTTTTATTGTCTTTTTATTTGGATTTAAATTTAAAGTTGAGACAGATTCGTTAAAAAATAAGTTTGCAAATTTTTCTTAAACTTAATATTTCATTCTCTCTTATGTTATCTTTTGCAACAAAGTATAATGTAATTGTAAGTAGGCAGAATTTATTGGGAATGTTTGCATTAAAATTTATCATCATCATCATCATAGCTCTCATAAAGTAGGCCACAGGGCAACTCGGCCTTCTGCTCTCTGCATCCAGTTACTGCCAGCCGCCTTCGTATGTCGTCTCTCCGTCTGCCCGTAGGGTGTTCTACTCTACGTTTGTTTAAATGTGGTCTCCACTGGAGAATTTTTCTTCTACTCCAGCTGTTATTGGTTCTTCGGGAAATGTGGCCATCCCAATACTACTTCATCTTGGTTATTATTTGAGCTATGTCAATTAAAATATATGAATATAAATCGTCTAATTTTGTGAATAATTGTGTGTGCTATATAAAAGTGCTGATAAAAAAAAATGAAAGTGCTATATAGCTTTGATATTTACGTAGACATTCAGTTAACTCGAGTAAAATCTAGGATTTAGTAAAATTGCCAATAGAAGTCTATTAAAAGCAAAAGTAACGAAACACGTACCGAGTCTTTTCAGCATTAGAATTCCCAAATTGTCCAATACTACCGCCATAGGACCCTACGATCCATTTGGTGCCGAATTCAATTAAGTCGTACCAATTAACCGGTACCATTCTATGATATTGCTCTTTCAAACGAAGAAAATGGAAAGGAACTTTCAAAGTTACCCGTAGAACTCACAAATTCAAATATCCTACGGTATAATTAAATTGTAAAAGGTTACTGGACAAATTGCTGCATTCAGTACCCATTGTTAAAGTATTAATTTCGTCAAGGTTTTCAACAGAATTAATGTGAGGATCGGTGGTCTTTAAACGGTTTTATTAGATGGTTTCGATAAATTGGCTATTAGAAACGCAGTTACTTTTGATTAATTTACCGAACCTCGATTAGGCCAATTTGTTTTAATTACTTCACACTGAATAGATTTATAGGTGGCAAACAAGTTTAAATGTCGTCTGTCCTACAGTATTTGTATAATTTATTATTGTATCGGTACTTTGATCCCGGTTTTGCGCTGATCCTGGTGTTGGACACACACACTACGAGTATTAACGTGGATAAACATAAGCTGGTGAAACAAGGAACAAATGATTTTTCAGGTGTTTGCGATCACTACGCTTTGAAACAAAACAACTTTAAGCGTAACAAACCCTACAATTATTTTAATTCTGATGTTCGAAGCATGGTCTCGGGTAGACCGAATTGCAGTTGTCTGACAATAGATAATCCGTCGCATAACAGATATAATAGACGACTACCATTTGATTGATCACAAGTTTATGATCACTGAAAAGTGTTTAAATATCGGTATACAATCTTATAATCGCTGAGAACCAATCGAAGAAGAGTCGATGTCGTATTCAGCCGCCATTCTCGGCAAGACTGCACAGTGTCTGCGGTCATTTATGCAGTCGTTCTTTAAACACATCAAACACCTCGGGGACCTCAGGGTCCGCCTGGGCCGCAGCTTATACTTTTCAAACCTTTCTATCTTGAAACTTCGGTTCTCGATTTTTTCTTTACACCCCGACGTTCTGGTATCATTTAATCTGGATTTAGGAGTCAGTTTAGTTTCTTCGTTCAGATACACGGAGAACATCCTATTGATGAATCTTAAGTGTACTTCGGCTGTAATAAAAAATCAATATTAACCCTTATTATACCGTGATAATTAAAACAAATCTTTATGAATGAAACTCACGTAAATTTACTTCTCTGGTACGCAAAGAGTTAAAAGCATATTCTGCTGTTTAGTGTAGCTGTAGCTATTTATTGTAGACCACAAACAAAGTGTAAAAACAAGAAACATAATTTGTATCTTTTTCATTCAGTTATTTGTCTGGTGTTTATGTACTAGCTTGACCATCAGGGTTTAGGCTGTACGGTGTCTGTCAGTCAGTCAATCAGGACTTAGACTCTTATATATATTGATGAAACCTACAATAACTGTTTTGTCGAATACCAGCAAATTGTAGATCTTGCATCTATGTATCGGCTTCCCTTAGTGTTAGAAGTTCTACGGCTGAGATGATGAACATAATCTTTAACATATCACTGATATAAAACCTACCGTAAGTGGTAGCATGACTGACATTCCAGTATAGACTATAGTATCTAAACGCGATTTCGTTCGCGAAAATACTCGTTAAATCGGCACAAGAAATTAGCAAAAGTTTAATCATGGGGTTTGTCAGCTATTTCCACTTAAACTAAGTTGAAGGGAAAAACATTTATTACTATTACTTTTTCGAATTTCTTCCAAATTCAGCCGTTTCAACAAGTTATTAGTTTCAGATCGCATCTTCACAAAACTAATGTAAACGCATTCTATCCAGTGGCGTTATTACAAGCTTTCAAATAAAAATCCAAAAGACGAATGAGAAAAAAACAAGTGTAATCGACAACATTCAGATCCTGACTTTGTGAACATTGCATATCCATTACCACAGAAGTTAAAGAGTAATCTTTCAAGGGCTGACCGTAAGCAGCAAAATTCAATTAAATTACGTATCCCAAAGCTAGTACAACGCCCCGAGTAAATCTGGTGTTATTTTTGTTTCGAATTCGGAAACATTCATCTTACTTTTTCGCTTCCTTTATACATCTGCTTCTGAAGCCAGAGGCGTTGTGTTCCTGAATCAACGCATTTAAGAGAGTATCGTTTGATAATGAGCGAATTATGGGAATTGAAACTGGTGGCTTAAAGTACTTTTTTACAAAACGAAATGTTAGTACGCTTCCTTCTACAATTTCTTGAGCCCAGTTTAGCTATTAGTAAGTGTTTAGTAGTAAGTGACGAAATGAAGAATTCGTTCTCCTGATTCCAAGCACTACACATGTCCGTTACCAGATATTTATGCTTTAAAATTATAAAGTTGTAACAAGTCGGAAGCACACAAAACAAATATAAAAAATACATAATGAGTCACGACAATTATTGTCTATGGCATGGGAGTGGGAAGATCAATGTTTGTATGACACTTTAAAACCTAGAGTCCAACTAAATTAAATTATATCCAATAATATTATAAGTGCAAAAGTTTACTTCAGTGCCCGGCAACCTTAACAAAGTTGAGGCTACACACTAAAGCTTTTAGGGAGCTACTACCTACCACGCACACCAGCCATGGCAATTTAATGCCGAATCTCCATTGAAGTCGAGATTCACAACTCAAAAACTTTCTGGAATACCAGCCTTACCACCTGGTATTTCACCTGATTGAAACCACCAAGGACGTCTAACGGACTTGTGTAAATTGGCTATGTTTTTATCTTTATTGTTTTTATTGCAGCGTCTTATGCACAACCGATCGATGGAAGTGAAGCACGTTGCAAATTTTATTCCACGGCTAAAGAGTTCCATTTTCAAATGTAGTAATAACTTTTTAAATATTGTTTATGTATGAAGTGATGTCATGTGGTTGTATCCGGTATTATGTCAGCTGATATATTTCGATATCAGGGGGCCTACTCCCACCTCTTACGAAACTTTCTTATATCAGGAGCATTTTGTACTCAACCACTGACACAAAATGGTTAAACAATATTAATAATTATATTATTTAGGTATTTATACCTATTGGTTACGTATTTTTATTGTTGAGTATGACACTTTTTGAGTACATGGTAATAATATGATATTACAAGAGTACGTAATGTTATATCCTTTTTGTATTATCTCGCTAGGTTATTGTTATTTTTCCATTTTTTTTTATCCATGTTTACTTATGTTTTAAAAAAAAACGCGCCCATGTCGATGAATTTTTAATATACATTCCATCCTAAGATTGCCTGGAATAAATAACTTTAAGCAATAAGGCCACCCATTGTGACACAATTTTTTTTCACCTTTTTAGTGACCCTGCTACTTACGGGATCGATTGTAAATGATGATATCTGTCATCAAGATAGGCGTAAAACTTTTAGTTTTTGGAATGCAACTTAAATACTGCTTCACCGAATTTGATGAAATTTAAATGAGACCACCTCGAAAGTATACTCTACCAATCAAAAAAGAATTTTTAGAATCGGTCTACAAATGGGGGAGAAACCGGCTACATACTCGTACATACAAAATAAAATACATACACACGAACATATAACCTCCTCCTTTTTTGAAGTTGGTTAATAACTACTTTAAGAGGTGAGAGTAGTGCCCCAGATCTTACCGTTTTACTATTGCCTTATTAGACTTTACGTATAGGGCATGACTTATAAGAATAAGTTGTATAATTAGAAAATAGTTTAGCATTTTCGCGGTGTAAGATGCATAAGTCTCATTACGGCATTGCTCTATCTCTGTGTTCTTGTAAAGTTATAAAACAAATCTCTTACGTGTACATAACTACATTCAGTTATTACCATAGATAAAGCTTCTGAATTCCGCAACAGTGGAACTCATTGGAGCTGGATACCCACCTCGTTTTTAATAAATTTGTAATGCAAATGAAACTCAGTGTACCTACCCTAAAAAACACTTCAGTTTATGTTTTTATCTACGTTATTTTTCTGATACTCTATTGATTCTTATGGTATGATAGGCCGGCGTTTGAACACTACTTTAAATTATGTTTTTGCGGTCTGCGATGTATCACGCCTGTCTAAAAAGATGCCTATTCACTCGCATCTTGTAGACACCCAGACAGTAACTAAATAAAAATATATACTACACATACATTAATGTAATTTTAGAATAGATTTAATAGAAAAAACTCTCTAGAATCTAATTGGCATTTTATCATTTAAACCTTCCGCTTCTTGAGACTTTTGTAAGTAAAATGTGTAACGAAGTTAATGTTAATTAGTTTTTTTTGATCGGTATGATTCTCATATAAATTGTGTATAAATTTATAGTTCAGGATGTTTTTAGTATTTTTATATATAGTGAAATAAGTTATAAAACGATGCATTTTTTTAACAAAAGTGTTGCAATGTTTTTTACTCATTAAGGGTTCGTTTGAGAAATGGGGCCCTATTACTACTCGTAATAAGTGATGAACCCTATTTTATAAGCTCATACAGTCATTTGCCTATCTTTTTCTTGAAACGTTAGATAGGCGGAGAATATATATTGTTCTCATGGTAGAAGTCTAACATAGTAGATAACTAAGTAGATGGGTTCACAGTTATTTTATGCTTCATAATTTTCTCTGAACTGTAAGAAAACAATATAAGTTTTCCTTAATATATCGTTGAATAAGTTACACTAATACGTTACGCACACAAGTTTTAAAAGTACCTATTCAGAGATATAAAAATTTAATATTTAAAAAGCATACGAATCGACGTATCATTATATTCATAGAGCATAGCCGACCTCTTTAAAATTCACCTCCCTCTTAATGAATTTTTGCGCCGCATTAGCCCCCGTAAAACAACTTTAATGAATATGTAACGAGTTTAAAATGATATACATTTCCCTGGTTCACCGGGTTTCAAAGCGTAATTCTATTTTTCTTGTAAAAGCTCAGTTAATGAGATATGTTTGGGACTAGAACGCAGTGAATGATGTTCTTGCATAGAAAATGACTACTTCAAGTTTGTCTATCGCTTTTGTCGCTTGAAAGTTGGCTTTTTGTAACAACACTGATGAACTTAAAGTTCACATGAATTTTAGATGAAAATTGTCTACTCTCATATCCATTCAAAGTAACTGCACATGTCCTACATTGTGAATTTCAGTCTTCGAAGTACAAGTACAAGCTTCAAAGGTTTCGTTACCCACACTATAGGTATAGAAGTATATCTGTCTTATTAAAAATAAATGTGTTTTTTTTATTTGGGCAATTCTCAGCACGAGCCCGACTAATACTCGACCCTTTTTTATTATTTGTTCAATTGTATAAATAATAACAGTGATATAAAATAAAATATAACATATATAACATTCCAAAAAAAAAACAAAATACTCGTTGAGTTTGAGTCGTTTAGTTCGTGAGGGAACTGAGGTAAAGAATAATCTTTCCTACGCCGTAGTGATATGTATAGTAAGAATGAACGAAACCCGACATACTATGTAAGCCTCTTGTACAAAATGTCGTCTTGGTTGGTGCCACCGTTGTGCTAACTTTTTTACGGCGAAGCAATAGTGTAAAGGTGTGAAGTGAAGCATGTAAATTACTGAGTTAAAGAAACTCAAAAGTCAAATTCTAGGGGTACCGAACACAGTACAGTACTACGCAAAACTACACTATTGAGGTCTGGGTGGTATTGCAACTAAAATCAGTAAGTGTAATGGTTACCATTAGGCGCACGACCTGCCCAAAGGCTGGTTCCATGTAAAACTTACGAGATACTTACTTTGTGTACATAGATAATTATCTATTTAATTGAATTACATCTTCTTGCGGACGTCAGCATCATCTCAATTTTATTTTAAAATCATACCTTTAAATGCATACCTTACCAACCAAATTATCGTCTTGTAAAAAACATTTATAAAGCATGTTCTTCTCAAAGGAATTTTTTATAACGAGGGAGGACTCATTAAGTGGTAGTAAAGTAGAACCAAAAAAATTCTGAATTCAGTTGTAAAGAGGTTAATTTGAGGTAAAAACTTCGTTTGCAATGGATATGGATTGTATATAAACGAGGAAGTCCCTAATTGCCTTTCATTGCACTCTTAAAACCATTGCTTTTTCTCCTTATTTAACAGCTATATATATAAGTTCCACTAATGGTGTTAATACCTGAAGGTCTTTGAATAGGCGCTTAATTATAAATAGCTGAGTTGCGGGTTACATAAATACTATGGTCATACTATACCTGTTTAAACGTCACAGTGAACGGATCCTGGAATTGCAACCATCTTCCTATTTACAGTTGCAGTGTCACCCTCAACTTTAAGCGTCAATATTCTGCGTAGCGGTACTCTCGTCTCTCCGGGACAGTTATTAAGGCGCTGTCAGTTCAGAGCTTGAATATAATTCTTTCAATTTGTTTCACTTGAAATCAAGCAAGCGCATCTCGTAAAAATTATGTTTACTATTCAACAAAAACAGTATCTAAAAAAAAGTATAAATAAAAAAAATCTATTTTATGATATGTGTTTCATGACAAATACAGTTGTGAATATAGAGCAAAACTGTTTTAAAGGTGAAATTAAGTGGTATGTTTGATTTTTTTTTATGTGCTCTAGTATGTTAAAATATGTCTTTAAGTCCATCAATGTCTACTTAAAAGTCTTAAAAATGTTATATATTATTTTTTGGAATTTTAAGTAAAAGCTTAAGCTTTTGAGCTAAACTGCTTCAAAACCCTAAATTTCATTCGCGCATTCGCTCAAAGCACTCTGTCTAGATGACTGTACATAAATACCTACCCAAGTATTTTACTCGGCATACAAATATTGCTATCTCTTATAAAGAGGTTGTCCATTTAGAGCCTAACCTAGTCTATTAATAAATATTTATCGGAGTAATAAAGCGAGCAACTGAAAATAATACGCCCATCTCGATTTCAGTTGACTCGAATGAAACTTTAGCATTTATTGTTTAGTGGAATCACAAGTTTCCTGCTGACAAGTTGTCTGTGGGAGTGGAAGTTGAAATTACAATATTTTGAGGTTTCATGAGATAGGAGGTTTGCTGAGGAGGAAGCGTTCCGGAAACTTCGCGAAGTCTTCTCGTCAAAAATACCCCAGTTCCTCAAGACAAGAGTCTTCGACCAATGTGTGTTACCAGTGATGACTTATGGCACTGAAACGTGGTCTCTTACTATGAGCCTCATAAATAAGCTCAGTAGCACAACGAGCTATGGAGAGAGCTATGTTTGGGGTTTCTCTACGTGATCGAATCAGAAATGAGGAGATCCGTAGAAGAACGAAAGTCACCAAGATGCCGATGTCACGAAGAAGAGAAGCCCAGAAGATTAGCCAGTTAAACTGGCAGTGGGCAGGACTCATAGCACGCAGAACAGATGGGGCCGGAAGGTTCTGGAATGGAGACCACGGACCGGCAAGCGCAGCGCAGGTAGCGTCCACCGACACGGTGGACAGACGACCTGATAAAGGTCGCAGGACGACATTAGATGCAGGCTGCTTCCAACCGGTCCTTTGGGAAAATTATGGGGCACTATCTATACTAACTATGTTCAGCAGTGGACGTCCTACAGTTGAGATGATGATGAGGTATCGTATAGGAAGCCAGTAACTTTGCCTACCTTGCAATGTCAATAGACTATGAAATAGAATGACGACGTGCTATGTTCAGCAGTTGACGTTCTACGGCTGAGATGATGATGATGAGGTTTCATATAGGAAGCCAGTAACTTTGCCTACCTTGCAATGTCAATAGACTATGAAATAGAATGGCGACGTGCTATGTTCAGCAGTTGACGTTCTACGGCTGAGATGATGATGATTTTTGATGATTCAGCAGTTGACTTTGCCTACCTTGCAATGTCAATAGACTATGAAATAGAATGGCGACGTGCCACACAAACTGCACATATGCCATACATAAACCATAACCATGAACCATACATACGACATGCGATACAAACTACTTTAGTAGTGGCAACGAAAATGCACAAATGTGACCTGCAGGGCTATGTTAATGTTAAGAAGTTGATGACTGGAGCTAACAAAAGTGACATAGAGCGGCCTTTTTTTTTCGAATTCAATTAACATTTGTTAGCAACTAAGATAGATAATAGCCGTACTGATCACTCGGTCTTTTCTAAATCGGTTTCTATATCCTATATCTATCGATGGTTTACCCTTCCAAAGATAAGAATTTGACACTATTTGTTTGGAAGTTACTTATGGTAAATTTCTAGAGTAAATTATTAATAGACAAACGCAATTTGAAAAATGTAATACCGATTTCCATTGTATTTATTTAATGGAGTGTAACTCAAAAACTACTGAACCGAATTTGATAAAATGTAAATAGGACCACACGGGAATCACCAGCTTCCAAACAAAAGAAGTTATAAGGTAACAAACATTAAAAAAACAGTCGAATTGAGCACCCCCACCTTTTTGGAAGTCGGTAGATAAATAAAATATAGACTGACGTAGAAGAAATACCACCAACACTCAATCTCCGTGCATACGGGAGATGACGCGGCGCACTACTAGTACCGAGCGCACCCCCTCACCACATACCGCGCCCGCGCACGTAC
Source organism: Selenia dentaria (assembly GCA_917880725.1). Classification (NCBI taxonomy): domain Eukaryota; kingdom Metazoa; phylum Arthropoda; class Insecta; order Lepidoptera; family Geometridae; genus Selenia; species Selenia dentaria. The sequence continues at coordinate 8,396,487 of OU862886.1, read as the reverse complement.
CGCGGCTCTCGCGCCAGGCCGAGTGCGCTGCAGCCCGCAGTGGGCGCCGCGATCTTGCAGCGTAAACTCCCTGAGGATGGGCATCGGATATGCCCGAAATCTAGGTCGATAACGTCGGCTAATTACGTGAGTAAAGTCGGTTTTAATATTTAATAAAAATATAGATCGACCATTAAACAGACATTACTTTCAATCAGCTCATACTAATTCGAGTTTAATTGACATAGATTACGCTGGAAGACAAGATTTATATCTTGCTTTCCGTGAAGTAATCAATAAAACTGAATTAACATTCCTATCACGTAGTATTCACAAAATATATAGAAAAGCAGTAGAATATAAGATTCCGGCTGCACTCACTTCAGTTCTTCAGGGAGTGTTGAACGTTTTATACATTCCAAAAGTCGGACTTGAAACGGCATAATACCAAGTGAGCGCAGCCGGTATCTTTATTATATATATTATTTATATATATATATAATATATATTATATATACACGATAATTTTTCAACTCTTATAGCAGTAGAAGTTGCAGAAGTAATTCTATAAATAAACCTTTACTAGTTTGTTTACAATTGATAGACTTCTGTTTGGCCACTATCTCTTTTGATGGGGCAAATGTGTCACACGCTAGGCCTAGAGCGATGAAGAATATTTCTAATATAAAAACCGGGATTCACTCACGTAAAAAAGTCAGATCTTTCCGACTAAGAATATTTCTCTCTCATTTTATTTACTTTTATGTCAATCCGCTACAACACGTGTATAATGTCGTAATATACAATGTATGTATACTTGTATGTAATATACAAGTCGTATAATGTTAATTATAGTCATACCAATTAAGTGCCATTGAGAATTTTAAACGACATGAGTGCAATACCCTGCAGGGCGACGCACTGCGCTCGGCACCCTAAAATATAAGATGTTAATTATCTTGCCCCGTAATTTCACTGGAAAGATTTCATTTCAACGAAACACAGTAATGTTTACACACTACTGTTTTACAGTTGAATAACGGTAAAGGTGTGGTATTTCCCCATACCGACTCTGCAAAAATCCTATCACTACAAACATCACCACCATCATCAATTACTGAAGCATGCCTACAGGTGTTTGATAATAGATTTTTCATTATTGATAGTTTTAGTCTGACAAGGCGTAGTTCTCGGCTTCTTAAACTACGTACAAAAGCTTAAGATAAATAAAACAAAACGTTTAATATCAAACTTTATTTCGTTGACGATCATATTTACAAACCCATTATACATTATTCGATTATTTGGCAGTTATTTGACGAAACTCAGTGAACGCATCGCTCGTTGAATTTTCATGTCATTAAATTTGATTGAGCGACAGGTACAGTAATGAAGGAATAATGAATTTAATTATCAAATTTTCATATTGGCCTGAAGAGATTTTTCACTTAAAAGTGGATCTTATACTCGTAATAATGAAAATCATAGCTTTACGAGAATTCCTCGAGTAATGCTCAATGTATAATTTTGATTCTGATCTGGTATTAAATTTATTTACATTTTTTATAGTATTAGCTATTAAAGTACTTGTTTGTACGCACAGTGACCTTCAAAAGAGCAGTTGAAATTTAAGAAGTGCGTTCCATTGTAAAAGCGAATGCAGTTGTTGCATGGATGATGTCATAATTCGAAACTTAAAGCTCAACACCCACAGAGGCGTGAACCGCGGGAAAGCGGTTGCGATCCGGAACGTTTCTTTTTTGTAATGTTCGAATTTGTACGCACCCTGACACATGGCAAGCGGGCGCGATCCAGCACGGTGCGATGTGTCAGGGTAATATAAATTTAAGTATTACAAAAGCATACCGTCCTGGATCGCAACCGCTTTCCCGCGCCTTCCGCCTCTGTGGGTATTGAGCTTAAAGAAGTTCTTATACAATAATTACTACTAGTTACGAGTATGTTATATAATTGATACTAAAACATTTATTGTAAAAGTGATTAAATATAAGAAGATTGTAAGTGAAATAAGATTTTTATCCTAGTTAGGTATACAAAACTGTCACTGGACTTATGAAGGCTACTGTACATACTGTAATATACTGTAATATAATAAAATTATATTCATAAATTACATATAAACAAATTCTTAAATTTTATATGTCACTTAACGTGGCCATTTAATACTAAAATAAAACTATGAACTTATAGTTAGATGTATTATATACCTATGATATAAAAATCACATACTGTAAACGAAAAACCCCATTAATAATTGAAATATAAATATTGACTTACTTTAATCTCTAATAATTAATCATAATTTATTGTTAAGATTTCTGTACTAGCGATCCACGGACTACCTATTCAAAAGTATATTGACTTTTGACTTTAATTGTACTAACTTAAACACCTATCAGGTCCATTTAGGTCTAATATATAGAATTAGGTATTATGTAATTATCTTGTTGGACACTGTAATCTGACAACCCAATTACGTGATTGACGTTGAAAATGACGCGGAGGAATAAATATTTCTGAAAAAATCACGTGGTTGGATGGTGATAAGAAATATTAATTAAGAATACTAGGTTTAGCCGTACATTTCCAAGTTTAAAAGTGGTCTGTTCCATATATTTTCTATTACATTGAACCAGAAGATGACTGGCAAATGTTGTGTTGTTTTACATTTCTGTTAGCCCTTAGAGATTATACCGATGTAATGCTATATGTTTTTGGGATAGAAGAATTTGGTATCTTTGTAATTGCAAAATCTGACTTTGTATATACTAACATGTTGATTGTTTCAAACTGATTTCAGGTATCTACGTTTAGTTACTTACCAAACAAGTTTTAGTTTAAACATTCGATGCTATTTATGTTATTATAATTTCTCGTTAATCTCAAGTTCCGAATTGGAGATTGAAGGATGGATCCCTAAGCACTAACACAAATATGAGACAGCACAGAATAGATGCTGTCTTGTCCAGAGTTGATTTGGCGCATCCTTGCTGCATCGCTGCTGGGTGTTCACCTAGAAAAGAAACACTGCCTTATTACCACAATTAATACTCTAAATAACATAGAGGTTACTTATTTCTAATTACTCTCTGAAATACTGATGTTTATCAATCTGCATGTACATATTGGTGTCAATTTTGTTAGCATTCTCTAAACTAAAAATCTTTATATTATGGCAGTTCTTATTCCGTTTCGGCTAAAATCCAAATTAGTATAACACTTTCGAATGACAGCACTAAGATTAGAAATTTCTCTTCAGTTGTAGGAATTTTTAGACAGATTAGTCGTCACGTAACATGGTGCCCGCTAAACTAACTTAAAATACCCAAAATTAAACAGAATAATCCTATTTTTAGAAATTTCATTCTAGGTGTTATACGTATTTGGATTTTAGTGTTAACAGAATACCATTATAACATTTAGTTCGCCAGTTTAGTTTAATATTTTGAACAAGTGAATCGCTACCATTATATTATATACATATATATTCTCATGAATTGGCGCCTATTTTGGCATTAAAGTCTCCCAATATCAGAAGTATCTCTCTTTGGGGACTTTGGCAATGGTTTGCTGTAGTTCCAAATAGAAGGCTTTGACGATTTCATCACTTGTCGTGCTGGTGCTGGATAATAGAAGAGACGTATGTAATACTTCTATTAAGTAAATACATATAAGTTTTTGATAATAATTTGTCCTGATTGACTGATTTGTCAATGCAAAGCCTAAGTCACAAGGGCTACAAACTTGAGATATTGGCAGTTGATGCCTTATTTGTGGCAGGCACTCACTATAGAAGGATTTATTGAAATTTCACCTCTTACAAGGTGAAGCGGGTGAAAACGCTGGCAGGTCAGCTAGTCGAGATTAGAACTAGACCAGAATATCAGTTCGGAATGTAATCTTTTAAAATCATAATATGCCCATTATCGTCACACTGCTGGGACCTCGATGGTTATAATCAACCAAGCGGGCTCAGTGCTTGATGGATAGCCTAGTCGCAAACCCATGTCGAAGTTGTCAGGCCACCCAAAGGCCTTCGATATAGCCTAACCATTGTCGCCCTAAGGCTGTTTTTCCAACAGAGATTCGAGCTATGGATGTGTTTGGTATCCACCAATCAGATTGGTTGATTTGTCAAGTTATGACATTATATCATTATATGTTTTGTAATTTCAACGATATAATTGGTGGATACCAAACACATCCATAGCTCATACATTTGTTGGATACGCACCCTTAGACAAGCAAATGAAACCGAGGCTTAACCTGCTCTCTGAAGCATGGGAGGATCCCTTAATAATTAAAGTAAAATTATTATATATTTTTATGTCAATATGCAAAATCCCAATTTGACGGCCCCGTTGATGTTAGTGACGCAGGGGCCTGCGTGAAGCGTACTAAATTTGACACCTGGAGGGGCAACTATTCTGTGATAAGCAGAATTGTAGTTGGATGGTTGTTAATTTGTATTTCCTTCTTCCCAATTTAAGAGGTTATACAAAACGATTTTCATGTTATGATTGAACAAAGTGTTCCTATCTACATCCATTAAAACGATAAATCATACAAGGGATGTAGATATGTAAATAAGAAATATAAATATATGCTCATCACAGGATAATTGGAAGACATAAATACCCGTAATGAGTTTTTAATCAAAGTAACGTAACAGTAAACTTCGATAAGGATAATGAGAAAATAATAACGTATAAAAAGAAGCAGAACGCTGTTACATCTAATAAAGATGGATTAATAAAATACGTAATAAAACGAAACGAGTATGAAAGATCAACAAAATTCTGACCGGAATCCAAATAAATTACAGTTTTACGATCAAAATGAAATTTTGGTGCTCCTACATCAATAAATCATAAAATTTTCACGAAAACGTGTTACCGTAGAATTAATAAATTTTATGTTCGCGGTTTAAGCTTATAGTTAGAGGGAAATATTTTAGTATTAGTCATAACTACGATACGAGCAAGTTGAGGTCTGGTTATCATTTCTTGAGATGGATAACTGGACCCAATATTTACAAACTATTAATACTTTTGTATACTTAAATTGCGATCATTAGGTAAGTTTCTCATATACATTATATACATTTTAGTAATTGAAGCCTTTAAGTTGTATAACCCTAAGAGAGTGAAGCAAGCGAGTTAGCTGCTTTAAATAGACAAGCACAATTTGAATGCACAATGGAGTGTAACTCAATAAATACTAAACCGAATTTGATGAAATACATGGGACCACACGAGAAGCACCAGCTTTAAAAATAAAAAAAAGAGTTTTGAGAATCGGTTTACTCAGTCAAAAGTTAAACAAACATAAAAAAATACAGTCTAACTGAGTACCTCCTCCATTTTGGAAGTCTGTAGAAATGTAAGATGTACAAATTTAGGTATAAGTAAAGTACTATTTCATTTTTTGATTGTTAGCAGTTACCAATATAACATAATATATTATACTACCATTCCCCATTTATATGTGTACTTACTAATGTGAATCTAATATGTACATATAAATGTAAAAACCATGTTATGTGTAACTATTGCGCAGAATGAAACAGTTCCAAGCGCTTCCATTTGGATATCAGAAAATCAACAAAGAGAAAAATGGCGCCGAATGATCCCGAGCATCATGCCACTAATCAGTACATATGCCACTAATAGTAATTGTTGCACATTAGAGGCGCACAACACGATTCTTTACCTTTTCATCGCCATCATTAAGAAACAGATAGCGGATAATATTGACAAAGCCATTACCAGGGAGGGTTTGAGTTAGGCTATAGCCATAATATAACTGAAGCCGAATTGAATACAATAAGTTCTTGTAACCAACCTTTTTAATATGCTTACTTTGTTGCTGATAAGTTAGGCAGAATAGGGTAAAACTAAATAAAGGGCATGGTAGCACGGTGCTCTGTGGTGTATTTTCTACAAAGTCACTAAAAACTAGTTAAGTTTGTCTAACATTTTTAGCATATGATTTTCAAACGCCTGCTTAGCGATATAGATTTAAGGGGGAGCCTTGGTGGCCATAGCATCTGACATAGTTAGTTTTAAAATACGATTCAGATTCAGATTATTAATTTACCTTATGTCAATGAACATTATATTGAAAACTCCGCGATTTCACCCGCGTGGTGATGGATGATGATGATGATGATGAATCGAATATAGCCTATGTTACTAAAGGGTGAATGTAGCTTTCCAATGATATAATAATTTTTGAAATCAGCACAGTAGTTTTTGAGTTTATTCATCACAAAAAACAATAAAAAAAATCTCTTTAAAATATTAGTGTAGAAGTGAAGATGTAATTTTACAAGATTCTTATTATTAATAATGTCATGAATTAATATAGTTCATATCTCGTTCAAAGATCTGATTTTTCTCTATAACATGTCAAATATAAGCTTTCTATTTATTTTATAAAGTTTCCTCACCTGACAAAACATGAACTCTTGTAGCAGCTACAGGGGCATTGTTTGGTCCACAAGTATATACCCCAGCATCAGCACCCCTAGCCCGTTGAACCAGAAGTCGGCTGGTGCTCTTCAGACCCTTCTCCGTCACAAGGGATATCCCGCCGCGAGCTGAGTCGAAGTTTATCGCCTGAACAAAATACATATATTATTACATAAAGTAAAAAGTAGGCAATTTATATAAATTCTAGCTGACCCGGCAAACTTGTTTTGCCATATACGTAATAATCGTGATTAAAAAACAGAGGTTTATCGTACTCGTATAAGGGTGGAAATTTTAATTTGTATGTATTTTTCAATGCTAAATCATAATAAAATAAAAGTAACATATTTTGTAAAAGAAATAAAATGAAAATGTAGGGGTGGGTCACCCTTATCATTTATAGTTATGAAAAATAGGATGTTGGCCGATTCTCATACCTACTGAATATACACACAAACATTCATACAAATAGGTCCAGCTGTTTCGTAGGATTTATATATTAGATTTAAATTTGTTATTATGCACTCAAATAGTATAAATTAGCAAGATAGGATCTATATTCTTTTAAAAACATATTCTTAATATTATACATTATTATAAGAAGGAATTTGTTTGTCTTTCTGTTTGTTCCCGCTAATCTCCGAAATGGCTGAACCGATTTTGATGCGACTTTCCCTGGCAGATCTGATAAGAACTAAACCAAAAGTAACTAAGGATTATTTGAACATTTGGACATTTGAAGGAACAGAGTTTGGGTTTTTTTCCCGAGTTTTTTATCGTTTTGTAATCCCGAGTAATTAGCATTTAACATTATATGTGATGACTTATGATTATAGCATTACTAGCTGGCTCGCCAGCGGCTTCGCTAGCTTGGTCTATGGATTATAAAGCCATAGAAAGAAATATAATTTGGAGTGTATTCAATTAATCTAAAGAGTTACATTTCCAAAAACCCTTCCTTGTGGACGCTTAAAACATTTAGAGTGGGCGCACATTGTCCGTTTAAAAAAAATCTGTCGCGCGCCGGAAATGCATTTCAGTGAACAGACATTTCTTACAATGTACGCCTGCTCTTAGAGTTGTCAACATTTTTCTAAGAGCAGCAGAGCTCATTGTGATGTTCTTCCGGGGAAGTACTACCACCATAACCTATTTCTTCCGTGAAGTAGTAATGTTTGCAATACGCGCTCTGGGGCCCTACTCCCACCTCTTAAAGAAGTCATATTATATACCTTACCATTAAATTTGGTACCACCACATCAATATAATGGATTACGATAGTCGTTTTGATGACGTTTTATCAAATACACTCAATTCTCGTACTTTGCAACTGCGTTAATGTTCTATTCGGGTTGGGCATTATAGGCATTGATCTTGGAACGCACCATTAGGATCGATTTGGCTAAAAAAGGAACACGCTGTAAATAGTTTTGAAGTAATATGTTCGACCGTTTTATGTAGGTAGGAGTACGATAGTAAGTATGATTATTCTAAGCTTATTACAAAATGCTCCTAGTTTATGATAGTTTCGTAAAAGGTGGGAGTAGGCCCCCCGGTTGAAGAGTGTTGCCAGCTAAATTAAAGGCACAAGAGACTTAACTACTTAATGACCCAGGGTTATGGGCGCAGTGCAGTTCATCACTTTGACTTAACACCAGATGGGCATCGTGCTTGTTACTAATAACATAAATAAACAGTCTAATGTCAAGTTAATAGCCCCGGTGGTTTAGACTGTGATGATCCATGTCAGTCAGTCATAAGAAGAACTATATATACATAATTACATATAGGTATATATATACTTATAGAATGTCAGTAGAAAACATTATTGAGAAAAAATGCATAGTCCAATTCCAGATGTTTCAACTCATTGTAACTCAACTGAACAAAGTAAATATAATGTGACTCCACTCAAATATTTTTCTCCAAGAACACTTGCATTATGCATTGAAAACCCTGACTAGCGCAACGGGCTAGCTCTACAAACTCTAACTGATTAATTTATAAACTTTTCTCTCTACGTATCCTACAAGCATAGCTTTCCTATGCCACGGTTATATCAATGAGATAATAAAACAAATGAGAAACCGATTACACTTCAATTAAAACAGTTTATCTGCTTAGCCTGCGAGTGCAAGCGGCGTTGCTCGCATGATCTCGGAATGCGGCGCTTCTCTAGGATTACTTAGAATTGAACCTTTGAGGTACATACCTCAAAGGTTCAATCCTAGAAGTATCACCACAAGCAGTTACCCATAAAAGTAAAACTAAAAGCATTTGTTATCGAGATTCAGCTTATTCCTGAGCGTCTTTACACTGTATGCTATCGAGCTTGAAGAAGTGTGCCCATTGAGTTAGACTGCTACTCCCTAGGTTATATATAAATATAATAATAAATCATATTACTATATATTTTATCATCGAATAGGTAGTCGGGCACTGGACTCAATTTTCTTACCATCATCTTATGAAGGTAAACTACCACTCACATTTCAAGAATAACTATAATATAGATAATTAAATAAATACATTGTTAGAAGGTATGCATACCTTCCTACCTACTTGACATGTAATATCATCTCATCATCATCTCAGCCGTAGGACGTCCACTGCTGAACATATGCCTCCCCCCTGATTTTCCAAAAGGACCGGTTGGAAGCGGCCTGCATCCAACGTCGTCCTGCGACCTTCATCAGGTCGTCTGTCCACCGTGTCGGTGGACGACCTACGTTGCGCTTGCCGGTCCGTGGTCTCCACTCCAGAACCTTTCGGCCCCATCGGCCACCATCTGTTCTGCGTGCTATGTGCCCTGCCCACTGCCACTTCAACTGGCTAATCTTCTGGGCTATGTCAGTGACTTTCGTTCTTCTACGGATCTCCTCATTTCTGATTCGATCACGTAGAGAAACACCGAGCATAGCCCTCTCCATAGCTCGTTGTGCGACTTTGAGCTTGTCTATGAGGCCCATAGTAAGAGACCACGTTTCAGTGCCATAAGTCATCACTGGTAACACACATTGGTCGAAGACTCTTGTCTTGAGGCACTGAGGTATTTTTGACGAGAAGACTTCGCGAAGTTTCCGAAACGCTGCCCAGCCGAGTTGTATTCGACGATTGACCTCTTTCTCGAAGTTGGACCTGCCTAGTTTGACTGTCTGTCCCAGGTAGATGTACTCGTCAACAACTTCGAGAACTGAGTTCCCAACTGATATTGGAGTAGGTACAACATGGGCATTAGACATAATTTTCGTCTTATCCATGTTCATCTTAAGACCTACCCGTTGGGAAACTCGATGGAGGCCTTCGACATGTAATATAATATGATTATTTTATTAACTGACATTAAAAAAGCAGGGGGTTATATTCGTGGGTATGTATTTGTTTTATATGTATGTTACCTGATTTCTCCCCCATCTGTGTACCGATTTTTTTTGTTTGGTAGAGTATACTTCCGAGGTGGTCCCATTTAAATTTAATTAAATTCTCATAAATAGCAGTTTTTGAGTTACACTCCAAAAACTGAAAATTGTTTATTTCTTGGTGATATCATCATTGACACTCAGTACATCTTGTACTTACGGGATTAATTCCCGTAAGTACGCAGGGTCACTAAAAAACGTGATTTTTTTTTTATAGAAATAAATGGAACCGAATTCATAACAATAAGTGTGAAATAACTTGTCGAAGACGATACTATGTGCACAAAATTGTCATAATTGAACTATCATGGTACCGATTTCAAAAAGTTTTTGACACATTTTAGTGTTGAAGTCAGTTCCATTTTTTGGAAAAAAAATGTTTTTCATATTAAGTCTGGGTAATATTTCTGACGCATCAAATAATGTTTATCACGATTGTAAAGCGTAGCAGCTAAACAACATACAGAATTTAACGTCTCTATTGACACAATTAAAACGGAGTTGTTTGTTTAACAGGCTGTTTGTCGCGTAATCACGTTGAACCGTAAAATCGATGACTCACAATTGAGTACTCAATCCCACCCAGGATTTAATACCCTTAATCCTGCCACCCGCAGATTTGTCACCGAATTCCATGATTATGAAGCACCGCAAGATTCCACTGTGACGACATTTCCTTAATAAGAATTTCACAAAAGTTCAAAACTTTTTAAATTAAATTTCTCTTACTTGCTTCAAAATAAACAAGTCATATTTTCGGCAGCTGTTTGTGATATTATGTTAAGAGCCTAAAAGCTACAATCACTGTAAGTTTTTTCTTTAAAGACTTCCAGGGTTTTGCCATCTCCAGTGTCAAAGGGAAAGGAGGTTTTAGTAAATTATATTACGCCTGTACTAAATGTATATTTCTTTTCTTGACTGTGGTTTGGGTCATGACCTCGACCCGCAAAAATTATATTAAGAATTGTATGAACCGAATGAATGTAAAGCCATAATTAAATATACGTCGAATACCTGTTCGTTTTTTTATATACAAGTAGGAACTTAAATGCTCACAGATCTTGGATCTATACTAATATTATGAACAGGAAAGATTTGTTTGTTTGAATTGAATAGTCTCCAAATTGACTGAACTGATTTAACAAAAAATATTTTACCATTTGATCCGTACTTTTTTTTTCTACCGACTTTCAAAAAAAGGAGGAGGTACTCAATTCGTCTGTTTTTTTATGTTTTTTACCTCATGGCTTACGATAGGGTGAACCGATTCTCAAATATTTTTTTTTAAAGCTAGCTAAGCTTTGCTTCCCGTGTGGTCCCATTTTATCAAATTCGGTCCAGTAGTTTTTGAGTTATACTCCAATAACTGATTTTTACCAAAGTAATAGAATGGAAGTCGGTATTAAATTTTTCAAATTGCACTTGCGTTGTAGTTATTTGATTTATCATCATCATCCATCATCACGTGGTGGAAACCGTGGAGCGCAGTTAGTAGATAATAATTTGATAGCATTGTAAATGAAATTATATTTTTGACGCTTCCGTTGGCTGCATTGGTTTAGTTTAGTAACCCTTCCTTCTCAAGTTCTCAAATTCTATTCCTGGCCGAGGGCATATTTGTTTTGTAAGAGAAAAGTTTGTACTTTGGTCTTGAATGTTGTGTCATGTCCATACCTCCCGCGACACATGGAATTCTAGTACTAGTTAAAAGTGTTTTCAGGTTTTACCCATTCACCCTGCCATTCCATTGTATCGTGGGTCGCAGTGCCCACTGATCAATCGATTTCCTGAAATCGGTGGCATTTAATATCGATTAAAACTTCCGGAATACTATTACTATAGTGTAAAGTTCGTACTGGGTGATATTGACGAGGACTTGTTTGTGCCGATTATCAGTGACAGTTAAGTGACAATACTAAAATTTATTGTAAGTTAGTACAATATTATCAAAATTTGCTGTATTTTATAAACACCAATGGTAGCTATTGCTAAGGTAGTAACTGTAGTTATTTTAAAAACGTTTTCAATCTAGACTTTCTAGACTATACGATTTTATTATAGTATAGATATATACACCTAATTTGTATAATTACCAAAAAAAATAAAACAGCACTATATGCTGCTGGTATTTAATATATACATGGGAAGAATATTTAAAACTACTTTTAAAAAAAATCCCACATAATCATCAATATTTGGTCAAACGTCTAGATTGATTCACACCTACAAATTTTATTCTAGGCATTTTCACTATTCATTAAGATATATAGTGTTTCAGTGCTAATATGTGGTGTTATTATTTTTTCCTGTGGTCATAGTGCGTATGATTATGTTTATTAGAGCAAATAAATAAATTCTTTAACCGAATACGATAGTCACTCTAGGATATATTACTAATACTACATTTTATTTTAAAAATAAGTTTATCGTAAGAGTGTGAGAGAGTCCTGCTTAACTATTCTATTCACAACTTAAAGCCACAGCTTTATGTTGTGAATAGAACAAAAAATAATTAAAAATAAAATTCGGTTCTTAGCATCCAAATGATTTTTGCCCTTTACCTTCTTATATTTACCTGTTCTCCGTGAGTCCACGTGATGGAAGTAGGGGGTTCTGGAGTGTGTCTGACAGTGCACGTCAAGTTGATGGTGGATCCCGCCTGGATGAATAACTCGGGGCCGCTGGAGATGACTGTTTCTGGTTCTATAAATTATGTATTAAATGATGAAATTACTTATTACAGTTTCCTCACTAGGCAACCATTATAAGTAATCATTACACTTAATGAAAGTTACGTTATAAAAAGGTAACTATTATATTATGTATCAAATTATATATCAAGACGTTGTCTTCCACAAGAAGCCTATTTTTGATACTAGCTGCATCGATTATGTAAGAACTTTCAATTTCAAGCTACCTATAAATAGTATGTTTAATCATTTAGCATTTTCATATGACATTAAATAAGCTCTTAGTAACCATTTGATCCTCAGGGGAAGTGTCACTTATGTACCTAATACCTAAAGATTTATCTCGGTAAAGTAAAAGTTGACCGAAACGAAGGATGACAGGTAACACTCCCAAAGGAGTTTGGGAATCGAGTCAAGGTTTATATGGAGCCAAAATTGAATCTTAACTAAATCGACGTCTTCCCTGCTGTAAACGGAATAGGGAGCTAGTTTATGTTCTTGACAGGTTAGCCTAGAACATTTTTGTAGTTCTGGTAAATTGTTTGGCATGACGTGTGGAAGCGAAATTCAATTTGTATTATTCGACTTCGCACACTATGACTTTACATCACAGATAGTGTAGTTTATGTCCTTCTGATAAAAAAACAGCACATCATTTACTGTTTTGGAGTTAATTAACTTGTATTTGCATGTTAGTAACATGGTGTTACATCCATAGATCTCATAGAAAGATCTCGGTCATGATGAGATCACTTTGAGAGAATGGAGCACCAATTGCGACTCTTTCTTCAATTCGTTGACAATAAAGTGTTAGAATGTACTATAATTAAGGAATGAAAAATACAGGCGCTAGATGGTTTCTTTTAACAACAACTAACTGGTATTCTGCCCGTGAAGCTCAAATTAATCTTTCCAAATATTTGACGGAACTCCGGAAAATTGCTTCGGGGACTTTATTACACCATAGATCTTTACTACTCTAATTTGCTTTTTTACTGCAATGATATGATCATGCAAACCGTGTTTTTATTCGTACACTATATTTATACAAATACAGTCATATAGTTATATACACGTTTGTTGTGTATGTTTATCATACGTATTAACCATCTGAGTCGCAATTCCACGAAATCCATCAATACGAGTTGCACGACCCATGGAATAATCTATTTCCTGGTATGTATATCTATCTATCTATCTATCTGCATATGGACCGAAAGCCATCGCCATCGCATGTTATTTAAGCAACACAACCTCAGTGGGACGTTGATCAATATAAAGAACTATTGACGCAAAGAGTTGAGTACGCTAGTACTTGCTATCTGAGGCCGTAGCACAACCAATTTGCACAAAAGTACTCGCAAATGTTGCGTCACGCTGCAGCGTACAAACTGGGAGTTAAGTGTGTCACAGTTGCCCTAGATAAAATGATAGTTTGTACTGTTTCACGTATACGACACATTACGTTACACTTACGCAGTTATTTGTGCTAGGCCAGCATAAACTTTAGGTATAGCAGCACAGCTTAGATCTTTGCACTCAGGTAATAGTGTCTCGTCGGAGATTCACCCTACTTTATGCAAAGACACACATTTTGCACCCCATTCTATACAGATATAACAAGGATGGCATTGCATAGAGGAGCAGAATAGAACGTTGCATGCAAGGTAAGGAGTTACATAAAGGTAGATAGTAGTACAGAACATGAGAGCCTCAGTTCATTACCTCTTAGTTTATAATAAAACGATACTAAAGATTCGCTTCAACTTTATATATATACGATCGATGAAATAAGGATGTGACTTACCTCCACACATAACAACCGTATGTTCAAAACAAGACGGAAATCTTATTTAGACAGACATTGTGCATTTTCGAATATTGTTTTTTTGCCGTGTGAGTTCGCCCTCAAAAATAATTGAACCATCACGTGCGCTTCAACTCATTTCCCAGAGAAAGAGAGGTATGGACTCGAAGACTTGGTGGATAGGCTTGCCCTAGTATATGGAGATTTCAGAAAACAGAAATTCCTACGACCTGTCTTATAAAGTCAGTCACCGAACGGGTCAGTCGTGCATTTGATGGCTAGCACTACGCTTATCCACGACAGTTACAATGGTAACAGCTTAGAACTGAAGTTTTAAGAATTAGGGTTTTGGTGATTTTTGGCAATTCGGATTTCATTATGTATTTTTGTATTGTTTCGTTTCGTTTTCGAGAGCTACGCGATCCAATTCTTAACAAAAAAACGCGGTTTTCTTTTCTTAGAAAAAGTATACGTTTGGTACGTATACTTTTTCTTTTTTGATATATATTTGGAAAATATATGTCATAAATATGTAGATGACATGAGATCTGTCTCAGCCACTGTAAATTATTGCTGTACCCATAACAAAATTTTTAGTTAGTTAGCCACTCTTCATACAACACAAATTAATTACAGCTCCTCTATATTATGAAGATAAGGATTTGTATTTTATTTACTAATAAGGAGAATAAACAGGAATTATTTTAGCTAATTCATCTATTGTATTAGCGGGTTCCAATCTACCTCAAGATTTTTAGTAGACTGGCTCCGAACCTGTCTTGAAAGCTCGATTTGTATGTACATACCTACAATATTAAGGAACACAGCATGTCCGATAGGTGGCGTGGTGGAGATTTGGCACTCGTACTGTCCGGAGTCGCGGCGCTGCGGGCTGCGGATGCGGAGCGCCCACTCCTCGGAGCGCGGTTTGTGCTGCGCCTCGAAGCGCTGGTCCGACGTGTACGTGTACCGGCCCACAGTCAGCAGGTGGATGTCCCGGTGCCGGACCCATGATACCTGACAAGATAAATGAGATATTATTATGTGATGTAACAATACGTGGTGATGGATGATGATGAAGTATTATTATTCTCCGGAATGTAATCTTTTTATTTGCCAAATTTCATCACGATCTGTTTTGGCGTGAAAGCCTAACAAACATACAAGTAAACCTACTGTCGCATTTATAATATTAGTTAGGATGAAATAACAATAACAAGCTGCGCCCCGCGGTTTGTGCCGCGGTGATGGATGATGATGACAATGAAATGTATCCTATGTCCTTTCCCGAGATATGACAAATCGAAAAACATAAGTTTCATAAAAAAATACGGCTAGTTGCGCCCCGCGGTTTCACCTGCGTGGTGATGGATGTTGACGATGATGAAAAATAATCTATGTTCTTCACCGAGATATGACAAATTGCAAAAACAAAAATCATAAAATTGGTTTAGCCGTTCTTGAGTTATAAATGGCTTCATCTTCTTCTTGGTCGTACCCTCATGACTGAGAGACGTGATTTAGGTGTGTAGTCTGTGTCACCATTTTTCTCTTTTATTCTGGCAAATATATATAAAAAAATATATATGTTACAGCCAAAGTCTAAAACAAAGTCGTGTTAGTTATATTTAATATTGGTATATAATATATACAGATATACCTAAGATATAAGATAAAACAAGTAGGTTAAGATAAAACAACTTTACATCACTTCTTATCGGATACATTTCGGTGAGTGTGCAATGGAACTTCACAATTTGATTCCGCCATCCCCATTCTATAATCGGACATCCAGAGATACTCAGAAGCGCCACCGCTTTATGGTGGATATTCCATTTACCCGGACGAAGCGATTTACTTCTTCGTTTATCATACGAACCGCTAGGGAATGGAACACCCTCCCTGAGTCGGTGTTTCCGGTTAAGTACGATATGGGGGTCTTCAAAACACGAGTGCATAGGTATCTTCTGGGTAAGCGCGCTCCATCATCGATCGCATCATCACTTAGCATCAGGTGAGATAGTGGTCAAGTGCTACCCAGTTCGGTATAAAAAAAAAAACATTAAGATTAAGTTGTACTATATTTTACCTAAAAAACTAGTTAGAAAACCCTATTTAAATTTAATAACGATTCCTATGTTATATTTAAATTGATAAACACGACCGAGAATAAAGTCATTTTACAGCGTTTACATTGTACATCCAAAAAAAAATACACAAGTAATAGATGTAAGAATGGTACAGCCACAGCTATCCGCGTTGCGCTTCCTTATTGTTCAGTAAAATAAACATTTCTATCGAGAAACTTCTCCAAGGTTCCACTTTATTCATAAAACCGAATTGAATCTTACAATCCGCACTAAGTTTAACTCCCCAGTGCTCGCTTCCCTAAGCTCATTAGCATCTCCATCTAGCATTTGCATTCTTAGAACTTCTTTATATTTTTTATTTGAACTTCGCTCGTCAATTATGGAAATGCAGTGTCTTGTGGCCGCTACTAATGTCAATAACATTAGTGTCTAGTAATATCTTGAGAAATTAGTTTAGCGGGTGCTGGCAAGCGGAAAATAATAGCAGAGCATCAAGCACTTTAGAACTAGGGCTTTATCGTTATGGAATAGTTTGCTTCCTATAATATTGATTGAATTGCCAATATTTAATACGGCAAATGCGACAATCGAAATAGCTGATTGGCCATACAAATTAATGAGATGAAATGATGTGTTTATTTTGCTTTTGAGCTCGTTTTGGTTGAACTTTATTGTTTCCATTTCATTGGCTTTTAAATTCGCCGTCGCTTCGATAATTTTTCGGTTGCTGACCCTATTATTACGTTTGGCACGTCATTCAATCTGTCGCCGTTTTTGCGTGTCCGGTGTGTTTTTATTCATTTTGTTCTGGTATTTTTTGCTGTAGCAATTTAAAGTTTAATAGTTTTTCTTCGTAGAAAAAGAACGTGCACATTTACCGTTAACCGTTTGAGTTAACTGATTTATCTACTTTTGGTCCCATTGATTATTAACCCGTAAAACATAGTGTAATTGCATTTTTGATATACATTGTAAAATACCAGGGTAATTAGTAATTGAATAATATTGATTAATAAAATTAATTCTAACTGTTCTATTAGTAGTTTTTAACTAAACATTTTCTATTTCATGGTAAAAAACTAAGCCGAATGTCAGACAGTTACAAAGTATGTTCTATGGTCAAATCCCCAGAAATTTTGTGCGTCCAGATCTCAGATTCTAGATTTTTGCTTAGTCTAAAATGTTGACAATTATACTACTAATTGATTCTGATTTCATCATATACTAGCGACTGCCCGCGACTTCACTGGCGTAGAAAGCTCGGTCTTCGGCCTCGCCATAACCTCTCTTCTTTTCCTGTTTTTTCTTTTATAAGTACCTTCTCCTGACAGTAATAAACACAACAAAAAAGTAATTATCAAGATTGTTCCATACCTTCTCAAGTTATAGCGTGAGTTATATGAGAAATAGGGGTTCTTTTTTATATACATAGATAGATTATCTGCTGTCTGTAACTGCTTACTATTAATACTTGACGTATACAATTGTATTTCTCCATACTTAAACCACTCCTTAGGTACTTACGTTATTCTTTTTTAAATGTAGATGCAATACAAATGGCTTAAGTAAGGTTTTGTTTCCGTGAAGGTAACATGTGTTTGTGAAACCTCCGTAGTCACCCCATACGACAAACAAATAAACAGTTTTATTTCGGAGGCTACCGGACCAAATCATCAAAAATAAACGTTAACTCACTAATTGCTCGTTTCAAACTCTTTTATCTGTTCCAAAGTTCCAAGTGGCACTTGTAGCTTTTATTACTATTAGCAATGATACTTTAAAAATATTTAGTGTTGTTTACAAACAGCAGCTTTCGACGTCATTCGGTTAACTGTCCAATAAAAAGGTTTTGAGAGGATCACAAAAATAACAGTTTCAGTAGCGGTTAACACAAAGAACTTTTACCCAATACTGTAAAAATTGATATTCTATTCAAGAGTTCTTTCAAATATTTATGAATATAGGTATATACTTACTTGAAAAAAGTGCTCAAAATGACAATCGATAAAGGCAAAAGATAGCCAAGTGCAAACTGACCATGGAAATTCACTTTAATATTTTTATGTTAAAGTGAATTTCTTTCTTTCTTTTTCTTCTGAAAATAATAATTAATTGCTTCTTTAATCTGAAACAGCTTAAATCATTTGGGATGAAGTTTTGATTGGAGATAGTAGAAACCCAGGAGTAATACATAGGCTACTCTTTATCTCGATTCAACGGGTAGTTCCAGGAGATTCACTATACTCATTTTTCCAGGCGAAAGAAATCACAGGCACAATAGTATTAAAATAAAATCAGACAACAAACATTATTGTTCCTCCAGTTTTCATGGTTTACCAGTAAGTTTTAACTTAGTAACCTAAGGTATCATAGGTCTTACGCATAATAACATAGGTGTGTATTGTATTTTAACGGATTTTATCAGCGCTTAACAAAATTACATCAAAACAAAGCATATTTCAACTTGAAGCTTTATAGCAATTCGCATCCCGATCAACCCACTCTCCACAGCATTTTGTACCACTCGGCTCCACTTCACCACCACGAAAATAGAATTATCCGACGATTTCATAAGCTAGAAGTATCCTGCAATATCGTGAAATCCTACGGAATTGTAATATCTGTGAAAACATTAATATCTCAGCGTCTAACAAACACAAACATCCATTAATATCAAGAACAAAATCTTAAGGCATCAGCTTCCGTTGAAGAATGTCTGTAATAGACCCTCTAGACATTTTTATACACAATGTTATCAATAGCAAGTAAAGTGCGCACTTCGAGGTAAAACGCGTTCTCGACACCGCTCATCATAAAACATTTACTGTCTATAATACTTATTATATCTCCAGCTAGCACAAACTGTTTTGATAAGCTATGAGGAATTGCTTTTTTAAATAAAGTGAATGAAAGTTCAAGCTGGGTATAGAACGGAACGGAGGAATTGCGGACGGTGCGAATTTGTTTGTTGATTTATTTTTAGAGGAAAATGGGACGTTTCTGATTTGGATTGTCAAATTATGTAAGATTATACTTATATATTATAAAAGCTAAGATTTGTGAATGAGGGAGGATGTGAGTGAGTGTGTGTATTAGCAACTGCTTCGCGTTACAAGTACAATTTGAAAAGTTTCGACTTCCATTCTATTCAGTTATTGTAGTGTAACTCAAAAACTATAGGACCGAATTTGATGAAATTTAAATGGGACACACGGGAAGCACTAGCTTTCAAACAAAAAAGGATTATGAGAATCGGTTCACCTTATCAAAAGTTATAAGGTAACAACATTAAAAAAAAAACAGTCAAATTGAGTACCTTCTCCTCTTTTTTGGAAGTCGGTAGAAAACGGCATACCTGATTTAGTTATTGTATCTTAAGAGAAAAATTTTACTCTCGTGCTTAGAATAAACATATTACCACTATTACCATTTTATAAAACTTGAAGTCCTTAAACAATGGTTTAAGGGAATTTCATATATGAAAGCTTCCTAACATAGTTTAAACTCAGGGCTATCTTTAGTCCACATTTTATATGACGGTTTGGTTTTTTTTATCTTGATGAATCGAGATAAACAGTTAGAATGAAGAGTTGTGTTTTGATCTGGCTCTAGACTCAGATATCTATATACTACTCCATGTTCATTTATTTATTACTTGTAATAAAAAATCACACTAAGCTTTTTCTTTATGTTTTTTATACCACAAAGTCAAGCAGTGATTAAAAAAAAAACAATTTTAATTTTAGTTTCTATTAAATGTGTTTGCTCTCACTTCGGTATAACATATTTAAAGCATTTGAACATTAGGTTCAACATTCAGCATATGCTATTAGAACAAAAGCAATGTAGTAAAAAAGGTATTCGTTTAACTCGGCCAATTTAGGGCTTAATGTTAAACAGTAAAAGAAAAAATCATTCGGAGATTATATAGGTTAGCTGCGTAAATCTTTTATTCCGCTTTCACTCAGATCGTTTCCAAATTTACTGTCGAGAGTTTATATCGTTGATTAAAAACGGTGTATTAGCAAAATAATTTTCAGAAATAAAACGTAAGGTTAACTTGACTATTGATTACTTTTATTTAGGCGTTAGTAGACGTGACAGGTCTAAAAATGTGGTGCTACGTACGCACATTATTTTAATCCGAAAAACTTAACTGTTTTTCAGGCAGGCTGATATGTTTTGCTGCTTAACTACCTGAGAAAATCTTCTATGAGTAGGTACTTTTTGGAGCCTGACTATTGTCGCCAATTGGAGGATGCTCTTTAGTGAATCCCTACATCTGATATCTATATCTAGTTGTTCGTGTGAGTAAAATGTATGTATGTACTCGTTAATTTCTGTGCTTAGTTCGAGCACAAAGACTCCGCAGATATTCACTTATTAAGGCACATATATTGATAACACGAATCTGAGAATAGCCCTTACATTCAACTGTGATAAAAAGGATTTTTCTTAGGGATTTAATGGCTTTGGTACAAACGTGAGATGATCATATTCGTATCCGGAAATCTATATACTTATAATAAATAGGAGTAGAAGCCAAAAAGTATATGCTTGAAAGAAAAATACAAAAAATTGGGTCAGAAGACGTAAAATTACCTACTGAAGAAGAATATGACGTTTTTGAAACAATGTCTGTCTGTCTGTGTGTTCACGCATAACTTAAAAAACCGCACATATATTGATGAAGTTTGGTATATGGATAGAATAGAACCCAGAGCTCACAACTATAAACTTTTTATCTTAAGAATAAGAATAAATTTTATTAACTTAATAAGTAGGTACAGAAGTAAATAGTAGGTGGTCTCCAAATTGAAATAACCATACATATAATACCTCCGTACATTGAGTTTTCATAGTTTGCAGGTTAAATTTACATATTTATTTTATTTAGGAACATAAATGACAGAAAAAGATACCTAAATCCACGATGGCAGTTTGATCTCTCCATAGGTCACGGCCTCACATAAAACTGGGGTCTTGATTGACTGGATAGATTGCATGAATATGTAACAATACCGTAACAGTTAAGAATGTAATACCATGAAGGTGTGAGGTAAAATTCAGAAATTATTTATTATAAAGAAAAATATTTCTGGTGCAATTCACTTGGTGGAAAGAAAATATACTTTAACGAAAATAATGCCATACATGTTATTTTTAAACACAACATAACAAACCGTCACACCGAGATATCCTTAAACGGGTAAGCAGCGGTGGTATAAACACCTGCGTTTCGCTGTAAATATTTTTGGTCCCAAGTATAGGGGGCGAGACTATTGCTATCTACGGGAAAATGTTCCAGACTCCGGACTGCTATTGAGAATTTCATAAAATACCAATAACTGTCCAACCCGGGGATCGAGCCCAAGACTCCAAGATTCCAAAACGGCGCGTGCACCACTAAGCGAGCGAAGCCCTTGGCAACAGCTAGTAATAAATAAATTCATGCGCTGGCTTATAATCTGTCACTAGTGACGAAAATTTAAATACATACGACCATATGAAGCGGTAAAAGCTATGCCTTAAAATGTCGTACCTAATAATATAAAAATCGTCATTCATACGATAAAAGTTACTGACTATAAAAGAGATTTAGTTACAAATAGAGATTACACTCGTTTCAGTACACAAATCTGAATATACAATCGAACTCACAGACTTCTTGAATAATACGTCTTTCGATACCTATTTCTATTCAAATTTAACTTAGGTTTGGAATGTAGAAACGTTCCAACACGCTAGCATAGAATATATACGCTAGTCCAAGTTCATTGACATATATTTCATTTCAAATTTGTTGTTTAGCTTTTTTTTCTTAACAGGCTAGTAATGGAAAGATCGATAGTTTCTTATTCTATGCCTTTATTAGAACATAATCTGATATGAAAATCTATCTAATCATGAAACTAACACTAGTTTATACAATAACACATAAATGTCTGCCAGTTTAAATCCGGGTGTGGTCCGGCATAACAATCTTAAATTACTAACTCCAGAAATTATGGTTTTGACATATATTTCCCTGATGACTACATACACATATTTGATTAATTGCATTAATTGATATTTAATACTAAATAAAGATAGTTAATTTAAATAATATTTATTTTATTAATATCCTGTTTTATAATTGATTTCATATTGCGTGGTGCGAGTCCTAGTATATATTTAAGTCGGTATGGTACGAGTGACGTATAGGTAGAACCAGAGAAAAAAAATCTTAGGGTAGAACCTATATCCTCCATGCAATATCGCATTTCCGGCTTGGACATTACGTTCACTTCACATGGCTCTTTATATTTGTGTATATGGCATTCTTAGCAAACAATGACCATGTGTTGAAAGTTTCTTTGACAATGTGTTGGCCTTATTTGAGGCAAATCAAAGGAACAGGTAGGCAAATAAGAAGAGAAACCGTCAATTGTTTTATTATTACTGATAAATGTAGATGGTCGTATTTGCGTATTATTTGATTTGCATGTTTGCATGAACTGTTCAAGCATAATATTTTTTTCGATGTAATGATGATTTGACATACAATACATTTTGGTATAAGTCCCATAACAAATTATGTATGTTTAATGGTATAACATTTTCATTACCAGTCTAAGGCAAAGTCATATTTAGATACGACGACGAGCGAAGCGAGAGGAGTGTTAGGTTTCTTTTGACCAAAACGCGCGAGCCGGGCGAGCGTGCCGCAGCAGCAGTCGGCGATGCGCCAGAAGAAGAGTGTTAAAGTAGTGGGAGAATTCCCAGTATTTCTATCAATAGAAATACCCAATGGAAATAGTGCTCAGCAGCTAATTGAGCCGTCACTTCAAGTCAGGTGTTTTTTATCGATAGTTGTGTGTGAATACAGAATCATCTCTAATAAGAGCTAGTGTTTTTCCTAACAGGCTATTCCAACGTAAGACTAGAAGGAATAAATGGGGCAATTCCAATGCAGCATGCCAATTTTATGGTTTCTACGTAACACATTATCCTTTTAGTTATAGCTTTGGTAAATTTCGTCTCTGAGTTGAATTTTGAACGGAATGGTTTTTGTTTTACACTGACGACGAAAATAATTGCAGTACTATCGCCAACTTAGGTATCTCTTACAAAATGAATATGCAAATTAACACTATGTTTAACAAACTGTCCGATCAAATATTAGCAGCTGCCAGCCTACAGTACTCTGAGACAAGGTTGCAGTGTTGGCTCTTTGTTTTTCTTATGAAGATTTTAAAAACAGTTACATAAGTGTGACATGTACGTAGTAGTAATAATAAATTGATTGATGGATTATGTTTATTCATTTTGACGTCTTTAATTTGTTTTTTTTATTTTATATTATGCAACTTCTATACCATTCGTTTGACATTGTGTAAATGTTCTTATTAGTGTATTATGTAATGTATTTTTCATATATATATACGATATTTTCTTCAATAACTCATATATATGTGAAGGCACACAAAAAGAAAATTTTGTGTGCCTTTATTTTATGTATACATATTTCTATGGCATATTAATTAACAGTTTATGAATACATTATTATCAATATGATACCAATAGGTTCTCCGCTATATGATAACATACGTACGTGTAATAACACATAAATAGAGGTGTTTATATGCCTCCACTGAACTGGTCTTTGACTACTACTATCTCATCTCAGAGCTGATGCAGTTAAAAATGGTAGCACAATAGATCCCCAATAGAAACATCTTTTCAAAGATAGCTACCGCAACACAGTTATAAAATTGGTGATAGTTTATCAAACTTGAGGGTGGAAATAAGCCTGCATTCGAAAATAGTAATAGTGCTTTAATAAATACTGTGGGTTTCGTAACGGTCTTACAGAAAAGTTAAAGCCAAATTTACAAAATCTTAAATGAGGTTGGCTACTTATTTTAAAATAAGAAATAAGCATATCAAACAAAAAGTTTCTTAATATGTTGAGATGGATGCACGGATGTCGAAAGTGGATAAAATAAGAAATAACTTTAATAAAATAATGTTGAAAGTGGCATTACTAACAGGGCAGGACTTGCTAACAGGAGTAATGCAACAAACTTACTAGGATAGTGATGCATATGAAAGTCGATAGAAGGAATGAACAAAGTGCATGTGAATGAATATACCAAAGAAAAGGATGTAGTGGGATGTAATGAGTTATATCTTCTCTTCTCTACTATATAAAAATAAGTCGGGTTTTCCTTCCTGATGCTATAACTCCAGAACGCACAAACCGATTTCCACGGTTTTGCATTCGTTGGAAAGTTCTCAGGCTCCGTGAGGTTTATAGCAAAGAAAATTAAGGAAAAATTTAAAAAGAAAAGCGGGAAAATCTTTTTTCACATACAGCGCCATCTTTGATACATAGCATGTACTACAAACCAATACTTTAAGTAGATGGCGCCAAACGAAATGTTACATAAAACGAAGCCATTTGGTGGCGAAACGGAGTTCGCAGGGTTTGCTAGTATTATATGGCGACAAATATCAGGGGAGTGAAAAAAAGCCGCACCGATCTTAAAAGAATTAGGCTAAAAGCAACTTACCAGAAAGTAAACCTTAATGACTGAAATACGGCCAAAAACCTTATCATACCACGCACTCTTAGATATTCGCCTGTTTTCTTTGACGTCACGCGACCTGATGGTCTCTGTATCCAATATCTGGTCTCAGCCTTTGACAGTTCGTTTATCTACCTGGTTCGCGAGTGGAAACCTATCTATCCATGATATACAAATTACTTACAGTCCTGTTCTGTAAGTTCTTCACCCTGCAAAGCAATCTAACTGGATGGCTCACGAGCCCAGTAATATTCCGCGGAGTACTAGGGTCAAAGTACGGGGCATCTGGTGACCCGTGCCACTCCTGCAGGAACTCAGCACGGAAGCGACGAGATGAGATGTCCATGGTAGTGTCGTCTTGAGGAGGCTCTGTTCCGGAGTCACCTGAGGGCAAAGATTAAGGTGAAATGGGACTTTAAAAAAATATTTGTCAGAGCTATTAGATTACATTGTGGGTTTGATAAAGCTGTCAGTGTTCGAAATATATTTAATCTGTCCGCATCAGTTTTACGCTATAACAAAAGATTTATCAATGAACTGCATGCTGATTCAGACAGGTTAATATACTTGTGTTGATATGCAGTCATTTGCTGATTTTATTAGACGCCAGTCTGCGAGTCAGGGAGTTTAGCGGGTATTTTATGTAAAACATATTTTTCACATATGCAAGTGACAGGAACAAGTCCCATCGGCAAGTTAAGCCTGCATCAATGTACTTTTAGTAGGACACATATTAAGCCAAACATCCTACATGTCACTGGGCAGCATCTGTCACGCTGAGAAGTTGGTTATTTAGTAATCACTTGGTCAGTAATTTTTTTTTACTTAGTATTCTTAAAGGACACTAAGTAAAAGATACTACACGCAGTAAAATTTGCTACTGTTTGGAAGGAGAACATCTGCCGTCAAAAAATACTTTTTGGAGAGTTTTCTAACCTATTAATCTATTGTTATTATTACCTAAAAAATATTAGCTCTCCATCTAAATTAGTAATATTAAAGACTGGGTCACACAGATCCATAGGTACAGCTATGAATAAACGACGCAACAATATATATTTCTTTCGTAGATTGTCTATACAGCTGTCGCATTTCCAGTTACAGCGTTCTCACAAGCATAAGGAGCTGGGTTAGCGCTGTCCCATAAATTACTTATGTTCTCTTCCGCCCTTTTGGTTTTTTTATCTTGGAGTGACGTGCGAAGTGTAAGTGTTTCGTTCCTTTAAATACACGCTCACAATTTTCGCACGCTGTTTGCAGATTTTGTAAAAGTTTTAGTAGGCATGTTTATATGTAAATATCGTGATCAATTAAGTAAGAAAATCCTACGGTCCTCGTATGTTTTTGTATACGATCGACAGCATGGAAGATAGTACTAGACATATTACCTACATGATCGAAATTCAACCAGACAGATATCGGAAATAGACATAGGTAGAGCCAAATTTAGAAAAGACTAGATAAATATATAGAATAACGTGATATCATGTGCAATCGCACATACCACTCCAGACAAGATAAATATTATTTGTAATATAACGCTGACATATACTTTTCGTAATAAACTGATTGCTATGTTGTTGCTAGTTTGATGACTGAAGCTATGCCAGATGAAGCCCAGTCAGGAAATTCTACAGTACTTGTTCTCTTACTTCTATACTTCGTAGAAGTAGCGTGCGTCATCATCATTGTAGCTTTGACTATGTCTAAGGTGATCTGTGATTCACAGAGCCAATCGAAACTAGCAACATTCGTCTTTTGATGTTCAGCTTTAGCCCAATTTCTGTAACGACCAGTGCCAACAATATATCTATCGCCGGTTTACCTTACTGCCGTGCGATTCTCTGAGAGCAAACATCGTTGCATCTTTGACAGCATCCGTAAAACAAATGAAGAGATAACAAGAAACGTTGGAAAAACAACCTTATTTACAAGGGCGATATCTCATAAAGTATCTGACATCGTTAAGCTCGTCGACGAGCGCATCGACGAATCATTAGCTAATCGCACGGCTGTAGATAGATATTTGGCACTATTTGTATGGATGTTATGTCAAATTTCTATCGATAGTATGGTAAACTAGGGGTAGATAGATTATTGGGATTCCTCTTAAGCCTGCACCGAGGCGGCGATACGTAATTGTGAAATACTTGCGTTCGTTTGATCCCCTGCTGTATTTTTATTTCTTAACTTTGGGTTTTGCAATTAACATGTGTGATATTTAAGGATTCATTCTATAAATCATACACTTTAGAATCACGATTACTTATAGTTTCTCTGATAGAAAAAAAATCCAAAGTTATATCTAAAAAACTAAATAAACCCTTCGTACGGCGTAAATATTTCACGGAAAGTCATCAGTTTTTGAATAAAAAAAAACAACGTGTTTTCTATAACGTATACACATTACATTTTTCAAAAAGGTATTATTTTTATAATACGAAGGAAATACCTAAATTCACGCACGTTTCGCCCATTTTAGCCAGAGCCGCGACGCTTCCTCCCTGTCCGCTTCGCTTCGGCCGTCGGACGGGGAACCCGCGTTGCTTGGGCTCACGCACGATTTTAAAAATTATATTTGAATTTAGGCCACGATTTTGTTGACTTACAATGGGGAACAAATCAAAGAAGTGAAGGGGTTGGCGAAAAATTAATGCTAAACACTTGCATGAAAAAATAAAGTAAGTAAAACTCATATTATATTAGTTCCTATTTTTTCATAAATTTATTTGAAATACATTACTTACACATGCATTTATTTTTTTAAATCAAACTGAATGGTTTCAAACACAATCAAATTTATTATTCTAGAACAGGACACCTCCAGGCCGAGAATTTTGAAAACAAAGAGAATACTCTTGCTTCGTTAGTATACTCAAGAGGTAAGTTACTTTAACAGTGTAGGTAGTTTAAAACGAGTATTTTCGTTATTTCAGAAATACCTACCTGCAAACTCGGACGGACAAAAAAGACCTGCAAAGTACATTTGAATCATGTGATGACGCGATGAAACGAATATCACTACAGGCAGAAACTTTTGAAGATAAAGAAAATTCTGTGCCTTCGTTTGTATTTATACAATTATATTATACATTCCAAGTGTGGGTAAAGTCCGATCAAAAATGAAAAATTTTATTTTTTCTGTAAAAAAATCTATTTATAGGGTGAATTTACCAAATGTTGGCATTTACAAATTTTTTGTCTTTCAGTGGAAGATGAAATAGACAGTATCATGAATTACTCACACAAAGAAAATAATGCCATGAAGTAAGTCCGATATTAATTATAATGGTTTTATGTGTCCTGATAAAATTGTTCAATGATATATCAGTGTACATTATGTATAATACTTAAAAAATTACGTCTAAACCTGTGATTGGTGGTAACTTTGATTGCTCTGAGATGCTTTTTCTCTGTGTTTTAATGTACATTTCAAAAACCATAATTATAAATATAATTTTAATTTCCAATACGTAGCAAAATAACAAAACATATATAATTAATATAAATCTTATAATTATTCATTTTAGACTTTCGTTTGATGAAATACAGAAACCGCAGAGACTTGCTGATATAACCAGGACGCAAGATAGCCCCATTGTAAGTTGTACAATTATGAATTTAAATAAAACAAGGTACAGATCGCGCGGCGAGAGTTTGGCTTTGACCTTCGGGTGGAGGGGATTACTGCGCATGGGTACTGTCGCGCCATGTGACAGAGAGAGACAAGAGTCCCTCGTCTTCGATGTGACAGAGAGAGACAAGAGTCCTTCGTCCCTCTAGCCACCCTGTGATACCCAATTTTTGACTTCTGCGCAATAACGGTCAAAGCCAAACTCTCGCCGCGCGATCTGTATCCTTAACCATGTTGTTAGATAAATAACAAAATAAAAAGTGTTTGATTTAATTGTACAATTGGTTTACCGTTTAGGTTTCTACGCATCAGTTGCCAGATGATAACGCATTGTCGGGTGCTGCGGTAGTTATTGGTTACAGAACAAAAAAAGTCCTTTGTATGGCAGTTAAAAACAAATATTGTATGATTTGTGCACGGTCAGAGAACAAAAACAATATACACCCTGAGCACACGTGTTTTAAAAATTACGAAGGGTCCTCAAGTGGAAATGAATCCGTTGCAATAGTTGAAGGGTTTAAACATTCTTTACCAAATCAGGGCTTGATTTACTCTAAGTTAATTGCTGATGGGGACTCCAGTACATATAAGAGCCTTATATGCTCTTATAAGCAAACCTTATGGAAACTTATTGGTAGAAAAAATTGAATGCACTAATCATCTGTTGAGAAACTTTTGCTCGAAACTAGACGAATTAACCAAAAACACTTGCTATCCTATTAGATATCGCAAGTTCTTGGACAAAATATACTGCGCTTGCGTAGAGCAGTAAAAAGAGCTGTCAAACATATCAATTTAAAAGATTTAATTTTCACCCAAAAAGTAATTGATTTAAAACAAGATCTAATAAATGCACCAAATCACGTTTTCGGAAATCACAAACTACGCAAACCTTATTTTTGCCAAAATATTGATCAAATGAACCTACACAAGATTTTGTTGCTGAAATGAAGTCTAATAATATTTTTGCTGCTATCATGAAAATAATGTCTAGATTAGTAAATAATGCTAAAAGCCTAATAAATGATGTAAATAGTAACATAGCAGAAGTATTCAACAGCGTTATCGCGAAATTTGTGAGCGGTAAACGAATAAATTATTCAAGTCGACAGTCTTATACAGCTCGCTGTGCTGGCTCAGTTGTGTCATTTAACGCTAAAGAACCGCAATCGTACATTTGCAAAAAGTTTTTAATGCGAAGTCCTAATCCTATTGTTAGACGCTTAGAGATTAAACGCAATAAAAAAAGAATTTCAGATTTAAAACAGAGATTATCAAAATCTTTTGCGAAAAAAAAGTGCACAAACAATACAAATGACAAATATTATCTTGTCAAAAGCCAGATTTAGAACAAGCTGACTTTGATTTCGCTAAATCACAACATGTGAAAAAAATTAATCTTTCTGATGAGGATCGCCAGTCACTGAAAAAAGAACTGTTTTGCAGGCAGATTCGATTGAATGGCACCAAGAGAGAAAGTTACGCCTTACTACGTCTGCTTTTGGAAAGGTATGCAAAAGAGGCCTTATAAAATGTGCACTGCTAGTAATAAGTCTTGTGAATGTAACTGGTGGTTTAAGTCACGTAAAATCCGTTCGTTATGGCAAGGAACACGAACATATTGCATTAG
Organism: Selenia dentaria; assembly: GCA_917880725.1. Classification (NCBI taxonomy): domain Eukaryota; kingdom Metazoa; phylum Arthropoda; class Insecta; order Lepidoptera; family Geometridae; genus Selenia; species Selenia dentaria. The sequence goes on along the minus strand of OU862886.1, from coordinate 8,366,174 downwards.
AACAATTAGCTGAAGTACTCAAACTCGACAAAAAAGCTAACTTCAATGGTATTAAAAAATGTGGCTTATTTGTCGATTCTGAACTGCCATTTTTGGCAGCAAGTCCAGACGGATTCATAGATGATAAAATCATTGCAATCAAGTGTCCGTATTCGGCTAAGGACATAACAGTCGAAGAAGGCATAGCAAAAAAACAATTAAATTCTGGAAACAGGAGAGAAACGGAAAGTTGACAATAAATAAAAAACATGATTGGTTCTACCAGGTGCAAGGTCAGCTTCACATTACAAGGAAAGCAGTGTGTTTATTTGTAGTGTGGACAGAAAAAGATATAAAAATTGAGACAGTAAAAAGAGATGACGAATTCTGGGAAAAGAATATGGAAACAAAATTACAAACATTTTACTTTGATTGTCGGCTACCAGAAATTATTGATTTAAGGTGGACAGAAAAATGGAAAATCGTGAGCCACAATATATTTTAGACGCAATAAACAAAAAAAAACTTAGAAAAACGTAGAAAAGCAATTCCTTCCGCGATTGTTATACCAGAAGCAAATACATAAAATCGCTTACCGCCAGAAGCTCGGTGCGCCTTAAGTCGGTTGCAGTTTAGGGATTGTACCAAAAGTTAAATCAACTATCAAAGGTATAACATGTCACGAGAACGTCAGTACATAATCCGAGTATATCCTTTTTGTAGTTACTTCAGATTGCAGTCCGAAATTAAAACACATTTTACGACCAACGCCATAGTAACTATGGCGACATATTTATTAATGGATAACAGTTCAAAAGTTTAAATTAGTTTAGCGTGGAAGTCACAAAATGGCGACTTTCTACCCTCATTATGGCCAACCTATTTATAAACATAGTTTAGGGACATTTCGGGTCAGAATCTGGTAGTTCCATTCAATTTCCTTTTCCGCGCTTAATGATGCATGGAGGTATTTATAGGGTTTAGCTTTAAACGGGTTATTCTACGAATAGTTCGGAAGTATTAGAGATTATTCTCAAGTAAATTTATTTTATATTTAATTAAAATTGTCTCGTATAAATGATAAATGCGTTCTTGCAGTAATTGTTAAATGAAAAATATAAAAAAGTACAAATTAAAGACTTTTTTAAGTTCTTTGCAGTCCCCAAATTACTAAGAATACTTTAGAGATTGAGAGCTCGAAAACAAAAGCGTCTGTATAAGCATTCAAAATATGTGAAAATGATCAGCCAATCTAACATGTAAAGGTTAGGCTGCGGGTTTCTTATCAAAACCAAATGTCTAAAATTAAGGGAGCCCTCCAAAACCATAAAAGTAATGTATTTTGGACGATTTTAAATGTGGTACACGTACAAGCGGTAAATTTGATTTGATTAATATGTTAATAAATAAAGAGTAAAACAAGGAGCAAAGAAAGATAGGAAAGTAAATTTCGATACACTGAGCAGCTAGGTATCCTAGTTGGGTAGAGCATTTGGTTTGGCAGCCCAAAATACAGTTTCAAATTCTGCAGCTGTGGATTGTTCTCTTCATTTTGAAGAAGATTGGTTTTCGCTTAGCATAAGTTAGAGATTTGATAATCATTGTTATTGAAGAACATTATCAAAAGTTAAATGGTTAAAAATATCTCAAAATACAAATAATTTAAGAACCTACTTAAACTGTTAAATAATGCTTCAAGATTTTTAAAAGTCACGAGCCCGTGAGGCAATCTAAGATTGGGACGAACAATAAAATTCTTCGTTTTTCGAAAGCCCCTTTTTGTTAAAGCCCTTGAAGCAGAAGCGAGGCATGCAAGCACATTTCTTTCGTCTTATAACTTTCAGTTTTGTATTCGGAACCAGCCACCCGTGACTACGCAAATACAACGCTTATTATATGTATAAAATAAGGAAATGCATTGTTTAGGCCGGATGTATGTCACAATAATCATTTCCGTGATAGTTCCGGATAAAAAAGTGAATAAATATTTTATATCTATATAGCTACTGCCCGCGATTATATCAATGTGGTACGTATGTAGGTATACAACAAGGAATGCAATGTTTTAGCCGGATGTATATTATCTTTCATTATAATAATTTCAGTGATAGTTCCGGATAAAAAGAGTGACTAAATATTTTATATCTATATAGCTACTGCCCGCTATTATATCCATGTGGTACGTATGTAGGTATACAACAAGGAAATGCAATGTTTTGGCCGGATGTATATTATCTTTCATTATAATAATTTCCGTGATAGTTCCGGATAAAAAGAGTGACTAAATATTTTATATCTATATAGCTACTGCCCGCGATTATATCCTTGCAGGTCGCTGTACATATACCTCAAACAAGGCAGATATCATAGCCCCTTACATATGAATATACACCAACAAACATTTTATTTTTCACCAGTGATACATATTTCTACTAGTTATAAGGATCGAAATTATTTTAGGTATAACCGGTTATCAAGATAACTACTACGGCAAGTACTACGGCAGGTGGGTATATTGTGGATGTTTATTTATTTCTTTATCCCTTCAACGGTCGATGTCATTATAACCATGAAATTTCTATTGTGTCTGGCCGTGCGACCTTTGATGCATTATCGAAAAAAGCACCAAGATTACCCAAACACCCACCCAAATTAAAATTGCAATAAGTTTGTACCATAATTAAAAATAGTATTTCCAATCACAAAAAGGACCGGATAAAAAAAAAAATCCGGACATCACATCCCTACAGTTCTATCCTATAGCCAGTATTATTTCAGCTACGGTTTTATACTCAGTCTCGTATTCTGATTAATGAGCAAACATCATTCAAAGACTTCCGCAGTTGTTGCAAGGTCACAAGTGAGTTTACTGTGGGGCTTGGGGGACTTGATTATCTTTTTATTGGACATCTGTCTGAAAACTTGGGGCAAATGGGCAGATAATAAGGAACGGATGTACGAAATTCTAAGCTAAGGAAAAGGCAAGGATGTGATTTTACAAGTAAACTTGTACTTTATTTATTGTTGCATTTTTCTAAATGCTTTCTTCGCAATATAATGATTATTTTAAAATAAAAAAATGCATATACCGTATCGAGCATACGTGACGTAATACCAAGCGCTTGACTCGAGTTCGAGTGACGGATGTTATTGGAGTAATATTTAACGATATAGGGGTGTGTCACAATGGGATACTCTTAGAGTCTCTCTCACCAGTAATTTCACTTCCTACCGTGCCCTTCACACCACTACACAGTAATGCTTGAGCACTAGTGCTTATACGCACTATGGCCTCTTCACCTCTGACACATACATATAATAAGTCCAGACCAATATACTTTACTACATAAAATTCGAATTAGGTATTCAGTTTGAGCAAGAACATTTTTCAGGTAAGCAGACCTGCTCTATCTTTACGAAGTTTTCATTTAAGACTTATTGGTTTTCATCTTTAATCTTAACAAAAAACAATGGGCTTCTATTCTACAGCGCTGCAAATCTTAACACTTGAGCGGAATAAAGGTTGAATTGATTTTCCGTGTATGGGTCAGGAAACAAGTAGGTCATTATTGGCGTGTGAGAGAAGGATTCTCTGGAATGGGCGTTTTGAAAAATAAGTACTTAGTGAAGGGTTTTAAACATTATATTCAGTGTCGATCGTGTCGGTACGAAAGGTTGCAGGTCATATATTTATAGTACACGCGAATATTTCGATACAAATTTTTACGCTTATAAAATTTAATATGAAAAACAATTCAATACGTTTTAAACATCAGTCTGTTACATTAATCAAATAATTTTTCAGTATTTAAGGCAGTAACTGACGCGCTAACGGCTTCGTTGCGGTGCGAAATTGGCATTCCGTAGTACGAGTACTAATGTGATTTGAAATCGACACGTAGTCTTATTCACCCCGAGATAGTTGCGCGTAACTATGCAAAGATGCCTTCGAGCAACGTCAGTCAAACTAAAGTTCTCGCGGACTCCAGCGTTTCGTGGTGAGGTTGGAGGGTTTCAGATTGCGCGGGGTCAAGAATGACCATTTGGTACGTATTACTTAATTCATAGTACTTACCAATGACAAACAGGAACCCATGTAGCAAACTCAGCCATATGGCGGACTGTGCGGCCATCACGTCCACCTCACGCCAAAACGAATCACTGAAATGGACAATAATAGTTTAAAATAATAATACAAGAGGTCAAAACAATGACGGCAATGACAAAATTATAATGATTATTTTCTAATTGAATGTAATTACAAATAACTGTATGTATAAACCACAATGTTAACGTTAATTTACGCGTTGTGGACGTAACGAACATAAATTATCAGGTTATCTGTTCGATTTATCATCATACTACTCATGTCTTAGCATTGTACGGTCAGCAATAAAAGTAGCTTAACAAATTATTATTAAATCATTATTAACGTATAATATTATAACAGTGGTATAAAAAGAAATGTTATAAACCTAAATATGGTATGTCCACACACTAAGTTATCGACGAATACATGTTAATTAATACCTAATCAATAAAAGTGGGTGTATACTATGGAAACTAAAACCGTGCAATTAATCTGAGTCACAATACAACTGGTATCATGTGAAAAGGTGTGTTTAATATAATTTAATCTACATTAAATCAAAATGTATTCATTTTTATGGTTCCGTACCCAAAGGGTAAAAACGGGATTATATTACTAAGACTCCGCTGTCGGTCTGCCCGTCTGTCACCAGGCGGTATCTCATGAGCCGTGATAGTTAGACAGTTGAAATTTTCACAGATGATCTATTTCTGTTGTCGCTATGATTAAAATTTAAAATTAAACCGGCCAAGTGCGGGTCGGACTCGCGCACGAAGGTTTCCGTAAAAACGGCAAAAAAGCCATAGCGTAATATGGGCACAGCGTAGACAAAATAATAAGATCTCCGCTTATGTCAAGATCGTAATGGTGACAGTTCTGTCAAAGTTTGTGTCTGTTCTATGGGAGATTTTATAGATAAATGGTAGGGAACTATGATGAAATAACAGCTACATTTGTTACAACATTTTTACATATATGTATTCTAAAAATAAATTATTTTCTGTCATATTTCCTTTTTAATAATTACGAATGCTTAGCTACTTTACTTGCTAACTATACCGTGTCTGATACGCCAATCCAAATAATGCCTGTACATCGTCCAAGGGGTCAAAAAGGTGTCGAAACACGTCAGTGCCAGTTATTTTTATTAAACCAGGATTAATTAATAATTAGTATTAATGCACCCAACCTACACGTATTTAGGCTAGAATAAGATTAAGTAGGCAATGTAACAAGTACAATGGTAAAACACATTTTGAACTTTATAGAACAATTTCGATAACACTCGGCCTATTCATTATAACTATGAGATAGGTACTTTTTTTTTTATTTTACTTCTGCATAATGCGCAGCACTTAAAATTTAGGGTTCTACTTTACTTTCAAATTAAGAATTCAAAAACCGGAAGAAATTGTCAAGTTGACCTGACTTTTTAGTGTTTTATTATACCATCCGATTTATAAGTTGTGTTTTTAATTGGACAGTATTTTAGTAGAACCCAATACATTTAATGAAGGCTGTTTGAAAGTTTCTAAAAATTATATTATATTTCAACAAGACAAGTACAATTTGAAAAATGTAATAGCGACTACCATTCTATTCGGTTATTGGAGTATATCTCCAAAACTACTGGACCGAATTTAAATGGGAAGCACCAGTTTTCAAACAAAAAAAGAGTTTTGAGAACCGGTTCACCTAGTCGAAAGTTATGAGGTAACAAACATAAAAAACACATACAGTCGAATTGAGTACTTCCTCTTTTTTTGGAAGTCGGTAGAATAATGTTATCATAATAGAGCATAGATATTCAATAACTGTCACTAGAACTCCATAATGATTATATCGTTTTTTTAAATTACTTCTGGTATCAAATAACGACATCGAAATCATCCAATATTAAAGCCCATTTGACCAGTAGGTAATTTTGCAACACCCCTGTAAACCTAAAACACAGTAATAATGGCACAATATCTGATCTACCGTGGATATCTTTGAAGTCTGAAAATGTGGGTTACATCGCTTACAATTAGGGCGAAGACATATAACTAGTATAAAAGTAACTTCAAAGATAGACACTTGCTGATATTTCCGACAGGCTATAAAATTCAATAACTTAAATTAAAGTACCTTGTATGTTGTATAATATTATATATTGTTTTGGTAACTAGAGTGTTTTAACCGGGCTGTGAGGCTGTCTTTAGATTCCTCTTCAAGAAGTTTTTTTTTTTTAGATTCGGGAGGAGGAAATCCTTACTATCTCTTAGCTATCTCTCTCTCAGAGATACTGCTGCAGTATCTCTGAGAGCCAGTGTGTAAGGACTAAAACCTCCTCCCTCTTTCCTATACACCACAGACACTAGGTCCGTACCTTTACAATATTAAACCTTTTATTAATTAGTAGTCTAAACCCCAAGTATCTAACGAGACTTATAGATTAAGTGTGAGTCCAGTCATATATATATATATATATATATAGTTTTTTTCTTACTTTGACTATTATATTAACTTACAATAAGACTTACTAATTTACAATTAACACGCTATTATAAGACTTAAAAATAACATTTTATCTTCCTGCCATCGATACCGATTGCAGGAGAGCGGTCGCTACCTCTTCGTTCCTGTCCTTCATTGCCATTTTTATATTGTAGTCTGTAATGGTCTTTATGGATGCCCCTGTTGCTCCCTAACCAGGCTCCTATTCTCTTAGCTATTGAACTGCGTTATTGCAACTCAATTGCGACGATTTCAATCGCGTTCGAATCTAGACTACGCAAAACTGTCAAAAACGTCAATTTTCGTGCAATGGAGTTGCGATAACGCAGTTCAATAGCTAAAAGAATAGGGGCCCCGGCCAATTGCATCTGAGCTGTCATCTGTGTGATAGATGCAGTGAGCTGAGTGCCGTGACACTGCCACCACTGCGTGCGAAACGCTCTGTCGCAAGTCCTCAAGAAGTTGGTAATCAACCATGAACATTTTAATATCTCGACTTCCTCTTGGGATACTTACTAACTGACTACCAACCTCAGATCATCAAGTAACTTTTCACGTAACGATTGGGATTACCAAAATGGACAACACGCGTCAATAAAGCGTTGATGGAACGTTGAAAGTACTTTTGGGATAAAATAATGACAAAAGTTGCGGTTATGGGTCGTTATGTACGGTTTAAAAGCATCGTGAATAGAGTTCTCAATATGGATTATGGTGATACAAGGTTCCTGCTTAAATAGTAAAACGACATAGGTACGGTAGATATAGGTAGTTAAAAAATTTAGTATAAACGTATGTAACTATAGTATGTACTACTAACGGTAGTAGGGTAGGAAGGGTGGCGTATCATGCGTTTGATGTTCATATCAAAAATAACAATAGAAAAACTAGAAAAAGAGAAAACGTAGAGACGTTTTCTCTTTTTCTAGTTTTTCTTTAAAAATCATTGGGTTCAAGTGTTGTTCGTTCGAATTCTATTTTATTTCAGAAAAGACCTAACCAGAAATTTGAAAACGAGAGTTTCGCGTTGCTTTCGCTCTCTTACTAACCTTATTATTTCACCTCCCAGGAATATTACAACACCCTTGAGTTCCAGGGTATAATTTGAGATCCTCAAAAGTCGTGCCTTAGAGTCATATCATTTAAAGTCTCTTGACGCTGTCGACACGTGTCGACGGTAACCGCCGACACGTTGACGACAGTAGTTGACATTTAGACGGCAGCCGGCGACTTTCTAACTTTGTAGATTAACGGCAGCCATCATCAGCACGCCACAACTGCAAGTGTCGCTGTAGGTCGACGGCAGTTACCTCTGCCGTTGGCAACATGCCGCTCGTGTGTATAAGAGCCCTTAGATACATAATAAATTTACGTCGAAGTATACGAAGTTTTAGTAGGATGATGTTTTGACTGTTTCAAAACGCTTTATTTTCGTTGAACGATTGTTGAAAAGTCGAAAGATTAAGCAATACAATACAGACATGATATACATACAAATAAATCATGCCGAAATTGTACACATTATAGCGTAAGTTTCGCCTTGGTTTCAGTTATGTTCCATAAAGTAAAATATTTGCAATTGAGAATTTTATCATGATATCGAATTGATTATATATTTACTTTATAGTTTGTTGAGCTACTTGCATGTAACTAGGGTTTGAGATAGATCAATTAAATTAATTAAATTATTCCTAGATTATGAGACAATTTTACGACTGACGTTAGGTATATGGTCACAAACATATACGCTCAAATATGTTAGTAAGATGGTTTTAGCTTTAAAAATAAAAGTGACATTTTATTTTATTTTTTTTTATTTTTTTTAAACTTTCGCGATTTGAACACATTTGAACACTCAGCTGAGCTGAGTCAGCTCGTGACCACGGCCATTGTAACATGGTCGAAACGTCGAGCGAAAGGCACATATTTTTACCTATATTAAATAATACGTGATAAGTCCCGATAAACATTTAAAACAAAGTGACAAAAATTTATAAAGCAGGCTAGAATACAAATCCGGGCCTACCGCTGGAGCTGTATGTTTTCCTAACAAGATATTCGTTAGTTTTCTTTGTGTTTCGTTTTACTCTCTCCAACTCTCTCTACAAAAGCTTTTAAATAAATGTGTCCTTAACTCAGATAGTTGTAACTACAAAACAGTAATGTATGCTAATTGGCAAGTACCAAAATAACAATCTACAAAAAATAATTTCAATTAATATTTTGACGCCTTACAGAACCCAGGGTGAACCTTTTATTAATAAATTGTGATTAAGTTCAAATAAAAAAAATAATTGATGTGTATATATTATATAGGGGACACGACATGTACATTGTTTTAATCCATAGTAGGTATCTAGCATTCCTACCATGGCTATATGTAAGAAAACGATTATTATATTAGATCCGTTAAAGTTAAGAATATATGCTATCTGCAACGAGAGGGGTAAAAAGGGTGTAGAAGCCTTTCAAGCCCAATCCCTAAGCTCAAATGTTCTGTAACTACCAATATTATACTCATAATCACATTAGAACCTCAGTAATCTACTTTGTTTATCTCAAAACTGTCACGTCAGTTCCAAAACCCTTTTATAGTCTTCTCACGAAGACGAAGACGCTGGAACTATTTAGAGTATATCTTAAGAATATTAACGGTTCCAGCAATAAAGTCACTGGCGGGGAATTAGACTATTATAATAAATGTATACATTCTTAGACTTGTATTACTGTTTATACGGTAATTACTACTAACAAGACGCATCCACAAATATATGCATGAATGTTAAACCCTACTCTTTTTAAAGAGTTAATACAACACATTTGTTTCAATAGATGAAGGCCCCGTTTCTTCTAACATCTCTTTCATTAAACGTTCGACCTCAACGTCGTGCTAAGTTTACGACTCTACATCTGGTCGTAAATACGTACACAACCTTATGTACATACGTACACGCTATAAAAACGCATGCTTTTATGGCGTCTGTAAACAAAATTGCCATGTAATGTCCAAGGGTTATTGTAGAAATTAAAGTACTGCGTAAAGTTTATTAAACTGTTGTAAAAAGGTGTCCATTTCTTGCATGAGATGGTAAACAGATATGATACGTTCAAATTTCACTCCAACACAAATTTTGTCGTTTTGAATAATATCCAGAGAACGAGAACCTAGGAGAGAAAATCCCTTGTATCGTACAAGGATTTAGATATGGCAGATCATGAGTATAGTGTGACAGAGTAATGGTCTAAAAAATTAAAGTAAGCTAATCAAGTCACGTACCTCTTTGCATCGCACTCTTGTTATCCTAGAAGTATCATTTGCATGCATGAACATTTACAGCGGTCACATTTTTTACTGATTTATTGACGTATGTATTTTACAGCTATCTATGTGCTGTAAATTTATTTATTAAGTTCTACAATAACATTATTATTCTAGACTCTGACCAAGACATGAAAGATTTTTTTCCAAGTGTTTTTTTTTTGTGTAATAGTAAAAGCGGTAACGTCCCATTACATAAGATTAAAATTAACACTGTCAATTAAATAAGTAAAACATATGGATGTTATTTAAGTGTTTCCACGTCAACTGTCCTAGAATTCTTTAGTAAACCATCCACAGCTCTACTAGATTATTTCTTGCTTAGGAATGGCAAATGTAAAACTGTATGACTCTACTTATAAGGTAAATAAAATCACCTAAAGTAACATAACTATTTACACATTTATTATATTAGAGAGATATATCAATACACTGTAACTGATGCTCAAGAGATTTAACCGTCATATCGTCATAAACGAGAAATGGTAGAAAGTTCTAGATTCCAAGATAAAACCACATGATTTATGACGCGTTCTCTATTGTTCGCTGTTTGTTGTGCCAAATGAAATATCATCTGGGAGACCTAGATAAGGGATATCTTTTATTTATTTAGTGGAAATTAAGACCAAGAGAAAATAGAGTTTCCACACTTTTACGGCAGAATGTAAGAACCAAAATAATAAAGATTATGTATATAAACGTGTTTTAGTGTAATATAATAGTTTGACATATTGTGCTTACTTAATTTGAGATGCTAATTGTTAACTCATCGAAAGTTTATAGACTTTATAAACCTAATACGAATAGCTTTGAGTTTGACCACTGTCTGATGTAATAAGGATGATGCAGTCAAATGCCGCGTACGGATTAGTGAAGCGTAACATGTAATTAAGGACTTGCCTTCCACATTGCTGCAATGTATAATTAAAGGTTACATTATAACAAATTCTCATAGTGTGGACTCCTTGTGCGCGCAAACTATGTATTTCACGCGCACGCTACAAGCATTACAAAGTCGCGCGTGGAGCGATCCGTGATTTGGCGGCTTATCGGCCAAACACGAAGGGGCGCGCGAAGTAGAGGCATGGGGAGGTTGGTATCGTATGCGCATATCGGGCGTGCGATGCGTCCACCAACGAACATGCGTGATACATTTTGCATGTTACGTTTCACCAACCTGTACTCGACTCTGTACTGTAAGACGTGGCAAGGAAGCAAATAAGATACTTGTTCAATCACGATTTGAATAATATAAGATACTATCTATAACGGGGAACTTAGGCAATTGATTTCACTTATCCCAATTATTGAGAAAGAAAAATCTGCGTCTGCAAGATGAGTTAATATAGATAAATGCTAACTCCAGCGTCAGACCATGTATTGTCATCAAAGTTACATAAGTGTGACGAATTTCATCTCAGATTTCAGAAAGAGCTTGTTAAAATGTATTACAAATTTGAACCGTCAAGCTAGATAATAATAAAAATGCAAGTTAAATAAGAGTGAACACATGCTGAATGAAAGAAAACAAATAGAAGAATAAACAAAATCATGCGGATACTAAAACAAATGCACAATAGCTTAACACTTCATTCCGCCACATTCCAGGCATTCAGCAAGCGTTTATTCCGTTTATTGAATAAAGTTCTTAACATAGGAAAATAAAAAGAGCTTAGGAAGAAGTGGATTTCAGTGCGAGGGCTCATTTTTATTCAAAACCACTCGAGTGCAGCGTTTACGTCGGAAACTTTTCTGAAAATGTGTCGTGTTCAGGATAAATACTGCAATTATTTTTTAAACTGTGTTATGAATGAGAATGAGTGTGTTTATGTTAACGGCCCCATTATCTCAAGTGGTAGTGATCTTTGCTTCGAAGCACGGGGTGATCCAGGCTAGATATCTGGTGAAGGCAGGTCGGTGTTATGAACAGATATATTGGTTCTTGGGTCTTGGATTCGTGTGATTGTGTTAATGTGTGGCCATGCTTTCCGCGAGGTAATAGTATGCAATTGCAATATGGTATAAATATTACAAAAAATTGAGACAGAGGGAACTTTTGTTGACAATATATTTTCTAGAGAAAACATGCAAGATAATTTTAAGTTTAAAAATAAAAATATTAGTCGTAAAAAAAGAGTTCATTTCATAAGCAGTCAATTTTAACCTTTATAAATATATTTATATGTATATCATCTAAGTCTCTTTCTGCAGTATAACTTATGTTATAAACCTTCAACACCATATGGATTTCTTATTTGTGTTTGTGTACGTGTATTTTAGGTAGTTAAGGTTCAGGTATAAATTAAGCTAACTAAAATATAACATTATGTATTCACCTTATGTTTAAAATCACATATATTTAAGTGGTTGTAATGATTCTTTAGTTGTTATAACTTGGTAACTGTTCGATATATGATGAGATTCCGAATATTGTCAAATTAATTTCGACTTATATGTTTTGAAGGGATATGAGGCAAATTTTTATGATATGTATTATGTTTTACACTATTAATTAGGTCAAAATAATTTAGTTCTTAGCACGATTTTTTTTATGGGACTAAGCTAACTAATTAACTAAGCTAATTTGCGCAAATTTAGTAGTGGTAGCTAGCCAGGCGGCCATGAGAAATGACCTACTACCATACTGTTAATTTCATAATGTTACCTTCACTAAAAGCTCAGCTCAAGTTGGGAATCGATCCCGTGGCTGTCTCACCAACGGTCAATTCTTATGACCCCTGGGTTATCATCTCTTAAAGCCTAACAAATGCTACAAAGTCACATGTTGGCAAAAGTGTTAACTTTCAAAAGATATTAAGATATAACATTCAATTGCACCAAACTTCAACAAATTGTTCAGAAAATAAAAGAAAGGAAAATAACTATTAGATGGGTACTAAATTTACAACGAATATTAAGTTATTTTATAAGACTAGCATAAAGATGTTTATGTGCATTGTTACTCTTATTACAAGAGAAGAAATGGTAATAAAATTCATCATCTTCCGAATAGCCAATGATATTTGGTTTATTAGATGGTTATGATTATGTTTTCCTCTGACGACCCTCGAACACGAAGCATTACGTGTGAAGTAAGGTGATCCCATACACGTTATCCTGTCGTATCTTATTGTAATATATTGTTACTATTACCTAGTATGAGCAATTTTCGGGGAACATCTTTTGTTTCTATGTAATATTATATCTATATATGGAATACGTAAAGACTTCGTACATTGTAGATAAGTGATAGAGACATAGATACATAATTATGTTGGCTGAAGTGCTCGCAGCGGTAACCTTGTCATTAGTTTCCTTTTTTCGGGTGATTAGGAGACGGTACAAGGACGAGGCCCTGGTGTTAAGTGGTAACCTCTGCTAGGAACAGAAACATTTCGCCACAAGGAACGATCTAAACTGCGTCCGTAACCCTGAGACATTAAGTTGTGAAGTGTGCCTTCATTCATGTGCCTGTAATTTCGTCGACATCCATACCATTTAAACTAGAACACAGGTATGCGAACATTACTGCTTCACGGTAGAAAAAGTATGGCAGTACTTCGCCAGACAAACTCATTTAAAAAGAGTTCTACTGCTATTGAACTAGGTTTCAGTATTAACAAGCGATCAACCAGGTTAATCAACTCCGGTGCGGTTGTGACTTGTGTATGGGTGGACCATAGTGTCCTTTTCAAATAATACTAGTGCAAGCACTTCCGTGCTTCTGAGGGCACTTTACACTGTCGGTCCCGTTTTTATTTACCATTAGGACAGAACTTAGTCGTTGGTCGCATTAGGTCGGCTTGAAAAATTTGGACGCTTTCCACTAAGCCGCGCTAGACGCTGCGTGGTTGGCCATACTCCTATCTTTGAGAAGAAGGCTTAAATCTCAGCAATGAGGACGTAACAGGCTGTAGGGCCTAGCACCAAAATTTGCGTAAGTGCAACGTCAGCGTATCGTTGATGTAAAACAGTTAAATTTAGTACGAACTATCATTTCTTTAATACAATAATATTTGCAGCACAGATAACTCACAGTTTTGTACGAACACGTTTATAATACGAATACTTTTGCATTCAATTATTAGTACTACGGCCTTAGAGACTTTACTTAACTATTGCTTAACAAGCTACTCGTAGTATCAATCAAGAATTGTACATACTAATAAAATACCTTCTCTTTATTTCACGATGAGATGCTTTGGTGTTCTAATTTGTCAATTTGTCGGGCCATGTTAATTTGAAACCAGCCGTGCGATTATCTAAGGGCAAACAACGTTGCGTCTTTGACAACATCCGTCAAACAAATGACGAGATGACAAGGAACGCTGGAAAAATATCCTTGTCAACAAGGGCGACACTTCATAAGTATTTGACATCGGTGAGCTTGTCGACGATCGCAACGACAAATCTATAGAGAATCTAGGGGCAGTCCATGACAAGAAGTTAATGAATCAAAGAACAATGAAATTTTGATACAGTCTACCTAAAAGTGCTTTGAATATATAAGGTATAGTGCCTGATTTCAGAACAGTCACATCCGCAAACATGTGTACACTACCTAAAAAAATATTGGATCACCATTAAAGGGCTTAAAATAGCTTAACGCTCGAGGAAGCTATTTTCTGGTGCTCGCACCGTAATGATTCCCTTTGGGAAATCCATTTGAGCTGCTTTACAAAACGAGAAATAAAAAAGGTGTTAAGCTACGAATAATAATAAATTATTCGTAGGTGTTAAGTAGAAATATAACAATAGTAGTTTATGCAACTGTCATATAATAGAAGGTATTAAAACATGAGTGTATTCAAAATAAGATTACACGAGTGTTTTAATACCTAGGTAATTATATGCAGTTGCATACACTACTTTATTTAATCTCATGACATTTTTGCTACTAAAGTTTTATCCAACAAAATATTACTCAAATTCGTATGTACGAAATAGCGCCAAAATGGAAAAAAGTCTTCTTCTTCTTCTTGTTTGTATGGCTTGTGGGGCGTAACCACAATTTTGCCAATATCAGTGGGAAAAGTCTGTTATTGGTCTATTGGCTCGGAACCAGCGCTCACCACAGATAATGTGTACTTAAATTGAATTGAAACCTCCTTGGTCGGGACACATTGTACTTAAATAATTAAAAAATTGTTTTAAAGCATTGTTTTGTTAGGAGAATAATGCTTTAATTTTCTTAAAGAAGTATGTAAATACAATATGCCAATAAAAGTCTGTATTTCATTTCATAATTAGAATATTACCGAATGAGATTATATAAAACAAAAAATATGACGACCGTTATAATATACTATTGTTACTAAAGTTATATGATTATTAACGGGATATTTACCGTGGTAAGGTTGTGGAATGAGCTCCCGATATTTCGGCGCAGTTACATGCACCATGTTCACGGGAAGACTTCATTCCACAACCTTACCACGGTAAATATCCCGTTAATAATCATATAACTTTAGAGAACAACCTTGATAGTTTAAAACAGTGTTTTACTATTGTTACGTAACTAAGTTTATAAGAGACAGTAGTAGTAAGTATGGCATTATTTGTTTATTGATGAAGTATCTGTCAATAGTCATTACGGCATTATAAATATGAAGCTGGTTATATGACCTTTACACGCTTATCTATTGTTTGATTCAGCTCCCTCATTTTCAGGATTTGTGCTCGTCATGAAAAATGTCACAAATGTGAGATTTATTTATTTGAATTACAGTTCAAAAAAATGTCCTGTATGTTCATATTCTATGTGTCCTAATCTATGTTCTGAAATCTGATGTAAAAAGGAAGTTACAGGATAAGATGCCAATAGTTTCACCTCACAAAAGATCAAGAGAGCAAGTCATGGGCCTGATGTTAAGTTCTACACTTGACCATGACTACAGTGCCGTCCAGAATATATTGACAACCTTGTTAAAAGTCAAAAATATACTCTTGCTAACGTGCACTGTACAAATTGTACGTGTTATTTATAATATTTTTTATCGTTCAAGTTAATTCAAATTATGATATCAACATAAACTAATATTTTGTCGTAAGATTTAAAAAGGCGTTGTTATTAGCCTGACGAGTCATGAAATGACTTGAGCTAGATATACCTAAATACTTGACCGTGTATAACTTTCGATAGGGTGAACCGATGCTCAAAATTCTTTTTTTGTTTGAAAACTGGTACTTCCCGTGTGGTCCTATTTATTAAGTTCATCAAATTTGGTCCAGTAAACATATTGCTACTTACGGTATGAAAACCGTAGTACGTATTTATTTTAATGAGCTCCCGATATTTCGTCACTGTTGCAAGCGCCATGATCGCGGGAGGACTGGAGAATGCGGGTGGGTGGATTAATTAATTAACATTAAGAGCAGACATATCTGTTTACCCTCTTTCTCTGTCTTTTGCTACGCGCACTGTTGGAACTCGATCGTAATTCACGACAGAACACGCTCACTCTATCAGTACGTTTTTCCGAGTCCATATTAGACGGAAAAACGTACTGATACAGTGAGCGTGTTCTGTCGTGAATTACGATCGAGTTCTCATCCCGTAAGTAGCAATATGTTTATTGAAAACAACCGTGAAAGTGTAAAAAAGTGCTTTGGTCGAGTAGTTTTTGAGTTACACTCCAAAAACTGAATAGAATGGAAGACGGTATTAAATTTTTCGAATTGTACTTGCATTTGTACTGTATGAATCCATGTAATAAAAATTGTTTAAATCAAAACAAAGTGCAGCCCAGAGTTTGGATTTGTAGATTTGCGTGACACTACTGCGCTCATCATCTTGAGTATCTTTCGTCCGTTAATTTTACTTGCTACAGTGCCCTTTATACTCTAACACAGTAATGCTTGCGCACTATTGCTTGGCGGCAGAATATCTGGCACTTTGGTACCAAGCAAGACGGCCTCTTGCACATAAGGCCTTCAACCTGAGTTGTGTGAGTGAGTGCGTATTGTATTGTAACTTCTAAAACGGCTGAACGGAACAAGATTTGGAATAAAGTTTTACAGAGGAGCTACTTTTATTCCTATTGTATCGGGACTCTACGAAGGGTCGCGATCATCACGTGGATAAAATCACATCAAATATGTTGAGAAAACATAACAAGATTTATGTCCTCATCCAAAGTGTTCACAGTATTGTAAAAGAGGTAACTTCGCCATTACTTTCAATCAAAAACATGTATGTACTTGTATGTTATATTATATTAACGGGGCTTAATCGCGTTAGTAATAGTATTTATTTACCTCGACGTTTCGATCAAGTTGCATTGATCGTGGTGGTGGATTGATTTAGTCCGCTCGTGACCACGATCAATGCAACTTGATCGAAACGTCGAGGTAAATAAATACTATTACTAACGCGATTAAGCCCTGTTAATATAATATAACTATGTGTTCAAATCGCGAAAGTTTAAAAATTACTAGTACTTGTATGTGTCAAGATAATGACTTAATTAATACAGTATTGTATATATATACCTATATTATAATGGTGTTACAATATTATTTTTTTGTAAAAGCATATGTCTATAAGTGTGCACTAAAACATTGTAATATAAAAAATATTACCATAGCGGAAGCCAAACACACCATTCATAAATGGGTATCTATGTTGACTTACGAGTATGTTAGTACAGAAAAATTACTACAGATTCTTGCGTAAATCTGTAAACCTAATCTTTTGCCTAGCTCCTGTGAATAAATAAGTATGTATATTGCTATTATTTTTGTATGTTAGCGGAACCAGCGCGTGAGTGCTTAGAGTAGGTACCATACGTATTTCATAAAACTCATTTTGTTGTTTTTAAGATTAAGGTGTCATTATTATCATGTAGTTAATCTTTAAAGATCTTCCCGATACAGGCCTAGTGTGAAGAACATAAGTATCTCCATCATAAGTACTAAGCAACTCAGCATTATTTAGGCGATATATTTATTTATTTTATAAGGCAAATTTTTTTGTAACTTTCACATTTAATGCTGTACTCGTAAATAAATTATTTTTAATTTTTAATTTTCATTAATTGTACAATATTGAAAGGAATTAGTTTGGAACCGATAACTCATCATGAAATGTAAGGCTATAAATGTTACGTCAATTCCGGTCAATATATCTTTTTTATCACTTTCATGTGCATTTATTGACTTTACACCCTTTTATATGGTACACTAATAATTATGAATGAATCAATAATATGCATCATCCCCCCATATGTATTTCCGAAAAGGTTGTATACAATTTTGATTCAATATTAGATAGCAAGGACGATTATGAAGTAGAAAAAATAATGTACCTTCATTGCTGATAATAAGAATATTAAAATGTTCGGTTCATAGTGTAACGTATTATATTATAAGAAAAGTTCAAATAGGCTTTCGATTTGGAGTCAATGTGAAGGATATTAAGATACAACAACTGTTTTTTTTTATGAACCCGTGTACAACGATTGTTCACGCCAAAGCGTGACGTCACCTTAAGGCGCACCGCGCCCGCGTGCCCCACCGCCGCTTCGCCTGCAGCTGTCATAACTAGAAGAAAGCGGCTGCGGAAGGAAGCGGAAACAGTCACCTTTTTGTACTCGCGACCGGCGGACGTGTACCGCTGCGTTCCGCGCAGCAACCGCATGGCACCGCCATTTTATATCAGCACGAGTCACCGCGAATGACTTCGCTGCGAGTGACCTTCAGGGTGTGTTCGGCCCGACCAGACACTACTCCTAAATCAGCACGTGTGTACACACGCAATCAGCCCGCCGCGTAAACCAGTGCACAACCCAAAGGGACAATACAGACATTATAACCAAGTGAACCAAGTTCAGCTCCTTCAGCACGCCGTCGACAGCAAGACGCCTACAACGAGGAAGCACGGTCACCAGCACTCATCAGACCCAGACCTCCCACGTAAAGCAGGTATTTATCCTCTCCACTATCATCGAGCGTATAGCTAGCAGGAAACTGCGAAACTATAATTTCCTACGAGCACGGATAATTAATTACCAATTGGTCCATCGAACCGAGATAATTAAAAGAACCGGCACCTTAATATCTCATTCGACCGAAATATGGTGTAAACAAACTATATTTTCCTTCGAAACGAGATAACGACCCAGTGAATATCCTTCACTTTCAGCTCTTATCAGCTCTTAATTAAAATTCCCTTTAATACAGTCCATTGCCAATATCAGCCCGAAGATCAGCACGAGTTAATTCCCAAATATCGAATATTAACTCAAACTTCATTTTATTAATTTAATTTAAATCCCCTTACGTCATACAAATCAATCCGAAGCTTCTAGACGAGTGAACCGGCAGTGCGATTTGCCAAGCCAAACTAACCCGTCTAGCCACATTTCACGAAGTACGCTATCATTGTTCGTTTGACACTTGCGCGCCACAGAATAGACAATAATACTGCAGAGTTGTTTGGTTTGAAATTCCAAACTCGTTAACGATAACGTTAATGAGGCGTTTGTTTTTATGATTGTTAACTATTGTTTGCAAGAAAGTCGTAAATAACATAACTAAAGGCCAGGTACTTTGTTGATTTTAATTATAAAATTATACTAAGTACTGTTAAAAGATTTACTTGTGTTCGTGATTATCATGAAAAAATTAATGTAGGTTAATTGTTTACATATAAGAGATCAGCACAAAACGTCTTAGGGTCCCGTACAGAATTTACGTAAATAACATAACGAAATTTACGGAATATAATTAATTAAGTAATTAAACCATCAGCCCATATAAGGTTTGGTACAAACGTTATTAATTTAGGCGTTATTTTAACCGACTTCCAAAAAAAGGTGGTGCGGAATTTCACCTACGATTAAATACTTTAATATTTTTATTTCCTTTTAATTTTGCTTGCGTCCTTGTGCCTGACTTCGCCTACGACGATTAACGATGCCTTCTGAATCACAGGTAGCCAGATTTAGACAGGAACAAATCGCTATTATTAAGCTTAATTTGGAAGCGTTATCATTGAGGTCTAGCAAACCTAGGCGCTATAGCCCTGGATTCGCTGCCAGAGCCGCAGGCGTAAAATTGACCCGCGATAGATTTGACGCGGCATATTATATAATATTAGACTCCGTAGGTTTATCAGACGACGAGGAGGAATTCTACAACGAGCAGTATGGAAGGACAATAGACGCCTATTACGTGATTCTCGTTGTAGTATTAGAACAAAAAACATGGTCATTAGCTACCAATGACGATGTAATAACCGCGCCTATACCCGCGCGCTTTTCAATATCAGCTCAGCAGGTATCGAAGCTGCAGCCTCAGTGCTGTACGCAGGATTCGAACCCGCACACTCTCAGCTCAGCGCCTATACCCGCGCGCTTCTCAATATCTGCTCAGCAGGTATCGAACCTGCAGCCTCTGTGCTATACGCAGGTTTCGAACCTGCACCCAATCAGCTCCGCGCCTATACCCGCGCGCTCCTCATCATCAGCTCAGCAGGTATCGAACCTGCAGCCTCAGTGCTATGCGCAGGATTCGAACCTGCACCCTCTCAGCTCAGCGCCTATACCCGCGCGCTTTTCAATATCAGCTCAGCAGGTATCGAACCGGCAGCCTCAGTGCTATGCGCAGGATTCGAACCTGCACCATCTCAGCTCCGCGCCTATGCCCGCGCGCTTTTCGCCATCAGCTCAGCAGGTATCGAACCTGCAGCCTCAGTGCTGTGCGCAGGATTCGAACCCGCACCCTCTCAGCTCCGCGCCTATACCCGCGCGCTCATCATCATCAGCTCCGCAGGTATCGAACCTGCAGCCACAGGGCTATACGCAGGTTTCGAACCTGCAACCTCTCAGCTCCGCGCCTATACCCGCGCGCCCCTCGCAGTCAACTCAGCAGGTATCGAACCTGCAGCCACAGTGCTATACGCAGGATTCGAACCTGCACCCTCTCAGCTCCGCGCCTATACCAGCGCGCTTATCGCCATCAGCTCAGCAGGTATCGAACCTGCAGCCACAGTGCTATACGCAGGATTCGAACCTGCACCCTCTCAGCTCAGCGCCTATACCCGCGCGCTTTTCAACATCAGCTCAGCAGGTATCGAACCTGCAGCCTCTGTGCTATACGCAGGTTTCGAACCTGCACCCAATCAGCTTCGCGCCTATACCCGCGCGCTTCTCGTCATCTGCTCAGCAGGATTCGAACCTGCAACCTATCGGCTCCGCGACTATACCCGCGCGCTTCTCGTCCCCACTTCAGCAGGTTTCGAACCCACAACCTCCGCGCTATGCGCAGGGTTCGAACCCACGACCGTTCAGCTCCGCGCCAAGACCCAAACAGGTATCGAACCCGCAACCTCACTATGGTGACAACCATTGCTACCCATGTAGTAATGTAAAGGGTCACAAGCCTCGGGTATGTACACGATACTACGCACTACCAGTGCGCTTATTGCCGGTACAACAGCGCGAGGTACCACGGCGCCGTCCCTCACCTGATACGGGCCAGATGGTGTACTCCCGTCGTACTCCACCGCGCACTACCTCGCGTCCTTCACCGCCGCCTAGGCAATGACTAGGACGGCACATCCAACAAATACCGACTCAGCCCACAAAGAATCAGCACACACACACAACACGACGACAAACTGTCATCGCAAACACCTTAAGTCAGTTAGGTGCTGACATTCTGCACTCACCCTTGCGCCAGCAATTCTGGACGTTATCAGTATACAAATGTATACAATGTTTACGTTTCCGCGTCCAAACTAAGGCTCCGTACATGGCCGACCTACCCGCCGACCGCGTAAACGTTCAGCCCGTATTTAGCAAAGTCACGACGGACTTTGCTGGACCATTTTTGATAAAATCCAGTACACTTAGAAACGCCAAGCTATTAAAGGGCTACTTCTGTGTTATAACATGTCTAGCCACGAAGGCGGTCCATCTCGAACCGGTATCTGAGTTATCCACGGAGGCGTTCCTTGCGGCATTACAGCGTTTTGTTTCTAGGCGCGGTGTACCGACGTTAATTAGGTCTGATTGCGGTACAAATTATGTAGGCGCTAGGAATGAACTTAGGGAAATACAGGCCTTTCTTGCAACCAATAATGACAGTATCGCACATACGCTTTCTAAACAGCACATAACATGGTGGCTAAATCCACCAAAGGCACCCTGGTTCGGTGCACTTCATGAAACAGCGGTAAAGTCAGCTAAACAATTACTGTACCGTGTGGTCGGCGAACAACGCCTCACATTTGAAGAGTTTTCAACTCTATTAGCACGCATTGAAGCCGTGCTCAATTCACGCCCTCTCAGCCCACTCTCTTTTGACCACGCGGAATTTGAATTACTCGCCGCGGGTCATGTCCTTTTAAACCGTCAGCTCAATGCCCTACCTGAGTATTCGGTAGGAGGACGAGCCATTTCTGCACACAAAAGGGTTCAAGCTCGTCCTACCCTTATCCCAACACCTTTGGCAATCCTGGTCCAAACCCTACCTGCACACCATCCAAACACGCTCCAAACGGACTCCCCGATCCAGCCCACCTCAAGTCGGGGAACTGGTACTGATGGTGGACGACCAGGTGCCGCCTCTACACTGGCGCATGAGCCACAAGACGAACCCATGAAGGGATGGCGTCACCCGAGTGGTGGAAATCAAGAACGACCACCTAACTGTCGATTGACCACCACACCACACCTTTGCCGAGTGGGGAATATGTTCACGCCAAAGCGTGACGTCACCTTAAGGCGCACCGCGCCCGCGTGCCCCACCGCCGCTTCGCCTGCAGCTGTCATAACTAGAAGAAAGCGGCTGCGGAAGGAAGCGGAAACAGTCACCTTTTTGTACTCGCGACCGGCGGACGTGTACCGCTGCGTTCCGCGCAGCAACCGCATGGCACCGCCATTTTATATCAGCACGAGTCACCGCGAATGACTTCGCCGCGAGTGACCTTCAGGGTGTGTTCGGCCCGACCAGACACTACTCCTAAATCAGCACGTGTGTACACACGCAATCAGCCCGCCGCGTAAACCAGTGCACAACCCAAAGGGACAATACAGACATTATAACCAAGTGAACCAAGTTCAGCTCCTTCAGCACGCCGTCGACAGCAAGACGCCTACAACGAGGAAGCACGGTCACCAGCACTCATCAGACCCAGACCTCCCACGTAAAGCAGGTATTTATCCTCTCCACTATCATCGAGCGTATAGCTAGCAGGAAACTGCGAAACTAACGATCGTAAGTAATTCTTTTTGGATATAAATATATGGAAAAAAATTCACCTGCGTAATGATGGATGGTGATGAAAAGCAGTCTATGTGTTATTTCAACAACTCGTCTATAAAAACCAAATTTAATACAAATTCATTCAGCCGTTCTAGCGTGATTGAGTAACAAACGTTCATTTCATCCAATCATTCACATTAACATTTATAATATTAGTAAAATATATGACAAAATAACAATTGTATTTGTATTGTTTGTCTTGAGCACACCAAATGTGATGTGAGACTAGTAGTTTCTCTCTGTGTGTACTAGCTGTGCCTCGAGGTTTCACCTGCGTCGTGATGGATGAAGATGATGTTGATTGTTATATGTGTTATTCCATAAGTACATACCAAATTTCCTCCAATTCCGATAACTAGTCTTGCGTGATTGAGAACAAACCTTCATCCATTCATCCAAACATTCGCATTTATAATAATAGTAAGATAACGCTCTTGTTGCAAAAAAAGAATAAGTAGAACTAAAGCAGAAAGGTAAGTGCAGAATGTTTTAGTACTGACGGTGTAAAAGCTATCATCACATATAATAAAACTGTAGAGATCGAATTTCTGAACGGTGAAAAAAATATGCTAAAAACCGATTCAGAGGGACCTAAGGAGTGAATAGAAATTTTTTTTTTTTAATATATGTTCCCTGTTTGTTATCTGTTTGTCTGTCTGTTTGTATGGGCTAATCTCCGAAACAACTGGACCGATTTGAATGAAATTTTGTATGCTGGTTGTCGCTGGTCAACATAAAGGATATTTTGATCCTAGTAAATTCAAGATTTCCCCGCGAGGCCACGCGAGCAAAGCTGCTGATGGGTGAGTGTGCTAGTCCACAATATGAAAGTATAAAATTGAGGTTCGATGGAGACTGCGTCAGACGGAACTACGACACGACGACGAAACATTCGATGACGTCACCGAAAGGACTTTTTTCAATTCTCTAGAATTTATTATATAATATATTTCTGTAGAGTATGGTACTATAGCACTGCAACATTGCGTAATGTTTTGCAAAGCCAACTTTGAAAACTTTTCAACGGAATGTGAAAAATAATTGATAAAATAAAAAATAACTCAAATTTTAATTCATGTACAATAAATAACCGTTTGTTGTTTGTTTTCAAGGACTAACCAGTCGGGAGCTAAATAATTTAAACCCTACCTTCAAGGGTGGCTGACCAGACAAATAATTCATTTTACGGTTCGTTAAGAAGAAACAATCTTAATAATTATAATATCGTACAACTTTAATTCAATTCAAAGAGATGAATTTGAACAATTATTAGACGGTACAAATTATTATTTAATTAGGATTAAAGCTAAAATTATCTTGAGAATTCTAATAAATCTAGCTGAAGACAGAGTGATATTATAACAACTAATTATATAATTTATCTGCAAACAAAATTATCGTACTATCTATATATTTGATTTTTTATTTCTTACTAGCTGGGTGGGTCAGTTTCGTTCGCTTGGTCTTGGTGTTAGTGGTAGATGTGCCGTTTGGGAACTCGAGGTCATGGATTCGATCCCCGGGTTGGACAGTTATTGGGGTTTTTCTGAGAGAGAAAGATTTTTCTCAATAACAGTCCGGAGACTGGAACAGTGCCCCGTAGATGGCAATAGGCTCGTGTGACATGATCACATGACCTAAAACATATATGGCGAAACGCATGCGTTCAAAACACCGCTTCATATCCGTTCGAGGATTATATAGGCAAAAAGTATCGATTTTAGATCCCATAAAGTATGGGGATAAAGTGAAGTATAACCATGCTGGATGGTACTACTTAATGTTTTGCCCAAAGTAGGCGCCATCATTTCAGTCACATTCGAATAATTAAAAAAAAAATAGAATCCATGAATAAACAATGTCTTTGTAGTCATGTGAGTTCTAGCCAGAAGGCAAATCACTGGAACATTGAAGGCGCGTTCAAATCCGTAAAGTATCTCAGAGACCTAGTCGAAGATTGATTTGTTTTCCAATCTCAGATCTATATAGCTCTAGGTCACCCCGGTTAGAAGAAAAACCCAGCAAAAAGAGGGATTTACTTACTCTCTCCGTACAAAAAAGGCTTCTGAACGTTTACTAGACAAGGTCTTTTCTAAACGTATCAAGGTCAAATTTTAATCCATCCGATAAAGAGTTCGAATTTATTTATAGAAAGTTAAAAATAAAATTCTGATTATTATCAATCTGACATTGTATCTCAACAATCGATACGACAGGTATCCAATTGGGTCAGTTTAGTTCTATCCATTAATATTAAGCATATCTTTCCAAAGGTTTATTCAATTGTTTTTATTGTTTTGTGTAGACGAGGAAGTACTGGCAAGCAAGAACGACTTTTGAAAAATGATATTTTTCGGATATTACTTGAACCCAAATGCCAATATGAATCAAGGCGCTTTCGAGCTGGTGCAATAATCAGAAGAAGTTCAATTGCATTAACGGTCACACTCATGGAAACTACAAAATGGGTGTCAGGCCGATCACCTCGATATAGAGTGAAAAAATAAGCACATTATATAACAAAATTATTAAACTAATATAAAGTTTATAAATCACGCATTGCAAGTCTGAAAATATTTCAATATTTGTATTCTATTATAACACTCTTACTCACTAATGGGCAGATTCTTCTCTAACGGCACAACCAGGCATCTAAAATGAACATGTATCATTACCAAGGAAATTATAGCGTTACTACGAGTAATGAACTGTAATAGATCAGTCTGGAGTCTAGAAGCGTACCCATTGTGTGATTAGGGCTACCAAATTGAATAAAAGATACACTCGGACATTTGTTACTAGGTAAACTATGAATAGCTGAACAGTTTGAAGGAGTTCCTTCTTATCAGACATCGCTCAGCGCTCACTCGCGTGCGGTCGGTGGTGCATGGCATTATACGCTGTCGTATTACAGTTACTTTGTGTATGCTATCCATCGATGGCTCACTCTACTCTCGACTAAAGATATTATTGTGACACCATTTGTGCAGAGCTATCAGCATTGTATTTTTAGATAAAGTTTAGGTAGGATAGGGATGCTAGTTCGGCATTAGAATGAAGCATGTCCCAGACATTCTAATGCTAGATTTCCGAAGTACCGAGCTATCTCGTTTCATTTTAGAGTACTAAAAATCTATGAAATTATTATTATATTGTGAAAAATTAAAAATAATAATGAATCGAAAGAAATATTCAATTTGAACCTGCTCTCAAAATTTCACTGGAATCGGTTGAGAAATGAGACTTGTAGAGGAGAACAGCTGACTCCAGACATACGAAAGCATTTTGTCCAAGCTATTACAGAGACGCTTCGTTTAGTCAATAATGCCATTTAGCACTGAGCCATAGTATAAAGATGCAACAGTATGGAAACTAAGCTTAGTCAAGCGGAAATAAACGTATACGTGAGCACTCGTCTTGACGCGGCTCACTACTGACAGCACCGCGACAATCGCTTAGGGCTCTCGTCGATGCAGATGTTTGTGTGAGTAAGCCGTTTCGAACGTTTGTAGGTAGTTTCCGTACCAGTATGGAAATTAAGCTTAGTTATAGCTATTTTTTTTTTAAACTTTCGCGATTTGTACACATATTTATATTATATTAACGGGGCTTAATCGCGTTAGCAATAGTATTTACCTCGACGATTCGATCAAGTTGCATTGATCGTGGTCACGAGCGGACTGAAGAGGCGGGTGTCATTGTCATTCGTATATTGGACAAACTAAGCGAACCATTGCTGAACGAGTCAAAGAGCTAATGCAACTGTAAAGAACAAACACATAAATAAATCTGCGATCGCTGAACATCTGCTCAAGTCAGGACCTAATCACTGGATTGAACTTCACGACCCCAAAATTCTTTCAACGGAGCGTCACTATTACTCGAGAATGGTACGTGAAGCGGTTGACATTAAAAACACCGTAACTTCAACCGGGAGGATGGTTTCAAACTGGCGGCAACATGGAATCCAGTGATTAAAAAGTGTTCCTGTCGCGATTTATCCTCAGAAAAATCTGTCGATATCGTTAGTGTTGTGTGTTGGGACAATGACTTTTAATAACAACTGTTGGGGGTATATTAAAAAGTATCTCCGTACTTCAAGACAATGACACCCGCCTCTTCAGTCCGCTCGTGACCATGATCAATGCAACTTAATCGAAACGTCGAGGTAAATAAATACTATTACTATCGCGATTAAGTCACGTTAATATAATATAAATAAGATTAGTTAAGGGGAAATAAACGTAAACGTGAGCACTCGTCTTGACGCGGCTCACTACTGACAGCACCGCGACAACCGCTTAGGGCTCTCGTCGATGCACATGTTTGTGTGAGTGAGCCATTTCGAACATTTGTAGGTAGTTTCCGTACTGTTTCTCTATGCTTATACTGTGACTGAGCTCCACAATATTATTGTGCGCAGTACTAAAATACGTCATTATCCACAACAGAAAACTACTGATGTGCAAAATTTATTCTAAACGTGTCTCGAAACTGCGTGCGTAATATTTTATTACAATTAATTTAATTAAAGGGTACAATCGTGTATTGGATTGTTAATCTGGTGCCTTCATGCGTTCACGTTGCCTCATCATACAATGAAAAGTAGTCATACTAGTAGATCATGAAACCTGCGCAATGCGACACTGTAAAATGAGTTAAAAAAGTTCACTTAATGTTTTATAATCGAAAATATTGAAGCAGTAGAACTTTTTGTGCGCGAGCTTCTCCGGGGAAGTACTGCAACCATATCTATTTTTACCAAGATCAATAATGTATGAATTACTGTGTTCAAGTTTGAAGGATGTGGGTATTAATTATTGGTCGGTAAACTTAAACAGAAATTTCAGGCACATGAGACTTAACAACTAATATCTGATGATTGTGGGCGCAGTGCAGTTCGTCACTTGTGATGAAATACATCCCATTAAACCGCGAGTACTAAAAACCAGGGCCCATATTCTCGTAAAAACGTTACCTAGATTAATTTTACTTACCTACATAATTTTGGCGGTTAATGCTACAAAACTCGATTATTTTCTTGGGCTAATTTACGTATTATTTCGTATTTTCTTTACGTTGTTGCAGTCATGAAAGTCTAGATATAATCTATATTTAATTATATTAACAAGGTAAAAATAAGGTCAAAATTGTGGACTTACGAATAAAGGGTTTTGTTTTATTTTTGAATAAATCTTGTATTCGATAACAATACAAGACCCTTATGCATTGTAAACTCAGATTTCACTAGAATTACAAAAATCTCTTACAACTGTTTGGCACACTTGATAAGTGTATTATTACTACCGTTACAATTCTATTGACATCGGTAGTTGTTGACTTTTTTTTGAGCCAAAGACGACGTCGATTATTTCGTCTGTATTAGATGCTTTATAAAAGTATTCTAAAGATGGCGGGAATAAGCACAATTATGGTTATCGTTGATTTTGTTAAATTTTTCTACTTTTGTGTTTTTTGTAGTGTTGGCTTGTAGTAGTGATGGATTATTGTATAACTGTTAAATGTTCGTAGTGGTGCACGAACAAAGGCAAAGTGACTAGAATCATGAGACGATGTTTGTGAGTTTTCCTCGTCACCCCCTCAGAAAGGTAAGTAAGGAAGTGGTTCCATTACCAACGGTAATGGAACCACTTCCTTACAAGAACGTAACTTAATCAGGACAGTGACTTGACGAAGGATTTATTTGTGTAACTGTGACTTGACTCTAACTACTTGAATAATTATGTCACTTGATGCCACATTATGTATTACATAACTATTTAACTTGACGAATGACAAATAAAGTGAACAAAGAAATATTAAAGACTCAGTTTTTTGATAGCAAAATAATTATAAATATTTATAAATAATTATTTTTACATGAAAATGTATTTTTGCTTTAAAACCACTGTATTGATGTTTAGAATGATGCTTGATTGGAACAAGTTTTCAATCTTATTTGAGTGGCAACACTCGCAAGCCGTAGCACGGCCATACGATAGCGATGCAATTGCAATTGAGAGCAAGATATAACAGGATACCGAATTGAACATTAAAATCATTACAATCGCAGATGCGTTGCAGTAGTGTGGCGATTGCTCAGTAGCTAAGAGAATAGAGGCCCAGGTGTACCTCTTGCTTGTAACGTTTTCTTATGACATAAAAATGCTATAATGAAATGAATATTTATTTATTCGTCAATGTTCTATGCTTTCCTACAATATTTATTCTATTACCATACTTTGGTGAGTTGTGTAGTGAGTCCACATTTCCTTATTATTATTTTCAATTAATATACACGTAAATTTTGTCTTCTTTGTATGTAAACCTACATCGAAATAAACGTAGTTATTGCAAGGCATGCGGCACGGCACAGCTGGTAATTAATAAAATTTGTCTTATAGCATCGCGTGCTTCTCTGAAACTATCATCAATCAACACTATGATGTGAAAGAAAAACAGTTAGTTTGTTCGTTTGTCCTACTTTCATTTTTTCACAGTGACAGAGCAACAGACATACT
The DNA here is from genome assembly GCA_917880725.1 of Selenia dentaria. NCBI lineage: Eukaryota > Metazoa > Arthropoda > Insecta > Lepidoptera > Geometridae > Selenia > Selenia dentaria. The sequence continues at coordinate 8,336,500 of OU862886.1, read as the reverse complement.
ATAAAAAAACGATATTAAAAAATATTTAGTGACACTTCCGCTGAAATGAAAACAATGATTTCGAGCGCTAGAACGACAGTCTCTGTCAACATCTCCTGAGGATGCCTCGTGTAGAGGCGAAACACGTGTCGAATCGGTTTTGGTTGATTTAGGGTTTCTTGTGTTTTTTATTTTGTATTCTTCCTATTTGCATTGTATGCGGGAGGGAGGGTGGTGCACGCCCCCAAATAGGCCAAAATCATTGTTTTCTTTTCAGCGGAAGTGTCACTAAATATTTTTTAATATCGTTTTTTTGATAATGGATTTCCGCAAAGTAACGCCTGAATCAATAAATTATCAGACATACTAGATTTTATTGCACAGACAATGTCAAAAAACCGGAGAGTGATCTCGGACGTTTTATTCTGCAAAATCCGAATTAATTCATAGCTTTGTGCGAAACTTTACCCGTGTTGTCAGGGCGTGACTATTACAAACAGGCGCACAAGTTGCTCGTCACATCACGAGGTGAAGATGTGTTTATGTCTTTAAATGAATAGAAAAGTCTTATCACTAACTGGATGGTAAGTTAAGATGCGGTCTGATGATGGCCTAGAATGGTCCTTGACCAATGAGTCACTAGATTCATTCGTTAAGGACAACTATCGTGTTAATATCTATGCCATGTCTTGGTATAAAATACTGTCGTTAGTGTCGCGATCCAAAGAAGAAACCAAATATATTTGTGTGTACAAAACGCCATAGATGTAGTAACAACAAAATCTAGTAGTAGTAGTCTAGGTACCTTCTAGCATCCTGTGGATTTACTCAGGTTACCTTTACATTATGCTCAAGCCTGAGATAGTATGCGAACGGGCAGCCGACTCTCAGTGCTTACCGGCTTTCGTGTTTGTCCTATACCGAGTGAAAACATAGATAACAAGAAAGTTATGTCTCAAACACATTTGAAATGTGTAGGTGGACGAATGATAGCTTTATATCTAAACCGACGATCCATATCAACAGGAGAACAATCATACTAATGTATGCTATACATCACTCTCGACCATTTGATCATTAGGTACAGTACAGCGACCAAATTGAATAAAAGGTATACACCCGGACGTTCGTTGTTAACCCAAGCTCGGTCGCAAATGACTGACAATAGACTCGTTTTGCGGTGAAACGACGTGATTTGTGACTGTAGCTGGATACATTCGCCAGTCAACGGAAGATGAGGGTGTTTTTTTCTGAGTGATGTTTATTTATTTTTGTTACAAACATTGTTGTGTTTGACTTCTTTTGTAGAGTTGTGATGTTTCAATTAAAGAATAACTGCTTAATGGCTTACTTTTATAAGTAGGCTACTAAGCAGTCACGAACGGCGCTGAACATTTTTCCTTTGCGCAGTACTAACTAACGTTATTTAAAGTGAAGCAGCGTTTACGAAGGCCGTATGTGATTAGGTTAATATGCTCCTCTATTTAAAAGGAAGCCCAGATTTCCAGCCGCGGTATAGTATTTTCTGCACCCATTTTTATGGATTTTTTTTCAGAGACAGGTAGCGTGAAATGGACTACGAGTATATATCATATTTATAGTCTTACTGCGTGCGGGTGGAACCGCGAATCGCAGCTAGTATTTATATGTATATATTATATATATATTATTACTTGTCTTCTGAAGTTACATAATTGAAGTTTTCTCAGTTGATGGCTTTTACTGCTGTGAGCATCCCCTATGAAAAGATCTGGAAATGTCACCCCTAAAGTAGCGAATTCTATTTTTATTTGTGTGGCTTCGTATCCCATAGACCAAGCGAGCAAAACTGGGAGTCAGCTAATTATAGATAATTGAAACAACAGTCTTTGCTTTACTTTTTATTTGCTTGTTATTCGTGTAAAAGATACTAAATTGGAGCGTGAAACCAAAGGGTGTTAAGAAAGAGAAAAGTAGGTTCATGTTTTGTATTCCTAGATAGACAAGTACTATTTGGTTATATCAGTTGCGGCTTGTTTTAGGAAATACGTGTTTCTGAAATTCTATGTTGGATATCGGCAATTTTGAGGTCGCTGGATCTTTACCCTCGATTCTGTCTTACGACTCGTTGGTCTTGATAGAGGTAGTTTCAGTATTCTTTAGAACTTCAACAGAAAAATAAATATCGATTTACCAATAATGTTGTTTTTACAACGTAGGTAACTATTTGTTTGGCTACTCGAATGGAACAAAATAACACACAAACTTTTTAAGTGTTTTGTTCTACTTTGTGTCTATTTCATCGCTGAAACTACACAACATATTTATAGTGTTACCCAGTACCGCTACTGAAAAGTTCGTCACATAAGCTTCATGCTTGTCTAAACAGTTATTTAGGTGTAAGTTTTTCGAGAGTCTATCCTTATTTTTTTACCTTGGGAAATTAGTTTGTATTGGGATACGCCTTATTTATTATATATTACAATTTTACTTCTACATTGGTACTCAAACTAAATCAACAACACTGCTTGCGAACTACTGTTTCAAGTAAGAACCATGATATGTATAAATATTTTTCACATAGTACTTACTACCTGATATAGAGGTAAATATGGATGCTATAGAGTTTTATATCTGTATTTTGCTAGTTAGTCAGTTTCGTTGATTTTAGTTTCAATAAAAACATGTCTCATCACACGACCGGGTCTGTGCTTTTTTCAACATTTTGTCGACTTTTTATTAATTAATTTATGAATCGCAGCGGATATATATTTGTTAATATCATAGCCTACATAGCAAGTAAGACGACAAACACAAACTAGACCAATTTATCCACTAAATGTATGTATATGTATATAGCCAGATGGCAATTTTTTTTAACACTGTTAAGTCATTTTCGTTAGTAGTCCAGTTTAGTTAGTTCGAGTATTCGTTCATATCAAAACAAAAAAAAATATATTTTGTGAAATGTCTACAAATAAAGTCGCGTATCTCAATTCATCAATCATAATAATGTTTGCAATATATTCCTTCTGACTTTGAACTATACAAATATATTAGTCACATTAATAGTGTTCCTCCTTGATAAAAGTCAAAAATATACTCTTGCTAACGTGCACTGTAAAAATTGTCCGTGTCATTTATAATATTTTTATCCGTTCAAGTTAATTCAAATTATGATATCAACATAAACTAATATTTTGTCGTAAGATTTAAAAAGGCGTTGTTATTAGCCTGACGAGTCATGAAATGACTTGAGCTAGATATACCTAAATACTTGACCGTGTATAACTTTCGATAGGGTGAACCGATTCTCAAAATTCTTTTTTTGTTTGAAAACTGGTACTTCCCGTGTGGTCCTATTTATTAAGTTCATCAAATTCGGTCCAGTAAACATATTGCTACTTACGGGATGAAAACCGTAGTATTTATTTTAATGAGCTCCTGATATTTCGACACTGTTGCAAGCGCCATGATCGCGGGAGGACTGGAGAATGCGGGTGGGTGGATTAATTAACATTAAAAGCAGACATATCTGTTTACCCTCTTTCTCTGTCTTTTGCTACGCGCACTGTTGGAACTCGATCGTAATTCACGACAGAACACGCTCACTCTACCAGTACGTTTTTCCGAGTCCATATTAGACGGAAAAACGTACTGATACAGTGAGCGTGTTCTGTCGTGAATTACGATCGAGTTCTCATCCCGTAAGTAGCAATATGTTTATTGAAAACAACCGTGAAAGTTTAAAAAAGTGCTTCGGTCGAGTAGTTTTTGAGTTACACTCCAAAAACTGAATAGAATGGAAATAAAATTTTTCGAATTGTACTTGCATTTTTACTGTATGAATCCATGTAATAAAAATTGTTTAAATCAAAACAAAGTGCAATCTAGAGTTTGGATTTGTAGATTTGCGTGACACTACTGCGCTCATCATCTTGAGTATCTTTCGTCCGTTAATTTTACTTGCTACAGTGCCCTTTATACTCTAACACAGTAATGCTTGCGCACTATTGCTTGGCGGCAGAATATCTGACACTTTGGTACCAAGCAAGATGGCCTCTTGCACATAAGGTCTTCAACCTGAATTGTGTGAGTGAGTGCGTATTGTATTGTAACTTCTAAAACGGCTGAACGGAACAAGATTTGGAATAAAGTTTTACAGAGGAGCTACTTTTATTCCTATTGTCTCGGGACTCTACTAAGGATTGCGATCATCACGTGGATAAAATCACATCAAATATGTTGAGAAAACATAACAAGATTTATGTCCTCATCCAAAGTGTTCATAGTATTGTAAAAGAGGTAACTTCGCCATTACTTTCATTCAAAAATATGTATGTACTTGTATGTTATATTATATTAACGGGGCTTAATCGCGTTAGTAATAGTATTTATTTACCTCGACGTTTCGATCAAGTTGCATTGATCGTGGTGGTGGATTGATTTAGTCCGCTCGTGACCACGATCAATGCAACTTGATCGAAACGTCGAGGTAAATAAATACTATTACTAACGCGATTAAGCCCCGTTAATATAATATAACTATGTGTTCAAATCGCGAAAGTTTAAAAATTACTAGTACTTGTATGTGTCAAGATAATGACTTAATTAATACAGTATTGTATATATATACCTATATTATAATGGTGTTACAATATTATTTTTTTGTAAAAGCATATGTCTATAAGTGTGCACTAAAACATTGTAATATAAAAGATATTACCATAGCGGAAGCCAAACACACCATTCATAAATGGTTATCTATGTTGACTTACGAATATGATAGTACAGAAAAATTACTACAGATTCTTGCGTAAATCTGTAAACCTAATCTTTTGCCTAGCTTCTGTGAATAAATAAGTATGTATATTGCTATTATTTTTGTATGTTAGCGGAACCAGCGCGTGAGTGCTTAGAGTAGGTACCATACGTATTTCATAAAACTCATTTTGTTGTTTTTAAGATTAAGGTGTCATTATTATCATTTAGTTAATCTTTACAGATCTTCCCGATACAGGCCTAGTGTGAAGAACATAAGTATCTCCATCATAAGTACTAAGCAACTCAGCATTATTTAGGCGATATATTTATTTATTTTATAAGGCAACATTTTTTTGTAACTTTCACATTTAATGCTGTACTCGTAAATAAATTATTTTTAATTTTTTATTTTCATTAATTGTACAATATTGAAAGGAATTAGTTTGGAACCGATAACTCGTCATGAAATGTAAGGCTATAAATATTACGTCAGTTCCGGTCTTTTTATCACTTTCATGTGCATTTATCGACTTTACACCCTTTTATATGGTATACTAATAATTATGAATGAATCAATAATATGCATCACACCCCCCATATGTATTTCCGAAAAGGTTGTATACAATTTTTGATTCAATATTAGATAGCAAGGACGATTATGAAGTAGAAAAAATAATGTACCTTCATTGCTGATAATAAGAATATTAAAATGTTCGGTTCATAGTGTAACGTATTATATTATAAGAAAAGTTCAAATAGGCTTTCGATTTGGAGTCAATGTGAAGGATATTAAGATACAACAACTGTTTTTTTTATGAACCCGTGTACCACGATCGTAAGTAATTATTTTTGGATATAAATATATGGGAAAAAAATCATTCGCGTAATGATGGATGATGATGAAAAGCAGTCTATGTATTATTTCAACAACTCATCTATAAAAACCAAATTTAATACAAATTCATTCAGCCGTTCTAGCGTGATTGAGTAACAAACGTTCATTCGATCATTCACATTAACATTTATAATATTAGTAAAATATATGACATAATAACAATTGTATTTGTATTGTTTGTCTTGAGCACACCAAATGTGATGTGAGAGTAGTAGTTTCTCTCTGTGTGTACTAGCTGTGCCTCGCGGTTTCACCTGCGTCGTGATGGATGAAGATGATGTTGATTGTTATATGTGTTACTCCTTAAGTACATACCAAATTTTCTCCAAATCCGATAACCGGCCTTGCGTGATCGAGAACAAACCTTCATCCATTCAATCATTCGCATTTATAATAATAATAAGATAACGCTCTTGTTGCAAAAAAAGAATAAGTTGAACTAAAGCAGAAAGGTAAGTGCAGAATGTTTTAGTACTGACGGTGTAAAAGCTATCATCACATATAATAAAACTGTAGAGATCGAATTTCTGAACGGTGAAAAAAAATATGCTAAAAACCGAGTCAGAGGGACCTAACGAGTGAATAGAAATTTTTTTTTTTTAATATTTGTTCCCTGTTTGTTATCTGTTTGTCAGTCTGTTTGTATGGGCTAATCTCCGAAACAACTGGACCGATTTGAATGAAATTTTGTATGCTGGTTGTCGCTGGTCAACATAAAGGATATTTTGATCCTAGTAAATTCAAGATTTCCCCGCGAGGCCACGCCAGCAAAGCCGCTGATGGGTGAGTGTGCTAGTCTACAATATGAAAGTATAAAATTGAGGTTCGATGGAGACTGAATCAGACGGAACTACGACACGACGACGAAACATTCGATGACGTCACCGAAAGGACTTTTTTTCGATTCTATAAAATTTATTATATAATATATTTCTGTAGAGTATGGTACTATAGCACTGAAAACTTTTCAACGGAATGTGAAAAATAACTGATAAAATACTAAATAACTCAAATTTTAATTCATGTACAATAAATAACCGCTTGTTGTTTGTTTTCAAGGACTAACCAGTCAGGAGCTAAATAATTTAAACCCTACCTTCAAGGGTGGCTGACCAGACAAATAATTCATTTTACGGTTCGTTAAGAAGAAACAATCTTAATAATTATAATATCGTACAACTTTAATTCAATTCAAAGAGATGAATTTGAACAATTATTAGACGGTACAAATTATTATTTAATAAGGATTAAAGCTAAAATTCTCTTGAGAATTCTAATAAATCTAGCTGAAGACAGAGTGATATTATAACAACTAATTATATAATTTATCTGCAAACAAAATTATCGTACTATCTATATATTTGTTTTTTTATTTCTTACTAGCTGGGTGGGTCAGTTTCGTTCGCTTGGTCTTGGTGTTAGTGGTGGATGTGCCGTTTGGGAACTCGAGGTCATGGGTTCGATCCCCGGGTTGGACAGTTATTGGGGTTTTTCTGAGAGAGAAAGATTTTTCTAAATAACAGTCCGGAGACTGGAACAGTGCCCCGTAGATGGCAATAGGCTCGTGTGACATGATCACATGACCTAAAACATATATGGCGAACGTAGGCGTTCGTAACACCGCTTCATATCCGTTCGAGGATTATGTAGGCAAAAAGTATCGATTCTATTAAGATCCCATAAAGTATGGGGATAAAGTGAAGTATAACCATGCTGGATGGTACTACTTAATGTTTTGCCCAAAGTAGGCGCCAGCATTTCAGTCACATTCGAATAATTTAAAAAAAATATAGAATCCATGAATAAGCAATATCTTTGTAGTCATGTGAGCTCTACCCAGAAGGCAAATCACTGGAACATTGAAGGCGCGTTCAAATCCGTAAAGCATCTCAGAGAACTAGTTGAAGATTGATTTGTTTTCCAATCTCAGATCTATATAGCTCTAGGTCACCCCGGTTAGAAGAAAAACCCCGCAAAAAGAGGGATTTACTTACTCTCTCCGTACAAAAAAGGCTTCTGAACGTTTACTAGACAAGGTCTTTTCTAAATGTGTCAAGGTCAAATTTTACATCCATCCGATAAAGAGTTCGAATTTACTTATAGAAAGTTAAAAATAAAATTCTGATTATTATCAATCTGACATTGTATCTCAACAATCGATACGAGAGGTATGCAATTGGGTCAGTTTAGTTCTATCCATTAATATTAAGCATATTTTTCCAAAAGGTTTATTCAATTGTTTTTATTGTTTTGTGTAGACGAGGAAGTACTGGCAAGCAAGAACGACTTTTGAAAAATGATATTTTTCGGATATTACTTGAACCCAAATGCCAATATGAATCAAGGCGCTTTCGAGCTGGTGCAATAATCAGAAGAAGTTCAATTGCATTAACGGTCACACTCATGGAAACTACAAAATGGGTGTCAGGCCGATCACCTCGATAGAGAGTGAAAAAATAAGCACATTATATAACAAAATTATTAAAGTAATATAAAATTTATAAATCACGCATTTTAAAGTCTGAACATATTTCAATATTTGTATTCTATTATAACACTCTTACTCACTAATGGGCAGATTCTTCTCCAACGGCACCACCAGGCATCTAAAATGAACATGTATCATTACCAAGGAAATTATAGCGTTACTACGAGTAATGAACTGTAATAGATCAGTCTGGAGTCTAGAAGCGTACCCATTGTGTGATTAGGGCTACCAAATTGAATAAAAGATACACTCGGACATTTGTTACTAGGTGTACCATGAATAACTGACCAGTTTGAAGGAGTTCCTTCTTATCAGACATCGCTCAGCGCTCACTCGCGTGCGGTCGGTCGTGCATGGCATTATACGCTGTCGTATTACAGTTACTTTGTGTATGCTATCCATCGATGGCTCACTCTACTCTCGACTAAAGATATTATTGTGACACCATTTATGCAGAGCTATCAGCATTGTATTTTTAGATAAAGGTTAGGTAGGATAGGGATGCTAGTTCAGCATTAGAATGAAGCATGTCCCAGACATTCTAATGCTAGATTTCCGAAGAACCGAGCTATCTCGTTTCATTTTAGAATACTAAAAATCTATGAAATTATTATTATATTGTGAAAAATTAAAAATAACACTGAATCGAAAGATATATTCAATTTGAACCTGCTCTCAAAATTTCACTGGAATCTGTTGAGAAATGCGACTTGTAGAGGAGAACAGCTGACTCCAGACATACGAAAGCATTTTGTCCAAGCTATTGCAGAGACGCTTCGTTTAGTCAATAATGTCATTTAGCACTGAGCCATAGTATAAAGATGCAAAAGTATGGAAACTAAGCTTAGTTAAGCGGAAATAAACGTATTGACGCGGCTCACTACTGACAGCATCGCGACAACCGCTTAGGGCTCTCGTCGATGCACATGTTTGTGTGAGTGAGCCATTTCGAACATTTGTAGGTAGTTTCCGTACTGTTTCTCTATGCTTATACTGTGACTGAGCTCCACAATATTATTGTGCGCAGTACTAAAATACGTCATTATCCACAACAGAAAACTACTGATGTGCAAAATGTATTCTATACGTGTCTCGAATCTGCGTGCGTAATATTTTATTACAATTAATTTAATTAAAGGGTACAACCGTGTATTGGATTGTTAATCTGGTGCCTTCATGCGTTCACGTTGCCTCATAATACAATGAAAAGTAGTCATAGTAGTAGATCACGAAACCTGCGCAATGCGACACTGTAAAATGAGTTCAAAAAGTTCACTTAATGTTTTATAATCGAAAATATTGAAGCAGTAGAACTTTTTGTGCGCGAGCTTCTCCGGGGAAGTACTGCAACCATATCTATTTTTACCAAGATCAATAATGTATGAATTACTGTGTTCAAGTTTGAAGGATGTGGGTATTAATTATTGGTCGGTAAACTTAAACAGAAATTTCAGGCACATGAGACTTAACAACTAATATCTGATGATTGTGGGCGCAGTGCAGTTCGTCACTTGTGATGAAATACATCCCATTAAACCGCGAGGTACTAAAAACCAGGGCCCATATTCTCGTAAAAACGTTACCTAGATTAATTTTACTTACCTACATAATTTTGGCGGTTAATGCTACAAAACTCGATTATTTTCTTAGGCTAATTTACGTATTATTTCGTATTTTCTTTACGTTGTTACAGTCATGAAAGTCTAGATATAATCTATATTTAATTATATTAACAAGGTAAAAATAAGGTCAAAATTGTGGACTTACGAATAAAGGGTTTTGTTTTAGTTTTTAACAAATCTTGTATTCGATAACAATACAAGACCCTTATGCATTGTAAACTCAGATTTCACTAGAATTACAAAAATCTCTTACAACTGTTTGGCACATTTGCTAAGTGTATTATTACTACCGTTACAATTCTATTGACATCGGTAGTTGTTGACTTTTTTTGAGCCAAAGACGACGTCGATTATTTCGTCTGTATTAGATGCTTTATAAAAGTATTCTAAAGATGGCGGGAATAAGCACAATTATGGTTATCGTTGATTTTGTTAAATTTTTCTACTTTTGTATTTTTTGTAGTGTTGGCTTGTAGTAGTGATGGATTATTAACTGTTAAATGTTCGTAGTGGTGCACGAACATAGGCAAAGTGACTAGAATCATGAATGTTTGTGAGTTTTCCTCGTCATCCCCTCAGAAAGGTAAGTAAGGAAGTGGTTCCATTACCAACAGGTAATGGAACCACTTCCTTACAAGAACGTAACTTAATCAGGACAGTGACTTGACGAAAGATTTATTTGTGTAACTGTGACTTGACTCTGACTACTTGAATAATTATGTCATTTGATGCAACATTATGTATTACATAACTAAACTATTTAACTTGACGAATGACAAACGCACAAACAAACACGTGAGTTCAATTATAAAGTAAACAAATAAGTAAGAAAAACTCAGTTTTTGTTAGCGAAATAATTATAAATAATTAGTTTTACATTTAAATGTATTTTTGCTTTAAAACTACTGTATTGATGTTAAGAATGAGGCTTGATTGGAACAAGTTTTCAATCTTATTTGAGTGGCAACACTCGCAAGCCGTAGCAGGGCCATACGATAACGATGCAATTGCAATTGAGAGCAAGATACGAGTATAACAGAATACCGAATTTGACATTAAAATCATTACAATCTCAGAAGCATTGCAGTAGTGTGGCAATTGCTCAGTAGCTAAGAGAATAGGGGCCCAGGTGTACCTCGTGCTTGTTACGTTTCCTTATGACATAAAATGCTATAATGAAATGAATATTTATTTATTCGTCAATGTTCTATGCGTTCCTACAATAGTTATTCTATCACGATACTTTGATGAGTTGTGTAGTGAGTCCACAAAGGGTCCTTATTATTCTTTTCAATTAAAATACAAGTAAATTGTGTCTTCTTTGTATGTAAACCTACATCGAAATAAACGTAGTTATTGCAAGGCATGCGGCACGGCACAGCTGGTAATTAATAAAATTTGTCTTATAGCATCGCGTGCTTCTCTGAAACTATCATCAATCAACACTATGATGTGAAAGAAAAAGTAGTTTGTTTGTTTGTCATACTTTAATTTTTTCACAGTGACAGAGCAACTGACATACTAGATTTTATTGCACAGACAATGTCAAAAGACCGGAGAGTGATCTCGGACGTTTTATTCTGCAAAATCCGAAATTACCCGTGTTGTCGGGGCGTGACTATTACAATCAGGTGCACAAGTTGCTCGTCATATCACGGGGTATAAATGTGTATATGTCTTTAAATAAATAGAAAAGTCTTATCACTAACTGGATGGTAAGTTATGATGCGGTCTGAGGATGGCCTAGAATGGTCCTTGACCAATGAGTCACTAGATTCATTCGTTAAGGACAACTATCGTGTTAATATCTATGCCATGTCTTGGTATAAAATACTGTCGTTAGTGTCGCGATCCAAAGAAGAAACCAAATATATTTGTGTGTACAAAACGCCATAGATGTAGTAACAACAAAATCTAGTAGTAGTAGTCTAGGAAGTACCTTCTAGCATCCTGTGGATTTACTCAGGTTACCTTTACATTATGCTCAAGCCTGATATAGTATGCGAACCGGCAGCCGACTCTCAGTGCTTACCGGCTTTCGTGTTTGTCCTATACCGAGTGAAAACATAGATAACAAGAAAGTTATGTCTCAAACACATTTGAAATGTGTAGGTGGACGAATGATAGCCTTATATCTAAACCGACGATCCATATCAACAGGAGAACAATCATACTAATGTATGCTATACATCACTCTCGACCATTTGATCATTAGGTACAGTACAGCGACCAAATTGAATAAAAGGTATACACCCGGACGTTCGTTGTTAACCCAAGCTCGGTCGCAAATGACTGACAATAGACTCGTTTTGCGGTGAAACGACGTGATTTGTGACTGTAGCTGGATACATTCGCCAGTCAACGGAAGATGAGGGTGTTTTTTTTCTGAGTTTATTTGTTTTTGTTACAAACATTGTTGTGTTTGACTTCTTTTGTAGAGTTGTGATGTTTCAATTAAAGAATAACTGCTTAATGGCCTACTTTTATAAGTAGGCTACTAAGCAGTCACGAACGGCGCAGAACATTTTTCCTTTGCGCAGTACTAACTAACGTCATTTAAAGTTAAGCAGCGTTTACGAAGGCCGTATGTGATTAGGTTAATATGCTCCTCTATTTAAAAGGAAGCCCAGATTCCCAGCCGCGGTATAGTATTTTCTGCACCCATTTTTATGGAATTTTGGAATTTTTTTCAGAGCGTAGCGTGAAATGGACTACGAGTATATATCATATTTACAGTCTTACTGCGTGCGGGTGGAACCGCGAATCGCAGCTAGTATTTATATGTATATATATTATTATTATTACTCGTCATCTGAAGTAACATAATTGAAGTTTTCTCAGTTGATGGCTTTTACTGCTGTGAGCATCCCCTATGAAAAGTCTGGAAATGTCACCCCTAAAGTAGCGAATTCTATTTATTTGTGTGGCTTCGTATCCCATAGACCAAGCGAGCAAAACTGGGAGTCAGCTAATTATAGATAATTGAAACAACAGTCTTTGTTTTACTTTTTATTTGCTTGTTATTCGTGTAAAAGATACTAAATTGGAGCGTGAAACCAAAGGGTGTTAAGAAAGAGAAAAGTAGGTTCATGTTTTGTATTCCTAGATAGACAAGTACTATTTGGTAATATCAGTTGCGGCTTGTTTGAGGAAATACGTGTTTCTGAAATTCTATGTTGGATATCGGCAATTTTGAGGGCGCTGGATCTTTACCCTCGATTCTGTCTTACGACTTGTTGGTCTTGATAGAGGTAGTTTCAGTATTCTTTAGAACTTCAACAGAAAAATAAGTATCGATTTACCAATAATGTTGTTTTTACAACGTAGGTAACTATTTGTTTGGCTACTCGAATGGAACAAAATAACACACAAACTTTTTAAGTGTTTTGTTCTACTTTGTGTCTATTACATCGCTGAAACTACACAACATATTTATAGTGTTACCCAGTACCGCTACTGAAAAGTTCGTCACATAAGCTTCATGCTTGTCTAAACAGTTATTTAGGTGTAAGTTTATCGAGAGTCTATCCTTATTTTTTTACCTTGGGAAATTAGTTTGTATTGCGATACGCCTTATTTATTATATCTTACAATTTTACTTCTATATTGGTACTCAAACTAAATCACAACACTGCTTGCGAACTACTGTTTCAAGTAAGAACCATGATATGTATAAATATTTTTCACATAGTACTTACTACCTGATATAGAGGTAAATATGGATGCTATAGAGTTTTATATCTGTATCTTGCTAGTTAGTCAGTTTCGTTGATTTTAGTTTCAATAAAAACATGTCTCATCACACGACTCAACATTTTGTCGAATTTTTATTGATTAATTTATGTATCGCAGCGGATATATATTTGTTAATATCATAGCCTACATAGCAAGTAAGACGACAAACACAAACTAGACCAATTTATCCACTAAATGTATGTATATGTATATAGCCAGATGGCAATTTTTTTAACACTGTTAAGTCATTTTCGTTAGTAGTCCAGTTTAGTTAGCTCGAGTATTCGTTCATATCAAAACAAAAAAATATATATTTTGTGAAATGTCTACAAATAAAGTCGCGTGTCTCAATTCATCAATCATAATAATGTTTGCAATAAATTCCTTCTGACTTTGAACTATACAAATATATTAGTCACATTAATAGTTTTCCTTCCCGTGAGAGTTAGATATATCACCGTGCTATTCAAGGATTGTAACTTAACAAAACATGTTTATATATATATATATATCGATTTAGCAAATGGTGGCTTTATAATTCTTTTACTGAAACTCAGTATACCACCTTAATAGTCATAATATCAAAGAATATAAGCACACAGAAGTATAAGCTTTTAAATTTTTATATAGAAATGTGTAAACCGATGTATATCAATAGAGGGGTATAGAGATCCTATAAAACCTAATTTATTTCTCTAGTATATAGATTCTTTATTTACGCAGGTGTCTGAGAGATCCGTTACTTTATAATTCTCCTAAATAAAGGTCACCATCACCACACAACCTGCTATCTTACTATACATCGAGGGTGTCACATACAAAATTGGTAATATCTAATGTAGGTTACATGACGATATGGCTATGTTATATGAGGAGAAGCCACTGGCACCCGAAACACAGTTTTTAACTTGTTCGGGAGCCTATGGATTCATTATATAAAATGTAATATATTTATGCAAAATAAAATAAATTATTATTACATATAAAAAGAGGAAAAAAGCGTAAACCAGAAAAAGAAAACAAAAGAGTTTTTTTTTTCATTATAAGATTTATATATAACAACTGTAGATGATAAGTACTTTTAAAAACTATTCAATAAGGAGTCGTCCATTTCCGAAAATAAAATCCTTTGTTTGCTCTTATACATATTGTGTTTTTTTTATAAAGTTGTCTAGAACTTTTAATGAGTTTAATATTTAATATTAAATTATGTTGTCAAATTTTTTTATAAACTGTATTACCAAGGGCACGACCCTTATGTCTGTCCTTATAAAAAATATATGTTATATACTATATAATATAAATGCTATGAAGCTAGTACGTCGAATCATACTTCAAGCCGCAAAAGAAGATTAGCCATTTACTAAGACCTATTAAAAAAATATCCCCTTAAAAGATTCAGGTGTTCACAAGCTTGATTGTGAGTGTGGCTTATCATACATTGGGCAAATAAAGAGACATATTGGTGTCCGCGTTAAAGAATGCGCTCGACCAAGTCTGCAGTATATCAGCATGTTCTAGATAAGTTCAACCACTGCATCAGGTTCGATAACCCACAAACTCTAGCCATGGAGAACCGCTATATGCCGAGAATGTTAAGAGAGGCCATAGAAATCGAAAATCACCCTAATTTCAATAGAGATGATGGTTAGCCAGTACCGCCAGGTTGAGATCCAGTGATCAAGTTAATAAAATCCCAAAGCCAGCACAATACTACAAGCTTTCTGGACACTAAGTGACTACTGCGTGCATCGAGAACGTTTTGATTAAAATATGATAGGCGGTACATAACAATAATTTCCATACATTGTAACAGACAACTGTCATTCAGTCTACCCGTGACCATGTTCACTAACAGCCGTTTTGGATATTCTATATATCCATGGTTTTCCTTACTACCGATAGAAATGTGACATAACGTACACACAAACAGTGTCAAATATCTATCTCTAGTAAGGTAAACCGGCGATAGATAGGTTATTGAAAACGGCCGTAAAACGTGTTCAAAACGTCGGAATAAAATAATATAAATATATAGCCAATTTAATCCGTATAAAGTTTTTCAATTTCAATTTATAAAAATCGCGAAAGATAAAGAAATCAAAATGTTGAAATGTCTAAAATTTACACAAATCGGCCGTTCTTTTATAACATCAATTGAAAGCTTTTAGATCAACTTAATATGCTAAATAAACTATATAAAATGCTAGATATTATTTATTCTGTGATACCAGCAGGGTTATTATGTATCTCAGTTGCTACCAAATGTTGATTGAAATCTAGAAAAATGGCGTTTCTATGTCAGTTTTACAACTCCAATAAGCAAAAATGTTAGGAGGTTGATGACTAGAGCTGACAAAATTAACATAGAGCCGCCATTTTTTCGATTTCAATCAACATTTGTTAGCACATGAGATACATAATAGCCCTACAAAACAAATACGACAAAAAGCCAGTATGCAAATTACGTGCCCCACATTGTATACAAACCAACATTTTCTTTGTGATGTTTGTTTAGGACGGTGTAATTTTCTTTTCATGTATTATGGTAGGCTTTCATGGTCATAGACAAACTTGGCTAACGGCGAAAGTTTCACCTTGGCAGGTAAAGCCGGAGGCAAACAGACTCTTCAGTCCCCAATTTCTAAAATAAACAGAAACTGGAGTAAACAGTGGTTTCTTAGAGGCCTTGGTCGTTACTGTTTATTAGTATTTCGGTTATTGTTTAATTTTGTCGCTTCAATCTTGAGACAATTAGATTATATTGTTAAAGATAATATTGTGTTACTTCAAGATTACTTCAGTAAGTACTTTCTATATACTGCGAAAATTACGTAGGTACTTGAACTTATATATGTGTAACCTTTATTGCATAAACTATTATGTTAGTATATTTGTAAACAAGAGAGACTATTACATAAATAACACATGAATCGTGAAAATATTCTACAATACCTAGTAATACAATAAATGTATATTTATGTAATAATTCGTCGCCTGCGGCGCACAAGGGCGAACCTCATACAAATGGCCAAAAATGAGTTTTATATGCAGAAATGCTCCATTTGTCGAGCTCTAAGTTGTCGCAAAAAGACGAATCTCTAAACATAAAAACAACAAAGTTTTATTCAGGGCGTATTTCAAAATCGATTCTAGTGAGATTTTACAAAAAGGCGAAATTTGAGGTTCGCCCTAATGTGCGCGACAACAGAGTATTGCAGAAAAAAGAAAAATTTAGTGATTTAACATTGTGCTTCCTTGTGTGAAAACACTACGTAACTATTATAAATACTTAGCATATATTTTGGTACTATAACCATACATTTTTTGGCCCTCATGATTAAAATCAATAGGTATAAGGTAATACATACAAATATATGTATATACCTATAAAAATATATGTATATCGCAATCTAAATGCAAAATTCTGACAAAGGATAACAGATTACTAACTGTTCTACTGACCAAAGTGATAATTTGGAACAATTAGAAAATAAGGATGTATCGGGCATTGAAGAGAATATATATCGGGCGTTTTTGAGCATGTTGAATACCAGCCCGGAAGATTGAACTCTTTTATAGTCTAACAGGATCTCCCGATGTTAAGATCATGTCTGTGAAGAACTTTTCAGCCTAAATGATATATAGGTATATAAATGTATATAAGTCTTGCGATAGGTGTTCCTTATTTTTGTGCTTAGTAAATTTTAAAGTTGTACCTTGTACCATGCATGAAAGTACAATACAAGATATTGATGTAGTTAACCATCATGATATAAGTTCTAACTACATTGACATGAATCGATCTCTATTGGTTACAATATGTCCTCTTTCAGTTCAGTTTTAGAAAACCTAGAAACATGTAGTGCTTCCGACGATAACGTATACACACCAAAAACTTGTGAAGTTCCTGACTGGTCAGGTGATGTTTTCAACACATGTTTTAGATGCAATATACTTTTATGCTGGAGTCATTTTGAAAGAGATACTTCATGTCAAATTCATAAACAGAAAAGACATTCTGGCGCTAAAACAAATAAAACCATTGTTCAGTCTCTTGAAAGCTCCGGATTAGATCTAGGAGAAAAATCTTTCAAATAACAAATCGACAGACGATATTAAAGCACAATATCCTGTTGAAGGTTCTAGACTCGAATTTGATCTAGACAATAAAGAAAAAGTTGAAAGTCGTAAGCTGGCTGAAACCTTGCGAAATACTGGCCAGCAATTTATTCATATCACCGTCCACAAAAAAATTGTACCTCCAATAGCTGTTGGTGAATATTGTAATGCAGCAAATTGCAAAGAAAACAATGGACAGTGTTACCGTTTTACAGATGTTGACCGGAAAGTTATTATTGCCGAATATTATGATACAGTTGAAACTTCTCTAAAGAGGGATTGCATTTTACTACATATTACTGAATGTGAACCAAGGCAGCGGACACACCTACCTGAAGGCAAAGTTTCAAGGCGTCAAAGATCGCCTAAGTATTATCTCTCTTTGTATGGGCAAAATACCAGGTGTGCAGAACATTCTTTTAGAACATATTTGCAGTATTTGAAAAATTCATTCGTAATTCCTTGGTTATGTCTAATCAGTCAGGAATCCTGCGCCAAGAAACTCCAGGGGTCGTGTAAAAAGTCTCAAACTGAGAGATAGCAAGATTAATGATAGAATAAGAGAACATAATATTATAAATCGATTCCCTAGAGTAGAATTGCATTACTGTCAGAAAACTTGAAGAACGCTGAACGTTGGAGACGTTGAAGTTGGTGGCCTAGATGATCATGGCGTCTGACACGGATAGTCAGAAGACGCGGGTTCGAATCCCATCCGAAGAAGTGAATTATTCTCTCTATAAATTTCAATATAAAAGTTATTATATAAGTTTACACCATGAGTAAGATACCAGCTAATATAGAATGAAAATGAAACTTGACAGTATTTTTTGTATCGATTAGTTAGAGTATTGATTTTGTATCATCTTGTAAGAACTATGTAGGATGTTTATAGGTTAAAATTAATGTTATTGTACTTGAATGATCTATTTAAAGTTTAAAATCGATATCTAAGCCAGTCCTTGTTGAATTTATAGGTATGGTTAAATTTCTAGTTAGTAACAAGTACAATAGCTATCTACAGCTTAGCCCCCAGAGTTTCCCTTAGACAGAAGTTTAAAGATATAAACATTTTAACTGTTGTCTCTCAGTTCTCTATGAAAATCTAATGTATGTCAATAAAAACATGAATAGTTTTGAAAAAAGGAGTGATGCCCATTCCATCAACACGCGCTCTTGCCCTACTGATACCATTATTATGGTCTCTTTTGTTAGACAACACACTGGAGCTAAAAATAAAGTAACATTTGTTATATACATTAAGAAATTGGCGATAAAAAAAATATGTAAAAAGACAAGCCCGCTGAGTTTCTTCCCGGATCTTCTCGGTCGTAGTCGCGTTCCGATCCCGTTGTAGATTTAAGAACTAATAAATGTAATATTACAATTTGTAAATGCCCACGTAGGCCTATACAGAATAAATGATTTCATTTTCATTTTCAGTAACTCAACACTAGCTAGTTAGTCTAGTTTTGTGCTGTAACGTTTAGTTTTTTAATTAATTACATATTATGTCTGCATTAAGAACTTTGACTATAAGTATTACTCAAAATATATTTGGGATTCAACACATATATCATCTAATTTCATTACAACTCACCGACTTTAATATCAAAATAGGGCCATAACTCTAAGAAAACAGCAGGTAAAAGATAATCCTTGGTTTTGCAGAGCGCAACTAAAAGGCGTATCTTTTTTGGTATCATTTTTTTCAGTATTTACTGGCTTCAAATTAATAAAAATATATGGATTCAGTAGTCCCATTATCATAGAATATACTGGCATCTTAATATTTCCATTATACGAAATATTTAAAATTTAACGGCCAAAATAAACAAGAAATCGGGCAAAAAATATTTTTTTGGCTCCCCTGTAAAATTTTTGATTTTGAGGTTCGCCCGTTAGTGGTGTAGGTGACGAATTATATTAAACGTATTTATTATTGTATCTGATTGTATTAGCTTTATTTACTTACTTATTTATTATTATCATAACTGTTGGAACTGTCATAGATTACCTATCTCTACCAAAGGCCTTTATTTTCTCTACTTGGCCTGTGTTTTGAATATCTATTATTATCTTATTCGATTTTTTAAATCAAGGTAATTTGTGGCACACAAACAAGAAAAAAAAAACTTATATAAACGCCGAACAAAAAAATAACTATAAACATTATAAAACTGATTTGGTGTGGGCGAGTTTTTATGTACTTATTGGTTTAAATAAAATAACGACGAAAGCAATAGGGTTCAATAATGAATACACGGAGGAAATGTCCGTCACAATAATTTACGAAGTTTTGGAGATACGAATAGCTGATGAATTATTATACGCACCGGTAAGACCCAGTGTATGATACCTATCCACCGACAATGAGGACAGCCGTGCGATTCTCTAATGATTAAAGCTCACCGATGTCAAATACTTTGAGATATCGCCCTTGTACATAAGGCTGTATTTCCAACGTTTCTTGTCATCTCTTCATTTGTTTCACGGATGTTGTCAAAAATACAACGATGTTTGCTCTTACAGAATCGCACGGCTGATCGCATGACAACGACTTTGGAATCAGCCGCTTCCGAGCCTTTCGTTTGGAAATCTATAGATAAGCCTTTATGCAGCAGTGAATATCTACGACTGAGCTGATGATGAATAAATTAAATATAGCCGTTTTGTAAGTATAGTTATTTATAAATTTCTTCGATATACATTTATAAATAATTCTATCGAACAAACTTACAAGCATCAAGTGTCAAACCTACCAGACACAACAGAAATGTCATTATTATGCTACGAGTTGACACGTGAGGTGAAATAAAACTACTTATTTGATAAAATTCTTATGTATGATACCAGTTGCAATAAAACCTGTACAGCAGGTTTATCTGATCAACATTTTGAATAAAGAGTTGTATGTATTATGTAAACTATATACGAGTATATGTCTATATAAAAAAAATAACCTCTATTTCTCCTGGTCACGCTATAACTTTAGAATGACTTTACCGATTTTAGTCATCTTTTTTAAGTTGTTTTAATGTTTTCTAATAGGTCGTAAAACATTCTTACATTAAAAAAAAATAAGAACAGACGGGATGTTATGGCGAGGCCGAAGGACGAGCATTCTACGCGAAAGAAGTCGCGGGCAGCACTAGTCTATATATATATATATATATATATATATATATATATATATATATAAATAAACCCTTATTTTTCCTGGTCACGCTATTATTTGAGAACGGCTTTCATTCATATTTTTTTTAAATATTTTCTAATATTTCGTAGAAGGTTCTTACATTAAAAAAATTAAGGAAAGATAGCAGGTTATGGCGAGCCTATTACGCGAACGAAGTCGCGGGCAGTCGCTAGTTACTTAAATGTATATACATCTCATTGTGGAGATGTGTTTAAATTACTAGCATATTTCGATTATTTTTTCTAAACTTTACCTAAAGCTTACTTATAAATACGCAAACAAAATATCTAAGTAACAAAATGCTAAACCTCCATCATCGTATCATTTTATTAACCATCTCATAGATTTTATTGAAACTTTAAATATCTACTGTTTTATTCATACGTTGTTAGCATTCAACCCGTTCAGTTTGTTTTAGTGTTATTTTATGTGTCAATATAGAGTCGTAAGATTTCAGTAGAGCAGAGGTAAACAAAATGTTTACTCTACTGAATACATATTCATAGTTTGCTCTACATTTTACTCTAGGTGTATTAAGATATTAATACTTGAATTGAAATGATTGAAAAAATATATAATTTATATTTATTATCATTATAAAGAAGCCCTGTGAATTATATTTAACATACTCTTATAAAAAAACAATGTTTAATACTTTTATTGTGATATAGGTGGTTTTTATTTGAGTTTTATAATAATAATTTTGTAAGTAGGCACTGGTAGCATTTCTTTTGCGCAGATCACCAAAATAAACAAGCGAATCTAATTTGTATAGTACCTATTCTGTTTACACTAAAATCCAAAATCGTTTAACACTTGCACGTGACAGTTCTTCAATTTTACATTTCTGTTCAATTGTAGGTACTCGTATGTTAAGCGCAAATATAGTCGTCATATAGCATCGTGTCGTCTACGCAAAAACATCTCTGCTGCTAACGATATGCATAAACACACACACACACACATACACAAGCGTGCCTATGTAATATTGTATATACATATAATATAGATGTTGTTTGAAAAGTCGAGATGTTGTCGAATATATGAAATTAAATGTATATTCATCTATATAAACAAATTCGTTAATGTATACAAATACACATATTGAGTACTTATAAAACTGACACATTCTTCCCATATAAAATTTGGGTAACCTGTTATTGGCCTTACAATGTAGTACTTACTTCATATAATATTAGGTTTTACCTGTAAACACTGTTGGTTTGCTAAATAAATAAATAAAAATAAAATAAACTGATGTAAAACTATACACAGTTGAATATAATAATCACATATTTAGAATTGCCATTCTAAGTGTTACACGAATTTGGATTTTAATATAAACAGAATAAAATCTCGTAGTTCAGAACATTTTAGATTTTATTTCAGTACTTGAGTTTGGTGTTTTGAACAAGCGAAATGCTATATATTTATATTATTCTATATAGGAAATGTATTCGCCTACCCTTAGATTTGTGTCAAATTAAAATCTGAAACCGTAAGAAGGTAAGGTATGTGTGTACTCATAGGTGTTCGTTACTGTATATCTCAAGTAAAGATTATTGTTTATATATATTAAAATTGCCTCTAACAAGTAATGTACCGAGTCAGGAAGATATATCCGTTAATTTGCAAGCTCCTTGTGGTTTGAACCCACGAGGAATCGGACCCAGCTCGTTAGTTGGCGTGTTGATTAACCATTTACTCTAACCTAGCTTATGTATTCAGCTGTCGAATTTCTCAAGCGGATTGCCGGACGTACATACTAGATTTGTCATTAGAATCACTGAATCAATGTTTATGAAAGCTTGCTGTCCTGGCTTGAAAAACTGAACAGGCTAGTTCCGTTTACACGAGGCTTCATTATTTTAAACTAGTAATATTGCAGTGACTATGGTAACAACGCGTCCAACTTGTATTGCATGCAAAAAAAACACATTATTCGTCTGAAGGAGTCACTTCGAAAACTGTACCAATTCGCAAAAGATGAATTACAAAAATGGTACAGGACAATAACCACTTTCTTTATTTCGCCACACAAATTTTTTGTAACTGAATCACGTTTATAGTCGTCTTGATTACTTGGAAGGGTGGCGTTTCATAGACATTAATGGTCTTGGTGCAGTAGTACAAACTTTAAATTAATCTCCGTACATAGTTTGGGCATCATAAAATCACAAAAACACGTTAGATAAATTAACAAAACACGTGGTTACTGCTAACAAGCCAACTGAAAACTAGCTTCACCGGCCACATGAAGCTAGTACACAAGCCAGGATAGTAAAATCAGTGGTGGGAGGGCACTACTGGCCTGAAAATAGAACTTTTCCTATCAAAAACTGTCCTGTCTTGTGTACTGGCTTACTAGTTTACTGGCTCAAAATGAAGCTAGTTCTGTCTACACGAAGCCAAAAATACTAGCTTGCTAGCTTACTGACGCTATCTTGCTGTCCTGGCTTGAAAAACTGGCCTCGTTTCACTCGGGCATCAAAGAAAACATCGTTGCATTTTTAAAACATTCGTGAAACAATTGACGAGATGACAAGAATCGTTGGAGAAACAACATTTTATGCAAGGGCGATATCTCATAAAGTATTGGTTAAACATTGGTGAGCTCGTCGACGAGCGCTTCGACGAATCATTAGAGAATAGCACGGCCGGACTAAATGTAAGAAATCCACAGCATGTCAAGTTAAAACATATTATAATAATATAAGCCCTGAGTTAGTGTGAGGTTTCCCCAAAGACCACAAATTCAACAAAGAGTATATAACTTATTGATTTCTTAGGCTTTTACGATATTTACACATTGTAATTAAACAACTTTAAACGGATTAAATCGCGTATAACTATATTATTTTATCACTACGTTTCGAACCCTTTTCAGTAAACATAGTCAAGGGTTAACTATAGTGCGCGCGGATCTAGTTGGCCGCGCCTTAGTAGTAAGCGATGAGGTGCGGGGGTTCACCCGCGTATTCGCTGTCACGGATAACACCATAGTTACTAAGGCATGTCCTCTCCGCACCACGTCTGTCACACCTATGGGGCGGCCAACTAGTTCCGCGCGCAATAAAAGCGAGCGAAGCGTCTCTGCTGTAACTGGTTTTCATGATTTTCTTTCAATAGATTTAGGCATTTTCAACGATTATTTTGTCAAATTTCACACCATCACATTTCTCAAACCCTTCCTTGAACCACAATAAATGTAATATAATATTATACCTATTAAATTTTTTCAGAGATAAACAGTAAATATATTCGAAAAAGACTTACTGAGAAGAAAGATTATATACTTTTAGGATAGTATAAAAACATAGTGGCCACCACTTTTTCCTGAAGGAAGTTATGCGATTCAAAGTTTTTAATTGATTTAACCCCTTTCCGGAGAATAAATTTCGTAGGGATTGAGTTAGACTATGATTACATAATCATATTAAACCATAATAAAATAAAATAAACCACTATCACGAATTACTTCCACTCTTTTGCAAAATATCGCCTAATTTGACTGGACTAGTATGTCGTAATAATCTTGATATCTGTGGAATAGTGGGCATTTGATTTAAAATATTTATTAGTTCGTCTATTTCAGACAAAATAAAAAAGTCAAGACAGAATGTTATGAACAGAGAAGTGAAGCCGGTTTTCTAAACTACATTTGCGTGAATCGGTACTGTCATGGTAATTCAAATTAAATTAAAGTTATTATAAAAATATCAATAATTATTAAATTTTAATTAAATGTTAATTAAAATTTTACTTGTTGCTTCCACGCGCCGCGATAGTTCAACTGACGAGCCAAGGCGTAGTTTCGTTTTAGGTTTTGTATGTAATTATGTATGGACACGCCGAGGCGTAGTTTTACCCGGCCTCACTACTCTGTTCACAACATTCTGTCTTGACTTTTTTATTTTGTCTGAGTCGTCTATATGTATGTTATTTTTCACGTAAGCCATTAAACAAAATTTTAATTACCTGTGCCGTGATCAAGCATGTAATCAGATAATGTTATCTTTGGATACTCTTCATTCTGCAGTGCACTTCACGTTGGTCATGGCGAAGTTCATGGTAAATTTATTTCGTGGTTGAAGTGTTAAAAAGAACCGATTGGTATCTTTTAGGGTTAAGGATATTATTATAAAAGTAAATTAAATAACAAACACATTGTGTGGCAATATGGAAAACTGAACCCTAGGAGCTCGAGTCCGACTTGCACTGTTCCTATAATTTTATATTATTAGTTTTTAATGTCATAAAACTGAAATGTAAAATAAACATTAAGTATATCGGGCAAGTAGTATTATTTCATCAGGTGAGCCTGATCACCTATAGATATTTCCAACACCAAGGTCGTTTCCAATGCGCTGCCGACCTCTAAGAGCTGGAAGTATGTTTGTGACATCTACATACATCACTATCTATTTATAGTTCCAACATTGTGGTCACGAAACCACTATATCTGTTCGACGGGGCAAAACACAACCACTATAATCGAAGCATGTGTCATCTGTCACTTCAAACTAGATGTTCGAGATAGTTTTCCTCCAGAGTCCTCCATTGTCTCGAATCAATAGGGGCGTGTTCCGTCAGTAGCAAGGCAGTGAACAAGCCTATCAACACCGAAGTAAAATTAAAGTTTGGTGGCTTCTTGGATTATAGTGTTTTTGTCGAAGCTCCTTTGTTTGATAGTCTATTGTTTTACGTGACACTGGCGAAGGTGGCTCGACAACAAAATTCGCAAACTAAGTAATAAACCTAATATATCATATAATTTATTGATTCAGGCTTTACTTTGCGGAAATCCATTATCCAAAAACGATATTTGTGTTTTTTCAGCGGAAGTGTCAATAAATATTTTTTTAATATAGTTTTTGCTAATATATCATTTTGACAATCAATTTTAATTTCTGTGTTTTGATCAATTAAACCAAGAGTGTTTGTGTGACTGTGATCGATATTGTTTTGAGCTAGTTTTTGGGTGAATCGTTACTCTTTAGGGAGGTAGTGCTGTGGAGAAACTGGCGCTGGGTTCGAGGAAGAACAAGTTTTAAGAAAGAATGTTGAGTGGCTGTTAAAGTGCTATGATTTTCAAGCTAGACATTTTGAATAGCTGCAAAATAATACAACTACAAAAATATACAAATGTATTCCGAGTTGTTCCAGTTTTTGAGAAATAATAATAATCTTTATTTGGATAACTCTAATAGTATATTAATAACGCAACGAAAATAACTGCAAAAAGTTTAATGGAAAACTGTGTTGTGGACATCAACGCCCTCATCCTTACTGACTAAGATACACTTAATTGTACAGAATACAAACACATAGGTCATAATAACATATTTTACTAATGTAGAAATTTAAGTTGGTATTATAATCTGCATGTATGTGTGTGTGTCTGAGGGTGTGTATGCGAGGATGTGTATGTGTGTGAGTGTTAGTATGAGTACGTATAATAAAAAAGACCTTATAGGCTTAAAGCATAAGAATCGCATAATCATATTATAACGTTGGGTACCTACCATAGCCACGATCTTGGTTTACATACATACATGGCCAAACACCCCTAAAGTGGTTTAACGACTGTTGTTTTGAGACGAATACGCCAGACCGAGCGTCTCAAAATGTTCTCCAAAAGACACCTCTAATTAATTTAACAGTTACCATTTAGTAAACTCCGCTACTCTAACCTAGTCGGAAGAGAAGGCATTTACAAAATATACATGTAATTGACTTAATTATAGCCACCGTGTCTAGGAAGTCCTTTGTCCCGTACACGAAACAATACTATTTGTGGTAGCTTGATTATTAATGCTTTATGATAGGTACATACTAAATAGTGTAGTAGCGTTTTTCCGTGAATAATTTTCACTTCGTTGTCGAAGTGAGAATCTTAAGATGCAAGCAAACCCGACTAGGTACCAGAGTCGGTAAGCTTTTTATGCAAGAGGACGTCTTGATTGGTACCATCGTTGCACCAGATATGCTGCCACGAAGCAATAATGCGCCAGCATTTATTTATAAGGCGGAATAGACCCATAAAACAATGTCTGAGGGGGTCAAGCGCAGTGTAGAACCACGGAAAACTCTGTAGTTTTATCGCAGTTCAGTGCTTACAATCAGGCAAACGACATGCACATCTCATCACTTGAAGATATAAAAAACCTTAATATACTCCTGATGGATCGGCAAACATCCAAAACCCACTTTATAAAGTATGAAATATTTGCTTGATTGATGTCTTTCAGTTCGAAGCTCCCCTAATGTTTAACATGCGTAAAGTATACAAATCTATTTCCAAGTCAAAGGGAGTTCTGATTATTGGTTTTAGCTTATATTTTGTCATCAGATGTGTATCATATGTCTATAATTTTTTTGTTTGATGTACAGTATATATGAGTCGAGTGGTCATTATTCATGGCAAGCTCGTCATAAGCCACTTATGACTTACTTGAATTAAATAGCACCTACATATTTTACCCCTAGAAAATTTTATTAGTTGAAGAGTTTCATCAAAATACAGGTATTGGAAGGTTTAATAAAAGTAAATAATATATGAAGTCATCATAATGCTAAAACCGTTTACGACACTACCAACATGAGCATCCACAATCGCATCAGAAAGTCTCTGGCTGAGTGTTTTCTAAGTCTCTATTCTCTGTGGGATATACACTCAGACATATTATTCGAGCTATACGTGGCAAGTTTTCACAAATAAAAGCTGTTAACCACCTAACGTTTCTTTTCTACGAACATATCACAAAGTCTTCATACTTCTTCTCTGAAATGTATAGATTTCATAGAAGTACTTGTAAATATACGTTTTTTTAGTTTGTGGCCTCGTACGTATATTATCATTCCTCAAGTTAGGTAGGTAAATATTTACAGTTGCATCATGAGATATGTTTGTTCATGTAGTCCGAGTCAAGTCACAGCCACTTCTTCTCTGAAACATATAGATCTCAGAGAAGTATTTGTACATATACGTTTTTTTTTATTTGTGGCCTCGTACGTATATATTTGCCATTCCTCAAGTTAGGTAGGTAATCGTTTACCGTTGCATCATGTGTAATTTTTGTTCATGTAGTCCGAGTCAAGTCACATCTACATAAATAGGTGTGTGATTAAGTCACTATCCTGTATAACGCCGGGTTTCTAAGATAATTTAACTGTAGTTTATCTATTCATCAAATCGTCGTTTATTATAAGTTTTCAGGATTTATTCTAGGTGTAATCGACGACCTTGAATGTACTAAGACAGATATTCGACGTCTAATCTGACCTTATTACAATACCCATTTCAGATAAGATGTCAAATAACTAACTATAAACTACTGTTAAAAGGACCTCGGAAAAACAGCATCTCATTACTAAAGCTATTTTCAGTGGTAGTGCCACGCTGTAACCCCACAGCCGAATGGGCCAGCATGACCAGGGAAGTACCAACATACACATCACATCCAACATAACAACATAACACCGACGTGAAGTAACATAGCTTACTATTGCGTTACGTCTGTTTGTGGGAGGTTCCGGAGGCCCGATTCCCGCCCCCTTCCCCATTCTCTCTATCCTTCCCCTCCCCCTCAAACATTTACCCTTTCTATCTTTTCCTTCCTATCATCCTTCCTCAAAGGTCGGCAAAGCATCTTCGAGAGCTCTGGTATTGCGGTCCGTGGCGACGGTATCACTTACCATCAGATGAGCCGCTTGCTCGTTTGCCAACCTATCACATTAAAAAAAAACTTTCTAAGGCATTTGACTTGGAAAACACAAAACAAATTTCATAATTATGTACATTTTGTATTCACTAGGGCACCATAACAAATACTTAAAACGGTTAATAGTCCACCACTATTAACACGTTCAAACTAGAAGATACACAAATCTAGGAAACTTCAAGTGAATGATTGTCTCTTTAGGTTTTTTCCCGCCATCTTCTGTATACGTTTTGCGGTCTGACATACCACGTTCGGAATGTTGATTCCAACATTTCCGGTTACCATGTTTCCAAACAAAGATTTATGGTTTTCAACATGCTCGAAGCGATTCACTTCTTTATTCATCGTGCGCACGGCTTCTGGAAGTTTTTATTCGGTTCTGGATGCTGGTAACCCTGATATATTATTAATACATTATTATGATTGATGTACTTGAGATAGTATTACTTTAATGTCTGAATTGAATTATAATGTAGTGTAGGTACAAAAATGCTTTAACTCTAACTTTTTTTCCATTATTTGTACCACCGACGCATGCTACCTATTAGCCAATACTAATTGATAATTTGGTTGCGGTTGACTGGTTGCATCTAAATTTACTTGAGACTGGCGACGGCTTAAAGCTTAAGTTAGAATAATTATACTTAGTATCGTACTCCCACCTACACAAAACGGTCAACCAAATTTAATCGTACGTTTGCAATATTACTACTTTAATAGACGAGAGTACGGATCTTAAAAAAATTAACACTGGAAGCTTCGATCAAGCATGAAGTTTGATACCAAATTTAATGGTAAGGTTGAAACATGACTTCTTTAAGAGGTGGGAGTAGGGCCCCAGGACTTATTCATAGTGTACTCGAAGACCGCGAATGTACTAAGACTGATATTTGATGTCATTGAATATCAATAGTAAATACTAAGCGTTTATTTACTTTATTGAATAATCTACATACTTTATTTCTCAATAATAGTTTAGGCATTATAATAGTGAGTTAAATGCTTTAATGCACTTAAATTCTACTTTAATTATAAATCTAATTAAAGTTGACTTAAAATGCTGATGAGAAGGATTTGAACAATTGGAAACCTCTAGAAGTATACAGAAAATGTTCCTGATACTAATTATATTAAATAATATTAGTGACACTAGATATTATTAAATTATGTATAATGGCGCAACACTTTACTGAAATATCGTGCCAGGCGCAAACAGCGTTCGAACTATGTACGTTTCACACGCCCTATATCTGAATAACACGAAAAGGAGGACAGCTCAGGTTAAATATAGTCTATTTATAATTTGTAAGTATAATGGCGTATATAATTAATTAATGACATGGGACATCCACACAAGGTATTCACAGTCAGAAACCAGGCAGAGCCTGTACTATGGTAACCCGATGACCGATATTTAAAATACGTTTATAAATATACTTAGAAAAAAACATAGTTAGACAAGTTGTATCCCAAAAGTGCTGCATTATATCCTTATTGAGGTGTAGAATAGACTGAAGTCGATCGTCCACCACCAAATAAACTAAGTTAGTTTAGCTTAGCTTTCATAGTTAAGAGTATAACACAGCTTGGCTGGCGTATTTTACGGTGGAACACAAGTATGAAAAACTGGCTTAACTTTATGAGCTAAGCTAAACTAACTTAGTTTAGTTGGCGGTGGACGATCGGCATTATTCTGACGCTTCGCCACTCCAGCGGCATGCTCGCTACGCTTGCTCGGCTCGCGCGTCGTGTGGTCACAATTCAACCTAACTCTCTTTCTATATATACAACCAGACACGGGCCAAACAGACATGTTCACGTACACACAATGTTTGACCTGTCTAGGGATCAAACCCAGGACCCGCAACTCAGAGGGCAGGGCTAGCAAATTCACCAACCGGCCAGTCAACACAAATCCACATGCTCATAATACGGACCCTGAATCTAGTGTTGGCATCAGGTGGTTAAACTACTTCCATTTATTTTATGATTAAGCTATGTGTACTATATTCCATTTTATTTTCACTTTATCGAACCATATATAACCCTTCATACAATATTGTACCTAGTGTGAGCACCTAGTCACTAAGCACCTCGGTCCGTTCCGTGTCAATGAGCTCGGCAGTCATTAAGGACGTATGAAGTACACATGTCCAAGCAAAATTCCAACATCACATTATATTAAAATACCTTCACATATTGAAATATATTCTTATTGAACGGATTAAAGAAGCAACTTGCTTACTTCCTAACCGACTCCAAAAAAGGCGGAGGTTTTTTAATTTGACCCTATATTATGTTTTTTATGTGTGTTCGCGGATAACTTCGTCGTTCATGAACTGATTTTGATGATTCTTTTTTGTTTGATACAGTATACTTCCGTTGTGGTACCATATACATTTCATCAACGTTGGTCAAGTAGTTTTTGAGTTATACTTCACTAACTAAAAAGTGTTTCGCATATCTTGATGATATCATCATTGACGGTGTATCCCGTAAGTAGAGGTCACTAAAATGAATGAAAAAAAATTATTCATAGGTTATATTTTTTGATATGTTTTTATTGTACGTAATGAGTGAGCACCCTTTTTCCGTGACTTTATTTATTGTGAGTCTTTAAGTTCTAGATTGTATGTATCATTTGAGTAAGTATATTTGGAACTTAATCCTACACCGTACGATCTAGCATGAAATGAGTCATGTCATAACGTAACGAGCACGGATCCGTGCTCTGACAATACAGCTATAATTCTTCAACATTTCAAGTGGGACGTTCGGTACAACATAAATAATGTACAATAAAATAATTGTACCTATCCACACGGTTCACTATTTTTTGCATATAATATTATGTAATAATATAACATGACATGCTTTCACTTGTCCTAATAATAGTTACGCAAAATATTAATTTGGCATAACTTTTTTGACATATTTTAAAGCATAATTATTTTTGAGCATACTATTTTAAAGCATAAATTTACTTACGCATAATAATAATATATAAGCATAATAATAGAAATCTAGATAAGTTTTAATAATAGAAATCTAGATAATGTTGCGGGGTGTACTTCTGAATTTCGACAAGTTCAATACTTCGACAAGTCGCTTACTTCGAAAAAACATTTTGTTTCGGCAAGACATATATTTGATAGTACTTTGAATCCCAAATCCCAAAGTGCTACGTTATATCCTTATCGAGATGTAGGTTAGCCTAAAGTCGATCGTCCACCACCAAATAAATTAAGTTAGTTTAGGAGTATAACGCAGCTTGGCTGGTGTAGTTTGTGGTGGACGCACATGTATGAAAAACTGATTTAACTGGTTGGCAACTGTATGACCTTAGCTAAACTAACTTAGTTTAGTTGGAGTTGATAGTGGATCGGCTTATTTCTGACGCTTCGTCGGCCCCAGCCGCGGCACGCTCGCTACGCTCGCTCGGCTCGCACGTCGTGTGGTCACAATTAAACCTAGCGCTCCTCCTCGCTTCTCTCGTCATCGCACCTATCATGAATTTGCTCTGACTAGCCCCACAGAACGCACCGGACTATCCGTTGTGTTCTGTGGGACTTATTATTGTTGAATATATGTCCTGCCGAAACAATAACTTATCGAGCAAATTTTTCGAAGTAATCGATTGTCGAAGTATTGAACTTGTCGAAATTCAGAAGTACAGCGGATCTTCATGACTAATAACTCATAGACGAATAAACGATACGGCTTGAAACAATAGCGACGAGAATGAGTTTTTGAACATTTTACGCATTCGGTATCTTGGACAAAGCACGCTGCACTATTTTGGACGTGATCCATCTATAACAAATTGCCTATACTTATACTTTGAGCAAACGTGTTCTGTTAGCACTTGGCTTAGAGCGACACCGCAACATGAATCATTGTTTGCGTAAAGCTTGGACCAGGTGCAATGTAGTATGAAACGTTACATGCTTCAAATTTGGCTTGGCTTTTCCATGCTTGGGGCTACAAGCGATTTAAATGCTAAGAATAGTATGATGTTTTTGTTACAGCACATTGTTTGTTTTTTATGTTAATAGGAGACGGTATATGCACGAGGCCAACCTTGTGGTAAGTGGTAACCTCTGTCTCACCATTCGTAAAGCTAAAATAAAAATCGTGCTTTGGGTTCAAGAAAATTTACATATCTGTTATTTGTCATATTACTTCGTATCAAACACATTCAAAAGAAAACTACATGAAGTGCCCTATGCAAGCGATATTCGACGATCGACTTAGAGTTAGGCTAGGTTTCATGAAGATACCGTGTGAAGCAATATGACTACCTTCTTTTTCTTAGTAGTCTAATCAGCTTGAAATTAAGGCTAGGCTTCATAACAATATTGCGTGAACTCTGTGATATCCTTAATACGCTTACGCCAACAAATCAAACTTTTTTCAATAAAAATCGTTGTGCTAAATAAAGCCGCTATGTACACATTATACCGTGCAAATATTATCAATATCGCATTCTCTGAGAATTCTAAAGGGTTTTGACCCGATAGAATAAAATTGCGAAGTAGAGTGAACTTTGAAGAAATAATGTCTAGTATACGAAACACAAATTGCAATAGTATTATTATATAAAAAAATATGATTTCCTTTTCCAGCAATGAGTTAAATATCAATTTTTTTGATTTTTTTCCATCCACACGCTGGGCATCTTGCCTATATTTTAAGGTTCATTTTTATTTTATTTTCGAACCACTTTTCTCAAGCTGTTTTTCTATACCTTAAAATATTAAATAAGCATTGAATTGAAGTTTATTAGATCACACCACCAATCAGCCTGGCTACACTGAGGCTCAATTTCGAACCTGGATCTCAAATCCAGCTTAGCTCTGTCTACCTTAATTTAACATGAATTTACTTTTATCATAATATTCCCCAAAGAAGAACGATGGCTGAGGGATTTACAAGAGTATTTACAGTCCACTCAACAACAGAACATTTTAGGCTTTTAGTAAGTAGATTACACACAAGTACATATGTCAAATTATAATAATGTTTCAGTGTTAATTGCTCATTAAGTATCGTTAATATGAGGACACAGCCCTATAAATAATATATTAAACTTTACACTAATTTGTAGCGGAGCACTTTGAGTGTTATATTGAATAATGAATTATTTTACTTGGGGACTGCTATGTGATTCAAAGTCTCATTGTACCTATAACAAAATATCCTTTATCTTAATAGTATCTAAGTAGAAATTAAATTATTATAATCTTGTTGGAGACTACGGGATCCTATTACTAGATATACGCTCTCTGTCTATCTGTGTGTTTCTACCTTATTCAGGCTGTTTTTAGCTTTCGATCTATAATATGTCATTGCAATACACACAAAATATGTGATGTTACGGCGAATTGCATGATACATATTTTAATAACCATAAGTTAAAATAGTAGGGTCTCTAAAGAATAAACGTGTTTTTTCAACGATTTATGTTCAACATATCGTAAATAATTTTTACATGCGCAGACTTATTCCGCTTTATTATTAAACGATAAACTAAACTATAGATAGTCGCGAGTTTCAAACAAACCATTTCATAAAAAATGCTTTATTAATTTTAAACCATAGCTTAAACTATGGTTTTAACTCGTGACTCTATTTAGTCCACGTTTTATAATATGGTGGATTGTGTTTATAGTACAATAAAATTATTCTTAACAAATCCATACTAATATGATAAAGTGGAAAGATTTATTTGTTTGTTTGAATTGAATAGGCCCCGAAACTATTGGACCAATTTGAAAAATGTTTTCACCGTTAGAATCCTACATTATTCCTGATGAACAAAACAGGCTATTTATTTTGATTCATCATCCATCACCACGCGGGTGAAATCGCAGAGCGCCGCTGGTGAAGTATACAGTCAAACAGTATCAAATGGCCACGTGCACGTCGCTAATTATATATACATAAAATATATTGTGGTAAAGTACAGGACACTCAGAATGCAGATCCGACATGCACTTGGCGGGTTATTTGTTTTTAAACCACATTCAAAATAAACAAGGTTTTATATCAGTGAACATATTTGCTAACCTACGTTACATATTTGAACACGCTTGTAATATTTCAAGTAGGTATAAAACTAAATGTATGTAAGGTAACACCATATTCTCGCTTAATTACATTAAAGTCGCGCCCAAATATAAATATATTCAGCATGTATAATTTCATTCTGTTAATGAAAAAAAGGCGATGGTTTGGCCTAATCTTTATTTAATTAGGACAAAATGTAAAACTTCCTTAATGGTTTGATGGTATATGTGATGAGGCAAGAATTACCAAAAAAGTGATTATAATATTACTTTTGTCCTTGCAATAATACTATAAAAAGAAATTATTATGTGCATGAATGGGTGGAGGATTTTGTTAAACTTTTACTCCAACATGGTAGCCAAACATAAATGGCTGAAGTTTGCACGACCTAGAAAAATATGATGATGTTTAAAACCCGAAAAAATCCTTTGAGAAAATAATTTTCCTATCAGACGATGGCGCGCGGCACATTTATTGTAATATGATCATACGATACAATCGTGGGATAAGGCAAACATTATAGGTATGCTATATGCTATATATATATATATATATATATATATATATATATATGCAGCCACGCATATCTATAGCATTATAGGTATGCGTTGCTTTGATTTATACTAAATATATTAATGCTTGGTTCACAGATGTGTAACTTTTTTCAATGGAAAATATGTGAGGTACTTAACATTTTAAATTATACTCTGCAAAGGAAACAGTACCTCTAGCGCATGCAATTTATCAATAACGTTCGAATCTAATAGTGACTGTACCCATTGAAAAGTTTAGTCTTGTTTACATCACGACCCGCAATAGGCCAAAGTAAACAAAACTACTAGAGGAAATATATAGCTCGAAATTCAGATTTATTTGAAAAGGATCTACAATGAGGATCCATTAGCAAATTTTTGTCACCATGATTCAGCCTAAATAACAATAGCTTTTAAAATATTTACCATCATTCATCCAGCGTCACTTTATCGCGGCATACTGCAGCATCTCCGTCGCAAATAAGTTTTATGTAACGCTCGAGAAGTTTTGAGCCGGAGCTAAGATATGGACATCACAAGTTTAAAGTCGATAAAAGTCACAAGAAAGTTTGGTTATGTAAATCAATTTAGTTGTTGTGAGGGTGGCGGGTGGGGAGAGCGGGGCGCATTGACGTAGAGCGAAGCGAGCGGCCGCGAAAGAGCGATGCGCGACGAAAGGTCGTCTCCGAAGGCGCCGCGGCGTGGACTGCGGCCTGCCTCCCGCCGCCGGCCCTCCGTTCACTCGCGCGTGCGCCAGCCATTCACTCTCCATTCTCCATTGCTGTAACCGCGTGCCCATCACACCAAATTTTTCTCATCGCCCGTTCCGAGTAAATTGCTAAGCCGCCGACCGCCCGATGAAGGTGCGGGAGACGCGTCGAGGGGATTCGCCGGCAATGTAATCACCTAAGAACAACAAGGCGGGATAACGAGCCAACCTTTTTCTTATAACCGGCGCTAGTAATTCACACTCAACTTAATCTTATAATCGAGCGAAGGATTAACATAAATTTTGTCGGGTTAAATTTAATTACGGCAGGTCGCCAGACCTATCAAGACACTGTAATGGAGATAAGTATAATTGTAATAAACTTATTAATATAACGTTTTTATAGCACTAATGCTGTCATCAAACTTTGCAATTTTATAAACAAAAATTATATTCTTGGACGGCATTTGAACACACGTTTCTAGATAATCGAGTCAGACGCTTTGACCACTATGGCACTGAGGTACCAGTATGACAATCGAATATATTTCTTTAGTTATTTTAACCATCATTAGTTTAAATAAGTTATGACTTATGACGTGACAATGTTAAAGTGAAACGAAGTTCTCCAAAGGTCTTAAGTTACTTACTTAGGTACGCGAAGTATTCCTAGGTCTATCTAGGTTACTTATTTAGGTAGTATTTTGAGTGCCTGAAACTCGTCGACACTTCATTTGTGAAATGGAAGAAGTAATTCTATTTAATTAGTATTATACACTTGGATAACGTGCGACATGGCTTAGCAAGCCTAAGTAAGTAACTAAGTTACTTACTTAGGTACGCGAAGTATTCCTAGGTCTATCTAGGTTACTTATTTAGGTAGTATTTTGAGTGCCTGAAACTCGTCGACACTTCATTTGTGAAATGGAAGAAGTAATTCTATTTAATTAGTATTATACACTTGGATAACGTGCGACATGGCTTAGCAAGCCTAAGTAAGTAACTAAGTTACTTACTTAGGTACGCGAAGTATTCCTAGGTCTATCTAGGTTACTTATTTAGGTAGTATTTTGAGTGCCTGAAACTCGTCGACACTTCATTTGTGAAATGGAAGAAGTAATTCTATTTAATTAGTATTATACACTTGGATAACGAGCGACATAGCTTAGCACTTTTTTAACGTACACATGGTATACGCAAGACACACGATGGGTTAAGTTTTATTTTCATACCTTATATTTGTATATTTTCACTAGAAACATTATTCTTTTGTTTATAACATTCATTTTATTCTTTTCTATGACCGATTTTAATTTATGTGTGTTTTGTTAGGATGTTACATTATATTCCTAAGCGAGGGTTCTCAAATACACGATGTTTCTGGCTTAAACCACCACTAAGTGATCTTGGTACTAAGCAAACATCAACAGATATTTTTAAGCCTCCAAAAACAAATTAATCTGTCCGCATCAGGACAAAAAATAACAATAGATTTATGAATGAAACTTGCCTCGAATGAGGCTTGCTGATTCGGACAGATTAAATAGCATAGTTAAATATGGTTTTAGATAAACGAGTATATTCCTAAGAACTATTATTATACTTTGCAAAGTAACACAAGTATCTTTAAATGTAGGTGTACATTTCAGTTGTGATACGGGACTATAATTAAATATTAGCTAGTTGTACATTACTAAACGTAAAGCCGAAAGAGTTAACCTGTAAAACGTTAAACTCTTGTCATTAGCAGGTAGGTATTACAGTACATACACGTACAATTTGAAACATTTAATACTGACTTCCATTCTATTCAGTTATTGGAGTGTAACTCAAAAACTACCAAACCGAATTTAATTAAATGGGACCACACAGGGTGCACCAGCTTTTAAATAAAACAAATTTGAGAATCGGTTCACCCAGTCGAAAGTTATGAGGAAAACAACAGTTGAATTGAGTACCTCCTCCTTTTTGGAAGTCGGTAAAAAATTAAGTACATTCTATGGGTAGATTTAATCGAGAGTATGATCCTCAAAAACTAATATAAATATTCATTATGCTAGTTACCCCCACCAGTTGCCTCCTCGTGCGGAGAACTACTATCCTAGAATTACATTTTCCGGGATGAAAGCCTATATCTTTTACGGTCTAACGGAGTTATAAAGTTGAGTCACATTGGTTCTCAATTGACACTTTTGGCGTAAACGATTATCGAACACTCATCCATATGTGTGCAACATGCCGTGCGATTCTCTAAGAGCAAACATCGTTGCATCTTTGACAGCATCCGTGAAACAAATGACGAGATGACAAGAAGCGTTGGAAAAACAACCTTGTGTACAAGGGCGATATCACAAAAAGTATTTGACATCGGTGAGCTCGTCGACGAGCGCAACGACGAATCATTAGAGAATCGCAAGGCTGCATACATTGGCATATACTTTTAAGGTTATTAGGAGACGGTACAAGCAGGAAGCGTACCTGGAGTTTGGTTATAATCTCTGCCTATTGAACATTATATACACAGCCGAGCGATTCTGTAATGATTCGTCGATGCGCTCGTCGACGAGCTCACCGATGTCAAATACTTTATGAGATATCGCACTTGTACATGTACATAAGGTTGTTTTTCCAACGTTTCTTGTAATCTCGTCATTTGTTTCACGAATGTTGTCAAAGATGCAACGATGTTTGCTCTTAGAGAATCACACGGCTGTAATGCAACCGTCATCCTGAAACATTGATGTCTCCTGTGAATATTTTTATATTGTGTACCTCTTCTAACTGACCTACGCGCTGCTTCACTTCCGTGTTTTACAGGATACGAAACCACAAAAATAATTAGAATAATATTTTTAACGATAAAATAAAAGTAGCCTTTGCAACTCCTTATAACAGCTGCTATATGGGATGGGAATCCCATCAGAAACGGTGTAGCAGTTTTGGAGATTAGCCAAAACCAACAGAGAGAGACACAACACGCATGTTTTGTCTTATATAGGTGTACCGTATATACTTTCCTATACATTTAGTAAAGAGCAGTTTTGACATTGAGACAAATAAAAAAAAAATTAAAAAAAATGCATTAAAAATAAAACATACACTTCAATTTTATTTTTATTTCTATATATATAGTGGGAAGTATAATGTTGTGGAATGCGTTGCCGGTCTCAATTGTATACACTGAGATACTTCCTGCCTGTAAATATCGTGTAATAAAGTTTTACCTCTTAAGTTGATAATTATACTTATTTTAATATATATAATTATACTTATTATACTTATTTTGTTTTATTGTGCTGTATTAGTATGTTTTAGTTAGTAATTATGTATCTGTTATGGGTACTGACAGCCTGAAATAAACGATATTATTATTATTATTATTCCTTTTATTCAAAATAAATCACGGATTTCATCCGGTCCTTTACAAAGGCATAAGTGGGGCTGTA
Source organism: Selenia dentaria (assembly GCA_917880725.1). Taxonomy (NCBI): domain Eukaryota; kingdom Metazoa; phylum Arthropoda; class Insecta; order Lepidoptera; family Geometridae; genus Selenia; species Selenia dentaria. Next base: position 8,297,236 of record OU862886.1, on the reverse strand, counting down.
GCCAACACTTAGAGGCCTGTTTGGTATAAAAATACAAAGGAGTATAAAAAACAGAAAAAATGTTGGATAAAGGGTAACATGGTACTTATAACTATTACAAATATGGGTAAAATGGCCAGGCTATTGATATGAACTTATTAGTGATAAGGAAGATAGTGGGCTATGGAAGAGACTACGGCACCTGCCAATTTTAGTCTCATGTTAAAATATTTAGGCAGGTGGTGACTTGCCATCCACTAAACGGGCCCCCCATAAAGGCCACCATGAGTGGTGACAAATTATTATTATTATTATTATTATTCATTTTAGTAGCTTGTTTTCAAATATACTTGTTCACATGCAAACGTATTTAACACATGCAGTCCTTAATGTGAGTATATATAACTGTATTTAAGTATTTGTTTATGTATAGTATAAATATTGTGCTTATGTCATTGTATTAATATGCATACGCGTATGCATATGGTTTTACATTGTTCCAACCAGCTTCCATTAGTGTATCTTAATTCTTAACCATTCAAAGGTCTTCTGGAACAGATCGCTTATTAGCGACTAGCTCATTCGCCTGCGGCTTTGCTCGCGTGGCCTCGCAAGTAATGGCGCCTCTAAAATCAAAGTAACTCCTTATAAAACTCCTTTCATGGTTGTCTGGAAGAAATCGCTCTGAGCGATAAGACCATCCATTGTGACAGTTTTAATTTTAAGTATTTAATTGTGAAATATTTCTGATTGTATTTTTATTTTATTCTTATATCTTTATTTGCAACATATATTTGTATCGTGGTGTTTCAATAAAGAGTTAATCTATCTATCTAATCTATCTTCCAACATTTACTACATGCCAGTGAAAGTTCCGTCAAAATCAGTTTAGCCGTTTCGAAAATTCTGCACAATGCTGGAAGCGTCGCTTTGGAATCAAGGTCCTAGGTTTGATATTCTCATCAGCAGTCTGAAGTTTGGAACGGTGTCTCGTAGATGGCAATAGACTCGCCCCTAATACAACTACGTTTCCGCAGATATGGACTAAAATAAATCAAATCTGCGTAATCGGAAACGTGGTTGTTTTAAAACTCCTCTGGCTCATTCTTCGAGGGTATATAGGCGTGACGATATGTTATGTTTGGAAATATATATATTATATATATATATATATATATTATATATATATATATATATATATATATATATATATATATATATATATACATATATATTATATATTATATATATATATATATATATAGAGATATGTATAGACGATATGTTATGATGATTTACAGTTTATATTCCCACAGTTATGAGTGAATCGATTCTGGAAATGTTTTTGATTTACATTTTAGAACTTTATTGCACATATATAAAAATACGTACGTACGTATTATTTACTTTCCAGTTTATTTTAATCGAGTTTAAAGTGAATTGACCCAGAATAGATAAAAAGATTATACAAACTTCAGAACTCTCTTGCATTATCTAGGGGTGTTTTTGAAAATACTTGCTGTATTATTTACTTTCCAGTTTATGTAAATCGAGTTATGAGTAAATCGACTCAGAATAAATAAAAAAACTATACAAACTTCAGAACTCTCTTGCATAATGTGTTTTGTAAAAGATACTTGGTTTATTTTTACCGAGTTTAAAGTGAATCGTACCAAGTTTTTACCATACTAACTTGCACTTTATTGAACCCCATTAAGAATAGATTTTTGAAGAATAAGATTAGCCCATACATTATTACAAACCATAAGCTATCTACAATTCATCATTTCATCATAATCGGGTTAGTAGTTATGGCAGTACGTGGTAACAAACATTCACACAAATCAAACTTTCACATTTATAACATTATTAGCTGCGCCCTGTGGTTTTACCCGCGTGGTAATGGATGATAATGATGAAAATTTGTATCCTTTGTGCTTCCACAGGATATAATCTATCTGCGGGACACATTTCATCGAAATTGGTAAAGTTATTCTTACGCTATGGCGCAACAAAGGGATATTTCTCTTGGTTACGTCATAGACCACTATAGTACAGGATCTGCCTGACCCTGAAACCTGAAGAGCTCGTTTGAATATTATACTAAAAAAATAGTGACTAGCGCAGTACAATTTCATGCAGGAATTAGTTTTATATATCTGCAACTATACTTCTTCGTGAATACGTGTAATTATTAATAATTACCTTATAATAATAGAAGCAAAGCATTTATATATAATCGCTTGATAGTGTAAATAAAAAGGAGTATAAAACAACCCAGATGTGCGTATTCGGCAGCGTTAAATGCGAAATAAACAAACAGCGCACGTTTCCAATTAATTTTCTTTTCGAGCTTTTATCGGCCGCCTTGGTGTTTAAAGCCCGCATCCCCTTTTATCCAGATTAAAAATTCTACAACACATATGGGTTAACCTATGGCCTCAGTTTTTTATTAAGGTTGGCGTTTATCTAACGGTACCAGGCAGCCAACGTTCGCTGGATTTAGGTTACAATTCACTGGTTTTAATTTGAATCCACGTTTGCCTTCAAATCTTGTAGTTCTAACTCCAAAATAGTAGACGAATTCAGTTTTATTCGTGCATGTAACATGTACATAGTTTTGTTTGTGACAAAGACTGAATTATAATGATGTTTTACAATGTATAATAGTTATAATAAAGTTTTGCATTTCACATCGACACAAAGTTAGGTCAATCTCAATATTAAAGAAGATAAGAAAAAATATAGGACTGACTAAAAATGTGTAAATCTACATCTTCTACACTAATATTATAAAGAGTAAAGATTTGTTTGTTTGTATTTAATAGGCTCCGAAACTATTGGACCAATTAGAAAAAATCTTTCACCATTAGAATCCTACATTATCCCTGATGGTCATAGGACATAGGCACACGTATGAAAACTTCGATAATGTAACACAATGTGTGAAAAAAAACCTTATATCGCGCGTACGCTACGAAGGCATACATCAAAGTGATATAGCACCTTTTTATAGAAATAATAAGATGTCTACAAAAATGTAAACAATACTATTTGTCTGAATTTTTAAGTTATGTCTTAATAAATACATTTTCATGTTTGCATATGCGATTGTATCGCCGAAAATCCTTAAATCGCGTACGATGCGGAAATTATTGATAATAGAGCGAAGTGATGTAGGTATTATAGAGGACATCGATTGTGCAGATGCGAATGATGAAGTTCTTCGGGTATATCTCCAGGAACAAGAACTCGATCGAGAGATTAATAGTGCAAGGCCAAGTGGAAGGAAAGAGATCACGAGGTCGTTCACTAACACGCACTCTACGCTCTATTAAAAAGGCCACGAATTCCACCATTGTACAATGTGCTTGCAATGCCAGTAACCGTCAGAAATGGAGAGACATCGCGAGGAGATCAACAGCCCTGGGAATGGAAACTGGCGAAGATCCGCCGTTTACCGTCACCATGACCACAACCACTCTGCCTGATGTGCCCGACTAAGAAGATTATAGTAATAAAGAGGAAACATATATTATTGTTTGTTTATTCTTAATGGATTCACGTCAAACTACAGCTAAAGGCTTAACCTGAGTTTCACCACGGAGGTGAAACATAAGTCTAGCGGTCTTGAGTGGACCGCCTGCATAACTTACATTTTATTTTTAAACACAACATAACCAACAGTTTCGCCTATATATCCTCGAAGGGAAATGCAGCGGTTTTTAAGCGCCTAAGTTTCGCTAGAACTGTTTTTTACACGGGGCACTCTTTGAAAATTTCTTTGTCAGAAAAAGTCAGTAACTGTCCAACCCGGGGATCCACCCAGAACCTCGAGGTTTCAAAACGGCACTTCTATCTCAACACCAAGACCAAGCGAGTGAAGCCGCTGGCGGGTCACCTAGTCAAGAAATAAACAAACAGAAATCAAGTATGAAAATAATTAAGGTAAATATTGAATAAATGTGAAATGTAGTTACGGCGGCCCTTCAAGAGACAGATGGCACTAGCTTTTTACCTCAGAAAATTCTATTCGCTTATTTATTATTATAAGAATTATCACGAAACTACTACTACTCGCATATGAACAATAAAGGTGCCATACAATTGCGATGTGTAGTAATAACTGATTGAAGTGACATTTTAAAAAATATTATGAATATTTAACATAAATAATTTTCAATTTTAACGATTAATTATTGTTAGATGCCTTTAGCTTCAAGATTTGGGGTGAATTGGAAATTTCTCGATGTTTAGTTTTTTGTTAACAGGAATAAGATTTTAGTTCTGAATAATTTTAAGCAAGCTGGAAATAAACAGGAAGTAGTGCTTTTCAAAGCAATCTATAAAAATATAATTTCTTTGAAGAAGTTGTTTATTGACCTCAAAGTCATATTGATCCGATTCGTCTCGGTCTACCCTAGGGGAATGCCAAGCATGGAAAGACAAGCAGTAAAATAACAAAAAATATTATATAACGATACAAAGGCTTTGCGAAATAATAAATTTGTACGCTACCTACATGGCTGATAAGGCATTTTTAATAGCTCGTGGTGGCAATACAAAATACTTAAATGTCTACAAACTGCATATTTGATACATAGCACATTTTTCGAAATCCATTGAGTATTTAAGAGGACTGCTAAACATTTTCACCCGTTGACTTGCGATTCGCCACATTTGTCCAATAATACAATAGATTTCACAGAAATCAACCTACTATTCCAGGAACTGCAACGTGTGTGGTCAAAGTGTCGCATTGCTTGTAACCGACCCGCTTTATTTGCGGACCAGTGCATAATAACACAGATTGACGTTTAAATAAAGTTTATTGAAATTTTGTACTACATTTAACTAATTGAAGTTTATAAAACGCGCCCTTACTTACTGTGCCTTGATTTCTCGCACATAAGATTTTTTTTAATTTTGCTAATTGTTTCACAAACTTTTAATAATTGTTTAGTACTAAATAAGATTTTTCCCGTTAACAGAGGTACTGTACCCTAAAATAAGTTGTTTTAAACTAAATAAAGAAATTAGAATTTAAATTTTAGGTTGTCAATAAGGGGTTTCACTTGGGACCCAGCTTCCAACACCACATGACCTCATTGGCCATATTTCCAACTTTTAAACATTTGTTACGAGGAGGTAGAATATTTAAAATTCCGAAAAGAAGTTCAGCTAAGCCCTAGTATGCATATCATTAACCCAATGACATTGTTACAGTAGCGCTTCTTCATCATATTCATAAAATGTACCACATTTTATGGACACAATAGAAAGTTTATGACATATTGCGTTGTCATACGTTATACAGGGTCGCCAAACTCTACTGAAATTATACTGATAAATAAATACCTCTTAAAACTTAGTGTCTCATAAAATAAACTGATTTCAAAATTATTCTTTGACCAAACAAGCACAGAGTTATTAAAATATTAAATTAAGGATACTCTAAAATTTATTCTTTGATAACGCTATCAAAAATCAATTACAGCTGTCTTATAATTTTTCTCATCAAATGCACAGCACGACCTCAGCTTTGTATTAGTGTACATACAAATTATAGATAAAATACAAGGTGCTACCGAAATATGACGTCACACTAATTTCAATCGGGATCGTGAGTGGAATGTTCTGCCTTGATCCGGTCTGGCCTACATACCAGTCATTACCATTGCCAAGTTGATACCCGTAAGTATCGCCCGAATTATCGCAGGTTCCTATAAAATAAATACTCAATACTCAATTTATTGCAATCATATGTACATTGTATAGGTATTACAGTTAGTGTAGGAAACATATGGCCCTATTAGGGTGTAGCAATATGATTTATGAGCGGCTCGACTCATTCGAGTTAGTCAAAATAATTATTATTAATAAAAAAATATTAAATGCATGAATCATTCATGAACTCTTTTAAGTAGCATCTTGTTAGTAATAGATATTTTAAACGCTTTGTAAAAATATAAATCCTTTCTTCAGCCTTTAAGTCGTTTGGTAATTTATTGAATATCTTTATTGACATAACATTTGGGCCAGAACTGTGCATTTTAATTTAGATTAAAGTAGTACTAACTTATATTTGGATCTTGTTAGATATATATAAAAAGTCGTACCGACACAAGTCTCACATTTATCAATGAATGATTTATAAAAATCTGTTTGACTTTCTGAAAGGTAGATCAACTATGGATACCGGTGTCCAGTGATTATTTCAATTGTGATCTTATTCAGTAATACTTCGGATATAATAATATATATAACTATCAGATAGTCAGCCAAAGATAGAGTGGGGCAACATCATCGGGATTTTTTATTAAAATAGGCATACCGCATCTCTTAATCCTTCCTATACCATGATAATTAAAACAAAAGATTTATGAATGAAACTGACGTATATGTACGTCTCTGGGACGCAAAGGGTTAAAGGGCCAATATTGTTATTAACTAGTAACCTAATGTATGAGTCGATAGTATATGATATTTTTAACAGGCAGGAAATATAGTGAAATTACTCAAGTAAATAACGCTTTGGCTAGTATCTCTAAATATGCCTCGACTAATCATATAGTACTGAGTTATATAATACTTAATATTTGTAGATAGTTGCCTACTGCCCTATACTTAGAACCAAAAGTAATGGATGATGGAATTGCAATTGGCATGATAACAGTTTTATTGGGTTTTACTATCGAATCAACGTTACAATGGGGCGCTCATATAAAATTAATGTCTGGAGGATTTGTGTGGTTCATCTGCATATGAGGTTCGTAAAATATGAAAAATAACAGACGTTTCTACAGCTCGGATACTTTGCATACTTTCACAGCATAATGTCATACGGATTATAGCTGTGGGGTTTAGCTGCCGAGTTATATATACCATTGTCATTTACGTGAAACAATGATCATAATTTGACATATGGATAGAATAGTTGTGCTTATTTTAGACTAAACGCGAAGTCGAATTAATCTTCATTACGGAACTGAGTGCTATTTTATTAGTAAAATGCTAAAAGACAACAGAGGTGACAGAAAGAATTAGACTTTGGCTGTAAACATTTTTACTGATATAAAAACCTCATGATATAAGACAAATTTTGGAAGACAAAAGTACTTGAAGTATTCTATTTCTGCCACCCGTATTATGAATTTAAAATAATGTTTTTTTAACCAACTTGAAAAGACTGGCCTCGAATATCTCACCGCTTCTTCTCGGCAGTGGCTCTGCTTATTTTGTAACGCGGCAGTAGAATATTTTATAGTACATTAATTTGTAACGTGAATTGATGGAATAGTTTTGGATATTAAATTATTGAACCTCTATCCTTTAGAACTAGAATTAAGCCGTACATAATCTGAAAGATAAACTATGAAAACAAAATAAGTAGGCATATCTGTGGTGCAAAGGCTACCTGTGAAATCTGCGTGCTCGTGCATTTTGAGACATTATCGCCTTGTTCTAAAACTTAGATTCCATAGTTGGTTCCATAGTCACTCTTAATTTGCGATATTGTATGATGTTACAGATTAACGTTCCTATACCGTAATAATTAAAACGCGAAAGATTTATGAATGAAACGCGCGTACATTTACATCTGGTATTCAACGGGTAAGTATTACAAATATATTATTTCACGCATATAACACAAATGTGCGATAGTTTGTGTGTAATATATTTGTTATTTCTAACGGCTCAGCGAGTTTGAGTAAATTCTTATACAAAAAAAGTTTTACAAAAATATGGTTATAAAGCAATATTTAATCTTATGCGTTGTAAAACCGTGACCTGAATTATGAACTGGTCTTAATGTGTATGTGTGTTTGTTTGTGTGTGTGTGCCCTTACCGTCATACTTCGATGTCGGTGATAAGGAAGGTATGTTAAACTGTTGCATTGTACTTACGTAAAGCGTAAGCTTCATGTGTAATCGCTAATATTAATTATTTCTAAAAAAACAATCACATAATCTACTTACAAAGTAAAAAATAACATGATATTCTCGTATCTTAGTATTGAAAAGTGGAAATATTTTTCTAAATGTATTGCGAAGCAAAAGTGCATCTCCTCGGAGCAAAGAGAGAAAATACATGAAGTGTATTGACATGTATTCTCCAATGACCCCGACGCTACGTTGACTTCAAAATGGACGACGCCGTTAAAATCGTACGCTTGAATGTTATCCGTGAAAATGGCATGTAATACGTAGGTACCTGTGCATTCGATTGTAGAGATAAAGCTGGATGTGACTTCATAAAAATAGTTTCAGCAAAATACATATGTAATTCGATAAAACAATAAACCTATGTAAGCAAAATAAATTCACACATCAGAAAAGTCGTTCATTTTGAATAATTTAACATGTTAAATAACTAAGTTATATTATTTAAATTGATTTAGTACCGACTGTGTTTCTAAAATGTATAACAAATGTGTCAAGTATATACTTCCAATGGCGCAGAGGCCAAAATGTCTGTACTTGATAATTGTATGTATGTTCACGCATAACTTATAAAACTTGGGGACAGACTTCGATGAAATTTGATACATAGATTAGCCCGGAGCTTTCAACTAGAAACTTTTTATCTTGATCAGTCACATAAATCCATGATACTCGTAGCAGCTTGATCTATTTATCTACACGGTCCCATATAAAACTGGGGTCTCGATTGACTGGCCGGTGCGCTTGAACTTCTATGGTACGGCTCAAACCCGTTATAATGAATGATGTAAGACGTATTTATTATTTTTTGCAAATATACCCTTTTATGGTATGTATTAAAGTTCAGAAATTATTAAAAGGAAAAAATATTTCTGGTGCTATTTACTCAAAACATGGTAAAAATAATCTTTAACGAAATAAATGCAAAACATGTTATTTTTGAACACATAATAACAAGTAGTCACACCTATATATCCTCTAAGGGGTAAGCAGAAGTGTTTTAAACACCTGCATTTCGCCGGATATTTTTTATTAAGAATTTCTTCGTCAGAAAATCCCAATAATTGTCCAACCCCGAGGATCGAACCCAGAACCCCGAGATTCCAAAATGGTGCTTCCATCACTACACCAAGTCCAAGAAAGCGAAGTTATATATAAATATACACTAAGAGATCAACAAATCAACTTTAATTTTACGTTGTGCACTGCTAAACATAAGTTACCTCATAAATTTCCAACAGGACCGGTTGGAAGCGGCCTGCATCCAGCGTCGTCTCGCGACGATCGACACCTTGTCGATGGATGTTGTGATAGTGCCATTGTATCGTAATGTTGACACCATCATAACATCCACAGTTAACATACACATCGACATCATTAGTAAGTGTAATTGCATATTGCAATGACACTAACTAAAATTAGTAATTAGGCACTAATCAAAATTGATGAAACCATTTTTGTCCATTAAGACTTTAGGACATGAAAATTGAAATTCATGCAAAGGCTTTCTCCTATCCACTTATCTTGAACGAAGCGAGCTGTTCTCATGTTTAATCGTACAATTTACAAATGACTATGGATTAGCATTAGACTTCTTTAACCGACTTCCAATGAGTAGGTTCACAAATCGATGCACATATATTTTTATTAGATCACCTAATTTTGTCTATTCTTTTGTAACAGAAAAGTATGTTTTAATATATAAAAATGGATTGTATTATAATTTCGAACGCAGATGCGCCCAAACATGGAGAATGTATACTTTCAAATCCAAGGTGCTAGGACCAGCCTTCCCATGAAAGTTGCAGTCACTTTCGCTCTTGCCTTTTTTTCGTACTTTGAAATGCTTGGCACTTCGAGACATTGATATCAGTGTCTTTTTATAATTAATTTTGTTAGTTAAATTATATATTTTACCCAAACCGCAGTAATAGTTTCATATCATGCTTTTAAGCACATTATACTCGTATTAACATTTGTCACTAGCACATAGTACCTTATATATTAAGGGTTAAGGTAAAGGTGCAGGTTCAAAAATAAAACAGTATTAAAATCAATATAAATATTTTAAAGTTCACATTCCGTTAAAAGCCCTAGGAGTTTTAATCTCGAGACTTGACGCCTACGTATGATTTTTACCTATCACTTCAATTCATCATTAGTTCGACGACCGAAGCATTTCATATCGGAGGCTCGCACGCGTCGGCATTCCCCGAACCTCTCGAGGGCTACGTGACGAGCTTTCTCTCCTAAAATATTTGTACTATTCATCGCCAAAGCAGTATTAAAATGCTCGCTATGCGGCCGCCTTTTTGTCACACTTTACTTTTTATGTTATGATATATATATTTAACTTTGCAGTGCATGTATAGATTCAGAATTGGGATAACTTTTTTTGTGATGCGCATGTAAGGAACGTTATAATTTTCTTCTTCTCTTACTGTTATTTTACATAGACAGAAGTATCCAAAAAAACTATATAAATTGTATTGGTCGTCCGTTATATTATACTACAGAGCAAAACAATAAAATAATATTAAAAAAAAAAAAATTGTCACTTATAAGCACCGATACAAATGGAGCATGATCGTTACTTCTCTTCTATTACTGAGAGTATGAATCTTGCTTAGCTGTTGGAATTCATGCTGTACTATATAACTACTAAAACTAGCAACTTTATTTAATCTTAACAACTTTCTCTTTTTTAATGTGTAAATATATTACGAGACGTGCAAGTCGTGCGCCTTCTGTAAGCATTGGCTCAGCACCCACTCGGCCCAGGTTTCACTCAGCCTGAATACGTTTGCCCATGCAGTTGCAGTGCTACTCTGAGCTTAGATATGTATATATATTTGCATTACGATCGTCACCTCGATACATCGTATTTTGAGTCTCTTTCACCCAGCAATTTCACTTAATACAGCGCCCTTGACTCGTAATAGAATATACGTATAACATTTGCGTTTTCTGCAAAACTGATCTTTTCGTTCCTAACTTTTCCACCTACGCCGGTCCATAAACACGCTCATGTTTAGGAGTTATGACAAGGCTCATAACGCGAAGCAAAAACTGTTATAAAATTCCAAAGTATTTGTATAAGATGATGATTATATCGAAAGGATGGATAGGACAAACGAGGGTCTTATTTATGAAGGTCCGGATCCAATAAAGTACCGAAATCTGAAAGAACATTGTCATACTAAATTTTAACAAGTTTATCTTATGAGATCCGCGTGTAGCGTTTTATGAAGATGACCTTCGTTGTTTGTTTTGTGTGTTAGTGTTTGAATGTTTTCGTTGTAATTTGTTGCAAGTTATTAGCTTACACTATTGATAATCGCCATGTAGGGCAATGATTTCTAGTGTAGTATAGTTTTAGTGACTATAGTAGTAGCGTTCTAGGGATATCTAGTGATATCTAGTTTTTAAGTTTTTAGGTGTTACTCTATGTAGTCGAGACAAAGCAATTTACTACCATTTACTTATCATTATTTTCTTTTTAAAGTACACTCCAACCCTAAAAGGGTAATTTACATACTGTTATTATTATTATTATTATTATTCAACCAATTTCACGGGTTTCACCCGGTCCTTTACAAAGGCATAAGTGGGGCTGTAGCCAACACTTAGAGGCCTGTTTGATATAAAAATACAATGTAGTATAAAAACAGAAACATTTTGGATAGAAGGTTACAGGTTATCTATTACAAAAATGGGTAAAATGGCATGGTTATTGAAATATACTTATTAGTGATACGGGAGATAGTGGGCTATGGTCGAGACTACGGCACCTGCCAATTTCAGTCTCATCTTAAAATATTTAGGCAGGTGGTGACTTGCCACTCACTAAACGGGCCCCCCATAAAAGCCACCATCAATGGTGACAAAAGGGGCAACGTTGGTGTGAATGGCTAAAGGGTGTCGAGAGGTGTGCTGCGGTTTCACTAGAGCGCTACTACCGGCGTTATGCCCTTTAACACTTCCACCCTTGGAGCTTTTTGTTACTTGCTCTTGCGTCTCCACCCCCAGACAGCCAATAAAGGCAAGCCGGGGGTCAGGGGTCTCATTTAGCCCCAGGGAGAATCAGGGTCCACGGTGTCGCCACTCACCGACGGCTCGCCACAAAGCCGCCCCTGCGGTATTATTATTATTATTATTCAGTATAAAGGTTCTCACCAAAACGATTACTTGTAAATTAGTCTTGCGGTCTAGAAAATCATCAACTAATATTAAGAACATTAAAGTAATATCAGAATACTTCGTAATAATATATATAGATTCTTCACATATCATCATCATCATCTCAGCCATAGAACGTCCACTGCTGAACATACGCCTCCCCCATGATTTTCCAAAAGGACCGGTTGGAAGCGGCCTGTATCCAACGTCGTCCTGCGATCTTCATCAGGTCGTCTGTTCATCGTGTCGGTGGACGACCTACGCTGCGCTTGCCGGTCCGTGGTCTCCACTCCAGAACCTTTCGGCCCCATCGGCCATCTGTTCTGCGGGCTATGTGTTCTGCCCACTGCCACTTCAACTGGCTAATCTTCTGAGCTATATCGGTGACTTTCGTTCTTCTACGAACTTCCTCACTTCTGATTCGGTCACGCAGAGAAACCCCGAGCATAGCCCTCTCCATAGCTCGTTGTGCTACTTTGAGCTTATCTATGAGGCCCATAGTAAGAGACCACGTTTCAGTGCCATAAGTCATCACTGGTAACACACATTGGTCGAAGACTCTTGTCTTGAAGCACTGAGGTATTTTTGAAAAGAAGACTTCGCGAAGTTTCCGGAACGCTGCCCAGCCCAGTTGGATTAGACGATTGACCTCTTTCTCGAAATTAGACCTGCCTAGTTTGACTGTCTGTCCCAGGTAGATGTACTCGTCAACAACTTCGAGAACTGAGTTCCCAACTGATATTGGGGTAGGTACAACATGAGCATTAGACATAATTTTCGTCTTGTTCATCTTAAGACCTACCCGTTGGGAAACTCAATGGAGGCCTTCGAGCATTATGCTGAGGTCTTCCATGGATTCTGCCATGACTACAATATCATCGGCAAATCGAAGGTGAGTGATGTATTCGCCGTTAATATTGATGCCAAGTCCTTGCCATTCCAGAAGCTTGAAGGCGTCTTCCAATGTAGCGGTGAACAGTTTAGGAGATATAACATCTCCCTGTCTCACGCCTCTTTGCAATGGAATTGCCTTCGAACTCTGCTCTTGTACTCGGACTGACATGTAGGCGTTTTTGTACAAACACTTCAGCACTTCAATATACCGATAGTCAAGTCAAGTCTTCACATATAAGATTCATATAATTATTCCAAGGTAAATATTTTTAGAATGCCACATGTCAGAAATCACACAATCATCGTCACATGCCCTTAGCCTCCATTACACAAGGGACAGATTAAGAAAGATTAAAAAGACCATGTATACAAAAAATGCATACTCACAAAATCAGCACATACTGCATTTATTCACGTTGTTACATTCCATGTAATCTTGATTAGCACAACTAATAGCATTACTCAAAACTTTTCATAACTTTTGCTGATTAAAAATTTGAACATGCACATACTCTATAATTAATATAATCTCACAGTTAAGTTGTAGGTACCGACCGTAAAGTTCCACGACCCAATTAGGAAAAAATAAAATTCTAAAGAATTTTTTGCTCACCAAAAAGTTTGGGCCGTTTTGATCGTGGCCTTGCTTCTTTTACTTATAAAATGTTATTTGGTTAACTAATTGTTTTAAATTGTCTTAAGACCCCTCGTTGAAATTTCAATTCGCTTTCAAAATGGTTGGAATCGATTTAAATCAGTATTTGTGATTGTTTTATTTACAATGTTCTTATAATGATATTCTGTTTTATCTAAATGAAATGTTGAATGAATGAATGTTATCAAAATAATAATGTTTCATCATTTTTGAATATTGCTTCCATTTCCACACTTTAACCTAATTGATGCATTAAATTGACTTCTAAAAAATGCTAAGGTAAAATTTTTATAATAATTGTAATGATTCTAATGATGTTTATTGTAAATATAATGTAATTGTAATATTTAATTCAGTTTCAAGCTAATTTGACTTTTTAGAAATGTTAAGTATGTAAAATTCTAATAATTGTAATGATTCTAATGATGTGTATTGAAAATATATTGTAATTGTAATATTTAATTCAGTTCCAAGCTAATTTCACTTTTTAGAAATGTCATGTATGCAAAATTCTAATAATTGTAATGATTCTAATGATGTATATTGTAAATATAATGTAATTGTAATATTTAATTCAGTTCCAACCTAATGTATAATATGTACAGATTATAATAACCTAGGGATGGAAATACCAATCAAGATACGGGTGTATTTATACCCAGTTTGGTAGGTAGAGCCGCAAATTGTAACGCTGTACTAAAAATGAATAAATAAATTTGAATTTGAATTTCAGCTGACCAATCTTTCATTACCTTGACTTGACTTGACTTCTTTGTTAATGGCGTGTCTGCTACTTTCATTACCTTTTAATATAATGGAAAGTACTCGTAGTTGTCTATTTTTATTGGTATATTATTACTAGTTTACAAATAGTTTATTATAATACCGACTATATTCTCACTACGCATTGTTGTATAGAGAAAATAAATATATTTTTAAGTTGTTTAATTTATTTGTGATTACTTTAATCTTTTATTATTACCAGTATCTGCCCGTGACTTCGTCTGCGTGAAATAAGTTTGCCACAATGCCTCTAGAACTACTATTGTATACTAACTACTAACTGATAATTTCTAAAAGTGCCTAACTTTTAACCTAAGTTAGGCACTTTTAGAAATTATCAATCTGCAGAGTTGCCTTTGTGAGAAAAATGTCTAGGTATTTACAAAATGTAAAGGCTAAATTTGTGTATGTTAATACTAATATTTGCTTATCACATAAATAATTCTTATATTTAATAATTAACAAGCCATAGTAAGTAAGTGCCACAATACCCATGACTGATAGTGCCAAGGGATCTCGATTCTGCTACACAAGTGCTATGTGTATGAAACTATAAGTGCATAATCAAATAAAATCAGTTACTTTCAATTTTTTGCTTTATTTTAGATATGGTTTGTGTAATGTCATGTAAGTTAATATTTTATATTATAATTTTAATTACCTGAATCGTTAATCTATCTATCACAGCATAGCGCTATTAAAATAACTGCCGGAAATTACGACATACCCAAGTTATAAATTAGAAAAAGGCTTAAAAAGTTTTTTTCTTTATAGGGAGCCGTCACTTCTGCATTAATTAGTTTGGCTATGAACCTGATGTTGAAGCAGCTGTGATAGGTAGCTTACTATAAATATAAATTTACTAAGAAAGGCTCTTTTTTTGTGTAATTATTGGAGTTCCTACTAAAAGTCGTGTGACGACATTAGTCTCGTAAAAAAGTGACAAAAGACTAGGACTTGTAACCTATACAAAAGTTTATTTTTCATAATATAGGCATAAGCCGTCGCCGACTTGTTTACATCATAATTGCATTTTTGATAAGTACAATTAGTTATCTGCCTTAAATTTGAGTGTGAAAAGTCTTATATCGTGTTCGGGCACAGGCACAGGTATAAGTTTCAGTATCAAATCAGTTAACTGTTTCGAGTTTCACAAAACAGACATACTCAGTAATCATTAATCATATTATACAATATTACTAACTGGTATTTCCAGAATGAATAGTACAAGAATAACTTAAATATTAAGTCAACAAACCATATAATCTGAATTAATGTATTAAAACTTGATAAGATAATCTGGTATAGAACCTTTTGTAAAATAGTTTTAACTGTTTAAATAATATTAAATTGAACAATTCTAATCTAAAAAAAAACTGCCTACAGTGTTTGTATAGGATTCTGCGATTCCTGTAATAACGGTTGAATTTTCATCCAATAATCAAGAGAAGACATTTCCATATTATAAGTCACAGGGTACCCAGCACAATAAAGGGGCTGACTTTAAGATTGAACTCAAGGATTTTGTTTAAAGGGGGCATGAGGCCGTTATGAAAATGTATGGGATATCTAAGTAAATCTCTCTTTTTGTTTATTTCTTAATAGGCGCTACGTAAGAGCATGATCTGACTGGGTGTTAAGTGAAATTGCGATCTACGGTGTAGCAATCTAATCATTAACAAAACACTATAAAACCTTAGACTCACATACAAAATAGTAAAGCAAAAATGTAGTCCCAAATCATGTTTAAAGAATTTTTCTTTAATCCTTCTTATAACGTGATTATTAAAACAAAAAGTTAATAAATGAAACTCACGTAAATTTACGTCTCTGGTAGGCAAAGGGCCATATTTTGTCATTTATCCAGATACGATAGTAAATATAAAAAAAACAGACTCGTATACCAAAATATTACGAGTTAAGAATTGACATAACTTATGTGCCAGAAAACTAACAACGTATTATATTGCCCCTTTATACCCTTTACCTTATTAAGTCCACGGGCTTTACTCACGTAATAACGGTTGGTTGGACCCATGACGGAAACTATGCATACCAAACGATATTAATTTTATGGTATTCAAACACCAATAAATGTTTGAGATATCTGCCGATGTACTTAATAAATAATTCAGAGCCCTTTAAAGGTAATTACTATGTTCATAAATGTGTCATCGCAATGTGGAAAAATCGAAAACTTTATAAACATGGATTAAGCTTAAAAAGTATGGTATACTAGTGTTTAACGGTTAACTTCTTCCCATAAATATTTTTAATACTTTATCACTCAATACCTTTAATCATACTAATGTTATAAACGCGAAAGTTTGTGAGTATGTATGTATGGATGTGTGGATCTTTGTTACCCTTTCACGCTCAAACGGCGGAGACAATTTAGATTAAATTTGGTATGGAGGTAGATGAGGCGCTAGATTAATATATAGACTACTTTTAATCATCGTCATCATCCATAACCACGCGGGTGAATAAGCGTAATATACTTGGGCACAGCATGAACAAAATAATAAAAGATACGTCAAGATCGTAATGATGACAGTTCTGTCAAAGTTTGTGTCAGTTTCTGATAGCTTATAAAGTGCGATATCATTTTGACAGCTCAACAAACTAGACGTGCTCGGCGACTGTCAAGGATGATGAAATGTAACACAAATGCCGTCATGGGTAATGAAATGTAATGACAGTTTTTTCCATGGAGATTTATTTTATGTTTGTATGTACGTAAGTCCTGTATTTTATTATTAATGTTTAATTATTGATTTGCCAAGTATTTAAATGTACTCATAATATATAGCAAATGCGTTTGACCATGTACATATTTTATGACATTTTGGTATAAAGATAGATATGGCCTTGGAGAAGATAATAAGCTACTCGAAGTACTAACCCTGCGCAGACGTAATCGCGGGCACCAGCTAGTATATACGTAATGCGAAGAAACCCTTACACGTAGAAAAACCTGGAGCTTCGAACGAGAGAAGTAAGAAGAGTCTTCGCAATGCATTGTGCTGGTCACTCCGAAAAAATAGTTTTTGAGTCTCATTCGCCCAGTCATTTCAGTTACAGTGCTCTAAACACCTTAATACAGTAACACTTGCGTATTATTGCTTCACGTCAGAACACCTAGCACTGTACTGCAAGATGGCAACTTGCACAAGAAGCTTACTTCCTAGTTAGTCGGATTTCTTCACCAATTACGACTTGCAGCGCGATAGTAGACGCAATATGTTTTAACTCCGTCCCCTAACAAAGAAAAGTTGCCGAACATTAAATGGATTAATTCAAAATAGTAGCAACATATAATTTATAACAAAAGTGTTTGGCCTATTTTATTACGAGTAGTATGAATTAATATTTATTAAGCCGCATGTGGTAGCAATCATAATTTGTAATTGTAATACTGTTGCGTGTTAATTAAGTGCGTCATGGTAACTTAATTAAAATTGCGGTTGACACCATTTGTTGTGCCACAAATATGGTAAATATTTATGAAATGATACCAACCATTTGTGGGAGCAAAATCATTATGTTATTGTAGAAATAGGGTAGTTAAGTCAAATAATTATCGTCCTCCATTATTTTAATTGTCGTCAGCATGAATCTGTTTAAATCTGCTAATTTTGATAAAATCAAGAATAAGCCGGTTTTAAAAATACAGGACCTCTAGCTGATCTAATTATTGGATGCAACAAAACGCAACTTACAAATTTAACTTTTAGATATGTATTGTGAGTAAATGTACAGATTTAGACCAATATAGACTAGATAATGTTGGTTCAACACAGCACGCGCGCGCTCGCATCTTTTACACGGAATTGAACTGGTTAGACGGCGGTGTTGTTAACAAGAAAAATATCCAAAATTTATAATAAAATAAGCATAAACACTACATAACTAGATATTTAACCAATAAGTACATAAGTGCGTCGCTAAAAGGACTGATCACGTTTAAATAGTAAGTTTCAACAGTCGTGTAACAAACTTTGCAGTCTTATTTTAAGCATTATAATTATATTGTATAGAGGCACAAAAAGATACACTTTCTTGAATAATACCCCTGCCAACTGCAAAACAGAAACATCATAATATTCGCGTTGACAAAAATGTCTCACAGGAAAAGCAACGCCTTCCATTGTCAAATTAGGTAAGGAGCCGTTGAAATAACGACGAAGAAAGTCCGCGTTGAATATTAAATGTGTTTCACTTATAATGCCAACGGGGAAAATGAAATACGTAATGGAGAAGTTTTATTTAGAAGTTTCTGTAAACTTTTTTCTTTTTACATAATTAAAACCGTAACTTTAAGTTAAAAACATTTAACTGTGTGCGTAAATAGCATTTCTAACTGCTACGGAAAGGGCTACGAAGTCTATTACTACGCAATATTCGTAGCCGTGGGCTACGGTGGGCCGCTACAGAGGTAGTTTCAGCGTAGCTTTTGCCTACGTATAATTAACATAAGGAATTAACTGATAACATGGTCTTGGTAACGATTCACATGTTCAAAAACTAAAGTAAACTTTTAGCGATTTAAAAACTATTTTTTTTAGACTATGGTAGTGCTTATTCTGTTCAAACTAAAATCCACAATCGTATGACACTTAGAATGAACAATTCTCAAAAAATGATTATTTTATTTAGTTGTGGGTAGTTTTATATCAGTTTAGACTAGTTTGCAGGGCACGAAGATACGTCACGACTAAATTTTGCACTAAAACAATTGAGCAGAAATGGCAAATTTAAGAACTGTCATTCGCAAACGTTATTCGAATTTGGACTTTAGAATGGACAGAATAAGAACTAACGGACTAAGATTACGTTGTATATACAATGTGTCTGGTCACCGATGTCGATACTTGTTTTTTAATTTAAAAGTCTGAAAAAAAAAACATAATTTTATTTCCTAATTTTATTTTTAACATTGTTTAACTATTACTGATAAACTAGAAAAAAGGTTCAGATTTGTTGCCTAAATTAATAACTTACATAATGAGACAATTTTTGTGTTTGCAAGAATTCTTCTTGGGTAGATGTTGTCAAATTTACACACGTACTTGTGCTTCAGCAACATTTTTTTTGTTTTTTATAGCTTTTTTTATTTATAAAAATTATTTGATCGATGATTCGTCGATAAAATTAATTGTATTATATCTCCCTAAGTATAGGACATCGGTGACCGGTCACATTGTATAAGTGCAAACTCATTTTAATTAAGCATTAAGAAGGTTTACCTATAGCTGAGAATTACACTGTCAATAAAAAAATGAATTCGTAAAATGCAGCAAGCGATAACAGATGCTGCTTTATCATCTTGAGAGCACAATGACATTTTTTTCAAAATTGCACATGAACATATTTCATTTCAAAAATGCAGCGTTTGATTCGAGGCCAAAAAAAAACGACATCGAGGGACACAATCCTCTCCGACTCATTGTCTATCTGACCTTAATCTGACGTTTCTTTTTAGTCCGCGCCTGCAACATTAGGCGGAAACATACTGTATTGTACTTCACGCAAATGTAAGCGTATATCTTTCTATGTGGTCTCTCTTACTATATACAATTCGTAAATGTTTAGATGTCTGATACACTTAGTAATAAGAAATACTAATAACCTTCATATACTCGTATTCCCGTAATAATATTTCCTGTGCCACGGTAGTCGTAACAAACACACATTAATAGACCACAAACATACAAGACCTGAGAAAAACATTTCTCTTAATCACATATATATTTGACTTGGCCAAGGATTGAAGCCCGCGCTTCAAAGGCAGGGTCACTACCAACTAGACCAAGTAAGCAGTCAAATGACTTGATGTAAACACGCGTACACGTGGTTCGAAAATTCGAAGATGCAATAACATGATGCAACGTGAATATTTAGGGTCAGAAGCCGTAGCACAGATAATTTGCGAACAAGTATTTGTATCGTAAACGTCAACGCGTCATGCTTCGGCGTACAGCATATGAGTTATCTGTGTCACAGTTGCCCTAGATACGAGTAAATGACAGTTTGTACTGCTTCACGTGAAACGACACGATACTTTACACTTAAGTGGTTTTTCGTGCAACCGTGCGATTCTCTAAGAGCAAACATCACTGCATCTTTGACAACATCCGTGAAACTAGTGAAGAGATGACAAAAAACGTTGGAAAAGCAACCTTATGTACTAGGGCGATATCTCATAAAGTATTTGACATCGGTGAGCTCGTCGACGAATCATCGAATCGCATGGCATGACTGTCAAAAATATCTCTATAAAAATGTCTGTAACTCTACTTCTGGCAAAAAAACAGTAGTTTGTGATAGTGTGCCACTGTAATTAAAACCTATCTTACATTCATATCAGCGACCTTTTCTTTAAACCAAATTATAATCTGTTTATAAAAGTGAGAAAAAATTCTGTATCTTTTAGGGAAAACTGTCGATAGAAAGGATATATAAGCAGTCCATTTTGAGTAAAGTAACCAAATCCACATTGTTGTAGGTCCACGTTCTTGTCGGCAATTTACCCAGTAATTAGTTAACATTTCACGCAAACCTACAAATCTATTCGTCGACCTAACCAACACATCATTGACATGAGCCGCATTGTTACATGACATTTCAAGGTACGTCATGCTCAGTACGTCAGTGCAAGGTATGCTCTATTGTTACTTGAAATGGCTACAGTGAGTCTACATGGTTACACTAACTCAAATTTCAGTGCTAGACCCACAGAAATGGCTAGCAGGATTTCAGTTTTGTTGCACGGTGTATTTCAACTAATTATAATGTTACTCAGGTTAAGATGTATCTAGCTATGGTATGTAAGGTATGGAAGGTTATGCACGGGGTTACGCTACGAATACTCAATTCAGAAATGAGGATATCAATATATAAACTAAATCACCAGCTTAACCCAGAGAAAAAGCCAGTTAGAGTAGCAGGAGGCAGATTACATAGCACGAAGAACTGATGACCGATCGGGGTGGAAGGTTCTGGTATGAAGACCACGAACCGGTAAGAGCAGCGTAGGTCATCCACTAAAAAGGTGAACAGAATACCCAATAAAGGTTGTAGGTTACTTTCAAATTACTCTTTTAGAAATCTCGGAGAGCCTTATGTTCAGGGGCGGACAGCCTGCGGGTGAGATAATGATGATAAAATTATGATTGCAGTAATTACGGTTAGTTAGTAGTATTTAAATGTGTTGTTCGTAATACTTTAAAACAT
Organism: Selenia dentaria; assembly: GCA_917880725.1. Lineage (NCBI taxonomy): Eukaryota > Metazoa > Arthropoda > Insecta > Lepidoptera > Geometridae > Selenia > Selenia dentaria. Next base: position 8,275,566 of record OU862886.1, on the reverse strand, counting down.
TAACAAAAATCAAACAAGAAATTTAAACTTAAAAAAAATACAAATTTAAATAAAAAAAATTTACATACATATATTTAAAATTAAAAAAAAAATAATTTCGTTTATTGGTCAAATCAAAATGTTTGTAGTGCAGATTTGTTTCCATTTCATTCGACGATAAGTTTATACCATTCTAAACCTACCTTGCACTACAAAACACAATACTACACTCGAGAGCAATGAATCCGGGTCACTTAAAGAATGTTAAAAATCTCGGAAACTAAAAATGATAGGTTAATGCAATAAATTGTATTTAATAGACAATGTAATACTCCTTATATGAAAGTAAAAAAAATATGAGTCACCATACATTTTATTAACACAAAATTACATAAAGAAAAAAACTGCTGATCTCTCCTTAAAACAAAAATAGGAAACATGAAATTTTTGAACTTTATTACGATTTTCTTGAATTTTAATACTTCGTATTGCCTCCTCGTGCTTCCATTACTGCGTTTACGCGGTTTGGCATGCTGTACACCAAGTTCCTTATACGATTTTGGGGAATATTCTCCCATTCCTCTGTGAGAGCAATTTTGAGCTCACGAAGCGTGATTGGGGGAGGGTTTCGTTGTTTTACGCATCTGCCTAGCTCGTCCCAAGCATGCTCGATCGGGTTGATATCCGGGCTACGCGCTGGCCACTCCATACGAGTAATGTTCATCTCTTGAAGGTAGTCATTCACAATCCTACCTGTATGAGGTCGGGCATTGTCATGCATAAATATAGCATCCTCACCTAAATTGACCATAAATGGACCAACGTGATCATTGAGGATTTCTTCCACATATCTTTCGCTAGTTAAAGAGCCGTTTTCTATGATCACCAGCTCTGTGCGACTTTCAGAAGAAATTCCGGCCCACACAAGTACAGACCCACCACCGTAGGCTACTTTTTCTTCGATGCATGCTTGCTTGAATCTTCCCCCTGGTCTTCGATACACTCTGTGTCTTCCATCGTGCTTATAGAGCATAAATTTTGATTCGTCGAACATAACTTTGACCAATCTTCAATACTCCAATTTACGTGGCTCTGGGCATATCTTAGTCTTGAAATACGATGCCCACGCTCCAGTTTAGGGCCGTTTGCAGGTCTAAGGGGTTTTAAGTTAGATTCAGCAAGCCGACGTCTTACTGTCCATGCACTTGGGTTACTTCCTCCGAGGCGTCGAAACTGAGTTGTGAGTTCAGTTCCTGTGAGAAAGCGATTTCGAAGCATGGTGTTCACCAAGTATCGGTCTTCTCGTGCTGTGGTACACCTGGTTCTGCCCGTTCCTGGTCTGCGTAGGTTAGAACCAGTTTCTTCGTAACGTCGGAGAACTCTTTGTACTGTTGACAGCGACACACCAACAGTCCTGGCTGTATCGCGCTGACTCCGGCCGGTTTCCAGCATTGTAAGTATTCTGGTGCATTCTTCAGGCGTAAGCGACATAATTTCAGCTTGAATAATGAATATAGAGCACTATCAACATGGTTTATGTACCCACATAAATGACAGATTACAAACAAAAGCAAAACCAAATGCTGTAATTTCGTAGTTCCATCTTCGAAAGTGGCCCTTTTACAAATTTGATTTTTTTATGATATAACTTTACAATAATTAAGAAGTTTTAATACCTTCATTTAAGGAGTATTACATTGTCTATTAAATACAATTTATTGCATTAACCTAGCATTTTTAGTTTCCGAGATTTTTAGGATTCTTTAAGTGACCCGGATTCATTGCTCTCGAGTGTATATACAATAAAAAATACTGAAAAACAGCGCAGCATACGTTCACGTGGTGAATGTAAACGCTCCACAATGCTCTTTTGCCTTGTACATCACATATTTTCTGATTTATATAAGAGAAACCACTGTGTGATAATTTTTATAAGGCAATAAATGTTCTATTATTATAATTATTATTAATAATAATAATACGCTACAGATATTGTGTTGGTATGTGCAGTGCACTGTAAGTAATAGTAGTAATATTTTTTATTGCAGTTGTACCGGATACACACAAAGTGATTTGCTAAATATAGCCTTAGGTTAAAGTAGTCTACAGTAATTCTTATAGCATATACCGAAATATCCTTCAAGAGCAGGTGCCAAATACATTCCTACTATGAAATATACTTCACCGTGCGAGCAAAGTGAGCGAAGCGTCTCTGCTTTAACTGGACTAATTGACATTCAGCTGTCCGTATATTTGTTAGGTTGTTCGTTTGTCTTCCTGTTCAGGTCGCATTTTTCCCGAATCTTGATGAAACTGGGTATGCGTTTTCTACTATTTAATAAAACTTTTTATCGTCGGTGATTTTGAGTGGGGGAAGGGGGTACTTTTCCTAAAAAAAGGGGAAGATTTCTACGGCGTTATTTACCGACCAATTTGAAAAAAACTTTATGCACACTTTAGGTACGTGACTTTAAAGAGGAATTATGTTTATGAGCATAAATGGTCAAGTGGTTTCCGAGTTAATAGGTTGTAAAGTACTGCGAAAAATTGCCGCTGATAAAACTATGTGCTCGCGAAGTCTATTGTGCGGAGAACTACTAATTTTACTTTGTCTTACACTGGCTTAGAAAGTAAAACGGTGCCTCTTTGACTATCTGATATGATTGACCAGAGCATGCACATATCTACCGTTGAAGAGTGGTAGTTAAGTGACAAAACAGTGCACAAAGATAACCGAGTTTTGCTATGTTCTCTACTCCGTGTGTTTCTATTGTGGCACGTGACAATAGAGCGTTGCGGTACAGCGTGACACTTGACGGGTGTTGCGTGACGGAGGAGATTATTGGCACTGTAAATCAACGAGATTGGACGCGCTCGTTTACCAATATATCTACGGTGCGAGATATTCGCGTTTGACGGCCGTAAGTGGCAATTTTTCGGACGTTGTCGCTTCTTTGTCGTGTAATATGGAACTTTTTCGTAGTCTAGTTCATCTAGTTTATTTATGTTCTTGAGAAATATAAAATAAATATTGGCATTCTTAGTATCAGTTATTGATTTACTTGGATTAATTAGAGTGAGAAACCGCTGTGTAAAAATGTGCACAAAACAAGTAGATTACTTTGATCACATATCGAAAAGCATAGCGAAGGTAGGTAGGCTAAAAATAGATTATACTTTATATTAAATATTATATTGTATTGAAACATAAAGAGCGAGGCACGCACATTGTAGGTTTCAAGACAATATTGCTGAAACAATAAGACTCTTAAGAGAGTTAGTGAGAATGCGACTTCTTCACGGTAAAACGATACCATGGATATGAGACAACTTGCAATAGAAATAGTTTTTCAAGATTCACGCATACGTTATTTTTGTCTCGAAAAAAACTCGTAGGCTACATCCTGACTACATGACACTGTAGCTTTTCTACCGACTTCCAAAAAGGAGGAGGTACTCAATTCGACTGTATTTTTTTTTATATATTTTTATGTTTGTTACCTCATAACTTTCGATTGGGTGAACCGATTCTCCAATTTTTTTGTTTGGAAGCTGGTGTTGGCTGTGTGATCCAATTTTAATTTCACAAATTCGGTCCATTCGTTTTTGAGTTACACTCCAATAACTGAATAGAATGGAAGTCGGTATTAAAATTTTTTAATTGTACTTGTACTTAGTATAGTGTAGTAGGTATAGCATTTAATCAATTTGAACAGGACGATTCAAACGTTTAGCCAAATTGATTTATTACAGTTATCTATACAATTTAATTTGACCGTCCAATGCTTACGTGTCAACTTCTGTCTTCTTTTTTTAGTTAACTTCTAGAACATTTATATCCGTAAGCTAACAGTAAGTGTAAGCTATGTCCCAATTATACCTACTACGCTTCTGGTTTCCTGCGCATAATGAGAAGCAGTTTGCTGTCACTAGGCGCTAACTGAACGTCCTATATCATGCGAGACTTGTGCCCTGCACTAGACAACGTCCAATTCAGAAGCGTAGGTCTACAAGTTGCGTGATGCTTAGAATGTTATCGTTGAACTTGATAGTGACACAAGAAACAATCTCATAAATCGTGTATCAAATTTAGTTGACTATTGCAGCATTAACTCGCTTCTGCAGAAAACTTATCTGAGACTAAAGCAGTGCTTATTCTGTTAATACTTAATTCCGCATTCGTGAGACACTAAGAGTGACTATTATTCTAAAAACATGATTATTTCTAAAGTTTATAAACTATGGTGAGTATAACATTTTCTTCTAAATTCTCATATTTCTACATCATCAGAAAGCACGAAGTCACATAACGATTAAATTTGCACTAAATATAACCACGACTGAAAGAGATGGCAAATTTATGAAAGAAATAAACATATTTACAAAAACGAGTATTATACGAATAAGGACTTAAGCATGAACGAAATAAGAAGTACCATAAATTACTAAAATAGATTTTAGTTTGGTGTTCAGTACAAACGAATTGCTACCATGGTATGATTTAGCAAGTAGGGTAGGTAACAATACACAATAGCATTCACTGACTCTAATGTAATCAAACTGTGACTTTTTCATTGCTATTATTCACAAGTGAGTTATAGTTTTGTTTTATTTGAGGTTGAGTTGCTTTGTTCATAAAAAAGGTAAGATACAAAAAAGATCGTGTTCAATAGTACGAATAAACGAATGTACCTATTGCCTGCTTATTTCATGCAACTTCTTATTTAAATATATAATTTTGTACGTGGTTAATAAATAAAACTTTCACTCAAATATAACTTTAGTTTTCTCTGTAAAAAAGAAACCTTGAAATTCCCTATTTTGTACGTGGCTAAACGCTATCAGCGATAAGCCAAAAAAAGGAAACCTAATTATTTTAGTCTATGGCCGATCGCCATTGTTAGATGCACGCTCATAGAAAAACTGTTTAATTATTCCCGCTACTAAATAAAATCATTTTTAGTCTTTATTCTTCACAAATGTGTAGAAAAACGTCGTATGATACACGTGTGTATGTATGATTACCGTCCTCAACTCTTTTAATACGATTTTAAGTTAAATGGCACCCCAGCGGTAATTACCAACATTACACACTAGTACCACAATGTACTATTTTTTGTGCATTCTCTTCAGTAGTGACATAAATAAATTATTTACTTCGGTGTTAATTCTTAATGAAGCCCTTCTGGTAGCTCCCGAGGTAATAATAAAAAACGAGTTTTCGACTTATGTTCACAAAAACAACCACTGAATAAAAATCATTTTTGCTTACTTAGTGAAGCAATATTTTATATAATGTATTACAGCGAGACATGAGCTGTTCAATTCAGTTAGAACTGTTTATTTCACATGTTGTACGAGTATTTTCTCGCTAGTAAGTTGAAAACGTGTATGTGTTACACACGAGCAAAGTGTAATTTTGTTTCCTGTTTTACGATGCTCAGTACTCTAACTCAGATTTACTCACTGCGCTTGTCATTCAATTATAGAATCAGAATCAGAATCAGAATCAGAAATTTATTCACCATTATAACAATGATTGTTACATTCGGTAAGTCACATGAAATATAAATTAACAATATTGTATACACATTTCAGATTATATTAATTAACTTAAATTCACAACATATATTACCTATTTTGAAAATAATCATCCACGTTTTTTTCAATTTTCAGTACAAATAATAATAATGAAGTTAAGTAACTAATGATGAGTCACACAAGCAACTTAATTTACTTGTCAATTGTTCATAACTACACAGTCAAATGAATAATATATTTGTTCATTCTTTGTACAAAAATGAAGAGTCTACTAATTTCATTTCCATAAACTCATTTAGAGAATAAAATGGGTTATTCACAAAAAAATATTTAAGTGTCATTTTAAAAACTTTTATGTTTAGTTCTGTAATTTTAATTGGCAGTTTATTATACATTTTTATTTTCGTGCATTTTCCTTGGTTACGAACTTTAACCAATCTGACTCTAGGTTGGAATAGTTTGTCCTTGTTTCTTAGGTTAAAGTTGTGCATGTCCTTATTCTTAGGTAAACTTTCCTTTTCTGTATGTACCTCTAAGAGACTATTATAGATAAATAAAGATACAACGGTCATGATTTTATTAAGTCTAAAATGTTGTTTTGCAGAAGCTCGTTTTTGCAGGCCATTAATAATTCGTATTGATCTTTTTTGGCACTTTAAAACTCGTTTTATGTCACCTGCATTACCCCAAATTGTGATAACATATCTCAAAACAGAGTAAATGTAAGCATAGTACACCGAAATAAGGGTATTTTTATCTGCCAATGGTTTCAGTTTGAATAAAGCGTAATTGCCACTAGCCAGTGTTTTACAAATTTTGTCGATATGTTTTCTATGACTTAACGTGTGATCTATTGTATACCCCAAAAATACGTTATCACTTGCATTTACACACTTAGTTTGTTTTGTATGATACATCATTATTTTACTTTTATTAGAATTTAAAACTATACCATTTGCCTTAAACCAAGTTTTAAGCATATTCATTGCATCATTAATTTTTATTTTTAAATTATATTGACATTTATCTTTTAAACCAACATGGGTATAGAATAGTTCGCGTGTTCGTTATACTACATCCCTTTTCTCCGATTATCGTCGTCACACACTACTCTACAACTCTCATCAAAACATTTGTATTACATAGTTACATCCTTGTTTTTTCAATAATTTCCCGAAAGTTAGTGCATCTGTCAATCATTAAAAACCTAGTTTAAACCTGTTTGTTGAATATTTTTATACGTTTGAACGTTTATTATAATGGGTTTTAGCCTGTACGTAACACAACTTAAGTATTTTTTTTAATTTACGTTTTAAATCTCTTAGAGTATATGTCTTAAACTCTGAAACCGTAACGTACAAACCACGTCCTGTTTGTAAGGGAGTTTATACGTCCCTATCTATAGTAGCGGTATACGAACGTTGAGGCCCAATTGTCAAGATGGGTCCTGGGTACTTGGACGTGGATTGTGGTATCAACACTATACTGTGTATCTCTAAGTCAAGGTAATGGCATCTTGTTAGTCTCACACGTAATACAAGACGATATACAGATTAAGATAAAAACAAACTAAGAAGCTTGAGGTAAGTACAATTAAGTTAAATTGGTGCTACATGGGGAAATATGAATTATACCGATGTCACGTAGATGAGGATAGGATGGCGATGATTTGTTTCATATTTATGTTTTAGCACTTCCGAGAATCTCTATGGTATGCGTGACTGTGCTTTCACTGTGCTTTGAAAAATAAAAGTCAAGAGGTACATTGACAACTCAGCCTTTGTGGAAAGGTGGAACAAAATGAGATACAGTGCAGCGTCTGAAGGTTGGGAGATAAAACAGAGGCACCTAAACTTAAGCCGTTCAGCGCTGTTCATCAAAATTATTATTAATTGCATCTTCTTTAATTATATATTCTTTTAATTCTTACATACATTTTTCGTCTACATACTCATACAGCACTTTCCTTGGGTGGCATGGGCACACACAACACATCATAACGTCCAAGAACCGCCAGCAAACATTTGTGCTCATCTCCCAAATATTTGGCAAGGTCAGGAATCGAGCCTACCGCGCTTCCAAACCCCGGTTACTACTAACTGAGTTAGCATTCTACCCCCGCAACTAAGATTGCTTGCATCGCGTATAACATAGACGCAAACTAATGCATCATAAAAATCCAAGACGACTTTGCGATTTACTCCTTATCATACATGTTTTTACCCTGACTAGAGTTACAGCTTGAAACCTATCAAATACATGTTCATTATCAACTAGTAGTTCTGCGTGTAGTAGACCACGTGAGCACATAGTCTTATGAGCGGCAATTTTTGCAGTACTTCGCAACCTCTCACCTCTCACTTCACAATTATCTCAGAAACCACTTGACCAATTATTCTCATATTAGAAATTCTTTTTTACAGTCAGGTAAGTAAAGGCCTATTCAAACCTGGGCGTTATTCACTACCGCGAGCGATAGAGAAATCCGAAAGGGTATGCGTTAATTTCACTGTTCACACGAAAGCGGATATCACGACCAACGAATATCTCTACCGCGCGCGGTAGAGATATTCGTACTAGTATAGTAGCGGTACTAGTTTCGCTGCAGTTATGGAACTTCATACTATTTACCCATCGAGTTCCGCGTGGTATTTTTCGCTACCCACAGTGGTAGCGAATAACGCTGAGGTCTGAATGGGCCTTAAGCCGGTCGGTAAATTGCGCTGCAAAAAACTGCTACCCTTTTTAAGAAAAGTACCCCCACTCTAAATTGCCGACGACAAAATAATATATTAAACAGTAGAAACATGCATACCAAGTTTCGTCAAGATTGGTTGAAACATGCGACCTGTACATGAAGGCGTACATACAACCTAAAAAACATACGAAAGAAATAAAAGTCAATTTGAGCAGTTAAAGCTTCCCTTGCTCGGTCAACTAGGCCAATATTTGTAAAATGTTGAAAATATTTCAGAGTTCTTCACAAATTATATATTCTCATAGTTCCGCTGCAACGTATATTTAACAGATTTTGATTCTAATGTAATCGTTAAGATGCAGTTGCATAGACAGCTAACGTTATCCAACGAATTACCTAAATTAAAAAAATAGAATAAACATAAATTAACATACGGACCGCAAAGGTACTGACGAGAATAACTGACTAAGGACTTAGATATAGAATCAAAGTTACGAACCGATGTTGATTAGGCTGTGGCAATAGCGCTGCGCACGCACAGTCTGTGACACGTCCTGTTACACAAAAAAGTAACCTCACTTTGGTACAGGCTTTTGTAATGGCGCGCTTGGTCTGTTCAAGAGAAAATTGTTTTTTGTACGCGGAATCTTTAAACTTGATATTTGTTGTTGTTGGTAATTGTCATTGTGATTAGGAGCGAATAGTTTATGTGTACCACAGTGCTAGTGTAGTACCTTGGACTTCCGAGCGTGTATCTGATATCGACACGTGGATCAACCACGAACCGCTGGGGCTTGTCGGCGATAACGTTTTCCCGTGTTCCTTGTTTCCTTGCCGTCCTATTATTATATATATATATATATATATATATATATTATTCTCGTGACGTTCCCGCGAATCGACGGTACTACAGCAGTTGAGGTAAGTCGACCTTTGACCTGTAACATTGTTGTGTGAAACTTGGATTGTACATAGACGGGTTTTGAGTATGAGAAGACTGAAAGGAATCCACCACGGGCCGTTTGTTAGGGCACATGGTTGGTACAGCTCAAGTCACCACGCGGGTCCAGTGCGGCTTGGTAGATAGGCTAGTGGCCAACCCACGTCGAAGTTTTCAGGCCGCCTGAAGGCATTCTACATAGCTTTACGAGTGTTGTTCTAAGACAAACAACGGGGACAGATGGCTTAACATGCCCTCCGAACCACGGAAACGCTCAGTTGAATAATGCCACTATAGGTCACTCAAAACTCCTGACTGCAGCAAATGTTGCTTAACTTATTAATCGGTTAAGATCGCCAAGTCAAGCTCCTCTGCGAACGCTTCTGTCAAGCTCCGCTACAAACGCTTCCTTTTTAGGTATTAGTAATTGTTTATATTTACGGACAACTAATTCCGATACCATACTATAGTACAAACAATGTCTCCTTTGATCGGACCGTATATTCAAACTTCGGTCCAATATCCTCCGCTTTTGTGTGGCTCAGATTTATTTGGTTATACCATATTGATATAGACCAAAAGGATCACTCTGGTTGATAAATGAAGTATGCTTCTAACTTATCCTTCTTGAAGTTATACTATTTAATATTAGATCTTATTTATATTTAAAAAAATATTTATAAAACTACTTTTAAAAGTGCCACCTGGAGATAATACCATAATATTTTATTACTTTATACCATTCCCACTCTAAAAAGCTTATTTCATTCACGGAAAACAGTGAATAAAAAGGCATCACTGTTTTGGTGTTTGAATTTAGAACACACCAATATATTCGATCTCCATCTCAGTGCTTCATACATCTTCCTTACGCAAAAAATAGTCGACATACAAACTCTTTGTGCAAGTAACTCCTCGAGATTTGATTGGTATGGATATTTGCGACAAGGAGTTTAGCGTTAGAATAAAAACTGTATTGTGTTCTTTGCTGCGATTATAGAAAAAAAATATGTTCTAATAATAAATAAATTACTATTTAACGTGCATTTGAATTTCTTTAACCTTCCTTTTTTCATCATTAAATGTCTATTTTCGCTCAAATAATTTCTTTTTCTCGCGTTCATGGTATAAAGTATAGCATGCAACTCTTGAATAAAACGGATTTCTATCGAGGGACATCACTCACTCTCTCACTAATCACTCGCATCGCTCAGGATTCTAACACTTGAATAACTCGCTACGCTCGTGATTCAATAATCACGAATCACTTCACGTGATTCAATAATCCTTCACTTTCTCGTGATTCATCTATGGCCCTCGCTTTAAATCCGTCCTTTATTCACTAGTTGCATAATATACTATTAGGAAATCGGCATTATATATATTTTATTGACTGTCGAATGGAGTACTGGAGGAATAGGAATACCAGGATCTTATATAGGTACAATATGTTTAAGAGGAAGTAATGGCACTGTATGAGCTGTACTGTAAATACCAATTTATTAGTACTACTAAGGATAAGGCTATGAAAATGTGACAAACTTTTATAAAACTCAAATATTTAGTTTGATTTTCATCTCCATTTTCCACATTGTAGCATTGTCAGTAAATATTTTTAACCAAAATACAGATAACCCAGCACCGTTGTGTAGATATCTTGGATAGTGTAGGGTTCTAATATCAACCTTGTGAACAGTTTGTAATGACCTACAAGCTCCATCGTGAGCGCTTCTTTATCGCTACACTTATAAACCTATCAATAATTGCATATATTACTAAAATATTATTATAAAATATATAGGGTGTTTGGTAGAGCGTCCGACAAACCAAATGAGCATGTTCGGGGGACCACTTGGAGAATACAAGTAGGCCAAAAAAAATCCCCGACCCCCCAATATGTTTAACTTTTTTTGTGATTTTTCCCTTCTTCTCCGAAATTGTACCTATTTACCACCATAACATTTGTAAAATCTGTTTTAGACTGGATGTTTTTAGTTGAATTTGGTCTCTAATACACCTTCAGGCCACGCAAAGCAAAATTGGTACAATATTGGAGAAAACGAGAAAATTCACAAAAAAAAGTTAAAAAAAATTGGGGAGTCGGGGATTTTTTTTGGCCAACTTGTATTCTCCAAGTGGGCCCCCGAACACGCTAATTTGGTTTGTCGGTCCCGCTACCAAACATCCTGTATATTAAGTAATAATAAAGCATCATCCTCGTTTGAGCACTCTCATTTATTTCTGCGCTTATTTCGTTGCAAAGTCCTACCGCGTTTGAGGTCTCAGCTTAAACTGACCGTGCCGTGTTGTGGTGGAGCAATGGATTACCTTCCGTTGATGAATGAACTCTACCTAACATTAGTGATATTAGTCCTGCACTAATGAACCGAGCTTTCTGCCATGATTGATGGTGCAGGTACACATGTCAAGTGCGCGCCGTATTTCAGAATATTAAGATAAATCGGGTGATGTGGTTAGGGGTTGATTTGAGGTATTTATATATAATCATTATCCTGCGGTCCTCTACAGGCATATGTGTATTGCAATTCTAGTAAAATAGAACAGTTAAAATAAATCAATTTTAAATGCATTAAATCATGTCTATTTTTTATTATTTTTATCCTGATCTATCGAACCGTTCATTTCGAACAGAGTCACGTGTAGAAAGTTGTCTGTTTTAGAGTAATAATAATAATAATAATAATAATTACCGCAGGGGCGGCTTTGTGGCGAGCCGTCGGTGAGTGGCGACACCGTGGACCCTGATTCTCCCTGGGGCTAAATGAGACCCCTGACCCCCGGCTTGCCTTTATTGGCTGTCTGGGGGTGGAGACGCAAGAGCAAGTAACAAAAAGCTCCAAGGGTGGAAGTGTTAAAGGGCATAACGCCGGTAGTAGCGCTCTAGTGAAACCGCAGCACACCTCTCGACACCCTTTAGCCATCCACACCAACGTTGCCCCTTTTGTCACCATTGATGGTGGCTCCTATGGGGGGCCCGTTTAGTGGGTGGCAAGTCACCACCTGCCTAAATATTTTAAATGAGACTGAAATTGGCAGGTGCCGTAGTCTCGTCCATAGCCTACTATTACCCTTATCATTAATAAGATCATACCAATAGCCTTGCCATTTTACCCATTTTTATAATAGATATACCATGTAACCATCCATCCAAAATGTTTCTGTTTTTATACTACATTGTATTTTTATACCAAACGGGCCTCTAAGTGTTGGCTACAGCCCCACTTATGCCTATGTAAAGGGCCGGGTTAAACCCGTGAAATTTTTTGAATAAAAATAATAATAATAATAGATTACTCTTATGTTTAGTAATTATAAAAATTTTAACGTGCATTTTAATTACTTTAACCTTCCTTTTTTCATCATTAAATGTCTATTTTAGCTCAAATTATTTCTTTTTCTCGCGGTCATGGTATAAAGTATAGCATGCAACTCTTGCATAAAACGGATTTATATCGAGGGCCATGTTAATCACTCGCATCGTTTCAGCAAACGGCCTTATAGCAAAAAGCCTCGACCAACATCTTAAGAGGCTCTCGCTAGACGGTTGGATCAAGAGCCAGATACAGAAGGCAGTACTCCTTGACACGGCACGTATTATCAGGAGGTTCCTCAGTCTGCAGCCCTAACCACCGGTAGTTTGGGTCATGCTCCACTGCCGATGGCAATCTAGGATTAGGTTTTTTATAATGTTTTTATTTTATATAGAAATATTGTAAAAAATGTAATTTTAAGAAAAAGAAATAAATAATGTGAATAATAATAATAACTCCCTGGGGCTAAATAAGACCCCTGACCCCCGGCTTGCCTTAATTGGCCGTCTGGGGGTGGAGACGCAAGAGCAAGTAACAAAAAGCTCCAAGGGTGGAAGTGTTAAAGGGCATAACGCCGGTAGTAGCGCTTCAGTGAAACCGCAGCACACCTCTCGACACCCTTTAGCCAGCCACACCAACGTTGCCCTTTCTGTCACCATTCATGGTGGCCTTTATGGGGGGCCCGTTTAGTGGGTGGCAAGTCACCATCTGCCCAAAAATTTAAAATGAGACTGAATTTGGCAGGTGCCGTAGTCTCTTCCATAGCCCACTATCTTTTTATCACTAATAAAATCATTTCAATAGCCTTGTCATTTTACCCATTTATATAATAGATTTATCATGTCACCATCCATCCAAAAGTTTCTGGTTTTTTTTATACTACTTTGTATTTTTTATACCAAACAGGCCTCTAAGTGTTGGCTACAGCCCCACTTATGCCTTTGTAAAGGACCGGAAATCCGTGATTTATTTTGAATAAAAGGAATAATAATAATATTTTATTCATTTAAACATAGTTTCATAGTTACATTAAGGTTACTTATAAATTAACATGCAAGGTGGAACAAATAAGGTGGAGAAGTAATAAATACATAGTTCAGATGTTCTCGTAAAAATGAGTAGTAAGTTGTAACGTTAGTGTCGTCCTAGTCCTCACGGTAGGATACCCTGAGTCTGTGAGGGCTTAGTTTACTTCTAGAGGGTTTAAGAATTGACGTGCAACAATCGCTGTATTATTTGTAGATGGTGTTTTTTTGTGTGTTGTTATATACATGTGTCTTGCTGGGCTCATGTTATAGTACGTCTTATATATATTAGGCTTTCGTTTGTTGTGGAAGGTGAAATACTGTGAATAAGATTTAGATTGGGTGGTTAGTGAACATGTAGTATCTTTGAATTACTGTAGCTTTAGTTAGAACTAAAGATTACTGCAGTACAGGATGTTTAGGAGGACATGTTACTGCTGCTATATATTTATTCTAAGCAGTTTTTCTGTGCTAGTATAGTCTAGTGAAAGTAGGTAGTCTTTTATTTTCTTTTTACAAACATGTTTCGTGTCCTTGATAATATTTAGTTTCTTGTTCAGTTGTTTATATATGTATGTTCCCAGATAATTATAACACCTTTGTCCAAATCTTCTTCTTGTCTGTATTGTATTCCATTTATGATTCCGTCTAGATTTAGTTATTGATAAATTATCTGCAGTGGGTAACAGGGCAGTTTTATGGAAGCGTAATGCACTTGCTAAAATGTACAGCTGTCGGACCGTTAGTTCATTAATTTCCCTGTATAGCATGTCAGTTGGGTACTGAAAGGGTTTCTTATGTGCTACTTTGAGAACAGCACGCTGTGCACGTTCTGTTTGCATAAGGTGTGTTGCATAAGCGGCGCCCCATGAGGTAATGCAGTAATTGATAAGCGATTTGCACAGGGCCGAGTAAACCATACCTATAGTTCTGAGGTCTGCTACTGCTCTGAGCCTTTTAAATATATGCAAAAGCTTCCTTAAACGACCACTTAAGGTACTTATTTGTTTAGTCCAAGATAGGAGCTCGTCTATGTAGATGCCCAAATATTTAATATCTCTGACTTGTTTTAGGACCGGACATATTGTAGTGTTGCATTGGTGTTGGAAGTTAGGATTACAAGTGTGTAGCTGACACATGGTGGTTTGCTGGGTGCAGTACGGGTAGATATACGAAATGCTATAATTTTTGTCTTATCAACGTTTAACGTCAGCAAGTTTAGTTCCAACCATTCAACAATTTGACGTAAGCCATCATTGGTGACTCTGGACACCGCATCCCAACTATTTTCATGAAATATAATAGCCGTGTCGTCAGCGAAGGCAAACATTTTAGCATTGGTGATACTCAATTGACAAAGGTCGTTAAGGTATGCCAGAAAAAGTGACGGACCGAGCACGCTGCCTTGAGGAACTCCGAAACGCAGTTTTTGGTAGTCACTCAAGTAGTCGTTCACTTTTACACGCTGTCTTCGGTCCGTAAGATACGACCGGAACCATTCCAGCACAGTACCACGGACACCCATGCACTCCAGCTTTTTTAAAAGTGTAGGTCGGGAGACGGTGTCAAAAGCCTTCGCTAGATCCAGGAAGACGCCAATACATCTCTGTCGTGTCTAGTTTACCAGCTACATAGTCAACTAAGGAAGTAACGGCATCCTCCGTAGATCTGCTGGCACGAAAACCAAATTGGTTGGGAAAAAGAATGCATTCCTTTTCAAGAAAGCTCATAAAACTCTTATTGACAACTCGCTCCAAAATCTTCGAAAGAGTAGATAGCATGAAATTGGTCGGAAATTTGATGGCGACTCTGTATCTCCCGCTTTATGTATAGGGCATACATTTGCAGCTTTCAGGGAATCTGGAAAGATACCTGCTTCCATACTTAAGTTGGAGTAAGAGTTATGGAACTTATTTGTTATTAGCTGAACCACCAGTGGCTTCGGTCGGTTAGGCTTACTGTAGTGGTGGATGTGCTGTTTAAGTGAGTTTAGGTTCGGATATATATCTACTTTTGAAATAATAAAAACATTTAAAAGTTTAAACGTTAAAGCAACAGAGGATTTATGGGGATTATCCGTAAAAATGCTAGAGTCAATAATAGAAGTTATAGCGCCACAATTGATGATCACATTTAATTTATGTATTGATAGAGGTACATTTCCTGACCTAATGAAAATGAGTAAAATCACCCATATTTTTAAATCAGGTAGTAAGGCCGACCCCTCAAATTATAGACAGGTCTCTGTGCTTCCGGCTTTGAGCAAAATATTCGAAAAGATAATGCTTCAACAACTCTTGTCTCATTTTAATGAACATAGGATTTTACACGAAAATCAGTTCGGTTTCACGAAAAGCAGATCAACAACAGATGCAGGAGTCCAGTTAGTCAAGCATGTGCTGGAGGCTTGGGAGAGCTCACAGGATGCCATTGGCGTATTTTGTGATCTCTCCAAAGCTTTCGACTGTGTAGAGCACCGCACTCTAATTTATAAGCTACACCACTATGGAATTCGTGGAGCTGCTCTGAATCTTGTAGAATCATACTTATCTGATAGGCAGCAAAAAGTTGGCATTAATGGCGTGACATCTTCTGGATCTTTGGTCAGAATGGGGGTTCCACAGGGGTCGATCTTGGGTCCGTTCTTATTCTTAGCATATATCAATGACTTACCACATATGGTTGAGGGCCTTGCTGACATAGTTCTTTTTGCGGATGATACTTCTCTGATTTTTAAAGTAGATAGGAAAGATAGAGAACTAGTTCAAGTCAACAACGCGTTAACTATTGTTTCAAATTGGTTCGCCGCAAACAACCTGCTTCTCAACGCAAAGAAAACGAAATGTTTAAAATTTTCCATGCCTAATGTAAGACATATAGAGCCAAATGTATTACTCGACGGAAATAAATTGAAAATTGACAAGGCAATAGTCTTTCTAGGTATTAGCATAGACTCTAAATTACAATGGGGTCCTCATATTGATGCACTATCTGGAAGACTGAGCTCAGCTGCATATGCGGTTCATAAAATTAGGCAATTGACAGATATAGCTACTGCTCGACTGGTCTACTTTGCTTACTTCCACAGCATAATGTCATATGGTATCCTGCTGTGGGGGTCAGCGGCGGACATAGAGACAGTTTTTATATTGCAAAAGCGGGCAGTTCGAGCCATCTACGAAATGGGTCCCCGCGAATCCTTAAGACAAATGTTCAAAGAAATTAATATATTAACTCTTCCATCTTTGTATATCCTAGAAAATATAATGTACGTTCGTAAAAATATAAAGAAGTTTAGAATAAATAGTGATATGCATAATATTAATACTAGAAATAAGGATAGGATAGCTGTATCTAAATTTAGACTCACGAAAACTAAAAATAAGTCCTTCTTAGGAAATTGTGTACGTTTCTATAATAAAATCCCGAAAGACATTACTGAGCTCACTGAAGGGAAATTCAAGTTACGTGTCAAAAATATACTAATGAAAAAAGCCTATTATAAATTGAGTCACTACTTAGAAGACAAAGATGCCTGGAAGCTTTCCACTTCTGCCTAATAGCCAACTATTGAATAATTTTTTTATTTTAATACTACTCATATGTAACCTCAATGTACAAAGACTTGAAAAAATAATGGCCCACGAGTTTCTTGCTGCTTCTTCTCGGCGGTGGTTCTTTTCCGAAGACAGCGGTAGAATCATTTAAAAATTTTGACGTTCATAAGAGTGTCTATGATGCCTAAACTGAATAAATAATTTTTGAATTTTGAATACTGAATTTTGAATAAGAAACCTCGAGGTCCTGGGTTCGATTTGCGGGTTGAACAGTTATCGAGTTTTTCTGAGAATTTTCAATAACAGTCCGGGGACTGGAACAGTGCCTCGTAGATGGTAATAGGCTCGCCCCCTATTGCATGAGGCCAAAAACATATATGACAAAACGTAGGCGTACAAAACACCGTTGCTTACAAGGGGTAAGCTACGGTGTTTTGAACGCCTGAACGAGGTGATTTAGGCAAAATCGCTTTACTACAGTCGGCTGAACAACAAAGATGGATGATATGCCGACTCTATCGCCGAGCACGTCTAGTGTATCGACCTGTCAAAATCATTGCGTGCTTTTGATTAAGCTACCAGAAACTGACACATCTTTGACAAACCTCTATTGAGAGAAAATAAGTCATCATTACGATCTTGGGGTAGGCGCAGATTTTGTTATTCTGTCTATGTTGTGCCCAAGAATATTAGGCTGTTTCACCTGCGTGGTAATAAATGGTGATGATGATAATGAAAATTAGCCTATGTGCTATTCCTGACTATAATCTATCTCTGTGCCAAATTTCAACCAGATCTGCTCAGTCGTTCTGCTGTGATTGAGTAACAAACATCCATGTATCCATCCACCTACCCATCCAAACTTTCACATTTATAATATTAGTAGGATGTACCGTCTGTATTCCAATCGTTCCCAATGCATGTAGTAGTCACTGAGAGTCTCCAGAGCTCTTGAGTAAATTAGATTTTAGCTACTCTTATGTTATATACTTGCTAGTGATAAGAGGGATAATTGTATTTCTGATAGTAACATGTTTTTTAAGCTGAACAATCCACACAACACTATCTAGCCCCAAAGTAAGCTAATCAAAGCTTGTGTTATGGGTACTACATAACTGATATCTAGTACCCATAACACATAAATAACATAAATACATTACACACATAGATATTTTTTTATTATACATAGAAATTGTCAGGGTTAGTCGTCCGTTGGTCTGGGTCCAACGGACACCTAACCCTGACAATTACAATTCTAGACTAAAATTATGAACAGGTAAAGTTTGTTGTTCACTGTGTAGGCCTCTTGTACCAGAGGTCGACTTGGTTAGTGCCACTATCGTCGCACATATTCTACTGCGAAGCAATAGTCTGCAGGCATTATTGGGTTACGGTTTGAAGGGCACTCTAGCAAGTGAAATATTGACCTGATTCTAAGAATTCTTTCAGTTGTAAACAGCTACATTATCTGTGAGTGCTATAGGCTACTTTTTGTTTTTTCACCTGTGGCTATGCTCGCGAAAAGTTTGACGCACTTCACTCTGTTTTGGTTGACCGAGTTTTAACGAGATTTGGATTATAGATACGCGTATACTGCGTATACTTTTCTGCTGATACTTCGCGTGTGAAGCGTTAAGTAGAAGTTGCTGGACTTGCTGGTCTGCCTTGAAGGAGATGAGGTGAGGTAGTAAAAGTAAAAAGCAGAATCTTTAAACATCTAAAGATAAGTAAGGAAACAGATCTATGAAAAAAATGTTCCGCAAAGGAACAGGAAAATAATGTGAATCAAATATACGTCATAAATATTACTCTTTTTCCGCCAAAAATCCTTAAAAGTTACAATTAAATAAACTTTAACGTCTAAACTCGATTAATTTCCAGCAATAATACTATATTTAAAAAAAAATAGATTAGAATAATTAGATTAAAAAAAATTAAATTGTATTAGTAAAATTAAAGCATCGTCGTATTATATCGCCAAAACTGATCACCAAATTCGAACCTCACTTAAAGCATCGTAAATTATTTTAAAACTATAATTGGACCGTGCCTTAATATACAGTATCAGCCGACGCACTTCACAACTTCAAGCTTATATTACAGATAATAGGTATATGAATAAACATCGAATTTAAAACATACATCAAATAACCTTTATTATCAAAAAACTATCGGGTGCATTATTATAAATTAAATATTAGCATACTAGCATCATCATCAAAAAAATAGTAAAAAGTTTTGATGTAATAATAAGTTCATGGAGTCTTTAATTTAAAGCTTCAAAGAGCAGACTGGATATATTAGACCACCGCAACGTAAAGTACGTTGAAGTAACTCCTACACTTAAGCGACACCTAACTACTTACATAGTTTCCAAGCATCTTGGCGGTCTGCCCGCTATGACCACACAATTAAGACTTGGAATTACCTATTCTTCTTACGTTCACGCTACACTGTGTTTACTTAGATTTAATACTCACATTTACAGAGATAAAGTTATAGGTATTATGTAAATGAAAATTATGTTTTAATATTTGCAAATAAACATACATATATATCTACATCAGCATATTAAGTGGAAACTTTGAGAGTTTCTTTCATATTGAAAGTAGGCTGTTGATGTAGATAGGTACTGATTAATCTGATCCAAGTCAAGACATGCTTTGTAGAGAGTCCCGTGTATCTTGTATCTCCATTACTCGGAAAGTTACAGCAGTATGATTGTAATAATATTGGGAGTTTATTTTTACATATTCAATTTCTACAAAAAATATCAACGTTCTTATTTTCTAAAGCCACTTTGGCCATAATTCAAACTATCTCTAGAAAAGCCGTGAATGAAACAAAGTCTTCATTTTAATAGTAAATATGTTAGAGACACTTTAAGAGTTAAATTTCTTGTTGCATTCAGGCTGCCTATATTTCGCGCTAGGTCTAGGATAGCCTACTATATAGATACTAATTACCTAGTATATAGATACTAATTAATTCTATTATCTATTTCAATTCTGATTCAAATCAAGATATTATGCTCAGTATGGGATTTCGTGCTTTTACCTAGTTTTGTTTGTACTACTTGGAAACCTTATATAGGTTTCCGAGTATGATAATTTTAACTAAAATGTATCTATGTATATGAGAAATGTTCGTTTCTTGACCAGCTTTGGCAGGGTTGTAATTTAAAACATTTACGAGAAGCAGTCTTAATTTCAATAGCCTCATTCAATGCAAAAACCACCTAAAGAGGTGGAACAGTAATTAGAAATCTAAATACGAGTACATTACTACGGCCATTTGTTTCCTCTTATGAAATCGGGACATATAACAAAAACTTTAATCACAACATACTGAGTTAATTATACTCTACGTGCAAGCGTTCCTTTATAGAGAGACGTCGGGCAAATAGACGGAGAGAGAGAATATAGTAATAATAATATAACATATATCAATAAGGTCTGAAGTACAAACTCCTCTTTATTACAAAGAAAATCATCCGGCATTTATTTTTAATTAACCTAAACACAAATAATGTAAGTTTTGATATAAATATAGTGAGTTTAGAAATACAATTAACTAGAATTTTATTATAGGAAATAAGATTTAATTTGCACTGAAACCAAATATCCAAAATCTACCGAGGCACTAAAACTCCAAATAACTTTGCTTACAATGTAATTAGCCATTCTTATTAATTAATTAATTTTCAAATAAACTCAGTGATCACCAACATATTTAAATACGTTGTTCATCCTAGCACATGATGTAATTTAATAATATTTACGGCCCTTTGTCAGTGCTGGTGTCCCGTCAGTTTTAGAACCAAACGTACTGATGCAGGACGAAGGCAAGAGCCCAGATGGGATGACTATCGTCCCGTGGAAGATAGGATAGCCCTTGGTTTAGGATGCTACATGTGTGTACAGACTGGCACTGTCTCATCTCCCCGGGACAATTGATCAGCCTGGCGCTGCTGCGATTAAAGCGGAATACCCCAAACGTCATACATATGTGTATTTAGACAGATCGGGGTCGAGACTTTAGGCCTGTGGGGGCCGTCCGCCATAAACTTGTATAGGGTTCTGGCCAAACGTTTGGTTGAGGCTATGAGTGATCGAATTGCTGGCGCCTACTTTGGTCAAAAAGTATTGCCACACTGGATGGGAATGCTACATTTTTGACAATTCTGCCAGCATTTTGGCTTCTTTTTCCTCCACCATGGGCTTACAGATTAGTTTATATTGTTTTTATTTTTCTATTTTCTAAATAATGCTGGAAAAATAGTATCAAACCTAATATATACATACCCACATTTATCGAGCATACTAGGTATAGATATACCTAATATGCCGCCGCGTAAGCTAACCTATAGATAGGAATCACATACTACAATGAAATAAATGCATTAATATGTTAATTTATAGTCTACAACAGATTTCGACTATTGACATTGGGATAACAGCGGCCAATAATTGTATTGGCTCGCGTATACTGACGCACATAACTATGTTTCATTTTGTGATAAATGGGTACAGCGGCATATCAAATTGTATGATACATACAGATAATTGGATTCAAACTGATTAAATATACTATGTATGTTAGCATAAATGGTGCGTGTTGCACATAATGTGCCTTCAATCGTGTCAAGTCCCAATCGTGACATCTGAAAATAATCCCACGCGACGGGAAAGTTCGTGCGTGTCAAATATATATAGTATTAAAGTTATCAAATTGCAATCTCACTTACTCTACTTACTTACTCACTTACTCAGAGTTCCCGAGTTCAGTTTTTATGGAACTCTTTAATTACCCGGGATCAAAGTATCTTATATGTTGAGCATGGATATAAGCCACCACCATACAAAATTTCATTTAAATCGGTCCAGTTGTTTCGAAATTAGCCCGTACAAACAGATAGACAAACAGAGAGTTTACTTTTCCAAACAAAAGTTTGGAAAAGAAAATTAGTTCGATTTCACTCCTTATACATCCCCTTGACTCGGTTTTTAGCATTTTTTCATTGTACAGAAATTCGACTTCTACAGTTTTATTATATGTAGTAATAAATATTTAGTGATACTACCGCTTGAAAAATATATTTAAAATAAATTTTTGGGGATACTATCGCCTCAGACAAAATTAAAAAGTCAAGACAGAATGTTGTAAACAGAGAAGTGATGTCGGTTTTATAAACTAAATGTACGTGACTCGGCACTATCATGATAATTAAAATTAAATTAAAGTTATTAAAAATGTATCAATAAATAATAAATTAAAATTAAATGATAATTAATACTTTACATGTTGCTTCCACGCGCCGCAATAGTTCTACTGACGAGTCAAGGCGTACTGTCGTTGTAGGTTTTGTATGTAAATATGTATGGACACGGTGAGGCGTAGTTTTACACGGCCTCACTTCTCTGTTCACAACATTCTGTCTTGACTTTTATATTTTGTCTGAGACTACCGCAGGAAAAATGCTTATGGCGGAGATGCAATGTGCACCGCCTATCCCTTCCGCATAAAATGCAAGTAGGAAGTCACTCATCAAAAGTCTTCGACAAGTGTTTCGCCTTAACACGAGACATCCTTAGGAGCGTTGACTCGCACTAGAACAAGCTGAACGGTCAGTATAAAAATCTTAAAATATCATTTTCACATGGATTTCCGAAAAGTAAATACACTTATTATGGGTATAATCTATGTCCATTTCAACTTTCACTTTATCTTGTAAATCTCAGAAGAAATAAGAAACGTATTTGACTGACGCACAAAAAGTTTAAGAATTTATACAAGTGTGATGGTTATCATCAGAAATAATATCTAAAATAAATATATAAAAAATATTACCTTCGAGATACTTACAATAAATATAATGTTGTAACTCTAGTAAATAAATTTAATAAGTAAATATAATAACTTTCTCATCCTCAATCATACTTTCAAGGTAACACTTTTACAAATTATTTTTTGCCCAAAATGGAAATGAAAAGCCATAAAACTTTGACCAAACTATCCGTATGTCAGCACTACATGCGAATTGATAGTCAACGGCTCTAGTATAGGGGTTGACAAATGACGTCCGAATATGAGGCCAGTGCCGGACAATGATAATGTCGCCAGTTACAAATGGCGGGCCACTGCAGCGAATGGCGACCGCCGCGCCGTGATTTGAGGATTACGATATATTATTGCCTAACACTATCGCAATGGACGACAGCTACGATGATGGGATTCACACACGGCACAGTAACTCGTATAGGAATCATAGCTACAGACACGTAGCGAGTCTCCCACGTAACGTGTTATAAAGTCTGTTTATATAACACTTATTCAAGTATGTAGTGATGCGAAATTTTGTGAGAGAATAAATAAAAGACGTCACGCTGATATGACGCAATAGGTTTCTGGAATAGGCTTTTTTACGCGTAAATAAAACGAAAATTCAAACTATTCCCGTGAATCAATGGGGCAAGACTCAAATAGTTGTAGATCCTACTGATATTGTAAATGCAAAAGTTTGTGAGTATGGATGTATGGATGTTTGTTACTCTTTCACCCTAAACCGCGGTGCCAATTTTGTTGAAATTTGGAATGCAGGTAGATGAGGCGCTGGATTAACATCATCATCATCATTATCATTCGGAAGACGTCCACTGCTGAACATAGGCCTCCCCCATAGAACGCCACTTGGACCGGCTACTCGCTTCCTGCATCCAGCGATTCCCCGCGGTTTTTATGAGGTCGTCGGTCCACCTAGCGGGGGGCTGGCCTACACTACGCCTTCCGGTGCGTGGTCGCCACTCGAGAACCTTTCTTCCCCATCGGTTATCAGTTCTGCGAGCGATGTGGCCTGCCCATTGCCACTTCAACTTGCTAATTTTGAGAGCTATGTCGGTGACCTTAGTTCTCCTACGGATCTCCTCATTTCGGATCTTATCACGTAGGAAAACCCCAAGCATAGCCCTCTCCATTGCTCGTTGAGCGACTTCAAGTTTGTTAATGTGGCCCACGGTAAGGGACCACGTCTCAGTGCCATAAGTCATCACTGGCAACACACACTGGTTGAAAACCTTAGTTTTCAGGCTCTGAGGTCAGGCTCAGGGACGAAAAGATGGATCGAAGCTTCCCGAACGCTGCCCATCCGAGCTGGATTCTTCGTGCGACCTCCTTGTCGAAGTTGGACCTACCTAATTGGACAGTCTGTCCCAGGTAGACGTACTCGTCTACAACTTCGAGTGTATCGTTTCCAACAATTACCGGTATAGGTGGAACATGGACATTGGACATGATTTTCGTCTTATCCATGTTCATCTTAAGACCAACCTGTTGGGAAACTCTACTGAGGTCGTTGAGCATGGTGCCGATATCCTCGAGCGACTCCGCCATTATAACTATATCATCGGCAAAACGAAGGTTAGTGATGTGGATTAACATATAGGTAGGAATATAAATATATATTATATAAAATATTAATATAATATATTATATATTTAATATAATATATTATATATTTAATATAATATATTAATATAATATATTAACATATACTTTTCATCATCATCATCATCCATCCACCTCTCACGTGTGAAAAAATATTCTTGGGCACAGTATATAAAAAAAAACAAGATCTCCGCCTACTTCAAGATCGTAATGATAACGGCTCTGTCAAAGTTTGTGCCAGTTTGTAATAGCTTAGTCAAAATCACCCTATCATTTTGACAGCTCGATATACTAGACGTGCTTGACGAAGTCAAGGGTGATGTAACACAAATACCGTCAAGGGTGAAGAAATGTAATGACAGTATTTTTCCATGGTGATTAGTTTATCTTTTATGTACGTAGGTACTGTATTTTATTATTAGTGTTTACTGATTGATTCACTAAGTATTTAAATTTACTCTATATCTATTTATTACTATTATAGCAATTGCGTTTGACCATGTAAATATTTTAAGACATATTAGTATAAAGATAGAAGTCTAGGAAAAAATAAAAAGAACTACTCGAAGTACTAATCCTGCGCAGACGAAGTGGCGGGCAAAAGCTAGTATATACTAGTTAAGATAGATAGATAATAGTTGCCATACTGTGTACCCTATGTAAGCCTGTAGTAGTCGCTATGTTTTGCTCTTCAATTTCTGCAATCTGAAAAATAAAAAATATAAAAAAATCTACACCTCTGGATAACCTACGCCCTACGATATTTATTCGTCCATGCAACTGTCACGGGCATATGCGATGCATATCAGAAACAGTAATCACTTGCCTCGTTAAATGGTAGTACGAGTAAAAAAATGCATCTGCCACGTTCCGTATCTGTGGATATAAACAGTACCTCACTAATCTGTCTAACATAGCTCTTCATTATAGTCAGTGGATAATAAACCTTAATAACGGTAGTGAAAGGTCAGTTCAGTTGTAAATTTCAAGTTTCCAGTTGAGTTCTTGCTAGCAAATGCGATTCGAATTTTGGTAGCGCGTTGAACGGGTGAAGTCATTAGATAACAAGCTCGAAATTTGGTTAACTGGACGTGGGATTATAAATAGGACCTTTCAGTAGATATAGTTGCGTAGAACAGCTGTTGACAGATCGTCTTCATTTGTGAAATATTATAGTCTCTAGTTTAACATTACTACATTAGAAATACCAATGGAAACAAAACAAAATTACAATGTTTAAGTCTAAGCGGGCGATAGGCCTTTAAATATAAATAATCATAATCAGCCCATTTTGTTTCCACTGCTGGGACTCGAGCCTTCCTCTCAGAGAGAGGAGTTGGGCCATAATCCACCACGCTAAATTAGTGTTCAACCCATGTCCAAGTTTTCAGGCCGCCCGAAGGCCCTCGACATAGCCTTACGACTATTGTCCTAAGACAAACAACCGGGACCGACGGCTTAACGTGCCCTCCGAAGCACGGAAGCGCTCAGTTGAATATTGCCACTAGCGGTCACCCATCCAAGTCCTGACCGCAGCAAGTGTTGCTTAACTTCTTGATCGGTTAATAACGTCAAATCAAGCTCCGCTACGAGCGCTTCGTATATATATATATATATATATATATATATATATATATATATATATATATATATATATATATATAAAATAAATATAAAAGTAGCTAAATCATCTCTATCTTTACTCGTACTTCTAAACGCTATTTAAATTACAATAAAGTCAATAAGTACTGTGGAATATTTGCCATGAGCATTTACTAATTGACATAAATTAAGCAAATCCTCACGTAACGTTGCTAATAATAAATTCATGTTGAATGGTATTTTGTGTAAGTACTGTTTTATTAAAATAATGCCGACGTATGGTACAGACATTCATACAAACTCTATCACATTAGACAGTCGATTCAATAAACTCTGTGAAGAGGTTGCATAACATTACATAACTACATAACACAACATGTTTTTGTGTGTGTAATATTGTATAAGTGCATGATGAATGAATAAATCCAACCATCACATGTACACCATCTGCAAGAGATGGGTTTACCTAATGATATACACTACCAACTAATCATCATCATCATCCGCCATTATTAGTCCATTGCTGGACATATGCCTCTCCTAGTGCACGTCACTGAACCCAATTTTTGGCTTTTCTCATCCAGCTGCTACTAGCCACTTTGCGTATATCGTCACCAGAGGAAGTCCTACATTACATTTGCCGAGTCACGGTCTCCACTCGAAAACACGTATACTCAGCGGTTATCTGTTCTTCGGCTAATACGAGTATGACCAGCCCACTGCCATTTCAGTTTACTAATTCTATTGGCTATGTCGGTTACCTTGGTTATCTGTTGGTTTACTTATTTATATTACGATCCTTAAGAGAAACTCCAAGCACAACCTTCAATCGGTGGATTAGTCGTATGAGCCGTGAGTGTACAAGTCTCAGCTCCGTATAGCATAACGGGTAGGTACTACTAATCGAATTTCACTTTATTTTACACATTAGACTAGTTACAGTTAGACATCTTTTTAAACTCTAATTTAACTTAAAAACTATTTAAAAACGAGTGCAAGTAAGCGTACGTTGGAATCAATAAAGTTGATGCCCCATCTTGGGACAGATATGACATAGGATTCATCATCATCATCATCATCTCAGCCGTAGGACGTCCACTGCTGAACATAGGCCTCCCCCATGATTTTCCAAAAGGACCGGTTGGAAGCGGCCTGCATCCAACGTCGTCCTGCGACCTTCATCAGGTCGTCTGTCCACCGTGTCGGTGGACGACCTACGCTGCGCTTGCCGGTCCGTGGTCTCCACTCCAGAACCTTTCGGCCCCATCGGCCATCTGTTCTGCGTGCTATGTGCCCTGCCCACTGCCACTTCAACTGGCTAATCTTCTGGGCTATGTCGGTGAATTTCGTTCTTCTACGGATCTCCTCATTTCTGATTCGATCACGTAGAGAAACCCCGAGCATAGCCCTCTCCATAGCTCGTTGTGCGACTTTGACATAGGATTAAGTATAATTAATTCACTCTCTTTATTGTATTCTACTCGTCAAGCCCTTCGTTGTTATATATGAATATGGTTGTATCAGTGATCCTCTGTTAGTACTCGCCTTAAAAATCGTTGGGTATTATGAGTTTGTTATCTTGGAACTTGACTTTGTCAGAATAATACTTTCCTAAAGTATCAAAAAAGAAGACGATTGGGGCTGTAAAACTAAAAAGCAAAAAAAAACAAAACGTAACAAAACAGCCTTAGGCATATTCATAGCGAAGTCCATTAATTAAATATTTACTTAATTGGAAGATATCACCAATAAAAAACAAAATCCGTGGTTTCAAAAGCTTTAAAAAATTGCTTACACCATGGAAAGCAAAACATTAACATAGTCCTATTAATACGTAACTGTGTGTTTGTGTCAAGAACGGATCTGAGAGCTCACTCCAGATTTGTGTTATTAGAATATGCATAGACACTGCACGCATTTATAAATACTGTAGATTTTTTTTTGAAATCAAGAACTGATTTTCGTAATACCTATAATAATGAAATGTAATGGAATACAAAAATAAAAGAGACTAGTGAGACCATAAAATTTATTAATTTGTTGCTGTTTCTAGGTCAAAATACTACTAATAAAACAAGCTCTATTGTTAGTGAATCACATTATTATTAATAAGTGGTACATTGAAAAAAGCCTTGTACAAATCCAGAAATGGAATTACTAACAAATTATAAGAAACTGTTTCCGTAATATTGCCATTTCGAATATTCAATCGCAAACAGCGCTGGCACAGTCGCATTATTTGCTTTCACTACAGAGGTTTAGCGGTATTATTTAGCATTTGGGTACAGAGCATGCAGTAGTTACTACGCAAATAAAGCGAACATTTCCGAGAGTATATGCAGTGTTTGTCGAAAAGTCGTTAACGAAAGCTCATTCGGGTGTTGCCCGCAGCAAACCAAACTTTTCCCACCACAAAGAGACTGCGCTGCAACATTTTCAGTTAGGGACTTTTATCTGTGGAAATTGTTAGTTTTAACTAGCGGTTACACTGACATGTAACATACTGCCGACTAATTAATTTAAAGTGCCTTATTTTTTTAAGACATACCTATATTTTATTTAATAGAAAATTTTATTTATTTACAAGGTATTAAAAATTAAATAAAAAATAATAATAATAACTATTTAATCTATAAGCCCCATAGTGGGGGGAAAAGTGGACAAAACACCTCATTGTATTAACAACTACGTACATCCAATAAAGTCCGTGAAAGATAATTAAAAAGCAGAGTTTGCATTGCATTAAATCATAATTTCGATGTAAGTTATTTAATACCGCCGGTAGGTGGCAGGTATAACGTATTTTTACATGTCAATAAGTGACGTAACAAGCACGTTGCCCGAATAGATGTTAAGGCGGAAAATTTTGCCTATAACAGATGTATTTCGTCAGTTGGCGAACTTCACTGCGCCTATCAGATTGAAATATTAAGTTATTTAGTCTAACGTCACTGCAATTTCACCAGTAAACATACACTTCAAACCAGCCGTGCGGTTCTCTAAAGATTCGTCGATGTGCTCGTCAACGAGTTCACCGATGTTAAAAACTGTATGAGATATCGCCCTTGTAAATAAGGTTGTTTTTCCAAAGTTTCTTGTCATCTCGTCATTTGTCTAACGGCACGGCAGAATATTATAATGTGAACATTACTGCATACCAATAGAAATAGGTTCGTTTGCTTTCCCGGACGAACTCATTCATAAAGAGTTCTACTGCATATATATATATAATTATGTTAATTTAGTAAACTTGTTTAATACCGAATTTCCGATGCCATGAAATAAACTAATAAAGTTGCTGCGAACGCTTTGGTTGCACTACGAACGATTCAGTTTCGGTACGAAATGTTTTTCAGAAGACGCATTTTTATGTATCATGATTAATGTAGAACCAGCAAGGCTATTATGTATCTTATAATTGCAAACAAATATTGATTGAAATCTAAAAAAAATGTCGGTGAGTATCGATATGCATAAAATCTCGTAAGATCATATTAAACTAGTTTTTGCAAACATTAGATAACATGGCGGCTCCAATGATAACCCAACGCCTCGACTGTCTGAAGCTTTATATAAAAAATGCTTGATTCATACAGAACAGAATTATTTCCAACTACTAGTGGCAATTGCATACCATTAAAAAAATACCGATACTGAACTGCACATCTGAATCTGATCTGCTAGAACAAATGTAACAAGTACCGAAACTGAAGATAGTGTTGATATTTGGCATGATAATGAGAGTCTGGAAGAATTATATATTGGTTTAGAATCTGTTGAGTTATTACTGTTATAAGAAAATGTGATCGAGTACATTGTACGAATCGAGTGCACAATACTAGGCCAAAATATCATTCAGTATGCGAGCGTAATCCTTACCTTTTATCTTTGTGAGACAGACATCTGAATCTGATCTGCTAGAACAAATGTAACAAGTACCGAAACTGAAGATAGTGTTGATATTTGGCATGATAATGAGAGTCTGGAAGAATTATATATTGGTTTAGAATCTGTTGAGTTATTACTGTTATAAGAAAATGTGATCGAGTACATTGTACGAATCGAGTGCACAATACTAGGCCAAAATATCATTCAGTATGCGAGCGTAATCCTTACCTTTTATGTTTGTGAGGACCGTCTTCTATCTCTACCTTTCCCGCTTCTATTTATATATATTATATATGTAATTTGTATAATTTTTCAGCCCTCCTGTGGGATTTGGTGAGGACTTGAGCTGATACCCGTTTCTTTTGCAAAACTTTGCCAAGGAGAAACACCATAGTAACTTTTCATTGCGAAGGATCACCAGAATTATTCCGCTCTGCGCAGTCTGCACAACAGCAGCTATGTTGAACTCGGGTCTTTATCGGATAATAAAGCCTTGGCTAGATAGATAGATAGACAGATTAACTCTTTATTAAAATACTACAATTATATGTATTGTCATTACAAATAAAGAATTACGATACAATTGTATACAAAAATATTTTACTACAATTAAACGCTTAAAACGAATAGTGTCACAATACATTCCAGACAACCATTAGGACTAATATTGTTGTTTTTATTTAATGTATCACTTTTGTAATTGAATATAGTGCTAAAAATCAAAATGTTTCTACGTTTTACTTTCCCTGATGCAGAAATCCACCGATAATATACGGAATGGGTTAGAATTATCTGTGCCTTGTACGAGTATGTAGCTGCTAAAAATGTTTATTACTTGCCTCTATTGTTTACACAGTACAATATATTAATGAATAAGGATTCAGTAGGCATCGTTTATAACAATAGCGACTGACTCGTCATGGACAAAAAAATTAAGTGCAAAAAAACTCAGAAATGGTACCTGTGTAAGCAGTACTATAACTGTTTCTCACGTTTATGCAAATGCTTGGGTTGTTATTGTTTTTTTTTTTAATATCAACAGTCTTAATAATCGGTATCGATTGATGGTTTCCGCAACCTATAGGATTTTTTTTTGTATTAAATGTACATTACTAAGATTTCAAATAAGTATGCGATTTATTGTTATCTTTATCTTTAATCTGTTAGTCTAAGTTTGTAAGACAAAAAAACAGGTGCAATTTGAAAAATTTTAAACTGACTTCCATTCTATTACTTTGGTAAAAATTAGTAATTGGAGTGTAACTCAAAAACGACTGAACCGAATTTGATAAAATGTACATGGAACCACACGGGAAGCACCAACTTAAAACAAAAAAAGAATTTTGGATATCGGTTCACCCAATCGAAAGTTATGAGGTAACAAACATAAAAAAATACAGTCGAATTGAGTACCTCCTCCTTTTTGTTAGTCGGTAGAAAATAAGAGTTTGTAAACGACTTGACTGTCGTCTACTTCAGCTATGGAAGGAGAGAGGCTGTTCATTTACGCGGTAAAAATATTTAACACAATAATATTATGTACATTATAAATCTTTATACTCTCACTTTATACGCCACTCTTCAATATTGGCTGAAAATTAACTTATTTTCACTGTGAGGTCGTAGTTCCAATGAAACATACCCCTCAAAGAATGTTTCGCTTTGTTAGTGAAACAATTTAATTGTGAAACTCTAGAGCCTCGGATCAAGCAAATCAAATGGTCATTGAGTTCCCAATGGAATTCTTTGACTCAAATCATTACAATGATACCTTTGATAAAACAAGTCCTTCGGCATTCTATTGGAATCTCTTTAGAAGGTTTTGTCTTTTTACGTTGATTGAAATATCAATTGAAAGCTTAAATATATACTGTACAGTATCCAGTCTCCAGGACCAGTTCCGGTTTAAGGATTTATTGATAAAATTTAAAATATAAAATGTATGATCTCTCGGGGCTTATATATTTATTGTCTCGCAGTTTCTTGCACTCAGATGCAGTTAAATTCTAAATATCAAACCATATCTACCTATCTAAGTTTAAAAATACGCTATACCAACGCGTTTCGCAATAAATAAAACCACAGAGAGGTGATTAGAAAACTCAAAGTTAGTCTTTACAAATTATTTTTCTCATTGTTTTAAATTTATTACTATTATTTTAAAATCAATAATGAATAAAATCTTACGCCCTAAACATTTTTTTTTCGAATTTTTAAAAACCTAGTTGGTCTTAAAACTATACATTATATATATATATATATATATATATATATATATATAATACATATTATATGTATTAACTTTTTTTTATCTCTGTTATACTTTTTTTAGGTTACATTGTAAAAATGCACACATTTCGTAACCAAGACTTATTCGGATTCAATAGTCTGAAACTAGGCACAGTCTACACATGACACATCCAATAGTTATTTGTATATTAACTACCTTGTTATCTTTGTCCTCACTACTGAAGCTTAAATTCTTGAATATCTGTTGATGTGTAACAGATCTTCAAGAAATTAAGTTTACCAAACACGTTACTAATAGTAATAATGATGGGCAAAGTTGCAGGCAAACGAAATGTTGGAGGAAGGAAAATGTCTTGACTCCGCAACATCCGACAATGGACCGGGATAACACGGGCTGAAGATCTGTTCAGGCTTGCGCTGAACAAAGAGGAGTTTAGAAGGATGACGGCCAACCTCCAGTAGTGGAGAGGCACCCAAAGAAGAAGAACACGTTACTATAAAGTCAGAATTCGACGCCTCCGGCAGTTTACATCCCTGAAATGTAGTTGACTTTCCGTGCTCATTAGTAGTCGGTAACAGGTCAAGCTTGAGGCGTGACCGCTTCATTGTACGTCAAAACTTGAACGCCTCCGGCCTTTTACTTTATTGAGATCCTACTGTCTTATGTCTGACCCTCAAGATCTCAAATCCGAAAGTTTGACATGAGTAATTATTGTCCTTACGTAGTTTGTTACGTTGATCCAAGAAACTGAAAAATGATAATAATAGAGGAGGAGTAGAGTATGAATGAGTGCGATAGAGGAGTACCAAAACTATGAATTCTTTTTTGTGTCTTTGGAATTAGCGTATTATTACTATTGCGTTTACCATTGTAGTTTGGTAAAAACTGTACATTAAAAAGTACTTCTTAATACCTATTAAAATACACATTACACAATCTACATGTCGTTAATACACATTCAACAATATATTAGTATTCAATTAGCGCATGATTAAATGGCGAATTAAAATACTAAAGTCTTTGCCACTTCCGAGATGAAGCGGCCAGAAATTGTGAAATATCATCCAAATTCGATCAAATCTGTTATTCGTGTCAACGCGAATAATTAACAAACACTCACTCATTTACTTACAAACTCACTAGGTGGCGCCACAACTGTCATGGGTGAGAATAGCGCTTACTTTCAGGCACAGGGCTTGCCCATCTCGATACTTGATAGTATAAGCAAACACAAACTACTAACAAATTCAACGTTTTAATATTATCAGTGCCACCAACTTTTAGCAATCCTTCTTTTCGAGTGAGCCGACTTTATTATATATAACATAAAAAATAAAACCTGCGCAGAAAAACATAGGACCTATTTAAGAAAATCAAAACAGAATTTGTACTCGTGCTCAAGTGACACTAATGATAGTAAACAGAAAGAAGGAGGCATAGACAAATAGACACTAATTACCAAATCTCAATATTTTTGTACTTACTACGTTCTGTTAAACGACAGTCGTTCTCGTTTTCCAACGAACACTGGTTAAATTGATTTACATAAATTTTGATTTTTTTTCTTTTTTATTCAATTCATCGTCGTCAGTACGCATCTTAGCCGTAGGTTGTCTGCTGAACATATGCCTCCCTTAGGCCGTATAGACCTAATTGAAATAGTCATTCGTAAAGCACGTCCTTTGGCCGTTTTCTCATTTGGTATAAAAATATAAAAATGCCCATAACCAAAGCAAACATAAAAAGACTGTCTAATTTGTTTACTTGCCTAACATTTTACAATGTAAATAACAAATTATTACATTACAGAAAGTCATTCTTTCAAAGCTTTAGAAAATTTCCATAATAAGTCATTTAGCGGCAAATAAATCACCGAGAGACATTTTATTAAGGCGTTCACAGTTGGGTCGAAAAAAACGTACAAAATTAAAAATAACGTCTCCGAGGATCTACGGAGTGTCATAAAAATGTGCGAAATATTCTCGGAAAGTTAAAACATTGTACATTAAAGGAAGATAAGTTAGTTTTAAAACGTGTATATTTTTCGCCGTTTGAGTATCTGCGACCCGTTTCTGGGTCATTAAGTTGGTAATGCTTTAGACTTGAACTGGAAGCTTCCGGGCGAGTGTTTAATGTTTTTTAGATGAAAGGATTTTGTTCCTTTCGAGCGTAAACATCTAGGAGTTTCTCTTTATAGATTGAGATCATTAGATACAAACTATATATATATATATATATATATGTCTGATTATGTATGTGTTATTTCTAGGAAAACACAATTATGATTGATTCCTAAATAGAGCTAGATAAGTCATGATTGGTAGAAAACAACTGTAGACACAGATTATTGTAAAAGTGAGAATGTTCGAATAATATGTGTGCATAAAGTATACAGAGGTAAATTATATTTGAATGAGACATACGTACTGTTAGATTTAGTTATGTAGATACTTATATCTTTTTTCTTATTCTGTGCTTGTGTATTCGTTATGCTCGATAACGGAATCACATTTTACCCCTTACGATATTTGGTAAAAAACGCCTAGGCACTAAATCCAATTGCCAGACGATGCGAGTTTTATCTGTTTTAACCCTTTAAGTAGCTAAAAATAAAAATATTTTGCGCTAAACAAACGGAAAAAGCGCGCGAAAATTCACTATTTAAAAATTTGCGCGCGCCGCAAACGTTTGCAGGAGTAAAATCGTAGTAAATCAGCTATTTGTTCTATTTTATATCTGTAAACGGCGTAAATTTACACTGGTTACCTACTATATCTTCCTTTATTCTATTATTATGTTATCTGTTTCTTTTAAGTCAAAATATAGAGGTAAAGTCAACCGAAAAAATACATAAAAACTTGAACCGCAACAAAAAAACAACGGTATAATAGACTTTGAAAACCTATACTACCTATTTTATAAATTATCCATAATAAATCCACAAATTGTCAGACAAACATACACTCTAACGCTAACCAAATAGATCTCAAAATCGTAGTCTCACTTGTTATCAAAATAATATGGCGGCAGCCTTTATCAAATTACGGGAATTGCTCACAAAACCATCATATAAGAGGATTATAAGCTTTTTCTTAGGTTTTACCTCGAAATGGTACTTATTCACGAAAACAATACACTAGCACATGCACACCTGCGAAAGTTAAAGAGATATGGTATCGACGCCCATTGTTTTTTTTTACTAGCCTACTTATAACCAAAATAATTTATATTTCTATGTAAAAATGATTTCTAGGTGCTTATTAGTATTAAAAAAACATCTAATAAACCGAAATGTATTATATATTTGAACAGTTAACGTTTTTGTTCAGTCCTGATGGGTTTTGACTGCGGTACACCGGTGTACCAGCGCCGCTTTGTGTAATGTATAGTTTTGGCCACCGGTGTACCGGCGCGTGTTTATAGGTAAGAGCGCATTCTTTTTTATATGACAGGATTCTTAGCTATGACATTCGATTTTTAATACTGGCTGGTGTGTAAATACTAGATCGCTATCTTTCATCGTCATCCTATTTCCAAATTCAAATAATTTTGATATTATAGCTATAACATTTCTTTTTTATCTATTGACTGATTTATTCCCGCCTTCGTTTATCTTTGATGTTCGTTGTACTAGTTGGACACTTAGGAGGTAGCCAAAGTTTCTTCCAAACGCAAACTGTGTCAAAAGAAACTGCTTGTAAGTGTATGGCGGACCTGTGCTGGCATGGTCAGCACAGCGTCTTAAGACGTCTTTTTCTCACAGTCATACTTAGTGTATACCACCGGCACCGGGGGGAGTATGGTAGTTATGTGGGAGTCCCACCAGAAGAGTATCATACCCACCAAAACTCTGCGGTGTTCCATCACTGCCGACTTTGGCGAGAACGTTGGGACGTTTCGCACACGACTGCATGACACGACATGATGCAGTGTCCGTTGCCGTCCTTTACGGCACGCTAGAACACATATGGCGCCGTAACCGCCTCGGGACGCCAACCCTCAAATGGATGCCAGCTTGACTCCGCAGAGTCTGATCGCCCGTGGTCTCCCTGCGGTGGGTTGAATACGTAGCCCCGCCGCTTCTACATCAGCCGTAGAGGGTAGGTAGAGCAGCGTGTCGCGATATCGACTCTCCCTCCCTGCTGCAACTCCACCTCTTCAAACCTACACCCAAAGCGCCCGCGCGCATCACTCCTATGTGGGCTTGGCGGCCAAAACCAATATAAATGGGCCGGCTAGCGGACCCTAACGCCGTCACGTCCTAGGATCAAACTACTACTAGATGGAGGGCCTAGGTTCCTCTTAGCTTCAACGCACTAAGTAGTTATGCTAAAGTACGGCAACTGAGCACCCCCGCCAGGTCAAGGCGGGAACCCTTCGGGGGAAGGTTCTTAGGATCTGGTGTAACACTTACTGCAGACGTGTACTGTAAAGTGCAAATTATGATAGATAAGCTCGCTGAAAAACAATCGAGACCGGATTTTTCTTATGTAATAAAGTGACAAGATGGGTAAGTCTTGTGCCTGATGTTAAGCACTACGCTTACGCATGAAATTTGCACTGTTCCAGTCCTCTTATTCATTTAACGTTCGTTCTCACACTGCTCAACCGGGTCAAAACTATAGGAAATACCACTGGAAACCCTCCGTCACCCATCATATTCACCAGATCTTATTGCAAGCAATTTCAATTACTTTTAACGGGAGATCAATTTTGACGAGGTGGTGGATACTGCCATTAACGAGAGATTGCCAGTGTTTTTATTGCAGAGGCATCAATAAACATCCATAAACACTTCGATTAATTGAAAATATACTTTTACAATTAAAATAGTGTTTGGTTTTTCCTATATTCAAAAGAAATTCTATATCAAAGAAAAATAAGAAATAAATATTCGGCCTGATGTTGAAACCTCCAATCGTCACGCGTCTGTCCTAAGATGTCGTTTGTCAAGCTTACCTCCCGTCTGTGAAGAGTGAGGAGGGTATCAACTCTCACAGCCTTGAGCAGTGATACGTCACGGTTGATCTATAGAAAAATGATGGAGGATAGTCTGTTAAATAATTTTTTAAAGTAAGTTCCAAAGTAGTACAATAATAAAATAAATGATTAAAAATATCACTCATTATAAAAAGGAAACATTATTTTTCCTGTCACATTAGGTAGTTAGGTTCCTTACACTTGACCTTGACTTGAGGGCACCATGATTATGACTTATATGATGCCTTACATAAAACAGAATCATCCTGTATTGGATAAGTCTACGAGTCATAACCTCAATTTTTCCACCAAAATGGTTCAGATACTAGACTGTAGCTACCGCGTAAGTTATTCCGTCAAGATCATTATTTTTGAAAGACTGAAAAATATACATATAATAAATATATTTGATGAAAGTCACTATTATCTAAGTGATTTTGGATTTAGTCATTTATTAATATTGTCAAAATTTATTTGAGTAAGTACACTAAAATATAATTTGTAGTTTTATAATTAAATTAAAACTTTAAACCTCTCACACACATATTACGTAATGACTCCACGCGCTCCTGACCTCATAGAGCTAAGTAGGCTCCCAAATTACGGTTAGAAAGCTGTGTTGCTTGATGGGGAGGATAATGTAGTGTCTTTCTCCTAAATTCTTTTTAATTTGATTTTATATGGAACAAGACAAGAATCTCGGCAATTGCATAGGATATGAATATCATAAGCAATGGCTGAGATATCTGTCGTCTTATTGTTTTTTGGCAGATAATGAAATAAAAACAGAGAAAAAGAAAGAAATGAATGTAAGCAAAAACAAAGAACCCCATTATGAATTCAAAGTTCTTAATCAAGAAGCACTGTGGCTCTCCGAGACATTCACCGACACCCAGTAAAATTATTACTTTCCTAACATTTATTATATGATTTTAATTGTTTGCATTTGACAATTAATACGGAATTTATTTCTTAAAATAGTAGGGCTTCGCTACACTATAGCTTTGAAAACAATATATCTGGTACTGTGGTTAACAAATTTGTCCACTCCGTGGAGTCAGTCTTCAAGATTAAAACTCGTAGAATCTAAACATCTGAGTACACATACAAAGACTTAACTGCAGCATTATTTATCTCAGATTGAAAGTATAATTAACAGTACCATTCTTAATCAAGGAAAACAGCACCTACAGCAGTTCTAAACTTTAATCAAATTTTAAGTATTTACAAAAGTAATACAAAATGTAATCTTTGAACCCGTTAAATTCGCTCTACCGTAAATTGTATCAAAGAGATTTAAATAAGCAAGCAGAGACGTATGTCTCACGCCAAAAGCAAACGTTGGAAGATTAATTCCAAATTCTCTCTGTACTCGTGCATGTAAGAAGCAAGCGAGCTTACGGAATTAGGTTCCTCTTTTGATTAATTTGTAATCGCGATATCCCGAGCCTACAGCAAAGGAATGAAAGAATTCCAGCCTACTAAAGCTAGTAAAGAAATGAGTGCTTAAAACATTTGACATAATATAAGAGTACAATCTTGAAGTATATGCTGGGCGTGTCGCGTTTAGTGTGCATCATTTGACAGACTCGTTAGTATAATTGGTCCCAGATTCGACCCCTGGTAGGTCAGTAATTGGAAATTAAATAAAGAATTAATCACAACAGATTTGTACTCGTAGTTACAATTTCAAACATTGAATTTATAATTTCAATCAATTGAACACCTTGAGTTCAATCTGTTCAAAAGTCTTAAACCTATTGTGTATTATGTCTTCTTTGGCAGTAATTGCATGCCTTCATGCCTTATTAAAGAAGTGTTTTCACATTTTCCCCATCAAAACTGATTGTTGTCGTGAAGTCCATCGTAAAACGATCATACAACAATAGAAATGTTCCATGCCATAGTTAAACATCAAGTATAACACCATCGTAAATAAATGCTACCACCATAAAACCACAACAACGCTACATGGCGCAGACCACACACTGTTTTATAACCTTGTACAAGTCATTGTTTTTAAATTATACATAACACCCAATTTTCAGGCAAGTAGAGCGACCAAACTGTGAAAGGAAATATTTGTGAATAATTTTATAAGTGTTTCGACTACATAATTATTTCTGATCACACTAATATTTAAACTAGCCTTCGAAATGCTGGTGTGGAAAGCACTACTTATAAATGAGTTTGAAGTACGCAAGAGAATAAACAGCAAGTAGAATTATATTTTTAGCTTTGAGAAATTATTAAATAATAGCTCGATGATTTTTAGTAATCTTTACTCCTTCCGGGTCATAGGCATAATGTTAATGAAGTGTATAACGGTTTGGACTTTGAAAACTATCAATAAAAAAATCCAAAAAAGAAGTACTAATTTTCATAAAATGTAAAAATATGAAAAATTTAATGAAAAATACCAAATGTAGGTCTTAATCGTGCTCACACTTGTCATTAAAACAAAATGGCAGCTGTCTATAAAAAACATGTTTAGTAGGATCAGAAGACTTTCCTAAAGTTTTTTACTCGAAATAACAATAATACTACTACTTTTCACTAAATAATACACTAGCAAACACGTACGTTTGCATTCAATTCAAAAAACCAGTGACTGTCGTTTTTTTGTTTCTATTACCGATCTGGCAATCAAATGATAATTTATGTAAAAAAAAATTCCAGGTCCTTTACAGGATCAAAAACACAAACCATTAGCTGAAATCTATTGTATATTTGAATAGTTAACATTTATAATTGGATCTTTGTTTGTTTTTGCCTTGTACAGCCGGGGCACTAAGGACACTTTAAGAAAGTTTTGTTTGTACATCCAAAAGACAAAGTTTCACCCATGAAGTGTTTGAGACACTTTATGCAAGAATTAACATTTGAAACAAGAGTTTGCCATACCACAAGCATCCCGACAGCACCACAGCATTTTTAGCTATACCTAGTAGTATACATA
The DNA here is from genome assembly GCA_917880725.1 of Selenia dentaria. Classification (NCBI taxonomy): domain Eukaryota; kingdom Metazoa; phylum Arthropoda; class Insecta; order Lepidoptera; family Geometridae; genus Selenia; species Selenia dentaria. Next base: position 8,235,371 of record OU862886.1, on the reverse strand, counting down.
GTAAAGTTACGTATCGCCAGATACCGCGAACGCGTTGCAAGCAACGCGACCTGTTGTCCCCCGCACTTCACGTAAAGCCCATCAGCGGCCGGCCGTCGCTCGCGCCGCCCGGCGGCCCGCCTTGCTCGGCAGTTGAGTCACAACGCGTCATCATAGACGTTCACTATATCTATTGTAGAACCCACAATAAAGACTGTATCCCGATATCTGTGTGTTTATCTCATAGTGGCGCCCATGTACCTGATAACCAAATTTTTAAACTGCCATGGTCTCTAATGCAAGAAATTAACTTTAGATCCGGAAGATTTACCTTGTATTGTATTTATTTAAAGTTCTTGATATTTTGGCACAGTTGCAAGCGCCATGTTAACGTATGGACTGAAATATCTGCGAGTAGGCGTTATTATGAGCTGACAAAACGGTCTAACCTCTTCCTTTCACGATTCTTGCCGTTACGTTTTGTTACCTCTAACACAAAATCACTTGCATCTCGATTTTGGTCTTGACACACTAAACTTACATTATCTGATCGCGGAAAATTGAACTTATTCGGTTTTAGCAAAGAAAAACCACTGACTGACAGGAGTCCAGTGAGGAACGTGAAAGAAAGAGAGTAGACCGTTTCATCTGCTCATAATAACACCAAACTACAGATACTTCAATTACGAAATATCGAAAGCTCAAAATAAATACAATATAAAATGGTATATATCCCGTTTTAAATGTTGTTTCTTGACTTCTTGTAAACAAAACTTGTCACAAATTGTGCGACTTCTGCTCCAGTAATCAGCCAGGTGCTTTCAGCACTCGCCACCTCTATCCATTATCATTAGTACATCATAAAATCATACATATTTATATATGCACATATACAGAAATGCAGATAAGATATATTAAAATATTCTAGAAGCCACCAAGATTAATACCAGCTCATTGTGAACATTGAAATGCAAAGTGCACCGTGTTCACACATGTCCTCGGCTAATGCGCTAAATAAATTTATGCGAGACATGTCACAGGCTCACGGGCGCAGGTGGTACTGCCTCCAGAATATTATGGAGATAGACGACTATGTGCACCGGGTTTTTCGGCTTAAGTTTAAGTTTTTTACTTACATTATAGAGTTTGAGTAAACTGTTTGTTGAAAGCCTTGTAGAAAATACGGTGAGTTAGAAGATTGGAGTTTTTACAAAGTAATGGTATTTTTGTTATAAAAGAACGCATAATTCGCAAAACATCAGTGATACTCGTAGTTTTTTCCAGTGATGTTAGGCTAAATAAAATTTGAAATTTATATAGAGAAAAATTCACATCCTTGGACGGGATTCCAACCCGCGTCTTCTGACTCTCCGTGTCAGACGCCATTGACCAACTAGGCTACCGAGGTTCGTGTCCGAGCATCGAATTTTAACTCTCTATCTGACTAACCGTCTTACGGGGACGGAGCGACATCTATTGAACAGCTTTGACAGTACTATCCAACCGAAAGAAGCATTATTTAGAAATACTTAAACTTTTGTATTGACATCGCAACCGTTACCGTTAGTGCAGGCGTTAGTGCTTTAAAAAGTAATATAAATTACAAGAATTTATATTACTTTTTAAAGCACTAACGCCTGCACTAACGAATACGATCTCAAACATTGAAAATTTTAGAGAGAAAAATTCACATCCTCGGACGGGATTCGAACTCGCGTCTTCTGACTCTCCGTGTTAGACGCCATTGACCAACTAGGCCACCGAGGTTCGGGTCCCAGCATCGAATTTTAACTCTCTATCTGACTAACCGTCTCACGGGGACAGAGCGACATCTATTGTACAGCTTTGACAGTACTATCCAACCGAAGATTTTTTTCCAGGGATGTTAGGCTAAATAAGCTTTGTGAAAAACTTATCGTATATACTAGCATAGTTGGGCTCTGCTGCCATGTCCGAATTTTTTATGCAATTATGCGACAAGATGCGGGCAGGACATACACCTGGTGAAAGAATTACGCTTGCCCATCACAGAACTTAGAACTGTTTTGCGTATCCTACAGCTCGTCATACCGAGATCAAAATAATTAGACCGCGCGGCCCCCAGTCTAGATATTTACTTACTTTGCCAAGACATTGATTTTTGAGTCTCTTTCGCCTAGTAATTTCACAAATGTTTCAAGTGTGCTACAGTGCCCTTTACGCTTTAACACAGTGCTGCTTGGGCACTTTTGCTTTGTAGTAGAATATCTGGTACTATGGTGGTACCAATTAAGACGGCCTCTTGCGCTAGAGGTCTATCACTTAGCAAGTCGGGTTACATCACCTCTTACGATTTGTATTCCGAAACTAGAGGGAATATTATTTAACTTCAGATCAGAGTAACATCTTGTATGTCATAATCCACCAAACCGCAGGGATTCACTGAAGAGTATCCTCCTACGACCGTCGGTCACTCTGGCCGCTTACAACGAAATGGCTACATATAACTACTACATAAGACAAACCCTTTCAATTCATCCTGCGACAGGAGAAAAACTAAGGAGGTATGAGCCTGACATGAAGACTGTTTATGGAATGAGGTTTGTATGTTGCACGTTATTTTCTATAGTGGTGATAATTATATTATATAACCAGCATTGCGACCATGGGGCGTCGATAGGATAAGATGGGATAAAATTTAAATCTATATTATTATATAAATAAAAATTGATAGCTGAAAAGTATGTATGTACGAGCAAAATCCGAACGATTTTACTGGTTTGCTTCTTCTTTTTTTTCTTTTATTCGCTCTGATACAGGAGGGTTTAAAATAAAAAATCATCATCAACATCCATAACTACGCAGGTAAAACTGCGGGGCGCAGTTAAATCGATAAAAGACAGCTCGCGATATAGCAATTGCGACTAGATCCATGGTTGAGAAAAAGTACGAAATACTCGTATTTAAAGTTCAAGTAATAAAATAACAGATAGCCAAAATTTAGTACAACAAAGTGTTCTTTCTAAAACCTTTCAAGATACATATTTTCTTTGGAAACTTACTAACAGAAAGTTAACGAATACGATATCTTTATATATTAACTATAAATAATACTATTTATAAAAAACAACACATTATGATACCATAGTTGAGTTTTCGGTGGTAGTGACACGCTGTAACCCCACAGCCGAATGGGCCGGCACGACCGGGTAAGTACCACATTCCCACATAACACCGACGTGAACACGTCTTGCTATTGCGTTTCGTTGGTTTTTGGGAGGTTCCGGAGGCCCAATTACCCCCTTTCCTAATCGCCCTCTCCTTCCCCTCCCCCTCCAACCTTTACCCCTTCTATCTCTTCCTTCCTATCATCCTTACTCAAAGGTCGGCAACGCATCCTCGAGACATCTGGTATTGAGGATGTCCGTGGGCGACGGTATCACTTACCATCAGGTGAGCCGCTGGCTCGTTTGCCAACCTATCCCTTAAAAAAATGAGTGTTACTGTCCCATACCATGTGTGGCATCATCATCTCAGCCGAAAAGACATCCAATTCTGAACATAGGCCTCCTCCACTATATGTGTGACTATAGTGTATTACAAGGTTGCTTTCTTAAGCCTAGTTTGAGAAACAAGAAATTCTACTCCATAGTTAAGAAATGCTAATGCTAGGATTATTATAGTAGTCCTAATACTTGGATATATTGACACGAAGTGAATGGAGATTGAATTAAAATTCATGTTTACTTTTAATTTTACCGTATTTAATTATAGGGGCAACTAAATAAGGTAAAAGCTGATCTTGTTATTTAATATATTACAAGTAGCATCCATAGTTTCATACGGATGAAACTATAGATCCTTATTTTTCTTAAATACAAAGATCCGAAATTCCCTAAGCGCAATAATGAAGCCTTTGTGACTAAACGAAATTAGGTTTTTATTTATAGCCGCGGTGGTTCTGATAAACGACTGGAGCCTAGGGATATCTCAACGTAACATGTACGGTATAAACAAACAAGTCAGTGACGGAGATCCGCTTTTTTGAATGTATTGCTTAATAGAAGAGTTTATGCTTAAAGTTATAGAGAGAGAAAGCGTAGAGAAAAAAAATATTCGGTTTAAAATACTATTACAAATAATCACCGTGAGTGATCTTAGCCAAATCTGACGTATACTTGTAATTATGATAATTTACCTACAGTGGGCTTAGCACGACAATTTGCGTAAATGTACGTGACCGTATCGTTGACGGTCATTGTACAAATCACAGCTCTCATACAATTTAGCAATAAGAATGAAAAATTGGCGTATTCTCATTGCTTAGGTAAAGGAAATGGTGACAATTACTCGGCTAATACTCGTAATTCTAGCCTTTGAAAGCTCTAACTTCAGACAAATACTAGTTTATAGAATTAAAATCGTTGCTTAAGTAATTAGTTTTACTTAAACAATTACTTTTATTTGTTTATAAATACGGCAATAAGAGGAAACTAATGACTTGTTTATCAAAATTGGGGGAGCCGTTGAGTAGATACGAGTGGACATCAAAAATGTGGTTTAGTTGAGTCATTGTTCTCAAACAGACAAATAATAGGTAATCCATTTGAAAATAAGACTATATTTAGTTTTACATGTGGAATTCTCATTTTATTTGAGAAATGTTCAAATAAACATTATTTTTAAATACCTAGCTTTTTGCTTTCACTCATGTAAGTAGTAGGAAGAGATTCGCGATGACCATTTTAGGCTAGTTTACTTTTGACTGCATTAGATCAAGTTTAGTAACGGTTAGTAAAAATGTTTAAGAATGAGTTCGTTCGGAGAAAGACTGCCCCATACCCTATTTCTACCGTGAAGCAGTAATGTTAGCAATACTGCGTTCTGAATGGTGCTTGCAAAATTACAGGCACATGACAATTACGCTTAAAAACCGGCTAGGACTCGCGTAATATTTACCGGAAATATTCTCCGACCAGTTTCGAACTTATTTGAAGTTCTTCTTCTGGGAGTCACTCTTGTGCACAGCGGCGAGCGCGGGCCTTAGCACGTAACTGGCGCTGCGACGGTCGCGCTGTGTCTGTAAGATTTTTTTCCGTGGAACTGTCACTTACGTCAATGTCACTTTCAGTGTCACTGTCACTACCGTTTTTTAGTTTATAGGGCTGTTGACACACCACACTTGTTGAGTCGACCTCACGGTTCCAGAGCTCCGAGGTCATCTTGTCAATGTTCAACACTGGTATCCAGGCCGGCGGTATATTCCACCCACGATCCCGATTGAAATTAGGGTGACGTCTTATTTCGATGGCTTCTCGTACTTTACGCGGGACGAAGAATTTCTCCCGCGCTAATATAGTCGCCTTATCGAACCGAATATAATGTCTGGCACCTGCGATCTGAGAGTGCTCTGCCACCGCCGACCTTACGGTATCCAAGTTTTTGACGCTTCTTATATGTTCGGTTACTCTGGTAGAAACATTGCGTCGGGTCTCACCTATATACGACTTTCCGCAATCGCATGGGATCTTGTAAACACCAGGACTGTTAAGGGACTGTAGTTTTCTATCTCAAAAAGGCACATGACACTTAACAACTAAATGTCTCGAGCGCAAAGCAGCTCGTCACTTGTAACGAAATGCGTCTGGTATAGGAAGATAATACCACTTAACACCAGGCCACGTGCTTCTACTGTATCTCAATATCATAAAAAAAGTTGTACACCAAATCTGATATACTGTAACATACTGTGACATCGTTGTTCAAGGAAAAATACCAAAATATTCTAGCTACGGGAGGAAATAAAGATGGCTTACGTAAAACAAGGAGAATTCAATTATGTGGCTTTAAGTGTAGTGGATGGGTATAATTGGCTTCAGCTAGCTATTTTCTAAATTGTATTCGTCTTATTTTCTAATAGGCTCAGTCATAGTATTTTATTGATGGTAAATGTAAAAAGTTAAATCCTAGGACATAAAATAAACGATAACATATATCGCATTAGTAAAGTAACACTAATATAGTAAATACGAAAGTAAGCGAGTGAATAAAGATGCAAATAAGGATTTTTGTTTGTTATTTCTTCACGCTGAAACGGTTGTATCAGATTTGGATGAAACTTTAATGGTAATAGTTTACCCAGGTTTAATTTTGAGGCTACTTTTATCCTGATACAAGACGTAGTTTCTGTGAAATCCCAAAAACATAGCAACTGAAAAATTGTGCTAAAACTACTAAACTACTAAGTCAAAGTCAAAGTCAAAATCATTTATTCAATTTAGGCATCAAAGACGCACTTATGAACGTCAACTTTTCATTATAATGTACTTTAAAGACTCTACCGTCGCGTTCCAAAATATATTGAGCCCACCGAGAAGAAGCGGCAAGAAACTCGGGGCCATTCTTTTTATATAGATGTTTATAATGTTTCTACTTAGGTACTACAAATATTACATTTTATGGGTGGCAGAGAGACAGTTTGCCAGAAGTGGAGTATTCCAAGCATGTAGATCTTCTATATAATGTCGAACTTTACAGTAAGCTTTTTTTATTAAAACGTTTTTTACAGTCTGTTACATATGGAGACGGGACGGCTAAGAGAAGTGAAACGATCGCGGATCAGCTTTGCACTGGTTTATTAACGTACCTATGTCGTAGTGAGTACATCGGTAGTGGTGGGCGCAGCCACGCACACATACATAACATTCCTCCCTCTAGTTTTTTAACCTAACTTAATATTACTTAACATAAGGATTAAAAGTACTTTGTATAAGACACCTTGGGACGTGGACGCAGTGATCTGGTTGGTATAGCCACGGAACTCTGTGCATCGTTCTGGGCATCGACCTCGGACTCCGCTTCATAGAACTCATCACCGGAGTTTTCCTGTCTCTCTGCATTTACGTCGGCTGAGTAGTTAGGAGTCGTTGGCGTCTCTTCGACCTGCGTCTGCTCATTCGCATTTCCGACCTCCCTTGTCGTTGGAGAATCAGATGGCACGCTTAATTCGGGGTCTCCTCTTTTGGCGGAACATACCACTGTATTCGGTGACTGGGGCGGCGCGGGGGGCAACTGTCACGGCGGCGACTGTAACGGCGGCGCCGATGGTGGTGGCGACAGAGGCAATGATGGCGGCTTTGACGCCAGGCTAGACGGTAAGTTTGAGTTTTGTACCTTATCCCAGTTATCGCTATTAGTCCCTTTGTAGATCGTCAATTGGTTTATGTGTCTTATATGAATTTCTGAGCTATTCATATCTTTGATTAGGTATATAACTTTGCCTATTCTTTTTTGTATAACTCCAATACGCCATGTATAATTAGTTTTATTAACAACATTTTGTACAATACAATACAGTTTTTCGATAAATATTTAGTTTTAGTTTGTATACACTGTCGATTATAAACACGGTCAGATGAACGCGGAGACGAGGGTGCTGACGGGCTTGGTTCGATTAAGTCTAATCTAGACCTTAACTTGTGACCGAATACCAGTTGAGCCGGGGACAACCCCGTGGTAGCGTGAACAGAATTACGGTAATCCATTAGGTATCTCATTAATTTAACAGTTGTATCTTTTGCGTTAAGACCCGACAAAAGACACGACTTTATTCCTTTTTTGACTATTTTTACGCAACTCTCAGCCTGACCGTTACTTGGCGGGTGATAGACCGGAGACTTTATGTGTGTGAAATCCTGTTTGTTGTACAAAATAACTCGAACTCCCGCGAACAAAAAGCTGTGCCATTATCACTGACTATTCATTAGGAACACCGAATCTTGACATAAATTCACATAAAAATACAATCACAACAGCCGATGACGTACAACTTTTCATGTTGTATAGTTCAACCCACTTGGCATGAGCGTCGACGGCCACTAAATATACACAATCTCTAACCGGACCGAGAAAATCTATGTGTATTCTGTCGAAACAACAAGTTGGGTAATCCCAGGAAGCAAGCGGTGCACGGGGGGGTGAGGGACGCCGCGGAATGCACACATCACACGAACCGATCATAGTTTCTATCGCTTGGTCAATTCCTGGGAACAAAATCTTGCACGAGCTTCGGCCTTCGTTTTTAACTATACCTAAATGCAAAGAATGCAATTCTTTTAACAAGGTCTGGTATAAACTTACGGGGATAACGACTTTATGGCCCCTCATGACGCATCCATTCTCGTAAGATAGTTGAGATCTACACAAGTGATAGGGATTTAACCGGATGTCCTTAATTTTAGGCGGCCACCCATTCATGATACAATCAATCACTAGCCGCAACACTTCGTAATTTTTTGTCTCCTCGCGTAATCTCTGTAACGTGACGGGCATGCTTCCATCTACTACAAAACAAACATATGTCGCGCGGTCGTACGCTACCTCGCAGTCGCAGCACTTGCATTGTTCGGTGCACGCGCACTTGTGTACTGCTCTCGGTAGGCTCGCGCGCGACAGATAGTCCGCGCTGTTATCTGCGCTACGTATGAATTCTATTTTGTAGTTATAACTACTCAGAAACAAGGCGTACCGTTGTAACCTATTTGCAGACATCTCTGGAATACCTTTATGTGGTCCGGAAAAAAAAAGAGTGGCTTGTGATCAGTTCGTAAAATGAAAGGTTCGCTTCTGCCATACAAATACTGATGGAATCGCCGCACGCCGAAAATTATAGCTGTTGCTTCTTTCTGTATTTGTGCATATCGCTTTTCCGCAGGATTTAAAGTGCGCGACGCGAATGACACGGTTCGTTCTACACTATCCTTACCTACTTGATAGAGAATAGCTCCCATACCTCTAGGCGACGCGTCTACGGTCAAAATTATTTTTGCGCTCGGATCAAAGTGTGCCAGAACCTGTTTTGACGTCGTCACCTGTTTGATTTCCCGAAATGCTGCTGCATGCTTCTCCGTCCAGTCCCATTTACAACCTTTTCTTAGTAAATCATATAGAGGACTGAGAATCATGGATGCATTTTGAACGAAATTCCTGTAGTAGTTAATGAGCCCTAGGAACGACTGTAGCTCATTTACATTTGTCGGGACCGGCGCTTCTAACATAGCTAGAACTTTTTCCGGTTCCTTTTTCAGTCCGTCTTTCGTAATGACGTAGCCCAGGTAATGAACTTCGTCCTGGAAGAACCTGCATTTTGTTTTTTGTAGCGTAAGCCCTGCGTTGCCGTGGTGGCACCGGCTTCGAATTTGCCGTGGTGGTACCGGCTTCGAATTGTACCCCCCCTAACTTTTCCCGTGGGTGCCGTAAGAGGCGGCTAAGGGAATATCCGGGAAATGGGCAGCAGCATTTCCCGCAGTCTGCGTCAACATCCACTGCGATCACCAAGACGCCTGGCAAGCGTGGTGCATTAAGGCAAATCCCCCCCCCATGAAAATTAACATTAAACCACGGCCCCCAGTTCCCGGCAGCTCTGCTATCCGTGGCTACGGTAGCGGCCATTGAAACGGTGGAGCAGGGGGTGCGAAGAATCTCCGGCAGAGATCCGGCTACCAATCCCAAAAACGACCCCTGGCCCTGGCAACATACAATACACGCACGCTCAGGACCGACGAAAAGATGGTCGAATTGGAGGAAGAGACGCTCAAGTTACGCTGGGATGTCATGGGATTATCTGAAGTCCGAAGACAGGGACAGGACACGATAATTCTAAATTCCGGCAACTTGTTCTTCCACCGGGAGGGAGACCAACAATCCCAGGTGTGTCGGGTTCCTCGTCCGCAAGTCTCTCGTTAACAACGTAGTGAAAGTCGATAGTGTGTCGGCTAGGGTAGCGTTCCTTATACTCAGAATAACCAAACGGTATTCGCTGAAGGTTATACAGGTATACGCACCGACCCCGGCACACTCGGACAATGAAGTAGAAAGTATGTACAAGGATATATCCAGGGCCATGCATACTTCTGAAACCTACTTCACTGTTGTAATGGGAGACTTCAACGCAAAGCTAGGCACAAGGAAACGTGATGAGTTGAGAGTAGGGCCATTTGGATACGGGCAGCGGAACTCGAGGGGACAGAGGCTGGCTGACTTCATGGAGAAGGAGGGACTCTTTATGATGAACTCCTTCTACATGAAGCGGCCATCCAGGAAGTGGACGTGGATGAGTCCCGACGGTTCCACTACGAACGAGATAGACTTCATCATGACGACCAATAAGCGCATATTCAATGACGTCTCTGTGATCAGCAAGGTAAAAACCGGCAGCGATCACCGCATCGTAAGAGGCGCATTGAATATCAATGTCAAGCTTGAGAGGTCACGTCTGGTGAAGTCTACGCTCCGTCCAAATCGTGCCCAAATCCAAAACCCCGAAAAGTTTCAACTTGAACTTCAAAACCGTTTTCAGTGCTTAGCTGAATGCGACACAGTGGATGAGTTGAACAACGGGTTGGTGGAAACTGCCCAAGCGGTTGGGTCCGAATTCTGTGAGACCAAACGCCGCAGGAAAGCTCAAAAACTCTCAAAAGAAACTCTGAAACTAATGGCAGAACGGAGCGAAATGAGACTGCAGTCCGCAGTTGATATGTCGGATTACAGTAAACTCAATAGACGAATTTGGAAGTCCATGCGACACGACTTGCGTGCTTATAATACTGCGCGTATTACGGCAGCAATTGAGCGGAACCAGGGCTCTAAAGTGTTTGCAAAGGATTCGTCTATTGGGCAAAGCCAAATGACAAAACTGAAGACCGAAAATGGCAGTATCGTTTCATCCAAGCCTGAGATTCTGAGAGAGATTGAGAGCTTCTATCGACAGTTATATACCTCAACGCGCGAACCCGTTACTGAAGCAGCTCAGGACACCAGAGCAATGTTAGTCCGACACTATACCGAAGACATCCCGGACATCAGCCTGTACGAGATTAGAATGGCTCTCAAACAGCTTAAGAACAACAAGGCGCCAGGAGAGGACGGAATTACGACTGAACTTCTGAGAGCGGGTGGTAGACCGATACTTTTAGTCCTCCAGAAGTTATTCAATTCTGTCATCTTCGAAGGCAAAACACCGGAAACGTGGCACAAGAGCGTGGTGGTGCTGTTCTTCAAAAAAGGTGATAAAACCTTATTGAAGAATTATAGGCCCATATCGCTCTTGAGCCACGTGTACAAGCTGTTTTCGAGAGTCATCACGAACCGTCTCGCACGCAGGTTTGATGAGTTCCAGCCTCCCGAACAAGCCGGTTTCCGAAGAGGCTTTAGCACCGTAGACCATATTCATACACTACGGCAGATTATACAGAAGACCGAAGAGTATAATCAGCCACTGTGTCTAGCGTTTGTGGATTACGAGAAAGCCTTTGATTCTATCGAGAAGTGGGCCATACTGCAGTCCTTGCAGCGATGCCAAATTGACTATAGGTATATCGAAGCGTTGAAGTGTTTATACAGCAAGGCCACTATGTCAGTCCGATTACAGGACCAGAGTACGGAACAAATTCCATTGCAGAGAGGTGTGAGACAGGGAGACGTCATCTCTCCGAAACTGTTCACTAACGCATTGGAGGATGTTTTCAAACTTTTGGACTGGAAAGGATGTGGCATCAACATTAATGGCGAATACATCACTAACCTTCGTTTTGCCGATGATATAGTTATAATGGCGGAGTCGCTCGAGGATATCGGCACCATGCTCAACGACCTCAGTAGAGTTTCCCAACAGGTTGGTCTTAAGATGAACATGGATAAGACGAAAATCATGTCCAATGTCCATGTTCCACCTATACCGGTAATTGTTGGAAACGATACACTCGAAGTTGTAGAGGAGTACGTCTACCTGGGACAGACTGTCCAATTAGGTAGGTCCAACTTCGACAAGGAGGTCGCACGAAGAATCCAGCTCGGATGGGCAGCGTTCGGGAAGCTTCGATCCATCTTTTCGTCCCCAATACCTCAGAGCCTGAAAACCAAGGTTTTTAACCAGTGTGTGTTGCCAGTGATGACTTATGGCACTGAGACGTGGTCCCTTACTGTGGGCCTCATTAACAAGCTTGAAGTCGCTCAACGAGCAATGGAGAGGGCTATGCTTGGGGTTTCCCTGCGTGATAAGATCCGAAATGAGGAGATCCGTAGGAGAACTAAGGTCACCGACATAGCTCTCAAAATTAGCAAGTTGAAGTGGCAATGGGCAGGCCACATCGCTCGCAGAACTGATAACCGATGGGGAAGAAAGGTTCTCGAGTGGCGACCACGCACCGGAAGGCGTAGTGTAGGCCGGCCCCCCGCTAGGTGGACCGACGACCTCATAAAAACCGCGGGGAATCGCTGGATGCAGGAAGCGAGTAGCCGGTCCAAGTGGCGTTCTATGGGGGAGGCCTATGTTCAGCAGTGGACGTCTTCCGGCTGATAATGATGATGATGATGATGATGAAGCCCTGCGTCCTGCAACCGTTTCAGGACCGCGTTCAGCCTTTCTAGATGTTCGTCCCTATCCTTCCCAGTGACTAAAATGTCATCTAACAGGCACATGACGCCGTCTATACCGGAAAGCACGCCCTCGATTGCGCGCTGAAAAATTGATGGTGCACTAGTTAACCCATAGACTAAACGCGAGAATCTGTAGATCCTACGATTAGTATTTATGCTCGTAAGGTTTTTTGACTCGTCATCCAGCAAAAACTGTATATAGGCCATAGATAAACCTAGCTTACTAAATTGCTGACCGCCATGGATTTTAGAAAACAGTTCGCTTGTGGTGGGAAGTGGATATTGTTCCACCAGTAACTGTTTATTTATAGTTCTAGAATAATCGGCACACAACCTGGCTGACCCATCCCGTTTCAGAACTGGGACTATCGGAGATGCATATTCTGAGTACTCGATAGACTCGATAATACCTAAGTGTACCAATCTGTCGATCTCCTTATCGACTTTATCGCGTAGTGCAAATGCTACGGGGCGCGCCTTACAGAAAACCGATTCAGCATTGTCCTTCAATAATAACTTAATTTTATATTTATTAAAAGTTCCTAACTTATCTGAAAACAACTCACAATATTGTTGTTGTAATTTTTTAATAGATGATTCGGACTCAACACAGTAATTTACCGGTACCAACTGTAAATTAAAAACTGATATAAAATCCCTACCTAAAAGAGGCGGGCCGCCGTCGCGTACCACATATAACACAATAGAATGAGTTTGTCCAGCGTAGCTTACCGGTAACGGACAAGTACCTAGGCATTCAATTTTCTGACCATTATAGGTCATCAGCTGTTTCCTAGTACTGGATAATGGCACATCTTTGAAATGTTTTTATAAAACCCCTCCGAAACTACAGTTACCGTTGACCCGCTATCTATTTCGAATTCAAACGCCATATTTTTAATAAGAACTGTTTCTACCATGGGTTCTCCCCGAAATGAACGGATATAATAAATCTTACCGTTATCACCTTCATCATCATCACCCTTGTCACCGCTATCCACCTCCACGTAATTCACTTTTGGGCACATTTTACGCAAGTGGCCTTTTACGTGACACTTTTTGCAGACATAATTTGCAAATCTACACTCTGATGATTTGTGATTCGTAAACCCACAGACACTGCAATTTATTTTGCCTACTTTTCCGCGACTCCCGTTATGCGAGATCTTGAACAGCTGATCATCTGCCGCGTTCAGCTGCCCGGCAGCAGAGCACGCAGCCGCAGCGCTGCGCGCTCTCCTGTGGTTCTCCGCAATCTCCACCACTTTGGCCAGCGTAAGATCGTTCAGATCCTTCGCGTACAGATCCTCTTTCTCGCGACCCAGCAGCATACCAATTATAAATTTGTCGCGTAACGCCTCTTCAACGTTGAGGAACTGACACTTTGCAGTCAACCCTCGTAATCTCGCCGCCCACTGCGAATGGGTTTCACCTGCTTGCTGAGCCGCTGCGTAGAAGTTGTGATGCTCCCCGAACCCGACACTCTTAGGGGTGAAATGAGTATCTAGAAGATTTAGAAAATACTAGATAGAGCGTTGTTTACTTGAATTAGTGTGCTATCTTTCCTATCTACTTTAAAAATCAGAGATGTGTCATCCGCATATAAAACAATATCACAAAGATCCTTGGCCATATGTGGCAAGTCGATAATGTATACTAAGAACAAAAAAGGCCCTAAAATGGACCCATGTGGAACACCCATTTTAATTATAGATCCTGAAGATGTTACACCATTTATGCCAACCTTTTGGATGCTGTCAGATAAATATGACTCGATGACATCAAGCGCAGCTCCATGAATACCATAATGGAAAAGCTTTCGAATCAGTATACGGTGTTCCACACGATCAAATGCTTTAGAGAGATCACAAAAAACACCAATAGCATCATGTAAGCTCTCCAAAGCCTTTAAGACATACGTCATTAACTTCACACCGGCATCCGTAGTTGATCTTGTTTTCGTGAAGCCGAGCTGATTTTCGTGCATTATTGAATGCTCGTTGAAGTGCGCCAAAAGTTGTTTGAGCATAGTTTTTTCAAAGATCTTACTCAAAATTGGTAGAATAGATACTGGTCTATAGTTTGAGAGGTCTGTTTTCTCTCCAGCCTTAAAAATTGGAGTGATTCTACTATATTTCATTAAATTAGGAAAGGTACCTCTATCTATACAAAGATTAAATAAGCGGGCAAAATAGGACCCATAAAACTAATAATTGGCTCTACAATTTTTACTGAAATTGTAGAACCCTGTTTTGTTTTGTGCAATTTAGGGACGCGTAGAATTGGAACGTTTAGATCTTTGGCATTTCACTCCAACAATTATTCTATAAGAAAGAATCGATGTGAGCAGTAAGCTCATACACTCTACATCGTTATTAGATAAGCAATATAGCAGTTTATTATATGAAATGAACAACAACAAAAAAAACCTTATATCTTTGTAAAAGACCTTCTAAAATAATAATTTTCTCGTACATAGTTACGGCTGCCATATGCGATAACAAATGATGGTAAACTATTTAGTTTTTGCACATTTCCACCTACTGCGAATGACAAATGGAAGTTTTCCTCTGCTGGAGCGATAATCGTGTTATTTTAGACGTGTTTGGACAAAAACAAAGGCCCAATGGCTGTGACGATAGCTTCTCACAACCACATGCTATAACTTATAACTTGGTCTTTGTTATACGAGTATGAACGCACACAAATAATGTCTACCGTAAACCTGGGCTGCTTGGGTTTGCGGGTTATTTTGACACATTTGGGGGCTAAAGGAGCATAAAGTTATTACTTGTTGTATGCCTTCATTTATGAATTAGATGATAATACCATATAGGTACAAAGAAATTCACATTTCGATAAGATAAGAAAATTAGTTTATGTTTATAAGTTATAAATATAGACACTTTTTTTTCAACAAGTTATATAAGGTTGATAGTTTGCCTTTTTTTTTGCTCAAATGAGCAAAAAAAAGGCAAACTATCTTTTTTGCTCAAATGAGCAAAAAAAGGCAAACTAGTGGTAGTAACTATCTTCTATTATTGTGATATAAATATTCGTTAATAGGAATTGGAGTAATTCTTGTAAGATTTGTTTAACAAAATCACTTTAAGTGATTTTATGTTATTTACTTTGGTTACAAAGGTGGCATTATTATTGTAGAATACAACCTTGTACAGAATAAATAAAAAAAAATCTATTAACAAACTACCTATCCTTTTTATTTTATATCGCACCTTTTATAGACTCTTACGTTTATTCATTTGCCATTTCTCAAGACATTTAAGTAATAATTTGAAATTAAATCAAATGATGAGTACGTCTTGTGGGGATTAAGCCCTACGATCGCAGTGCCAGATGTTCTGCCGCTGAGCAGTAGTGCGCAAGCACTATTGTGTTAGGGTGTGAAGGGCAAGTAAAAGTACCGGACGAAACTGACTAATTTCTGGGTGATGAGCTCAGTGCAGAGACACTGTAACTGTCACAAGCAAACGTAGTCCTTACCGTCAAGTGCACGACTTTCTCACCCCGTCACTTGAAGGCAAATAATATATTATGTATGTGTGATTATACGCACTGACAAAAAGCATTTCATACCATTTGGAACGTATGGCGAATACGTAATAAATGAACGTTTTCCTTCGCCGAACGATGCCCGTGATCACCGGACTTCATCGTGTTGCGACGATTCCTTCATTATTGACTTCCGAAACGAAGAAACGTTCCTTCTTTTAGTTGGGTTGAGGTAGAAAACAATGTTGAATATAATGATATGTGCTCATCGCATAATAAATCACATGGGAGCGAGATATTTTAAGTTAGTTTTCTTAGCGTATGGTGAAAACTTTGAAAAGTTGGAACCCTGGGTGTAGTTGATGATTGAAAAGTACAAATAATAAATCACTTTTGTGTAAGTGAGCAACATGCTGACATTTTTTATATTACAGCTGAGATACATAATTACTCTAGTCGAGAATATATATTCCGGCCATTAAGCAGGATTATCTTCAATTGTCAGTTTAAACTCATAGTTCTTTGTGGCAGTTATCAAGCTGTTTAGGGTCTCGTGATGCCAAGACCCTCTATTTGCATTAGGATTATTTTAATTAAGAAGTTAAATGGATATGTATTTATTTATTATGTTATTAATAAACAAACATGTAAACAACCATTCCGTATGAGCTAATTGCTTAAGAATTATTACTTTTTTTAGTACCTAACTTTTGCGTTAACTATCTACTGGCTGCGCTTCGCGGTTTCACGTGTAGTGATGGATGATGATGATGAATCAAAATAGCCAATGTTCATCAGGGTTAATGGTGACAAAAACTGCGACAGAGCGTCTCACATGCAGTGGTGGCAGTGTCACGGCACTCTGCTCATTGCATCTACCTCACAGATGACAGCTCAGACGCCATTGACCGTTTCGTGGACGGGCAACAGGGGCATCGTTTTCGCCGTGTGGCAACACTTAGGTTAAGGTGTCAAAATATTTCTCCGTATTTAGAAATTATTAAATTATTATTTTCTAGTATTCAGTGCCAATTAAAATCAGTGTAAACATCTTATTAGTGCTTATATGAGGTGTACGAGTGTGGGAAACATACTACGAGAAGTTTTTCGTCGAGCACAAAGTTGTGCTGTCAACTGACGGCTAACCAACGGGTGGATTCAAAACTGACGACTTGGATCGGATGTTCATCACAAATTCCGGGGAGTATTGTGTTCAATTAACATTCTTAATGCACCTACTCAACACTCATTCTAGCCCTATACACGCCTCACTCCGGTGAGCATCGTCCAATCCACATTCTGGCACCGTTGTTTCTCTTTTTGCTTGACATAACTGTGGAAGCAAAATTGACGATAAAACTCTTGCCTCAGACATGCTTTTAACAACTACACATCGCACTACACATCATACAATTAGGTACAATCAGCTTATATTGCTCGTGTCAGATCTCAAATTGTGCTCACTATAATCTGATATAAAGATAGAAAAAACTGTAATTGTACTATCATAGTATATTGCTAAATTGTGTAACTACCAGAATTAAACTGATAGCCTAATATGTTTGTATGTAACTTATGATAGTATTATTTTGATTTTTACAAACCGCAAATCTTTATAAGTACTGCAGTCTGTAGGTAGTCAGTAGGTAACAGGTACAACTATATTTCCAATTATTTTTATCTACTTACTTTTTTTATTTTACTTTTACTTTTGTCTATGCTATTTCCCTTTTAAGTCTGGTATTCTAAAACCTGTCTCACTTTTACTTGTAATTTAATATTTTTAATTTTCTACTTTAACCTGTTCCATAGTATTAACTAATGTATAAACAGTAATACTTTTTAATTGTTTTATTTAAAGCTTTGGTGGGCATTCTTTTTGTTGTTTGACTTGGCTATGAGACTGACTTGTGTATGAAAACCTGTAAAACAAACTTTATTTGAATAGTTGTTTAGCGGTTTCACTTGTGGTTTCAGGAGCTGACTGATCAGTTGACACCAAAATGCCTATTATGACCCGCAAGACATCGGCGAGGGAAATGGAGGAAAAACTGAGTGCTGCCCTAAAACAACTGAAAGTCTATAAAGACCTTAGTGAACAACTACTACAAGAAAGAGAAGACAGTGAAATCGAAGTGCAAAAGATCATCACAAAAAACACTGAACTAAAAGGTGAACTGGCTGAACTACATTCTAAATACTTGGACTCACAAGATCAATGCGAACAACTCCAAAATTTTGTAACATCCTTCAAGGAGTGTGGTGAGACTCATGAACAAGCCTTAAGTCGTATAATCAACCTAGAATTTGAATTAAATAAGGCCCATAAGGTAATATCACAGCTACACACAGATAAGTGTAATGAACAGACCACCAGCACCTTGAGCCTTTTTGATGAGCTAGCCGGAAACAAGTTGGAGTGCTCTACAGATATTGTAACCATTGATCTTACCGGAGATAAATCTGTTTGTAAAAGCCCACTTTTTAAAAGCCGAAATAAAATAAAGAAATATATTAAACTATCAAAAGATGTCAAAAGTTATTAAAAAAACAAAGCTTTTTTGTCAAAAAGTTCAATTAATTAAAGAAAAGTTGTTACTAGAGGAAATAATTCAGAATTGTTTGGAAGAATTGGAAATAACTCGACAGTTATATGAAAATGACACACTGGAACTCCGCTCTGAGCTGCTCCATAAAGAAAAGATCTTGCAGGTCGTATTTACTAGCTACAAGACAGCTCAAGTTCAACTAAGTGAGCATTACAAGACTGCAATTGAACTAACGGACCTGGTGGCTTTGAACGTGGAGTGTGTGGAGGCTCTTGAGAATAGTCACTCGAGCTGCCACATTCAACCACAACCAGACTGTACTAGCGCCCTCTCAACATCTCTGTCAAATCAAAACAGACCAACATTGATCACAGACACGGTCCCAGGCGGAGAGCAGTATGTTAGCTCTAATCCAGTTCAACCGCATAAAATCATGGTATTTTCAGACAAAATAGGTGTAGGCTTTGGTTCATTATTAAGTAACTCAGTGCAGTGTGCTGTGGAGAACTATTGTATGCCGGGAGCAACCTATGCTCAGATTGAAAAAACAATATAAAACTCAAAAATAGATAATAAATCAATAGTTGTTGTCTTCTTAGGTCATAGTTTAGGTATTGATAGAAAAGAGGTTATTACTAGAATAACCACTTTGTTAGAACTTAAGGCATGTAAAATAATGTTATGTGCCTTCCCTTATTCAGATTTATTGTCTGAAAAAGAGAACTTGCGCATACACTCACTCAACACATTAATGTATAACTTGACATGTCGTCATAGTGACAAACTTTTATTTTTTGACTGCAATAAGTTTATTTGTAATTTTAAGTTGACATGGGACAGCATGTACTGTCCTAAAAAATCCAGACAGCTAATTGCTACTTTGGTAGCTTTCAATATTGAGGCAGTTATAGGAAATATAACAAAGAGTAGTGACAATGTTGTAGTTTTTAATACATGTACTAATAATAGTAATAATGTAGCTATTAATTGTTTAAACTTTTAAACAAGACAACAGAGAAGTGTGCTGACATCTTATCGCTATTTTGTCAAAATATTAACCGCTTCTCTGGCAAAATATTAGACATTGAACTTTTATTAGATAAACATAGATTTGATGTATTAGGCTTTACAGAAACGTGGCTAAAACCAGATAAAATGTTATTTAATGTTATACATTTTGAGGTAGCCAGTGCGTTCAACAGAATATCTGCTGAAGGGGGAGGGTGTATTATTCTTTGTAAAAGAAACATAAAATTTAAGGAACGGTCTGACATAGTAGGTTTTTCTGTTGAACGTGTCTGCGAAATTGCTTGTGCAGAACTGGAAAGTCATATATTATTGTGTGTATATCGGCCACCAGCATCTAATTTCTGTAATTTTATGTCCATAATGGAATGTGTACTCAAGAGATTAACTAAAAGCAATAAATCAATCATTGTATGCGGTGACTTCAATATTGATATTTTGGTAGATTCAACTGATAAAACTAATCTTATCTCTTTGTTTAAATCTTTTAATTTGAATTTTTTGTTCAGTGAGCCAACTAGAGTAACCGACTCTTCATCCACCTGCATTGATAATATTTTTTCAAACTGTAAGACTACAGAAAAATCAGTAATGGTGGGAGTTAGATCAGACCACAATGGCCTCGCTATCAATTTCGAAATCGGGAGAACTAAGAAAAATACCATTATCGAACATAGGCCGCTAACAAAAGGTAAACTAGAAAAGCTTAAACAAAATATAGAGTTGAAACTTAGTCTGGTGGAATTCACTTCTGAAGATCCACATGACATTTATAGTATATTATTTTCATTAGTAAGTACAGAATTTAATGAAATCTGTCCGAAGAAAAAACTGCAGCTCAACGATAGGTTACAATTTGGTGACTGGTCAACTAGAGGTATTCGAAAAAGTAGAGACATAATGTTTGAGTTATATCACAAAAAATCTTTAACTTCTAGTAAAGATTTTCATGATTATGTAAGAAATTACTCAAAAGTTTTTAAGTCAGTATGCAAACGCGCAAAAGCTTTGTTTATAAGGGATAAAATTCGAAAATCTAATGACAAAATTAAAACAGTTTGGAAAACTATTAATACAGAGACCGGCAAAAGTAAATCTTTTAATTCAGAATATGTGCTAGAAATAGATAACCAAAAAGTTTCAGACCCAAGTCATGTCGCGAATTCATTTGAAAATTTCTTTTCTAACATACCACTAGAAGTCACCAAATCTCTTGATTCTTGCCCTTGTGTTGCAGTGGGCTTTCTGAAAGACAACTTCCCGCTCCAAATTCCTGAGTTTAGGTTCCGACATATATCTACTTTTGAAATAATAAAAACATTTAAAAGTTTAAACGTTAAAGCAACAGAGGATTTATGGGGATTATCCGTAAAAATGCTAGAGTCAATAAAAGAAGTTATAGCGCCACATTTGATGATCATATTTTATTTATGTATTGATAGAGGTACATTTCCTGACCTAATGAAAATGAGTAAAATCACCCCTATTTTTAAATCAGGTAGTAAGGCCGACCCCTCAAATTATAGACCGGTCTCTGTGCTTCCGGCTTTGAGCAAAATATTCGAAAAGATAATGCTTCAACAACTCTTGTCTCATTTTAATGAACATAGGATTTTACACGAAAATCAGTTCGGTTTCACGAAAAGCAGATCAACAACAGATGCAGGAGTCCAGTTAGTCAAGCATGTGCTGGAGGCTTGGGAGAGCTCACAGGATGCCATTGGCGTATTTTGTGATCTCTCCAAAGCTTTCGACTGTGTAGAGCACCGCACTCTAATTTATAAGCTACACCACTATGGAATTCGTGGAGCTGCTCTGAATCTTGTAGAATCATACTTATCTGATAGGCAGCAAAAAGTTGGCATTAATGGCGTGACATCTTCTGGATCTTTGGTCAGAATGGGGGTTTCACAGGGGTCGATCTTGGGTCCGTTCTTATTCTTAGCATATATCAATGACTTACCACATATGGTTGAGGGCCTTGCTGACATAGTTCTTTTTGCGGATGATACTTCTCTGGTTTTTAAAGTAGATAGGAAAGATAGAGATTTAGTTCAAGTCAACAACGCGTTAACTATTATTTCAAATTGGTTCGCCGCAAACAACCTGCTTCTCAACGCAAAGAAAACGAAATGTTTAAAATTTTCCATGCCTAATGTAAGACATATAGAGCCAAACGTATAACTCGACGGAAATAAATTGAAAATTGACAAGGCGATAGTCTTTCTAGGTATTAGCATAGACTCTAAATTACAATGGGGTCCTCATATTGATGCACTATCTGGAAGACTGAGCTCAGCTGCATATGCGGTTCATAAAATTAGGCAATTGACAGATATAGCTACTGCTCGACTGGTCTACTTTGCTTACTTCCACAGCATAATGTCATATGGTATCCTGCTGTGGGGGTCAGCGGCGGACATAGAGACAGTTTTTATATTGCAAAAGCGGGCAGTTCGAGCCATCTACGAAATGGGTCCCCGCGAATCCTTAAGACAAATGTTCAAAGAAATTAATATATTAACTCTTCCATCTTTGTATATCCTAGAAAATATAATGTACGTTCGTAAAAATATAAAGAAGTTTAGAATAAATAGTGATATGCATAATATTAATACTAGAAATAAGGATAGGATAACTGTATCTAAATTTAGACTCACGAAAACTAAAAATAAGTCCTTCTTAGGCAATTGTGTACGTTTCTATAATAAAATCCCGAAAGACATTACTGAGCTCACTGAAGGGAAATTCAAGTTACGTGTCAAAAATATACTAATGAAAAAAGCCTATTATAAATTGAGTCACTACTTAGAAGACAAAGATGCCTGGAAGCTTTCCACTTCTGCCTAATAGCCAACTATTGAATAAATTTGTTATTTTAATACTACTCATATGTAACCTCAATGTACAAAGACTTGATAAAATAATGGCCCACGAGTTTCTTGCTGCTTCTTCTCGGCGGTGGTTCTTTTCCGAAGACAGCGGTAGAATCATTTAAACATTTTGACGTTCATAAGAGTGTCTATGATGCCTAAACTGAATAAATAATTTTTGAATTTGAATTTGAATTTGAATCAGTAAATGCCATTAAAGAGTATAACTTAAAAATGGCGATAAAGGACAGAAACGAAGAGGTCGTGACGTCTCTCCTGCGATTGGGCTCGATGGCAGGAAGTTCAAAATTTTAAACTTGAGTCTGTAGGCGGGTGTGGTGTGTGGCGAACGATGGTAATAGCGATGATAAATAATGTTCAACACTATGTTCGTAAATGCACTATATATTTGTCCACAATCCCAGTCCTACGTATAAATAAAGTTACAGAAGGATTTGTATCGATATACGATAACATAAGCAACGCTAACAGTGCGAAGGTACACAATAACAACGTACGTAAACATGCGAGATTAGTCAGAGCGGCATAGGCTGCGCGTCGCATCAGCGGTGCAGGCAGACTGGAGCGGCGCCCGCGCAATGCATCTTGCGGCGGCGCGTAACGCCCCGCGTGGCTAATGACCCCGCGCCGCGTCCCGCGACCAGTCACGGCGCGGTTCCAATATACTGGCACGGCATTCGTCTATTATTGATTTTACGTGTAATAATATATAATATCACTTTAAATATTATGTGTTAGGTATTATGTTTGTGTGTATTTAATTGTTTGTAAATGTGTAATTAATTGTGTTGTACTGTGTATTGTAGAAAGTATATTGTATTCATTATATAATATAGATATTAATGTGAATATTAATTGCATGTGGTAATGGAGGTAAAGGAAAGACTATATATGTAGGAAGGATGCCTACAAGTCTAATAATAGCGTGTTAGTATGTAAATAACGTAAAGGCCATACCTATAAGAAAAAAAAATTGTATATGACGACTCACACTTAGATACTTGGGGCTCAACTGGAAATAATGGACAGGCACGACCGGGGAAGTACCACACTCCCACATAACACCGACGTGAAGTGATTAGCTATAGCTTGCTATTGCGTTTCAGTCTGTCTGTGAAAGGTTCCGGAGGCCCGATTACCCTTCACCCCATTCCCCCTTTCTTTCCCCTTTCTCCATTACCCCTCCACCCTCAACCCTTCTATTCCATCCTCAAACCGTTATGAATATCAGTTTATTCTATATCAAATTAAAATCCGATTGACACCGAATTCAACAATCTTATATCGTATATACAAAATCTTCTAACAGTGCTTTTATTTAACGATAAATAAAATAGTATTTATTTGAATCATTAGGTGAGAATTTCTCTAGCTTAGTGTACAAAATTACCTTTATATCTTCTAGTTTACTGAACTATACCAACAATCTCAGTAAGAAGAAGTTTAAGAACCTATTTTGTTCCTGTTAAAAACAAACTTCATCGTCGAATCTTTTGGGAAGATGCGCACACTCGATCTCCTATAAAACTAACTTGAAAGAACTCCCCCAAGTTTTTGTTTATAAACCAAAGAGCGCTTAAAGTATTCTGAGAAGCCATACGCCCGTATTTTGCGAAAATCTTCCGCATTGAGTTATTTTACGAAGTTATTATAAGCTCTTGTAACTGTAGGTGTGAGTTTGTAAGTAGCTGAGAGATTTACCTTTTGTAAATAAATACGAGTAATATTCAATGACCACGAACATTTTATTGTTTTCAACGAGGGTGTTGCGTTGCGAGTGAATTAGGCACTTTAAGGTTTTTGCTGTTTACTGCATTAAGAATATTTTTAAAATTAGAAACATTACAATTTATTGGTAGTTTTTATGCTTTTCCTAGTCTTGGAATCGGATAGTTTTCTGGGGATTGTGGACATGTTATAGTAGAAGAGTAGACATTTGTTGGCAGGTAAAATATTTTAAATTACCCTTTTGATTAGCTATATTGTACTGGGGCTGACCAAAAATTATAAAACATGCTGAGACACTTTAAAAGTGTTGTTGTAATGGCGTGGTACTGATGCGACGCATGATTTATCCAATGGAAATGAAACAAAAGACTTAATGGATCCCGCCCTCAATCTGCACTGCGCTTGTGTAACTATGCAACATTCGTCCGCTTGACTGCATGTCCGCCTGTCAGTCTTTCATTAAAATTAAAAGAAGGTTATATTTAAACTATTATTATTCATCTCAACCGTAGGACATTCACTGCTGAATATACTCCCCCAAAAATTTTCAAAAGGACCGGTTGGAAGCGGCCTGCATCCAACGTCGCCCTGCTACCTTTATCAGGTCGTCAGTCCACCTTATCGGTGGACGACCTACGCTGCGCTTACCGGTCCGTAGTCTCCACTCTAGAACCTTTCG
Source organism: Selenia dentaria (assembly GCA_917880725.1). Taxonomy (NCBI): domain Eukaryota; kingdom Metazoa; phylum Arthropoda; class Insecta; order Lepidoptera; family Geometridae; genus Selenia; species Selenia dentaria. The sequence continues at coordinate 8,210,589 of OU862886.1, read as the reverse complement.
GCCCCATCCATATGTGGCCTGCCTACTGCCACTTGGCTTATCTTCTATCTATCTTCTGGCTATGTCTGTGAATTTAGTTCGTCTACGGATCTCCTCATTTCTGATTCAATCACATAGAGAAACCCCAAGCATAGCCCTCTCTGCAAAGCTCGTTGTGCGACTTTGAGATTGCTGATGAGGCACATAGTAAGAAACCACGTTTCAGTGCCATATATCATCACTGGTAACACACATTGGTCAAAGACTCTTGTCTTGAGGCACTGGGGTATTTTTGATAATATTATTATTATTAACAAACGCATTCCCTATACTTCCCTATATTCCTTTATACTCTGCTTTGAAGTGGTAGTATTGGAGCAAGCGGTAGTGTGCTAAGATAAATTGAAGATTTGAAAGTCACCGTAACTAGTGAAATTTTGAACAAGTGAGACTCAATAAAAAGTTATGCGTGGTCATACATACAAATTATACGCGTCGAATATTGCAAGTTTACTGAGAAAAATTCACATCCTCGGACGGAATTCGAATGCGCTTATTCCGACAATCCGTGTCAGACGTCATGACCACTAGACTACCGAGGCACGAGGTCCGAGCATAATTTAACGGCAGTTTGTTGCCCCTTTTCTGATAGAATGCCGAATGTATTAGGATAGGCCCGTACACGTCGTTAATGTTTCGTGTTTTGTAGCGGTATTCTATGTAGGAACTCATATATTCGAAGATTGTACGAATTTTCTGTTTATCCATGGCGCCAAAAACAACCACAATTTCACAAAAAAGAAACACTATCCATAACAAATGACTGAATTTTTATATTAAAATAACAAGGCTTTCGAGTAAAATTGTTGTTAATTTCGAAATGCTCGTTAATCCACAGATAATTAAACTTGAAAATACTGGTTATAGAATCTCTAGTTACATAGATTATTTGACATGACAATACATCTAGTTATTGCCAATGAAATTATGTATTGTTTGAAACACAATAACTCGCCTTTGCTTTGAACGTTACCAAGTCAACAACAGTCTTGATTTAGCAATGAAAATTAAGTGAGAGCTATCCGGTGCGACATTTAAAAAAAAACATTGATATATCTGATTTCTAACCATTTTGGCAAAGGTGCAAAACTTTTATTTAGAAATAAGCATTTATTTTTCAATTTATGTTTTTTTTAAACTTTCTGTCTGTTAGTTACCTTATTGCGCCTAAATGGCTACGAACGGCTGAACGGGTCGTTATTAAAATTTGGCAAGGAGATAGATTCTATCCTGGAGAAGGACATAGGATACTGCTCATCATCATCATCATCCATACCGTTAATAATATTAGTATTAACAATAAAAAAACAAAAGATCAAAATACTTGAATATTATAGATTCATCATTAATTAATTAACTATCTGTGACTATGATAACAATTATGACACGGATGAAAAGTTTATTGAGACAGAGTTTTATAAATACCAACCATTTCTTGCTTAGTCAGCAAAAAAATATGTACGCATACATATGCCATGGACATGAAATAAAGGAGATTACTAGGAAGTAATTAGTATCTTACTTAGTACGCATTATTACGCATCTGAAGTTAGTTTAGGAAAACTAACAGATGGCGTCACTGCCATTTTATAAAATCATAAAGATGCTTTGCTGTTATGTGTTTTCCTATTCAAATGTAGAATTCTCTTTATACAAACTGAATCCCACTCCATCTCAAGCGTTCTCGTTCGAGTCACTCACGAGTCAGGTCACGTAGCCATCATCACTTACATTTGTACGCCCATTGTGTTGTGCAGCTCAGCTTCAGTATTTATACGGGATTTTACTTACATTTTGGCTTAACTTTTATTTCACATAACGTTTAATATCAAATGTTTAGATTTGGCCACCGGTGTACCGGCGTGGTTTTATAGGTTAAATATAAGTTTCGCTTGAACATAGAGTTCTTTGTAGCACTTCATAGTTCTACACGTAGTCTTACGAAATTCTTAGAAGTATGTCAAATTTCAAAAGTGTATAATCCTAAGATAGCAAATACTTTTGATGGTATAATAAAACAAAAAGTAACTAATGAGTGTTGTTAACTAAGAAAAAAGTTCTAAGATACCATCCTTAAGTTTCGCTTGAACATAGAGTTCTTTGTAGCACTTCATAGTTCTACACGTAGTCTTACGAAATTCTTAGAAGTATGTCAAATTTCAAAAGTGTATAATCCTAAGATAGCAAATACTTTTGATGGTATAATAAAACAAAAAGTAACTAATGAGTGTTGTTAACTAAGAAAAAAGTTCTAAGATACCATGGGACTGATACCTTTGGAACTAAAACGCCTTAAGTAATTAAGAGTTTTCTCTTTACACACTACTCAAACAGATATAATCACATTATGATTGAAAGAGTAAAAGTATTACACATTATAAAGTATTACACGCGGTAGGTATAGTCGGCTATAACTTGCGTAGGCGCACTCGTACCCTGATTAAAGAAAAAGCAGAATTTTTAAACACCTAGTGTAACGAAACAGATCGATAGTATATTATGAAAAAAATACAAAGGTTAGAAAATGAATAGGAAAAGAGTTATAACCGAATAGAATTCATAAATATAACTCTCTTTCAGTAGAAAAAAATCCTGAATCCATCCACAAAAAAAAACTTTCACGTCCAAACTCTCAGAATTTTCAGCGATAACACTATATTTTTTTTAGGTAATACATAGCCAACGTATAGTAATAACCAGCAGTTTTTTCAATTATGTTAGTATATATCGAAAAATATAAAGAAAACGTACAAAATTAACGCATTTTCGCATTACATCGTCCAATGTAACAAGCGATTTTCAACCTTACGTAAAGCATCGTAAATTATTTTAAAATTGGGGTCGGACCGCGTCTTAAACCGTCAAAATCACATATAATATCACATTATGCCATTATAGAGATTTCATTATAAGCCACAATTCCAGTATATATTTCACAAATGCATCTGATGGAAGTAGAATGGTGATATGCATTAACTTTTTTCTACCGACTTCCAAAAAGGAGGGGGTACTCAATTCGACTGTATGTTTTTTTTATGTTGTTACCTCATAACTTTCGATTGGGTGTACCAATTCTCAAAATATTTTTTTTTGGTTTGAAATCTGGCGCTTCCCGTGTAGTCTCATTAAATAAATTAAAATTTCATCAAAATCGGTCATGTAGTTTTTGAGTTACACTTCAATAACTGATTTTTACCAAAGTAATAGAATGGATGTCGGTATAAAATTTTTCAAATTGCACTTGTTGTATTGTAATTCTCGTGAGTTTGACACATATTAAAGTATTATTATTAACCGGCAAAACACTTACGTTAGGGATCGAATACTTCGACCCTGGTTTTGAGCATGTCCGCTGTTCGAACATCGTTGATGTTCTCCTCAGGGCGAGTGCGCAGCGGCATCTGCGAGGCCCGCTGGGAGCTCGCAGACGCCGCTGCGCACATCCTAAATGTGAGTGTTTTAATATAAATTGAAAAGTAAATGCTTATTTCTAAATAAAAGTTTTGCACCTTTGCCAAAATGGTTAGAAATCAGATATATCAATGTTTTTTTTAAATGTCGCACCGGATAGCTCTCACTTAATTTTCATTGCTAAATCAAAACCGTTGTTGACTTGGTAACGTTCAAAGCAAAGGCGAGTTATTGTGTTTCAAACAATACATAATTTCATTGGCAATAACTAGATGTATTGTCATGTCAAATAATCTATGTAATTAGAGATTCTATAACCAGTATTTTCAAGTTAAATTATCTGTGGATTAACGAGAATTTTGAAATTAACATTAATTTTACTCGAAAGCCTTGTTATTTTAATATAAAAATTCAGTCATTTGTTATGGATAGTGTTTCTTTTTTGTGAAATTGTGGTTGTTTTTGGCGCCATGGATAAACAGAAAATTCGTAAAATCTTCGAATATATGAGTTCCTACATTGAATACCGCTAAAAAACACGAAACATTAACGACGTGTCCGTACACGTCGTTAATGTTTCGTGTTATATATATCCTAAGACATTCGGCATTCTATCAGAAAAGGGGCAACAAACTGCCGTTAAAATGAAAAAAATTAGGTGATAATTTAGGCCCCAGTACTACAATTATCTACAATAAAAAATACTAAAGTTTTGTATATTCAATTGTTCATACAAATCTCCAATTTCATAGGCAAAAGATCTAACATTAAACGACAAATATTTTTTAAGATAAGTTATTTTATTTTCTTATTCATAATAATGCCGTAATATTTATTATTTAACATAACTTACCGGTGAATGCATAATGCAAAGGCCACTTTTAGCCACGTTGTTACGATCTTAACAAAAATGTCAGGAACTTGTGGTGTTACTATGAGCCAGCGATAAAATAACGACAAGAATTTTGCACTACACTAACCAAATCTTTTTAACACAGGATTTTTTTTGTAATATGATTTTTAAACAATAACGCCTGCTTAGCGATACCAAACATTGCAATTATAGAGAGAAAAATTGCATCCTTATCGAGATTTTAAAAGTCGTATGGGGATTAATGCTCGGAACTCGTGCCTCGGTGGCCTAGTGGTCATGGCGTCTGACACGGATTATCAGAAGACGCGGGTTCGAATCCAGTCCGAGGGTGGAATTTTTCTCTCTAAAATTGTAATGTACAGTAATTTTTGTTTACTGGGTGAAGTAAATAATATTCTCTTCGCTGACAGGATGCGAATCGTCATAGGCGAGGAAATCTAACCTGCTAAGTAGGACTCTTGTGCAAGAGGCAGTCTTGGTTGGTATCACCGCAATGCCAGATATTCTATTCCGAAGCTATAGCGCGCAAGTATTACAGTGTTAGGGTGGGTAAAACACTTGTAGCATGTGTAATTTCTTGGCGAAATAGACATGTAAAACTAACAACTCTTGGTAACGAGCTCAGTGCAGTGTCAGTCAAAACTTCAGGCGCTGCAGCTGTCATGGAGTGCAAGAGTGCTTAAAACCAGGCGCACGATTTGCCTGTCACTTATTGCATTAAAAAATTTATCATATTGAAAAGTCTCGTAAGTACGAGAAATAACTACCGTGGAGAGACAAATCCCATATATTAATATCCTGTACATTTTCAACTTTTGTCAATCAAATTTATGTCCACCATGGTGTTTGTTCACATGTAGGTAACATGTTTTTATATGTGATATTTGTCACTGCAAATAGTCCAAAAGTGTAGTTTACTGAAGCTAAGGATCTAGCTAAGCCCCGCGCACTTACCAGTGTATGATGATGATAATTATACCATGTCTTAATTTGCCTACTACCAAATTTATGTCCACCATGGTGATTGTTCACATGTAACATGTTTTTATATGTGATCTTTGTCACTGCAAATAGTCAAAAAGTGTAGTTTACTGAAGCTAAGGATCTAGCTAAGCCCCGCGCACTTACCAGTGTATGATGATGATAATTATACCATGTCTTAATTTGCCTACTACCAAATTTATGTCCACCATGGTGATTGTTCACATGTAACATGTTTTTATATGTGATCTTTGTCACTGCAAATAGTCAAAAAGTGTAGTTTACTGAAGCTAAGGATCTAGCTAAGCCCCGCGCACTTACCAGTGTATGATGATGATAATTATACCATGTCTTAATTTGCCTACTACCAAATTTATGTCCACCATGGTGATTGTTCACATGTAACATGTTTTTATATGTGATCTTTGTCACTGCAAATAGTCAAAAAGTGTAGTTTACTGAAGCTAAGGATCTAGCTAAGCCCCGCGCACTTACCAGTGTATGATGATGATAATTATACCATGTCTTAATTTGCCTACTACCAAATGTATGTCCACCATGGTGATTGTTCACATGTAACATGTTTTTATATGTGATCTTTGTCACTGCAAATAGTCAAAAAGTGTAGTTTACTGAAGCTAAGGATCTAGCTAAGCCCCGCGCACTTACCAGTGTATGATGATGATAATTATACCATGTCTTAATTTGCCTACTACCCATTTATTTAACTACTGGCCAAATTTCATTCAAGTCTCAGTCTTTCAGTTCAGTCGTTCGTAAATTATAATGTACAAATTTACAATGGAAAGGTGAGGTTGGGTTATTGACTTTGAATATCTTGATGATTCGTCGGGATATGGTAGAGACTGCATCACCTGCCAGTTTTAGTCTTACCTTAAAATATTTAGACAGGTGGTTATAGGGTATTTTGCCACCCACTAAACGGGCCCGCATAAGGGTCGTGGCTACGAGAGGGGCAACGTTGGTGTGGATAAAAAAAAGGGTATCGAGACATGTGCTTAATTTTTAAGGTGCTTCTTTCAGTGTTATGCCCTTAACACTTCTACCCTTGGAACTTTTTAGTACTTGCTCCACCTCCATACGGCCAATTAAGGCAAGCAAGTCAGGGGTCTCGGTTAGCCCCAGGAAGAATCAGGACCCATGGTGTCGTCACTCACCGACGACGGCTTGCCATTAAGCTGCCCCTGCGGTTATTATTATTATCATATAACATTTAACAGTAAAAAATCCCTGTTTTGAATTTATTATATAAATTTATTTTACCTTAACTGATTTCATGAATAATTTAAATAGGTGGTTACTTAGCTCACGCTGATGCTATTAATATTTAAAATAGCTCAACACGCTATCGTAAACATGTTACTCAACGCTTCAAGTACCACTATAAATAAATGCACTGTAATTTTAATAATTTTATTAAAATTCTTAAAATTTTCTACTGTAATACAAGTTGAAGACCCTGTGTTTTAGTATTATTACAGATCAGTGCATGTTGACAACTAGAAGTTCACTTATAGAAACTATTTGATTCAACAAGTTTTATATATAACAAGTTTATTGCATGTATATGAACGTGTACAATAAACGAAGACATTGTATAAAACTTGTAAAATAAATGTTGGTCGAGGACGAGGACGAGGTTACGCCTGCTACTAATTAGTGGCAGTGCAAATCACAGCTTTAGGCTAAAGATTTTCGCAATGCGCTCAATATCTCCCCGAGAATCTATCTTTCAACCAACTTCTAAAAGGAGGGGGTTCTCAATCGACGCGTATATATCCGTCGGAAGGGGACGGCCCTAAAATCAGATACAGAGTTAAAGATCGATGCTCGGACCTCGTGCCTCGGTAGTCTAGTGGTCATGACGGCTGACAGGGATTGTAGGAAGAAGTGGATTCGAATCCCGTCCGAGGATGTGATTTTTTCTCTAAAACAAACTAAAACAACCAAATTAAACAAACGAAAACTTGCAATATTCGACGCGTATAATTTTTATGTATGACCACGCATAACTTTTTATTGTGTCTCACTTGTTCAAAATTTCACTAGTTACGGTGACTTTCAAATCTTCAATTTATCTTAGTACACTACCGCTTGCTCCAATACTAACACTTCAAAGCAGAGTATAAAGGAATATAGGGAAGTATAGGGAATGCGTTGGTATTAACAAAGACGGATTTTTTTGCACAAGAACCAATTCACTGCAATTTGATTGTCTGCAGCCGTGCAATTCGGTATGTAAAGTTTTTTTTTGGTATTTTTTTTATATTTTTATTTCGTAGATTAGGTCATTATAAGAAACTAATTTCAATATTTTTGTTTTATATTCAGTAGTTATTTTATAATATTTTTTTGAAAATTTGAATCCTATGACGTCACTTTTTTGCACAAATATGTAGTTGCGTTGAGGAGCCAAGAAAAGCACGCGAGTAAAAAAAAAGAAACTAGAATTTACTTTGACACTTGACAGTGACACCTACTAATTCGTAAGTCTCTATTCAATCAAAACAAAAGTCCGCTCGTGTTGTTAGATAAAGTTTTACTTCAATAGTCACACAGATAATAAAATGCAAAAAAGTGACGTCATTTAGAGGTCAATGAAAGTCGAATTATTTCATCGTTTTTTGTTAAAATAAATGGCATCTTATCGTTTTAAAAGGTCAGAGTAGAAAAATAAGGGTTTGTAACATAAAATCTCGAAATGGTTTCGGAATTGGCATAGATTAATTTTTTTAGCATACCGAATTCTTTAAGAGCAAACATCGTTGCATATTTGACAACACGCGTGAAACAAATGACGAGATGACAAGAAACGTCGGAAAAACAACCATGTAGACAAGGGCGATATCTTATAAAGTAGTTGACATCGGTGAGCTCGTCGACGAATCATTACAGAATCGCACGGCTGAAAGCAGTGTGTAACCTAAGTTTGTGTATTTTTTTACGTTTGTGCGTGTAGTTGTAATTTTAGTGGGGATTTTGGTCTGACACTGAAACTCAAACAATACAACGCAGTAATTATATCTCTGGAGATATATACTTTCTTCCTAGAAAGTCAAAATTAAAAAAATATTACAAAAAGTGTAGCTTTCATTAGTAATCAATTCAGGCAGAGATCACGATGCCTAGAGTCATTGCATGTTTGACGTCATTCCATCGCACATGCTTTACTTTACTGAGTTTATGAGCATGCTTAGAATTATAATTAAATGTGTTGAAAATAAACAGCTACCGGTGACTTTGCTGCCTGTTGTTGGCATAGCCTTTCCCTTCTCAAAACATCTGAGCGCTGATTAAGTTCCGGTGTTTGGAGAAGGGAGAACCTGTAACCACAAACCTGACGGTAAAGGCTACGGGCATAACAAAACCTTCCCGTACTAGTTTGCAGGGTGGCTCACGGCTAGGTCATTACGAAGAAAGCATTTAGAGGAAGTTGATGCTTGGGCAGTCTGATACCGTTATCATAGTAATTTCCAAAATGTGGTATATAGGGTGTTTGGTAGAGGAACCGACAAACCAAATGAGCGTGTTCGGGGGACCACTTGGAGAATACAAGTTGGCCAAAAAAAATCCCCGACACCCCATTTTTTTTAACTTTTTTTTGTGAATTTTCTCGTTTTCTCCAATATTGTACCAATTTTGCTTTGCTTGCCCTGAAGGTGTATTAGATACCAAATTCAACTAAAATCATCCGGTCTAAAACAGATTTTACAAATGTTATGGTGGTACATAGGTACAATTTCGGAGAAAAAGGGAAAATTCACAAAAAATAGTTAAAAAAAATGAGGTGTCGGGGATTTTTTTTGGCCAACTTGTATTCTCCAAGTGGTCCCCCGAACACGCTCATTTGGTTTGTCGGTCCCTCTACCAAACACCCTGTATATACACAAATTTATAACTGTTTCATAACATTATACTTTCCATTTAAAAACTATGTCAGCAAAATACTATTATTATAATTTTGGAGTCAACTGAATAACGTAAGATTGACTTTATTGTGATACAGAAGCTTTACGACACCAATCATCAAATAAGTATTATTAACTTCAAATTAACGTCAAATTTTTCATTCTCATACACAAACATTGTACAGATTAAATCTCATTATTTTTCTACGACATTAAGAGCCATTTCACAAAATCACTCTACTGAAGTTTAGGTAAATGCCAGCGCATCGCTTACACAGGCGAAAGAAGTGACGACGGAATAGCGTGACTGTGAGTAACATATTTTGATACTTGCACTCATTTTAAAAACTGTGGCTTTGGAATGAGTAAACAATCAATTTCTTGTCGATTCAATTTATAATCATTTAGACTTATGTTAAATATTTTTTCGTGTCTAACAAAGCAGAGTTAATATCATATTTTAACTGAGATCAGATTAATTGAAGAATGTACTTTCTTTTGATATAATATCAGTTTGGAATTACACTTTATTTAACGCAATAAATCGTGTTAAACTGTTGATATAATTCGTGGAAATTGGCGAAAGATCTTTATTTTTTTTCTATAATTATGATCAATTATCGATATTCTAGTACACTGTGTGTCAACAAGATTATATTCCTGATGAATAGATTTTTTTGTTTAGTTAATTTGATGAGTTTTTATACAAGAGATAGAACTCTGAAGTTTGCTATATTCCATTTAATTCGTAAAACGAGGTGCGGGAGATTGGTCACTACAAAATAATTAAAGTTATGCTTGTAAATGTGGTACATTAACTAAAAAGAGGACAGATTATTCTATTTATTTCAATTATTCAACTATTTGTGAATCTTTCCTATGATAGTAAATTAAGCGCTTAAAATCTACGATTACGCGCATTAAAATGTGAAATGCCTCTTAAAAAACCAAAGCTAAGCAGAACAAAATTGCATTTTGTAGAATTTTAATTTTCTAGTAACCCGAACCAAAACAATAAACATCTTTTCGGATAATTAACTTTTACTTAATTTCAAATTAACTCGAATTAAGGGCGAGCTTCTTTCCGCCTACTCAACATTTTTTTCCGTTTCGTTGCCTTTACATTTTCCTCACATTACTTTGACATCGCCTTTACATAACCATTACGTGCGACGGGTTATATTATTTATTTAGTTTAAAAGTATAACAAAATTTATTTGTCATCCACTAGTCATCAATCATACTTATCAAGCTTAAAAAAATATCAAATGTATTTTAGTTTTATTTTTAATTGAGATACAGTTTCATAATAAACGCCTATTTCACTTGACGCGATTGCAGTGTAGTGGCGAATATAGCTTTTAAAATTTGACCGAAGTGTTTTATTTGGTTCCTTTTATTTAGATGAACCCCAACTAGCATTGCAATTCAAACGCACATAAAAACTATAAGGTATTAAGGGCTAGATGTACTCATACTGGATATCAAAATAATACAATTCAAATAGAATAAGGAGTCTGATACCAAAAGTAGGTACAATTTTCAATTAAATGCGTCTGTATTGCGGAGGAGCACGATAAGCCGTTTGGCCTAATTGAGGGGTTTAGAGAACTTTCCTTAGATCATGTATGAGGTAATTAATCCTTCCTATACCGTGATAATTAAAACAAAAGATTTATGAATGAAACAGACGTATATATACGTCTCTGGGACGCAAAGGGTTAAGTGGTCCGAAACATAACACTTGGGCTGGACACTAGCATATATCAGCTTATTCGCACAAGACCTATACTAAAGCGGTACCTGTGTTTGAGTAGCAGAAATATAAAAGTTATTATATTTTATTTTATTAATTTAATATTCTTATAAAATAATATTAAATTTTATGCTAACACTGTACATACATCTTTAAGTTTAACATAAATCAAATAATACTGATACCCCATTTTAAATATATGCCACATAGATTTATCATAAATCGTGGTGGAAACCGAAACATCGAGAAAATCCTGCGCTTTATGTCGTCGTTTTTTATCGTGGACAAAGTCTTCTTACAATGCAGATCGAGCGAAATGCACACGATATATTGAACGAAAAATACCGGTTTATTTATAAATGATAATGTATGATACGTATCAATGTTATTATTCAGTACACGTTATAATACGTATAATAAAGCTGTGGTAAAGGGGAATTCCCCGATGCCATTCCTCACTACACCCAAGGAAGGTGGAAGAATGATGATGATACAATTACAATATACAAACTTAAACATAAAAATGAAATTAAACAAAATACTCCTGGGCGAAGAAAATTCAGAACGCTAGCAGAAATATAAGAATCTATACCTATATATTAAAGATATTATAATTCATTATAAAGAAAATAGTTTATAATGCTTTAACAAAGTTAGGGTCACCGCTTCATGCATACACATAAATTTATTTCAAATAGAAGAATTCTAAGTTTTTCCTTGAAATTTGATCTTAGAGATAAAACCTGCTTACAATGCAAACCAAGCAGAATACAAGAACGCTGACGGGGACCGTCCAGAACGTTATACAATGTTTCGAATGTCTCAAAGTTAAAGGTCCAAGAGATTCGGTTCAACAATAGTCTGAGATAATTAAATTGTAGATTTCACACTATCACATGACATCACATTCTACTATCGTTTATAATTATCTAATTATCCATCTACTCTAAATGAAGTGGAAATGGTTTGAACACGGCTTGGTTTTAACACAAAGGCTACTTTTTTATCCCTATACAACGAGTAGTTCCTGAAGGATCAGGATAACGTGGATGAAGTCGCGCGCATAATATATGTAGTAACATAAACAAGTACAATTTGAAAACTTTTATACCGACTGCCATTATATTCAGTTATTGGACTGCAACTCAAAAACTACTGAACCAAATTTGATGAAACTTAAATGGGACTACACGGGAAACTATAGTCGGACCTATCCGATTAATATTACGTGATTAATTCCATATATCTAAATACAAAAAGATCTATTTTTTGGAAGACCACAGTACAAATACATTATTACAAAACAATTGTATACAAAAAGATTTCACGATAGTTAAATGATTTTAATTAACTGTGGCACAATGAGCTATAGCTGAGAGTGATCTCTTCCAGACAACCATGCATATAACACATAGTCTACATTGTTATTCAGATAAAATGGGTAGTTCCCCAGTGATCGCGCAAACCTTAAAATAGGAAAAGTCACGAGCAGTAGCTAGCTAACTTAGCTTAATAACTTATAAAAAATTGCTTATTTGATACAAATATACGCCAAAAATATAATCAAAAGAGACTTTTAATGAAATGAACTAGGTTTGTTACTATTGTTATATCTTATATGTTATACTTATCTATAATATGTATGTATTTAGAAATATATAAGTATGTTTATCAGTTGTCTAGTACCCATAACACAAGCTCTGCTTAGCTTGGGACTAGATGACGTTGTGTGATAGTTGTGGTATATTTATTTATTATTATTTATTTATTATTGTAAAAAGGCTAAACTCCGTTTAAGCGATCTCGCTGAACAAATATATTTTTTATTCACGAACGCCATTTCAGTGCTTTTGTTTTTTAAAACCTTTAAATAATAATCAGTTTCACTAACGAGTGAAATATCGTATTTTAAATATTTGTAGCTTAAAACAAGTGAGTAAGAGCCATCGCACATATGGCGAAGCGTAGCGAAGAGCATTTTTCACTGCCAAACTATTATCGAAATGATTGCGTTACCAACGTAGGGTTAGAATCCTGTTCGAAGATATGTGACTCTCTATAAGTCCAAAAACTATCAGTACTTTAATATTTATTTTCTAAGCAAGTATATTGCTACTCGGTATATTTCATACTTGCTGCGCTCGGCGGTTTCGCCCGCATGATGGATGATGATGATGAATCAAATATAACGCTTGTTAATCAGGCATAGTGTAGCTTTTTATTGCTGAAAGATTTTTTTGAATGGGAAATAAAAATGTATGTATGCATTTTTATTGCAAACAAACAAACAATGAAATCTTTTTTTATTATTAAATACCAAAGTACGATTAATGTGGCTTAGTTTGTACCGGCGTTACTATTGTATATTTTAACGTGATGAAGTATGTATTTTGATATAACTTTATAAGTCAGGCATATGGTATTGCAGACAGTTTTGTAGACATTGACGTATTCTATAAAAAGGTAGTACATCACCTTGCTCTATTGTCAATAGTTTTCGCAGGATATTTTTTGTATTTTCACGCCTTGGGTTGCATTGGTAATGATTCGCTTGTGCGTACACTAAACTTAATTTCTCTAAACTATGGTAGCTCTTATTATGTTAATACTAAAATCCACATTCGTTTAAAACTTAGAACGATAATTATTAACATATGATTATTCTATTAAAATGAGACTAGTTTTACATCAGTTTAGACTAGTTTAGAGAGCATGAACTTACATGACGATTAAATTTGCACTTAACATACCCACAATTAAACAGAAACGACAAATTTAAGTTTAACTATTTACTGTCACTTGCAAGCATTTTACAAATTTGGACTTAAGCATGAACAGAATAAGAACAACCATAATTTACTAAAAATACTCGTACATTTTAGTTCGCTAGTTTAGTTTGGTGTTCTAAACAAGCGATTTATTGCCATTATCGAAGTTTTCATACGGATCTCAAAATTTTTGGAAATATCCTATATAATAGCTCTTAACAGCTGTGTCAATAAATAATAGTACATTACTGCAGAATCTAGTAAGTTAGCCTTCCTAGCCTCGTATATAACCGGACCTCACCGTTCATCAGGGAAAATGTAGGATTCAAATGGTGAAAGATTTTTTCAAATCGGTCCACTAGTTTCGGAGTCTATTCAATTAAAAAAATAAACAAATTAAATCCTCCTGCTAATATTAGTGTAGAAGTGTAGATAAATATATTTTTACCGTCCCGTAACATCACGGAAGCACGTCTAATTCAATTGAGGTGTGTTTAGTAGGTAAGCGAATGTTAAGTGTTAAATTAGGACGGCAAAAATAAATAAGCCTTAAAGCAAAGAGGTTGTGGTTCTCATTTAAATACCCTTTATTTTCTCACCTTTAAGTAAATTTGAAATAAACTTTTTTCTACAAACTACATGGTATATCTATGCGTAACCTGTGATTGATAAGAATAAAAAGAAAAAACTTCTTTAAAATCCTGGGTTTCAAAAGAACAACAATTCTACCGAAAACTTGATAACTGTATAGCAACTATTGATTTATTAACCGACTTCAAAAAAAGGAAGAGGTTTCTCAATTCGAATGTATATTTTTTCGTGTTTGTGTTCACGGATAACTTCGTCGTTTATGAACTGATTTTGATGATACTTTTTTATATACTTCCGAGGTGGTCCCATATAAATATCATCAAATTTGGTCAAGCAGTTTATGAGTTACATTCCAAAAACTGAAAAGTGTTGATTTATTTTGATAACATCATTGACGGTGTATCCTGTAAGTAGCAAGGCCACTAAAAAAAGGTGATATTTTTTTTATAAAAAAATAGAACCGACTTCTACACTAAAAAGTGTGAAATAACTTGTTGAAGTCGGTACCATGCACGCAATATAACCGGACCTCATTAAATACTAATTACTAATTAGTGATAATAAGTACTTTCGAACTATCATGGTACTGACTTCAACAAGTTATTTCACACTTTTTAGTGTAGAAGGCGATCAATTTTTTTTATATTTTATATTTATTTTTTAGTTTATATTTAAAAAAAAATCCATATTTTAGCACTTACTTATATTAATTAACAACAATAACGTCACAGTTACAATATATACTAATAAACAATAAATAACGTACAAATTATTCAATTTATAGTCAATATTCCAGGTTATTCAAAGAAGCAATGACTAACGAAGTACCCTTTTAGTGCAGATGTTTGTGTGCGTAATTGGAACCTGGCTCCACAATGTTACTGATGTAGTTTATCACCTTCCGCTCAAGCAATAACTTATCGTATAAAATTGTCCCGTGCTGCGGTGCAATTTGTCAGCCAGCTGCCGCTTGCCAGTGACTTGACCTGACTGGGGCTTCTACGGTGATTTTATACAGCTGTAGGTATATTATATCGAGCAGAACTCACTATACAACCTTTATAGTCGCGTTTCTTTGGAAATGTTTCAAGAAATTGGATCAGGAACATTAACAAGGAATAAAACGTGTGTATTTAGAATATTACATTTTAGATTACTTAGTATATAACTCCGCTATACAGAATGCGGGTATAGGACGGGTTCAAACACTACACTACAATACACACGACTTTTTAACATTGCTTTTATTAAAAGTACAATTTGAAAAATGTAATTCTATTCAGTTGTTGGAGCGTATCTCAAAAAATACTCGTACTAAACCGAGTTTAATGAAATTCAAATGGGACCACACGGGAAGCATCAGCTTTCAAGAATTTTAAGAATCGGTTCACCCAGTCGAAAGTTATGAGGTAGCAAACATAAAAAAATACAGTCTAATTGAGGACCTCCTCCTTTTTTTGGAAGTCGGTAGAAAATTATGTTATCTGTGGTCTAGTCTTCAACACAAAGTCCATAACATTACAACTCATGCCACTTCTAGTCTCCACCTGCTCCGTACTCTGTGAAACACCCACAAAATTGTTATACACAGTATCAACTTACGAGTTGTGTGTGTGAAAGTTCTTGTAACTATGAAGTTGATTAATCAGCGTGAAGGAAGATAAGACAGCTTTGCCGACACATGTACATAATATCTTTTACAAACCTGCATTATTGTATCTCCTCCATACGTTAACAAAAATTCAACCCTTGTCTTCTTTCTCTTTCAGTAATTGTCAGCTAGTAAATTATGCTCTTTATGTGATACATGGATATATTTCAAATATCCTATGGCCATGATAGACGAAAATACACATTGTATTTCCGTGTATCATGGCTCGTCTTAGCACATAGGCCAGTGGCCACCAATATGTATTGTATAATATAATTTAATTAGCATATAATAGTATTTAAATTTAAAGCTTCCGATATCACCTAACACGCTTCATGTATCGCCTATCTTATGCCAATAACTGGGACCGAGACTGTAGCATCGAAGTACTCAATTAAAAAAACCACTACCGTTCATACATCCAAGTTTTAACGCAGCTAAATTGGCCTAAATCTAAAAAAAAAAGCAAACATGCCCTTCTGGCCTCTTCTTAAATTGTATGTGCCCTTCAGGCTAAGAAATTAAAAAAAAAGTGTTGTACCCTTGAGGCCTTTATCGTATGTGTGCCCTTCAGGCTAAGTAAGTTTCAAAGTGCCCTCCAGGTCTTCACAAATGTATTATGTAAGTCTAGTTAAGTATAAAAAAGGCCTCCTGTATTCCTTTGCTAATTATTTAAAAACAATTTTAAATATAATATATGTAAACAATGCCACCCTGTCGGATTGATGCCTGTGAAAATTGTAAATAAAAACAATTCAAAAAAACCAAGTTGTTCTACTTGTACTCGTAACAACTAGGCCAGCCACACTAAGTGCTCTGTGAATGTTTAACTAAGTATCTGAGAAAA
This sequence comes from Selenia dentaria, assembly GCA_917880725.1. NCBI lineage: Eukaryota > Metazoa > Arthropoda > Insecta > Lepidoptera > Geometridae > Selenia > Selenia dentaria. Next base: position 8,193,742 of record OU862886.1, on the reverse strand, counting down.
CTGCTTACAAGAATGGTGTCCAATGTACCTATACTGCAATGACTGCATCTGATACTGATAATTTGACGAAAGTGATTATTCAAATTATTCATTATAGTAAATCACGCTTACAAAGGCAATAAATCGGTCTACAATTACTAATATTCCGTGTAGCAATTGTGTCCAAACTGCTATACCATACTGAACGACATGGAGTAACTTTTTATAACAAATATTCGTAAATTCATATCAGCACTATTAGACAAGAGTTGGTAACTAGTAGTACTGCGAGCAATAGACCTCACAAGCATTCTTGCTATAATTACAAAAAAAAAAGATGAGGCCACAGCTAACTTCTCCCTTATTAGGGAAATACCACTTAGATTAAAATCGCCTCTCCCAAATTTCATCTACATTTACTAAAAAATGCATTCGTGTCGTGTCTTCTTATTCTTATTCTTATTCTTTTTTGGGGGCGATGAGGCCTGCACTGACGTCCCGCTTGGGGTGTTTTGTGCATTCTCCTTGCCAGCATTTACTCAAGCCAGTCTAACTCCTTTACATAGCGGAGTATGGCCTTGGGTCGCTGGCACAACTGCTCCAGTGTTGTTTGAGATGTTGTATGAACAACTGTCGATGACGCTAGTGATGCCTCATGCGGTCTGGAGTGGACCTCCAGTAATCCTGTTTTTGATCTGATTTCTTCCGTAGCACTACAGTGCAGCAACACATGCTCCACAGTCTCGTCCTCCTGCAGACAACCTCTACATAGAGGGCTGTCCGTTACTCCAATCTTCAATCTTCTCAAAGATTGGAGTAACATGTCGTGTCGTAAAAATGCAAATTTGTCGAGTCGTTGCAGAGACTTTGTTCGCCATATACCATTTAATAGTTCAATTGCTAAAATAATAAGAGTAGAAATATTGCTTCAGATTGCTTCGCAAATCGCTTGGTGTATCGTGACGTCATTATTGACATATATTGGCAAAAGTGAAGTAGTTTATGTTGGTTATGTTAACATTCCGTTAGTCTATCTAATAACCGTAATTACAATCCATTATAAAATGTTTCGCAATCAGGAATCCAGTCTTTAGTAAGTTTATCAAAGCTATCACAATTGACTAATACCAAAGCTATTATTGCGACGTTATTCTACTTGTATCCATTTAAATAGCGGAATTGCTGAACTATATTTCGACTCTTACTGTCATTCTCACTGTATAATATATGCTACTTATCTTATCTTCGCTTTAAACTATAATATTATCTTAGAAACGTGTTTTCCATTATTGGCTAACACATCAAAACTTTCATCTATATTATATTTCTATAATAATATTAGCTCGTACCTCGACTTTGATTTTATTTGATTTGGCATTTTTTCGATTTTTTGCAACATTTAGGCTTAAAGTTTCAGATGTTTTAAGCACCATTGAAATCGTAAAACATAATTAGTTTAACCCCTCTTGGTCAAAATGTGGCACAAAGTTTTAAGAAAATGATTTAAACAGAGGTTCGAATCGTTTCCTTGACGATTCGAACCTCTGTTTAAATCATTTTCTTAAAACTTTGTGCCTCATTTAAAATCTAAGAAGGTTTACTAAACTGCAAACAGAGGTGTTTGTGTACACAGTGATCCGCTGCACGTGTCTTACGTGCTTATAAATGGACCTTATACAATTTTAGGCTAGTAGCTGCCGGATAAGCTATGCAAGTAGTTATTTTGGTATGATGAATGTCATAAACCTTTTCGGTAAATGACTTTACCAGCTGCTCGCAGTCTCCATTCTGTACTGTCATGTTAGTTTCTAATCCAAAACCTTCTGGCTGCTTCTGACCGTGTGCTATGTGCCCTTCCTATTGTCACTTGAACTGGCTTATCTTCAAGACTATGGCGTTTAAAACTAATAATTTCCTTCTTCATAATTATTAAGTGGTCGGCTTCTTATGTAAGTGACCGTCTGAAATTACAAATCCAAATAGAGTCCAAATATTTTTGTCTCAGGGTGAAAAGTATAGAAAGAAAAAAGAAAGAAAGAAATGTTTATTGTGCACAAACTTCAGTACGTAGGAACATGATATTACGTAATTAAATATTGTCAAAGCTTACAATAGGTACGGTACACAGTGTTTGCTACTAAATATAGCTTAAAGTTAGGTTGTGCACAAAAGGAGTTGGTTCAGCATTATGTTACGAGTAGGAATAACTGCCTACCACGTAGCGCTGGTTTTCAAAGAACTCCTGTACTCAAAAAAAAATATATTTGGGGCAAAAAGTTAAATCATATAAATACTAAAAATTACATAACATACAGCGAGCGCTGGTAGCGGAGCTCAACTTGGCGATCTTAACTACACACGTTGCAGTTCCTGGAAAAGTAGGTTGATTTCTGCGAAATCTATTGTATTATTGGCCAAATATGGCAAATCGCGAGACAACGGGTTAACCGATCAACAAGTTTTGAGCAACACTTGCTGCGGTCAGGACTTGGATGGTTGACCGTTAGTGGCATTATTCAACTGAGCGTTTCCACGTGCTCTGTTTGTCTTAGGACAACAGTCGTTAGGCTAGGTCGAAGTTTTCGGGCGGCCTGAAAACTTCGACATGGGTAGGCCACTAGACTATCCACCAATCCACACTGGGCTCGCGTGGTGGATTATAGCCCAACTTATATCTCTGAGTTCCAGCAGTGGGAACAAAACGGGCTGTTTATGATTATGATTGTGACATAACATACAAAAGAACAAGTACAATTTGAATAATTTAATACCGACTTCCATTCTATTCAAATAAATATAATAATTCACAAATAAATATTTTTTTTAAATGGGACCACACGGGAAGCACCAGTTTCTGAGAGAAGTTGAGTACCTCCTCCTTTTTGGAAGCCGGGAGATAAATAAAAAACGCCTATATAACAATAGGTAAATAAGGCTATTCATAGTAGATTAGTAATAACGAGCATACCATTGACCGATTGGCGATTATTGGATCGGCCATGAGTTGGACGATCGACAGGTGAGGGGGTGTTCATAGTGGGTGCATCGCCGCGCTAAACTTATAGTTTTTAGATTTGGATCGTACTGTAATTACCATAGGCAGGCATGAAGTTTGTTCTCTTGTCTTGTGACTTGTAATCTTTTTGTATCTATTTACTTTGTGACTAAAACTGAAGATATATGTTATTTTATCTGAAGACATAAAAATAAGCAAAGTAGCGTTCACATTACCTCTGCAGTAGTATTTGCATAGCAACATTCTAAGACTCAACAATAAATCATTTATGTCCATCACACAAATAGCTAAAACATAAGCAACTATAAGCTGGCCGCTTATGAAAAAATACATATATTTTAATATATTTGAGCAACATTTTTTGAACAAGAATTAAATCAAATTGTATTTCGTCAAAATAAAGTAACTTTTAAAGTGTCTATTTTTCACAAAAAATTTTAAAATAGTGCCATATACGATATCAAACATATGGTTAACAGCTCGTCTTACTCGTCGAAAACTCAATTAACATTAAATATAATTTGACTACATATATTACACATAATATTTCATAAGAGAAAAAAACTCAAAAGGCCAATAACGCCTAAATTTACTTCAACCTACTACCCACACTCCTGATATTTTCAACCGTAAACTTTCTCCTTGAAAAAAAAAAACAGTAAATAGCCAAACACCGCGAGACTGGATAGGCTTTTACATTGAACATCTGAGGCGTTTCTTTTAAAAACACTCAAAGCGGTTTTGGGGACTCCTCGACTTTCAATGGAGTGTATGAATTTATTTATGTGCCGACCCTTCGCTCGGTTGAAGAGATAAATCTTTCATTTTACACACTGTATCCTCGTTATGTTTTTATTGAAACTGTGGGCCTTTAATCTTGTTTCGGACGTGACGTCAATGCGGATGTGCTTGCGGAGCGTTTATACGACGCGACGTGATGCGATATTGTTACGAGCTTTCGAAATTTGTAAACAATAAAATTATTATTGGTTACGTCGAGCCGTTGGCGTCTTATTAACTTTTGGAGTTTTTATATTAAGCATGCTCGAATTTGAATAACGTAAATCTTAAGAAAAATCAAATAAAATTTGTAGGTCTCACACGAATAACCTATCTACTCATTTCAAAAAAATAATCTAGATAACCCGTCGCGTGTCGAGCGTACACCATGTGTACGTTTAAAAATGTGCTAAATCATGTAACAGTAGTTTATACTGTGACCATGTCGCGCATACACAAATTGTATACACATTTTTAGACCTCGAGTTTGTAACGAATTATATCAGATCCAATACACTCCACCGGTATAAACTTGCTTTTACTTGGTCAAACTATTCAAAAGTAGTATCTTTTATTTGAACTTTTATGCTTAGTTCGGAAATAAACCAAAAAACACTAGAAACGGGACGGGTTAAGGGTGTGATTTTGCTATTTGATGAACAGTGACTATCAATAATTCCAGGAATAAAATAATCTAAAAAAATATACCAATTCATACTCATACTATAAAAACTGATATGAAAAAATTGCTACCGCATAGCTATAGGTTCTACTGACAACCGTGACACGTGAGGCGTGGAATAGATGGATAAATACACTCTGTATAGAACATCTTAAAATAAAGCAATCAGTAGTTATACGTATTATATCAGTGTTACGATACTTAGATATTTCACTTAGGTACTTAATGACTGATCCGCGGCTTCACGGCTAATAATTGTTGTTATTTACAATGTATAATAATGTATGCATTGTGCTAGGAAATAAAAAGAAACATTTTCAGAAAACGAGGCGGCTTTCTCTTTTTTTCCATCGCTAAGATTTATTGTATGTAAGTTTAATTTTCTTTTGATTCAGTCTGTAAGAGAATATCATTGGCATTGGAATTCGTCTCTTAACTGGACATCTTCAACAAATTCAACGCAGGCCGAGTCCAAACAAAAAAAAAATATAAGGTCCTTACATATGAAATTGGCGTTTTTCGTACTGGCCACTTTAATCACGAATTTCTCCTCTTTGGTAAGGAATTCCAAATTCAAATTTGTACAGCTATAGACTCATGTATTTGTGCTTCGATGATCGTCATTCATTTGTTTTTTTTTCTTCTGTTTTTTTCTGTTTGCGTCACTCATTTTACAAAATGGAAAACTTAAAATATCGCATTATTTACGAGTACGAGTTCCGCCGTGGCACTAGTGCTGCGGAAACAACTCGAAGGGTGAATGATGTGTATGGCGGTCGTGTTGCAAAAGAAAACACAGTTCGTTTTTGGTTCCAACGTTTTCGTTCTGGAAATTTCGACCTGCAGAACAAGCCCCGTGGACGGCCTGAGACTCAAGTTGATAATGAAGAGTTGAGGGCTATTGTGGAAGCGGATCCATCGCAAACCACGTCCGAGTTAGCTGCAGGCTTCGATGTTAGTGATAAAACTGTTTTAATTCACTTGAAGCAAATTGGGAAGATTAAAAAGCTTGAAAGGTGGGTACCTCACGAATTGACTGAAGCAAATCGGCAAACGCGCGTCGACTGCTGCGTTACATTACTAAACCGGCACAATAATGAAGGTATTTTAAACCGAATCATTACCTGTGATGAAAAATGGGTTCTTTACGATAATCGGAAGCGCTCAGCGCAATGGTTGGATCCTGGCCAGCCAGCCAAATCCTGCCCCATGCGAAAATTAACCCCAAAAAAGTTACTTGTAAGCGTTTGGTGGACTAGTGCCGGTATTGTTCATTACAGTTTTCTCAAATCTGGCCAGACTATTACGGCTGATGTCTATTGTCAGCAATTGCAAACCATGATGGAAAAGCTAGCGGCTAAACAACCTAGGTTGGTCAATCGCTCCACGCCACTGCTGCTTCACGACAACGCTAGACCACACACTGCGCAACAGACGGCTACTAAATTAGAAGAGCTTCAATTGGAAAGTCTAAGACATCCTCCGTACTCCCCGGACCTTGCTCCAACAGATTACCATTTTTTTCGAAATTTGGATAACTTCTTGCAAGGGAAAAAATTCAACTCCGATGGGGCAGTCCAAATCGCCTTCAAAGATTTTATTGATTCCCGTCCGACTGGTTTTTTTAGTAAAGGGATCAATGAACTACCTATGAGATGGCAAAAGTGCATAGAAAATAATGGTTCATACCACATATATTTGATTAATTAAATATATTATATTAAAAAATATTCGACTTTTTGTTCCTCCCATACAAAACGCCAATTTCATATGTAAGGACCTAATAATTACGGGCTTTTTGTTTAAGATCATACGGGCTCAACATATCTACTACTGCGCATATGCAAATAGCCGCCATATCGTATCGCAAACATACACAGGCTAAATATATGGTTTATTTAATACAAATATATATTTTTTATCGCACAATAAATAGTAAAACGTTATATGATACACGTGCGTATGCGTTATAAGATTCCTGATTCGTATAGAATATTAAACTCGTCGAAAATCACCTACTTTCCGAACTTGTAGCATAAATAACTTTTTAATATTATAAGCACCCCTAGTGCGAGGCGAGACGCAACCGCGAGCGTTCTGCACTCTTCTTGAAAAAGACCACCGGATGTGTTTGAAACTATAGTTCATCTGACTAATTTACGTGACTGATTCCCGTTCTTCATATTAAAAATATATGTGACAATGTATCTTTATTTTAGCCAACTTGCATTTTCCTATTATTATCTTAATCACATGTGTTTGTCTGTTTATTACTTTTTCACGCTCAAACGGATGGATCAGTTATTGTGATGAAATGGAGTAATTATGGAAAAAATATTGAGTCAAATGAGGTGCTGGATAAACGCATAGGATACTTTTACCACCATCATCATTGTTGCAAATATCAATGTATGCTCGAATGGAACACAACCTTTTACTATCCTTCGTAGATGTCAATGTCAAACAGTGGGTCAAGTAGTTTCCTAAGAATGCCACTTGGTGGCGCTCACGTGGTTCTACTCGTACCAACTCTACTTCATATTGTTAGTATTGATCACTTGTAATTGGGGCCTGTTGTTTTATTACAGTAGTACAAAACGTCGAAATAAATCTTATAAAATAAAGAAGACTGAAGAATTCCCTTTATACTATAGTAGTTCCTAACCATAATCATCACAGCTAGCAGCTAGTTATTTAGAACTATTGCGACACCTCGGTTAATTATACTGGTTTCATGTTTAGTGAAAAAACCTAAGCTATAGAACACACTCGTAACACGACACGACCATGTAGTAAGGTATAAAATAAATCAGAAGTCGTCGAGTGTAAAAAAGCGCGTCTAATGTGTGTTTCCTTTTAGAAGAAACATGTTTGATACATGATACGTGTGATAATAGGCACGTAACGTGCTGAGAACGAATGTGATTATTGCTTGGTTTTTTTGAGCTACGTCAATTACTTTGGACGGCAAGAATAACGGAACAAGGAAAATACTGCGATAGTTTGTGCAAGGAACCGAATATTTTGCTGGCTTATGCCGGATGTGTTGGTTGGTCTATATTTTTTTACAAAGAAAATGGCTAGATTTTTACTTACATATTTGCACTAGTATCCGCTCGCGACTTCTTCCCCGGGGAACAGGCTTATCGCGAGTCCTCGGGAACTACTCGTCGAACGGAATAAACTAGTAGTTCTGCGAACAGGTAGACCTCGCAATCACATATTAGCGCGAGTCTTATTAGCGACAATTTTCGCAGCACCTCACAACCTATTATCTCAGATTCACCTTGAAGAATTACAAATTCGAAATTCTTTTTTAAAGGCAGGTAAAATGTGTGTTCCAAATTTTCAAAATCGGTTGGTAAATAGCGCCGTAGCAAACTTCCCCCCTTTTTAGGAAAAGTACTCCCCTCTCCTTCTCAAAACAACCAACAGCAAAAAAAACTATATTAAATAGTAGATATGTATACCAAGTTTCGTCAAGATTGGTTGAAAAATCTGCACAGAAAGCCCAACAAGAATTTACAGTGCAGTACTTCAAAAATCAATTATACTGATATTCCTCTTCAAAGACCACTACCTAATGTGTGTACCAAATTTTATCAAAATTGATCAGTAAATAAAAGTATCTCCTCACTAAAACCACCAACGACAAAAATTTTAAATTAAATTAAAAAAATTTAAACAAGATTGGTTGAAAAATGCGACCTTTACAGGAAGACAAACGAACAACCTACCAAATATACGGAGAAATAAAAGTCAATTTGGCCAGGTAAAGCAGAGATGCTACGCTCGCTCGCTCAAAATTAACGTTAATATGTGTTGTTAATCCCAAGTACACACAATCCCCAATCCAACTTATTCCAAATTAGTTTTGCCTTTTTTCAACTTTTACAATACTTATATAAAAACAATTATCTAAGTACATTAGAAACATAAGGAACTATCTTGTACATGACACTAGTGGAATTTATTTATGTTGTTTGAAGTGATACACATGAACGCTAAACATATTTCATATATTTATCTGTATTACAATTCTGTTTAATTGTTCAAATGTTGTATTAGCCATGTTCATAATAACATCTACAATTATAAACATTAGTTTATAATCATTCGCCTTCAAAAAATGTTTTAAAAAATTGTAGATCTCAATTTCAAACGAATAAACATTTTACGAAAGGTTTATTATTTTTTATATATATGGGCCTCTGCCCATAAATATAACGATAAAAACGGTATATAGAAATAAGGTAACATTGTATAACTCTTCATAACACATACCGTTTCGGATAGATCTTCGGATATATCGCACAAGGTGTTCCAACCAATGTGTAATTTTCCATCCATGCCTTTTAAAACTATGCAATTGAGAAACGTAGAGTATTCCAAATTGTTAAGCCAGAGTAGTAGAAACACTCTTTTGTATTCTTTTGTGAGATTTTATGCTCAAATTTTCCTAGCACGATAATTTGAGCATCAAACCTTATAGAAAACACTGCCATATACCCGTCCTACCTCTAGTGTTTTTTGGTTTATTTCGGAGCTACGCATAAAAGTTCAAATAAAAAATACTACTCTTGAATAGTTTGACCAACTCAAAGCAAGTTTATACCAGTGGAGTGTATTGGAAGTGATGAAATTATTTACAAACTCGAGGTCTAAAAATGTGTATACAATTTGTGTATGCGCGACATGGCTTAGCACTTTTTAAACGTACACATGGTGTACACGTGACACGCAACGGGTTAAGGCACCCTACTTCAAAGATTTGTCGTTTGTTATCGAAATGTATCTGGCACTGCAGTGTCCCTAACCAAGACAAACTTTTGCACAAGGCTCAACACTTGGTTTCCTCGTCTCTTACGATTTGCGTCCCAACGGCAGAAGGAATATTCTGTAACATCGTTCCCGCATGAAGTAATATATAGATAAATATTACATACATACATATTAAAAATTAATTAGCAACTATTCACTACAAGATTTTTTTCAACGACAAGCAAATCTCAAACGGTGTCTCATAAAGAAATTTAAATAAAGAACCAATTATGTAGTAAATTATTGTATTATTATGTAGCACCCATGTTGTATGTAACTTATTGTAGAATTTAAGTAACCCTTTCAGCTACTGAACAGAGAAAGTTGCGTAAACATCCGTCAAGACTAAGTATTTAATTTACTTTGATTTTTAACTTTCACCTTCTAGAAGAACCCTTTCGTTTTATATTATTAAAACATTTATTGTGCGCCACACCATAATATTAGTTATTACTGTGTCAAGTTTCTTAAAAGTTTGTCTCGTAGTTTCAGGTTGATATGCACACAAATAGACAAACAAACCATAGTTGGAAAAAATATATTTTTCATTTAGTTTATATTGATAACAAAATACCTACACTCATAGATCACATGTTTACAGACATAACTCTATACTTAGTTACAAGTTATCCCACAGCTGTACTTTGCTTTATTACTTTTTCAATAGATTTATAAATAATTGTAATCTTACCCTTTATCGGGAAGATATTGCCTTCTGCAACACAGTGAATGCTAAAACAGCAGGTAGGGCTTCAACTTTGTATTGTATGTCGTATTTTATATGAAATAAAGCATTTTGTATTTTTATCATAATTTTCAAAAAATATTGAAACCACAGATTTGGCTCAGTGGCTGTTAATGTAAATATATATATTATGTGTGTGTATATGACTAATAATAATTCTAATCCTAACTAATATTATCAACGTGAAAGTGAGTTTATTTGTTATGCTTTCAGTCGTAAACGGCTAAACGAATCTCAATAAAAATTTTCAAGTAAAGAGATTATATACCGGGAAAGTACATACGATACTTCCATCATCATCATCATCATCATTATCATCATCTATCACCGCGCGTTAGAAACCACGGAGTGTAGCTAGTATAATATACTATATGATTATCTATTTATATATAATTAACATTTATACATACTGATGAAATATCAGAGGTAATTTCCAAATGCTATTATACTTTATATAAAGATAATATTACCATAGTAATAATTCATACTAAAAATAAGACTGCTTACTCACTTCCCTTTGAACTACAAACTTTACGTACAAATCACGTTAAAATAAAAAAATGGAATACTGAAATAAAATATGAAAATAATATAATTTACTAAAAAAAATAAACATATTTATAGCATAGATGTGAACTCAACAAATCCTCTTCTGAAAATGTAAAAGCTAATAATCCTACTCCACGTGGGTTTTCGTAAACTGGGTCCCACTACTTAATAACTCGAGTGGTGCTTGAATTATTTAGTCGTAGCCATTTTAGTGCCTACTTGTAATAGTTAACCAAGAGAGCAATTTAGATGTTCTGGAGGTGAAATACCTACATACAAATATTAGGTTCTTTGTTGACAACAGGCTATATTTAAGTTGTTAGCAGCTTTCTTTTTGGGCAGCTTACATTCTCCTACATCAAGCATTTATCAACATCATCATCCATACTTAATATTATGAAAAGGTTTGTAACTCTATCAATCTCTCTGTCACTCTGTATCTCTATCAGCCGTGCGATTCTGTAAAGATTCGTCGATGAGCTCACCGATGTCAAATACTTTATGAGATATCGCCCCTGCCGTGCGATTCTCTAAGAGCAAACAACTTGCATCTTTGACAACACCTTGTGTACAAGGGCGATATCTCATAAAGTATTTGACATCGGTGAGCTCGTCGACAAATCATTAGAGAATCGCACGGCTGTACATAAGTTTGCTTTTCCAACGTTTCTTGTCATCTCTTCATTTGATTCACGGATGTTGTCAAAGATGCAACGATGTTTGCTCTTAGATCATCGCACGGCTGTTTGTTACCTTATTCGCCTAAACAGCTGAACGGATCGTAGAGAAATTTGGCAAGGAGATATTATAATTTATTCTCCGGGGAAGGACAGAGAAAAGTTTTCATGATCATCATCGTCCAACACCACTCAGGTGAAACCGCGGTCACAAACAGACGGCTAGTCACGTTATAAATGGTGAATAGATATACTCGTATTTGTTGTTAATTGTAAATTATCGTTTTTCCGATATAAATAAAATAAATATACAATCTTCATCATTATCAGTCAGGTCATATGCCTCGTAGATTATCTATCTATAATATAAAAATGAACCCCTATTTTTCGCGGTCACGCTATAAATTGAGAACGGCTTTAGAATGAAAGGATTTTATGATATTAGAATGAAGGCGAAATGATTGTCAAGAGAAGGTTTTGGGACGCGAACGAAGTCGCGGGCAGTTTTAGGATCGTACAACAGTAATCGTATAAACATATCAGCAATGATGTTATGTCTAAGTAAATTACATCAATAAAGTGATTTGTTATTTTTTTAACGTTAGATGTTGCGATGGGATTTTCTGTGTACAAACTGTGGCAAATAAATACCACATCAGGTTTTCAGGTCTTTGCGTCCAGCTACTACCAGCCACGCAACTTGTCTCTCCATTACGACCTGAATGTTATAAAATATATAAACCTTCTAAAAGGAGATGGTGATAACTCGATCCCTTATTACATACACCAAAAATATAACTAGCAATATTTAGGTTAAGTAATCGACGGTATAGGTATTAGGTTAAGTAAACGGTACCTACCGTTTAAAGTTATCCAATTGTGGAGTGACCTACGCAGGCTAATAAATAAATTCCTAGAGCGAAAGATATGGGCTTTAAATACACTTGCGCTGAACTGTTTAACAATGAACAGGCGTGCGAATGTCGCGTTTTTACAATATTATATCCATGTGGGCAAAATCGTAAGTAACTTATATATACATATATGAAATGAAAATACAATGTGTGTACAAAAGGTATTGTCTGTATATATTTTTTTACTTTAATGACGATAATAATATGTACAATTACACTATCATTCGCAGATATCTTATCTTTATGTAAAACTCGAATACCTTATTACGAAAATAATAATATGCTATCCACCTAAACACGTCAAATAATCCCATATAAATTAATTGAGAGAATAAAGAAGTTCATAATGACTTAAACAGGCAAGAAAATACATTTGCTACTTGATTCGTCTCGACAACACTATTGTCGCAGTTGCGAATGTCATCCGGCTGACAAACGAACTGAGGCGGCGCGTGACACAGATAACGTCCTGCGAACGAACGAGCCGCCTCCGGAATATACTTTGGCGATTATCGTGACGAGACATACGGGCGCTCGTTACGGGCGGTGACGCAGTGATCGATCAGGTGGATCGCCAAAGTGTTGCCAATTTGTAGCTTGTTACTACTATGCGGTAGGAAGAGGGCTCCCTTCCGTTTTAGCCGTTGAGTGCCAGCTTAAAATAAAGTCAAAGTCAAAGTCAAAATCATTTATTCAATTTAGGCATCAAAGACGCACTTATGAACGTCAACTTTTCATTATAATGTACTTTAAAGACTCTACCGCCGCGTTCCAAAATATATAGAACCCACCGAGAAGAAGTGGCAAGAAACTCGAGGCCATTCTTTTTATATGGATGTTTACAATGTTTCTACTAAGGTACTACAAATATTACATTTTATGGGTGGCAGAGAAACAGCTTGCCAGAAGTGGAGTATTCCAAGCATCTTTATCTTCTATATCTAATAGACACCTCAAACTCTTTATGTGGATGCTGTAGAAGTCGGCTATGGGATAGCAGCATGCTGTTGTAGTAGGATTTCTGCCGATTCCTTCTGTGGATTTTTGACAGCTTTGCCAATCATCTAACTATGAAGCAGTAGTGTACTAATATTACTGCATTTCGTTGAAGGGCAATGATTTCAGCGAAATTACAGGGCAAGAGATTTTAATTCTAATATCACACGATGACGAGCGCAGTGCATTGCCATGCAGGGTTTTGAACACTTGAATTTTAAAATTCTGAATGGCCCTGAACTGCTATGGGTAAGCGTGACGCTCAAATTAGGCGAACGACTTACTCGTTTTGTCACCGATTGACATTAAAAAGGTAGGTAAGAATAAACATTTAGTTTTCTGTTTATCAGCCCAAAGTAAGTCTTTCTAATTACATATCCACTAATTTGATTAGATCTTCACATTTCCCTTCAGTTTTTTAAGTAAAGATTGTTATTTTTATTTATCGATGTCATGAAATTAGGTGTTGTATTTTCAGTTTCTTTAATTTGACAAAAAATAAAATTCAGATAAATATGACAAGGTATTTCCACGAAATGTTAATTAGTTCAAATCTACTCGCTTGCAATGTTCTTTTTATATTGGGCATAACAAATTTTAATTTTATATCTGTGCGACAAGACCTAAGGTTTGCCCAAAAATAAGTGATGTATTATGTTGAGCAAGCTCGTTTTTTGCATTGCACAGTAATGTTACTTTTTTTGTTTACTCTTAATTTAGACTATTCCTAACTAGACTATACATAAAAGAAGTTTTTCATGTACAAACTTTAATTACAATTTTTGATTTGCGTCCATTAAGTTTTAATTGCATAATTGTTATATAACCGCAAATTTGTATATATTTTAAAATAAACTTCTTATATTTGGATCTATACTTTTAGACTCTGTATAACAATCGTAGATTTTTTATTTAACCAGGAGAAACAAATAATTTTTCATCGTGCTGAATATCTTGAATCTAATATGAACTACAGTGTTTATGTTCAGTATTATATCTACCTAAGCCATGTCTTGAACGACACGATGGAATATAATACAGCAACTTTATTTTTTGTAATTTACTTCAAGACTACAAAATTCTTAATAATACTTAATTTACCTGCATACACATTTTTTGCCCGAATCATTATTTTTTCAATGTTTGATGCGGGACATCGTATCGATGTGCCGTGGACAAACGGAACATGTAATAGCTCATAAAGCGGCTGGGGTTTTGTACAGGTAAGGAACCAGTAAAAAATTGTTAAGGTGTAATGCCCGCCGAGAGCTCGCAAATGCCGCTGTGCCTGAAGACGAGCATCTGATAAGCTCGAAACCCGGGTCGACTTATTCGAGTAACGTGAGTGTTTTGCCGGATGATATTAGTTTATAATGAGTCAAACTCACGAGAATTTCATTGCATAAAAAGGGGTAGTAATTTGTGAATATTATAATATAAATTACAGAAATAATCTAATAACGATTTTTAGATGCTTACAAATTTAGAGTTCTGTAAGCCGCTGGAAAAAAAATTATAGAAACGTGTCGTATGTTTCGTTCTGCTCGTTCACGTGGAAAGCTAGCAGCGGAATCATAGAACTGCGTGATGAAACCCGTCCAAAAGAGAGAAAAAATGCCGAGATTATTGAAAATTAGAATTTGAAGGCTTTCGGTGTACCTGAATTGGGTGAGATATGACACTTGACGAGATTTTACGCTGAGTTTGGAATAATTTCATAAATATTAGAATTAGTAGTTATATTGTACTGTATATTGCTATTCTATTTAATTTAAAATAAAAACTGTATACAATAGCGCTATTTTGAATTATACTGAAAATGTTCCTATGCTGTTTACATGAGTTTCATCCTAAAATACACCTCAAAAGATTTTTTAAATTTATTTAAGATAGAGGAAACCGGGTGTAATTTAAAATATATAACTTATCATTTAATTCTACTGGCAAAGTAAAAACTCTATCATAATTGTGTACGTCATGTTAATTTGTTTTGAAGCAATTTTAATAATTAAGTTTGTAGTGTGTAGTTGTAGCCCAGAGGAAATAAAGTTCATCCGATAATCCGACGGCCACTGAATCTATTCCTACCTCGTGATAAAATCAACAGCATAATAGTACTTATTGATGCCCTTAAGATCGGGAACCTTAAGGTGTTTTTGAGAAGCTGTTCCAGTCACCTTTCCTGATCCAGTGTTATACAGCTTCGACAACATTATCACATACCATCTTCATCTTTATTTTCACGCATTGTGCTGTAAAACTATACCATTTAAAAACTACATTTAACACAATATTTTACATAGGTATGTAAAACATATTAATCCTCTAGTTAGTCTAGACTGTCCTTTTATTACACTACAAATATGAGTACAATAATACATTGTTACAACATTATATTTTAATAATAAACTATTGTAAAACACTAACACAATTGGTAAATATCTTTTGCAAAAACACATACTCATTGAAAAGGGTCTATCCTGGAGAATAAACTAAGAAAATCATAAAGTATTAACATATACAAACATACTTCAAATGATCAGTCTGTTGCATAAAAACGGGTTTAGCTACAAGTGTCAATAACAATTACCTATTAACTACATAATAAAATAACAGCAAGTGAAAAAAAATATTATTCATCCAAATATAATAAAGTCTCTACCCATCACATCCACTTATCACTAAAACAGGTTCCCCATAAAAAATGCCATCGACTAAAAGGTGCAAAATTTAATACCATAAAAATGGCAAACAAACTGTAGATTACAAGCATCGTCGGAAGATTTACGAGCGTCAAGATAGTCGTTTCCTTTATAAGACGATTGAAAATGGGGTGTCTGAAGGACTTACAGAAGCTTTGAACGATTACCTACGATACCTACTACTCTTGGTAGTTTCCGGTTTCAATACAAAGAAGTATGCTGTCCTACGTGAGTGCGTATGTAAGCTACAAGACAAATGTGGGAATAATAAATTCTTAAGTTATATTATTTTAATCATACAATATTATAACTGCTATAATATGAGTAAATATATATATATATATATTCTCCTGGTAACGCTTTAAATTAAGAACGGATGGAACAATCTCGCTTAATTTTTGTGTTAATTATTGTCAGGAGAAGGTTCTTATGAAAGAGAAACCAAGAATAGATGGGAGGATATGGTTAGGCCGAAGGCCGAAGCTACTACGAAGACGAAGTCGCGGGCAGTATAAAATAGTGATATATAATAATAATACAACAAAGTAAAAAGTAAATATATTTAAGTAAGCATGGCATTATCTTAGGTGAACTGTTGATGATGCCATAACTGTTCATAATAAAAAAATATGTATATCATCAGCGTGTAAAATTACGATTATCATATGCAAGAACATACTGAAACTTTGGTTTTATTAACAGCAACATCAATATTATCGATAATAATAAATATAAATTTGATTTGTATAAATACTAATTACTAAACATACAAAACACAACCTTGCATTGTCACCATGATTATCCACCTTTATGGCTCTGCTTTCGCTGATCTCTAATTGCTCGCCACTGCGCTATTGCATACAGATAAAAGCTAAATCAAAAGATAATGTAATATAGCAGGGCATATCATCTCACCTCCACGTATGACAGAAGACAAAGCGGTACATCTTTTATATCTGGCATAGAACGTATCCGTGGGTATTTGGCGCACGTAAAGCAAATAATGTCGATTGGGATGTGAGAATTGCAGCTAGAATTCTGAGATAGCTTGTTCGTTATTGTGATTTGCAGGTGTTTTTTAGCTGTTCGCTACTACCGTGGATCTATTTGCACAGAAGGTATATTTTTTCTTTTAACACAAAGTTGTCATGTGTCAATTACTAGGCTTTAAGCTACTTTTTTGGCCTAACCATTAAGTAAGAACTTTTAGTTACTGGGATCTGCGAGGTATCGAGAAACAGCAAAACTTTCCTATATCTACTTCTTACACTGTTCTTTCTCATTTGTTCTGTAATTTAAGGCACATTTCGTAATATTCACATGTTTAGTAGGTACGTTACTTCTAGTGAGCATACTGTTTACTTTATTCCTTCGAAAGGTTGCATACTTTACTAAGCAAATTGCTTATGAAGATAATATGATTTACCTTTTTTTATAAAAACGTATCTACGCCACGGTTGAAACGCTTCGCACAATATTACTTCTATCAACTCAGAATTCACCGTCTGTTCATCGATGCTGAGCTAGATATTTTTGTATTAGATTAACTATATAAAGTGTTCACAGACTTTCTGTTTTGTCACAACAGCAATTGTAGTCGACAATTTATTGTATTTCTGTTATCACGTTCCAGTGTGCTTCAAAAACTAGCAAGAGAGTAAAAATAAACGATTATATTATTTTACAATGTTGTCTTGTAAGTACTATAAACTGACATGCTTAAATGGGTAGTAATAATGGAGTAAGTATTTAATTTGTTTTGAGCTCGTGTATCCTAAATATCGAGAGGTCAAATAGTTGTCATACACGGTAAATATTCCGTTCCTAAAGTTAATTATTTACAAAGGTTTACGCTTAATTATAACTACGGGTTTGAATATGATCATAGTAAATTATGTTCATTATCTGACATGGCAAATTGTGGTATTTGGCACGCGTACGGCTAGTTAAGCGTGATCATTATTTTGAAATAACAATTAATTAGGTATGCAAATTGATAACCCAAAAGCTGCGTTAGGAATTTCTGCAAACTTCGCTTCCCAATGCGGTAATTGAAATTTCAAATTAAAAAAGAATATACACTTTACTTAACATTCTATAAAGCAAATATGCATGCCTACCATACTTGTAATTATGTATAATTGTTAGGTACTTCTTTAGCTTAAACAGCTTCATGAATTTAGATATATTTATATGAAATTCATAGGCTATGATTATGCCATTCTAGTGATTTAAGAGGATTGCATAGTCCATACTGAAAGAAAAAACTCTTTTCTACCTCTTAACATTGTCCGATTTCAATGTTTTTTTATGGAATCATCACATTGTCAGTATTTCAAAGTCTTATAAATATCCTTTTTTAAAACTTAAAAAGACTGAAAATATCAAAACGTACGGGCATAGTAAACAACAAATACTAAAAAAAATTATAAGTGCGAGTCTGACGAAAATTATAGAGAATGGTATGGAACCATTTCGTGCGCGAGTCCGGCTCGCACTTGGCCGGTTTTTTTATGAATGCAATTACGTGAGTAAGCGAGCTAATCGTGCACCTGATGGTCAATTTTACGCTCAGCCATGATAATGAATACAGTAAAGCGTGTGTAGTGTTGTGATCTAAACTATCTATCTTCTATCTATATATATATATATATATATATATATGTAATAAAAATGAACCCCTTTTTTTCCTGGTCACGCTATAACTTGAGAACGGCTTTAACGATTTCATTCACCTTTTTTAAAATGATTTCTAATACTTCGTAGAAGGTGCTTACATTAAAAAATTAAGAAAAGATTGGAGGTTATGGCAAGGCCCAAGGCCAGGCCTACTACGCGAGCGACGTCGCGGGCAGTTGCTAGTATGCGATAATTATACCTTGTTTTATTGACGTCACGTCACATACCCTCTCTCTACGCGTACTGTGTTCGTGGGTTCAGTGGTCATTTATATAAACAGGTTCATACAAAAATTAAAGCATGTGTAAAAATGAAAAAAGCCCGACACACGACTTGCCAGTCTCGTTTACAATCTAATTATGTATCATCTACTTATAATTTCTCTATCAATTATTTAAAAGCATATTTAATCTATTTCTTACCGTGAGCGTATTTAACATAGTCAATTAAAATGTTTCACCTACACAATACGACGCGTAATTGGTTGTGTTCAAACAATTAGTGACATATAGGTATATTAACACTAATTACATTGCGATAATATACTGCTTTGTATTATCGTATCCAATTAAATTGAGTTGTTATACATCACTTGAGGTAAAGCTGAGTGAGTTCGAACTTGCTTCGTGTTGCTAATAAGTAGAAAAGCAAATTGGCTTTAAACTTTTACTGTGCGCATTGGAACAAAGATTTTGATTGAAATTTATCAAAGTCCTTCATATGGTTTAGGGCAGTCATGTCAAACATACGGCCCGCCGGCCACATGCAGCCCTCATGCCATATTGATGCGGCCCGCGATCGAAGTCCGAATCTTAAGATTTTTACTATCTGAAAATCAGATATCATCAATGCCGCCCGATATGAGAAGTCAAATCTCTGGATCCTCATCAAAATAATCGACTCCCCCATTTTATTATAAATAAATATATCGATGTTAGTTACCAAATGTCATACATTAGGTAACTAACATCGATATATACTAAACATGTTAATTAAATAAAATGAATACCTAATTTGTTCAGTATGTGCTTTGTAATTTTGAGTCTGGCCCGCTAACGCATCCTAAATTTTTTTAACAGCTCTTTAGATAAACAGTTTTACACTCCTGGTTTAGGGAATAACAATTAAGGGCTGTCACCAGTTACATAAATTATCTTGACAACTTAACATAAATTATCTTTATTGTGCAAGTACATATTATACAACTACATTGGAGCGAGTGAGGTAATAATCAAGATTGTTCTTATATATGCATCATACAAACATCTCACGTGTTTTGTTTTTATGATAGGAAATTTTAAGTACGCGTCCGTAAAGGTCCATAAAGTGCTATGTTATGTAAAATTATATGATTATTAACGGGATATTTACCGTGGTAAGGTTGTGGAATGAGCTTCTATGTTTCCATAGCTGAGCATCTGCTGGACGCGGGTCCTAACCACTGGATTGAATTCCATAACCCTAAAATCTTGTCCACCGAACGCCATTACATACCAAGGCTAGTAAAGGAAACTATTGAGATCTCGAAATGCCAGAATTTCAATCGAGGTGATGGTTTTCAACTCGCCAGTGCGTGGAATCCAGTATTAGGTTGTTTTAAAAATAAAAGTCCGCGTTCAAAATGTGTTCAAAATACTATACGCAGTGATACAGTGAGTGTGTTTTGTCGGGACTTAGGATCGAGTTCGAGTTCCAGTGATAACCGTAGCAAAAGACTAAGAAAGAGGGTAGATCGTTATGTCTGCACCTAACTTTTAAACTTTTTGACCAACCACCCGCATTCTTCAGTCTTCCCGTGAACATGGTGCATGTAACTGCGCCGAAATATCGGGAGCTCATTCCACAACCTTACCACGGTAAATATCCCGTTAATAATCATATAATTTTAGAGAACAACCGTGATAGTTTAAAACAGTGTTTTGCTATGTTATGTGTTTACGCTTGCGCTTGTTTTGACACCGTGGGCACCAACTCAGGTTTATGCATTTGTTACATCCATAGGAAAACTCTCTTGTTATATTTGCTTTCATATCTCTTTACGCACTCTTCCCATAAAACGAGATCATGCAGTGCGACGCCATGCCTGAATCTATGAAAGAAGATCGCACCGTACAACGACCGCCACGCGCATTACTCTGCGTTATTATACATCATTTTTTAAAATCTAAATATTAATGTAGCGTTATCCCTTGTATCAGGTAAATTTCATTTTTATTAGTTTTATAGCGACGGGTTCCGGGCTATTTGTATTAACCGACATTTTTGAAACTTTACACCAGAGCCGTTTACATTTTTAAATTTAAGAATAAGAAATGTAACATCCTTCGATATTTCTGTTTTTATAACATATTCCCCATAATTGTATTCATTCTTTTTTCTAATATTCCTATTTATATCAAAGATAAATGTCGCTTAATACAAAATTACCAATTTTACTTATATTTGTTCCAGGCTAAATGACTAAGCCGCCTAAATTTATTATTTAATATTCCAAGCTAAGTGACTTAACCGCCTAGGCATGCAAATAATGCCTCTTAGCTAAGTTCTTTATTCAAAGAATTGGTCATATTTCATATATAAGCTAATTGATTTAAATACCATATCTCAAACTTATTAATGTATGGCTAATTAGTTTATGCTACTGGTTTTTTTAAATAAATTGTTTGGAATCCTACTTGAATAATAAAGTAAAGCTAGTGTATTAAGATAGATGTCTTCGAGATGTGGTGTTGGCGAAGGTTGCTACGTATACCTTGGACTGCTATGAGAACCAACGAGTCCATACTAATAGATCCTAAAATCACCACACGGCTCTCCACTATCTGCCGCCAAAGAGTCCTCAGCTTCTTCGGACATATTATGCGGTCTTCAAAGCATTGTCTGGAGAAAGCCATTATTTTAGGAAAAATTGACGGTAGCCGTGGTCAGGGAAGGGTGCCTTTAAGATGGTCTGACACGATTAAGAAGGCGGTGGGTAATAGCATACACCGTGCGGTTCACACAGCCTATGACCGCACCCAATGGAGACTGATTATAGGTGAGGGAACGAGGAGAAGAGAAGAGAGAGTGTATTTAGCGACACTGGATAAGAATTTAACAAAGAGGCTAATTGTTTGAAGCGACTTTATGTTTATAAGGTCGGGCTAAATGCTTTAACGTACGTTGCCTGTAAAATGTTGCTCCAGGAAAAATAGACTAAACGACTGTCTGGTATTTGGTAGTGAGCTTAAGTAGACAGTTCCTAAATTTATCAATATTTTGTGTCACTTCATACATTGCAGTCCAAAATGGGTCCACAAATGCGGTTGTATTAAGTGACAAATCTAAAGTCTCTAAATAGTAAATCTAGTGCTCCGATCGTCACCAAACCCAAAAAATTCGCTGATTACAAATATGTATAAAAGTCTCTATCGCCCAGAGTGTCGCTTAATACAATTAGCCCGGAATCCGTCGATATATTTAAAATATCCTATTCAATTATTTTTTTTCAATTAATTTTGTTAATTTCTTAATCCCTTGTTAATATTAACAAATCAACAAAAAGGTATACAGTTTATTGAATAATTATACCAAATTATTGATCAAACTATTATGATCAGGTTATCTGGCGTTCCACACGTATACTTATAATAAGTTAAATGTTATTTTTCAAAAATTTACGAATTGCGGCAAAAAATCACTCAAATATTAAGCAAAATATCTAAAAAAATCTAATATTACGTTTTAATTTATTATTTTTTTTGGTTATCAGCCAGACCTATTTAGTTGTCTAGATATTATTATTATTTAAGACAATACCTACAAACGCAAAAAAGCAATACGATTTTGAAAATACTGCTTTATCATTATTCGTAAAATAGTCTGCAAATAACTTAACTTTTAGTAATAATAGTAGTGATGTATACGACCTTTCGAGCCAGAAAAGATAAAAAATAAACCAAAAATTGATTTTACTTATAGAAATTGATTTATTATTCTCAATCGCCAGCCCTATTCAGTTGTGTAGCTATTTTGTCCTGAGTTTCAACCGATCTTGCCAACACCTTGACAACACCTAGAAAAGCAGAAAAAATACAATAAGGCTTTGCACCGCGCCAGCGTTTTACTCGCTTGGTTTTGGTATAGTGGTAGGAGCGCTGCTTTGGGATTTAGAGGTCCTAGGTTCAATGCCCGGGTCAGACAATTATTGGGGTTTTCAGAAAAATACTTTTTTAAAGTATTAAAATGGATATAGCATCTTTAAGAGATAGACATATGCAATCGCGGATTTTTGTAGACTTTTATAAGGTTTACTTTAGTATTATAAATCTTATAGTTGGTATATAGTTTTGATCTATCTCGTGGGGTTCAGCCAGCGTTTCCAATATAAGCGCAAAAAAATGTGTTTATTTACGACATCACATGGGAGATGAGAGACTACGGCAGCCTTTAAAATTATCATTTTTTCTCTACTATATTATGCATGTATTATACATATAAACCTTCCTCTTAAATCACTCTCTGAAATCTATTAAAAAACCGCATCAAAATCAGTTGCGTAGTTTTAACTAACAGACAGACAGCGGGCAGCGACTTTATTTTGTACTATGTATTGTAAAATAGTCTGTTTCCTTTTCATCGTGTGCGTAACATACCCCAATAAACATCGTTTGACTAACCTACAGATTATCGTCACCATGTATCAATAATTGCTACTCTGTGAATGGTAATACACTATGTCAATGTGGCGGCAATCACTACTAGATTGTGCTGAACCGAGTAATAGGTATTTGGCCGTGACGTGAGACAGACGCTCAGACCACGGCTTTAATTGGATTTACTTAGTGTCCTTTGAAAGCTGTTGTTCATTACGAGTATCAGTAAGTCGAGTTCCTAATCCAATTTTAGTAATATATATGAAAATACCGAAAAATATCAATGTATAACGCGCTAGGTATATTATAATTATGATTAAAATGGCATCGTGTCACCTAATAAGTCGTCAGGTACATGGTACCAAAAGTGAAATCAAAATCAAAAAAATATGTATAATGTATATTCTATTTTAACAAACGGCTCGTAGCAGGATGTGTCGTTGTGTGTGTATCGATAAACAAACTTTGGCATGGGTTCTATACGTCCCGTTACACTCAGGGTTTAATAAACCGCTCATGACGTAAGACACTGCTTTACTCCCTCGGTGCATAATCTATTATTATATTAGTACAGACAAGCAACTTAAGTATGAAAATACGTATAGTAATTAAAACACGAGTGTTATTACACTATATAATATATACAGAATATTACTATAGTGTAATCATTACACTAACATTTTGAAGATTTTAATTAAGGCAAGTCTTTAATTAAAATCTTAAAAATGTTTACCTCTAAAAACAAGTAGTGTGTAAATTACCACCTACAAAGTAACGATGACGGCTGTTTTTACTGGACCCGATGTCACTCGGACAAAAAGGGATGAACCCTTGTTTACTTAACCAGGGTTAGATGGAGAGCCCCGACAATGAATTATGTAGTCTTTTTCTTTGGAAAACTTGTTTTCAGTTCATTTGGGATGACGCTATCTGATCGTGAAGTTAGCGGATTTAAATTGCGGTGAGCGGAAGTTTGAGATAGGTAGTCGTTTTCGTAATGGAATAATTTATAACTTCACAAGTGGGGAGGGCACAACTGTAAAAGTTTCTTTAACATACGTACTAAGACTTTTGAATTTAAGCTCGTTTGTGAATTGCATCGGGGTAAAAACAGTAAAAATAATTATTGGAGTTATTATTTACATTGTGTTTGAAAATTAGACTTGTCTCACTAAAGCTTAAGAGCTATTGGTATTATGTATGTATTTAGTAGTATGACAAAGAACTCACACGACTTATTTGGTTTGTCTGATGGTAAGTACCTGCTCGTACTATGGATAGCCATAGCAGTTCAATTGCGACCTAGAACTTGGATTGGATGAAGCAGTGCCTGCCATGTCTGCTAACTCAAAAACAAATGTCATGAGGTAATCTCCGATGGGTTTAAGGTCTCTCTCCCCCAATAATTTCACTTGCCACAATGTTTTTCACACTCTAATATTGCTCATATAAGGATTCCACACTAGTGCTTCGCGGGGGTATGGCAATATTAAACAAGATGACTACTACCTTATATATCAGATTTCCTAGGATCTTACGATTAGCATCCCAATGGTGGGGCGAAATATATACACGGACTGGAGAAATGGAACTGTTTATTTCTGAAACTCAAGATATATTGTCAACACACTTGCTCGTAAAGTGAGCCTTATTATCGCTTTTAGGACCATAAACCGAGACAACACATACGAGTATAATAAAATTATAATCTATTGCATAATATAATTTGCCCACGAATTTAAATTAGTACCTTATTGCAAGTCATAGGCGAGTAAACAGAGCATTTTCGATTTATCGCGGGTTATAAAGTATGTTTTTAGTGGAAACAAAGAGGTTTTTTGACGCTGAAAATCCATATAATTTTTTGGAATAAATTGATGTGTACCTTCTTAATAAGTCAAAAATACATTTATTATTATTAATATTAAAATATTTGCATTTTAGTACTACATGAAGTAGGCTGTATGTTCACACGCCTTAAAGTAGGCTCGTATAAAAAAAAAATTGCTCGCCATTTTCTACCAGTTTAATATTTTGTGATTATCGTATTTGTCGGTGTGTAGTAAAAGCAATATTATATTTGGTTTTTTCCTCGCAATAGATTTAAAAAACGTCGTATGAAACTCCTGAGCTCTGCTCACTTGTATCTAATACAATAAAAAATATAGAGAAATAGAAAAATATAGATATAAAAAATATCATAGTATGATGCACTAACAAGGTAGACAGATGATAAATGTAGTAATCGAATAGAGTAATAAACCATTTCGTGTCAAAACAAATCATACACAGATTTTTATGGGCACATAATTCGTATTCCGAAACTATCATTTCAAGCACTGACAAAAATGCTAACATCAATCTGCACACAATGACACTTTTATAATTTTATCCTACATAAATAATAAAATCAAATTGAAACAATTTAAAGGTTCGTCAATTAGATGTTATGAATGACTAAGAGTAAGTATATATAATGTGTATGGGGATAGAGCATTTTAATTTAATATATAGTGAGATATAAATGATTTCAAAGTTATCAACCAATCAGTGTTTACCAATACTATAAATGACCTCAATCATTTTCTATATTGTATTGCACTAAGAAGAAGTGAAATTGGCTTGTCTCCTCCTACTTAATAAAGTTGTTTACTTGTGTACTATCTCACATATTCGTTCATAGTGATGTGTTGATTCTGGGTTGTAAGAACGCTAGTCTTAGAATGGCGCCTGGTTCTAAAAGACGCTCTTGGAACACACCTATAGGAAATCACCGACACACTTTTAATCTTTTGGGTAGTTAGTTAAAATATGTTTCACAGACAATTAATGTGTTCAAAATTCACAGCAAGTTCTATGTAAATAAATACAAAGACCTTTGTCAAATTATATTACTTTTTAAAGTTATTTTGACGGTTTAACATACACGGTAGGTATAGTCGAATATCTCGACCGGTTTCGTGACCGTCCGGGCCACTTCTTTATGGAGTACTTGCGCACCTGGCTGCGTTTGCGCTAGTACCTACTGGCGACGGTGGTGGCGGCGGCGGAGCTCGCCACGCGCGCCGCGCCCGTTGTGACTTCACCGGTGCGGGCAAGCTGTATCCGTCAGGTTCTTGGTCACTGCTGCTTGGCAATAACTTTTAAAGGCCAGTACACACCGCACTAATCGTGTCCTGCGACGAGATGTTTGCTGAGCTGGATTTTCGTGTATAAGTATGTAAAACGGGTTTTCATGCTGGTGCCAAAGTCCATCCATGGTCCCTGTTGAAATTGGGATGACGGTCGATCTCTATTGCTTCACGCACTTTTTGCGGTATTAAGAACTTCTCCTTGGATAATACGGAAGCCTTATCAAACCTCATGAAGTGGCTCGACTCCAGAGCGTGTTCTGCTACAGCAGACCTATCTGTGTCCATGTTCTTCACACTTTTTATATGTTCCGTGAGCCTCGTCACAGTGTTGCGTCGAGTCTCACCTATACCTACCTACCTACCGCGTAAGTATTTACACATTTTAATGTTATATTTATGACGGTAAACCGTCAAAATAACATTAAAATGTGTAATACTTACGAAAGTTTCAATCAAGTTATATTACTTTGTTAATTTTGGCTTATATCCACAAATCAAAGCAAGCTCCTTCGCTTACAACTTTGATATTACAATGTGCTACGCGGATTTGCAGGTTGTGTAACGATGCATTTTAATACATTCAAAACTGTAACAATGTGCCTTTGCGCCAAAGGGACAAAGACCTTTAATGAAAATATCTTATTTTCTCCAAATTTGTCTATATCCTGCGTAATGAATAGGTAATGAATATTCATGAAGACGATATTTTTTGTAACGATGTGACTAAAATTATTTTTACTTTACTGGCGAAGGAAGTGGTCCTAACAAAAGGAGTTTGAACAAAAAAAATTATGTTGTTCATAAACAAAATGTGATGGGCAAAAACTGGACGCCAGAATTGAAATATATATCTAAATATATTTATATATATTTCAATATATATTTATACCTATAAATGACCGACAAAAGAATTTAGCACTCAAACCGCTCTATTTTAGTGTTAACTTATTTTCATTGTATTTTCTTTCGTGATACTAGTCAGTATTCGAGCTATGTATATATTGAAATTGATAAAAGTCTGTTAATATGCATTTTGAAAATAAACTATGTAAACATAAACTTAAATAACGATGAATTTCTAGCGGATCTCTTCGTATTTAGAAAAGTAGTCTGGAAGTTAAAATGTATATATATATATATATATATATATATATATATATATATATATATACGTATACTTATTTAAAATTTTTAATATACGTAAATGTATAAAAGTTTAATAAATTCCTTACATCTTTTACAAGGCCAACCCATTTTCTTATTTTAATTTAATGACTGCGTACTGTATTTGCATAAAAAACAAGAGAATAAAGATTGTGTTGGGGAGAAAAGGAGTTAAATATTCTTACCCCTTTTCTTTCAATTTTAACTTATATATTTCTATAATCACCATACCAGTCGTCGTCAGTTCAAAGTCGAGCAATCAGTATCGATCTCAGCGCTTGAGAGGTTTCACTATGAAAGCGGTTCGTTAGACATGTTAGTCGTGGGTGAAGCGTGCCTGGCTTCAGTAACACATCCTCATCTTTAATTGAACAAGGTAAGAATCAAAACTATTAAAAGTTTATTTTTGTAACATAACTGTGCTAATTATGTTTGGTAATTATTTTTGTGATTTGTGGACACTGGTAATAGAGATATAATTACTCGTAGTATAGCATTACTATTTTTACACATTTTTCTACCGACTTCCAAAAAGAAGGAGGCATTTAATTTCACTGTTTTTTATGTTTGTTATATTTTTTTTGTTTGAAAGCTGGTGCCCGTGTGGTCTCATTTTAATTTCATCAAATTCGATCCAGTAACTTTTGAGTTAACTGAATAGAAAGAAAGTCGGTATCAATTTTTTCAAATTATATTTGTTCTTGTATAAAATTTAAATTTTTGTGACTCTTCATCATCATCATCTCAGCCGTAGGACGTCCACTGCTGAACATAGGCCTCCCCCATGATTTTCCAAAAGGACCGATTGGAAGCGGCCTGCATCCAACGTCGTCCTGCGACCTTCCTCAGGTCGTCTGTCCACCATGTCGGTGGAAGACCTACGCTGCGCTCGCCGGTCCGTGGTCTCCACTCCAGAACCTTTCGGCCCCATCGGCCATCTGTTCTGCGTGCTATGTGCTCTGCCCACTGCCACTTCAACTGGCTAATCTTCTGAGCTATGTCGGTGACTTTCGTTCTTCTACGGATCTCCTCATTTCTGATTCGATCACGTAGAGAAACCCTCTCCATAGCTCGTTGTGCGACTTTGAGCTTATCTATGAGGCCCATAGTAAGAGACCACGTTTCAGTGCCATAAGTTATCACTGGTAACACACATTGGTCGAAGACTCTTGTCATGAGGCACTGAGATATTTTTCACGAGAAGACTTCGCGAAGTTTCCGGAACGCTGCCCAGCCGAGTTGGATTCGACGATTGACCTCTTTCTCGAAGTTGGACCGGGCCACTGCAGTTTATAAGTAAATTACTAACACACATACGAAAACACATAAAAAAATCGTCATTCACATGTTAGGACTCTTAGTAGAACTGCTATCGTTTTATGCAAAAAAAAAAACAAATCACGGACTATTTGTTGCCAATGAATTATACCCAACTGTAAGAGTGCTCGATATTGTTCGGTAGTTCTCAGGCAACAGGAAAAGGTAGTCTGGCTTACCTGCTATCTAAATACGATATAGGTATACTCACATACACAAGTCACTACAAAAATATAAGATAAAATTATCCACACGTTTATTTATCGTATAGTCTGCATCTCTAGTCACATAAGCCAGTGAGTAATATTGAATCAAATAATATTTGATTAGGGAGCCAGGTGTTTGCTCGACTTGGTGTTTTGTTAAAGGGAGCAGAGTGTCTTGTTTTACTTTGTTTTTGATTGGAACGAAGGTAATTCGTTTTGGATGGTGTAAGTGTGTGTTTCTAGCAACTGTCTTTTGTTTTGAAAGTAAATATAGAGTTCTACCTAATTCTGCATTTCCGTCCTTGCTACGCGTTGTTTGATGTAGTGAAGAGGTCGACTTAATTAGGTTAGTAAGGAAAAAAAAATATATTGAAATTATGAATTTCAGTCAAAATATTTTAGCACAGTCAAGAATGTTTAAATTAAGAGCATAATATAATATATTGAAATCAAAAAACTTTAAACGGATTATATCGCGTATAATTTTAAATTTTTTTCCCGACGCTTTGGACACTTTATAGTGACCATGGTCACGGGTAGACTGGATGACAATTATATTTTATAAAAATATTGAAATTAATAATTTTTATGTACCACCTATCATATTTTAATCAAAACGTTCCCGATGCACGCAGTAGTCACTCACAGTGTCTAGAGGTTTTGCTGTATTGATGACTTTGTGATTTTATTAGCTTGATCATTGAATCCCAAGAAGGTGGTACTTGCCAACCATCACATGTATTAAAAAAATAATCTATGGTCTCTTTTAACATTATCGGCATATAGCGGTTCTCCCTAGCTAGAATTTATGGTTTATATAACCGGATGTATTGGTTGGGCTTATCTAGAACATGCTAATTTACTGCAGCTTTGATCGAGCGTCTATTCTTCATATCTGCTACAATATGTTATTTAATGCGGACACCAATGCTTCTCTCTGATTGCCCAATGTATGATAAACCACACTAACAATCAAGCTTGTAAGCACTTGCATCTTGTAAAGGTATTTGTTTCAAAAGGTTTTAATAATTCTGCTAATCTTCTTGTGCGACTTGATGGATAATTTAATTGAAGCCCGTTTTAAAGTATTGCCAATTTTGTTAGTGACACTCTTGATGTATCATATATAGCAATAAGTTTGAAAAGTAGAGTATTCACTGCGATGATAAAGCCCGTCTTTGTCTTGAGCGGCTTGAAACCCTCGCTTCACTCAGGACTCTACATAACTACCGCGCTCCACTCGGAAATTAAATTTAAATTAACAAAACAAATAATTAGTAGTATATGTTTAGCATCCACACGAAAAATTAAATGTGTATATATAATACAAAACAAATTTACTAACATGCCCGTGACATAAGGCACTGCTTTACTCCCTCGGTGCATAATCTACTGTTAAAAGTTTTTATGTTTTTGAATAAATTATAGTAAAAAGAATGCCATTAGCATGTTAAGTAAGAGATGTACATAAACTATTATTTTAAAGAAACATATCGTCATTTTCATTCATCCCTAAAGGAGTAAGCAGAGTGTATAAACACCCGTATTTTGCTAGTCATGTTTTATCATTATTGCAGAATATTATAAGAACAATCTCGTGTTCAATTCTCGAAACAATGACCAGTTATCATTTATTACTAGTATTTTTTTTTCACAACATTCATAGTTTGTATTCATATTTATTTCAATCAATAATTCAAAAACTGTATGATTCATCATAAAGCATAATTATTGTGCGTCCTTTCCACAACCCTCTCATTATAATATTTCGATAATGTAAACAAACTTCCAAACACGAACCTTGTTTGGGGTTCAAAGTAAACCCAATATTCAAAATCTTCCTCAATATTACGGTTTTGGAAGGTATAAAGACATAAACGCAAGTAGTAACGTCATAAAGGGATGTTTACCATTAATATTAAGTTACCATGATAATGGGTAAACTTGACCGTAATTAGGCAGAAAATATCCTCTGAATTGGATCCATTTCGTTTTAATAAACTTTTGAAGATACAAATGAGTCTAATTTATTATTTACTAGCTGCGCCCCGTAGTTACAACCGCGTGGTGATGGATGATGATAATGACGATGATGAAAATTATGCTATGTGTTAATCCAGCGCCTCGTCTACTTACATAGCAAATTTAATCAAAATTAACCCAGACGTTTGAGCATGAAAAAGTAACAAACATACATACAAACTTTCGCATTTATAATATTAATAGGACTAGTATCCACTCGTAACTTCACTACTAACTAGTAACTTCGTACACGGATAAAATTATTGTGATCACTCGAGAAATACCCATTCATCCACCATTATACCCAGTTGAATTAGAATAAAAATATCCTAAAATAGCAACTGCCCGCAACTTCATTCGCGTAGTAGGCTCGGACTTCAGCCTTGCCATAGTCTCCCATCTTTTCTGGATTTTTCTTGTATAGAAACCGTCTCCTGATAATAATTAACACACCAAAGAAGAGTTAGAGAAATCGTAAAAAAAAAGTAGAAAAAAAAAGCCATACTCAAGTTATATCTTGAACAGGAAAAATAGGGATCCATTTTTATATTATTGATTAGTTAAGTATAAGTATTGCCTGTGTAGTATTCCCTGAGATTTGGCACTGCCTGAGGATGTGGCTGATGGTTTCAACCAGCTCGCTTAAGCATCCCACGCGTGGTTAAATTAGGTATAAGTCAGGCTAGCAGGCAGGCCAGTCTAACCTTGTGATGGCGTATTCTCGGAAGGTAGCATTGACTCCTTGAGCTTGATAAGCGAGTGCATTATCATCGAACAGTACAAATTAGAGCCCATGGTTTACTCTGAATGGTCTGACAATTCCATCAGTAGCAAGTATCATTTGATGTGTGTCAACAGGTTAGCAAAGTGCATACAGGCTCTGCCTAGATTGAAACCTAAAGATCTCGTGTGTTGTCCCATATTATTACTATTACTTGTGGTTTTTTATATCATTTTTTTGATACGAGTGCTCTTTAAGGTGAACAATTTGGTTGTAATAACTACTTAAGTGCTAAAGATAATATCAAAATGTGCTCGCTTGGTGTCAAATGAATCAAGGATTTACTGTTCCGCTCCAACAAAGTATAAAACTATTTCATACAAGAGTGAAAAACGAATCTGAATAAAACTGTGACTGCTGGTACTCTACAATATGACAAAATAATATTAAAAAATCTCGCCAAATCGTTGCATGCTCCGACCATTCAAAAGTTTCGCTCGGATAAACGTTGTGAATAGTTTTAACGAAACTTTTTTACGCTTTTGACACATTATTCTAAAATACATTTTGGCCGAAACTGTATTGTAATGCTTTTCATAGTAATAATGGCAATTTGAGGTGTACAGTTCGTTAGGAAATATGTTGAAAATTGGTATTATTTTAGAAATTTCAATTCGAATGCTTAATCGAGAGTAACTTAACTCTCATAGTTAGTACAGCCGATATACTTAATACATTTCGGCGGGCAGATAACACAATATATTTTAGTGGAGTGTTATAAATAATTAGAAAACCTCAATTTTTCTCTTTAGGGCTCATTTCACCTCTGGTTATAAATAATAATTCATTATATAATTCCCTTGGATTCGATAACTGATTATCGCATCCAAAAGGATTCACAACTCAAGGAAAAAAATCAAAAAATACGCTTCTTTTCAGATATTATGAAGAAAAAGCTAAACCAGGGATCGGCTAAAAAGCGAACAGTGACAACACAAGCAGAAGAAAGTGATAACATCGAACAACCCACAATTAAGGTCGATTCTTTGGATGACGACGACCAAGGCTTTGGTGGCTGGCTGAGGTGCGTATGTCTTATCCCTGTTTTCAGAAACGGTCTCACGTTTTTAGGGTGATGCGAGTATGTTTGTATGAGTTTTGCTTTAGGGCAATAATATATATGTATCTATGTATTTACAACGTACATATTATATTATTTTACATATTCATTTTTTACAACTAACGCGGTTTATTGGATTTTGATAACTAGACACATCAATTGATGGAATACATAGTTAGTACGGTAACTTTAATCTACTTTAATTGATTTTAAAAACTCAAAAATGCCAGAAACTTACCAGAAGAGGTATTTTCTAAAGCATTACCATGACTTAATAAGTAGAATCTAAAAAAAATATTAATGAAATAGATTTGGAGACATGAAGTATTACATATTACACTCGTATACGTGTACATTCATTATTAATTTCAAATGAAATATATGTTGCTTCTGACAGTTCCTACAAAACTAAAACAATAATTTAGAATGCGCGTGCCCTTTTTAGCCAAATACTTAGTTTGGACCTGTAAAATCACATTTCAAATTCAACGCAATCAATATACGAGTAACTAAGGACATATTGTGAAATACTCGTATTTAGACACTCTCCTATAAATTAAAACATAAGGGGTACTCCCGGTGACCTACGGAGCATGAAATTTTGCAAGATGCAAGGTATCACAAGAAAGGGTAAATAATCCGAATACCATTAACTTATAGTTGTGTATACTAGCTTTGCCCTGCGGGATCACCTGCATTTATCTGGATAAAACATGGCACATGTGTTGCTTTATACTATGTAGCTTAACTATTCCTTATGAATCTGGCTATCATGTTCAAGAAAATGTTTTCGAATCGGACAGATAGTTCCAGAGATTAGCGCGTTTAAGAGCCATTTCACAAAATCACTCTACTGAAGTTTAGGTAAATGCCAGCGCATCGCTTACACAGGCGAAAGAAGTGACGACGGAATAGCGTGACTGTGAGTAACATATTTTGATACTTGCACTCATTTTAAAAACTGTGGCTTTGGAATGAGTAAACAATCAATTTCTTTACATTTCAATTTATAATCATTTAGACTTACTTATGTTAAATATTTTTTCGTGTCTAACAAAGCAGAGTTAATATCATATTTTAACTGAGATCAGATTAATTGAAGAATGTACTTTCTTTTGATATAATATCCGTTTGGAATTACAGTTTATTTAACGCAATAAATCGTGTTAAACTGCTGATATAATTCGTGGAAATTGGCGAAAGATCTTTATTTTTTTTTCTATAATGATGATCAATTATCGATATTCTAGTACACTGTGTGTCAACAAGATTATATTCCTGGTGAATAGATTTTTTTGTTTAGTTAATTTGATGAGTTTTTATACAAGAGATAGAACTCTGAAGTTTGCTATATTCCATTTAATTCGTAAAACGAGGTGCGGGAGATTGGTCACTACAAAATAATATACAAAATATTATTTAAAAAAAGTTATGATTGTAAATGTGGTACATTAACTGAAAAGAGCACAGATTATTCTATTTATTTCAATTATTCAACTATTTGTGAATCTTTCCTATGATAGTAAATTAAGCGCTTAAAATCTACGATTACGTGCATTAAAATGTGAAATGCCTCTTAACAAACAAACAAAAACGCTTTTTCTCTTTTCATTACATTAGTATAAAAATCGCCCAATTAAAATATTTTTCAATGACACTGACACCCCGAGAAGTTTATTAAGAAACAAATTAAAACTACCCGAAAACATCTTATTATATTCTGACAAAACGCCTTCACAAAAACAATACTTACAGTTCTTGAAGGAAGAAATGAAGTCTCGTGAAGAAAACGGAGAACAAGACCTTATCATCAAATATATTAAAGGAACTCCTATGATTGTGCGACACCGAAAAAACTAGATCCTGTCACCCCACAAAATAAAATTAACATTTTAAATAAGAATAGTTATTTAAATCATTACATTGTAAACAAATATGAAGATATCCCAATAAATCCTTCCTCTTTGAGATTCTTTTACGCCAACCTACGTAGTATACGTAAAACTGGTAAATTCGATGAGATAAAATGTATAATAAACGCCATACGAAGCACCACTCACATACTCATCTTTACTGAGACATGGATTAGATCAGAAGAAGATGCTCAATTTTACCAACTACCTAACTATACACATATATATAATTACAGAACGAACATTAGATGCGGAGGCGTCTCCATCTATGTACATAATAATATTAAATATAATATTACAGAGAATATATATGAAAACGGAAATCACTACCTATGGATCTATATAAACAAACTATCATTAAATATCCTTTATAATAACCATACCTTTAATATGACAATACTTGAATCGTCACTATCTGATCAATGACAGATATTTTTAGAAATATCAAAACTGGCGCCAACTGTGAACGAAAAAATTCACTATGAAGCCCTTGATTACGTCCGTTTGCAGAAAACAGCAACAGAAGCAGTGTACATTAATGTTAATAATGATTACATTTGTCTAGAAAATTTCATCCAAGACCAAGTTTTAAAAAATAAGATAAAAAAGACTAAAATATTAAATCTGCCACAGAAGGAGTGGATTAATAAAAATTTAATTAATTCTATTAACACACGAAATATACTGTGGACACAAACAAAATCTAATCCGTCTGATAAAGAAAAGAAAAAGAACTTTTCTGAAGAGCGAGAAAAAGTTAGCTTAATGATTAAAACCTACAAAAAGGACTACTATTACAATTTATTTCATAATTGCCTTGGAGACTCGAAGAAAACATGGGAAGTCATGAATAATCTAGCCCAAAATAAAATAAAACATAGCAGTGCTCCTACAACAATAATGTCGAACTCAGGCCTCGTCACCGAAGGTAACGAAATATGTGAAGCTTTTAACAACTTTTTCTCTCAAATCGGAATAGAATTAGCCAATAAATAACCCAACAAATACCATACACACTCGGGTAACACTCTAATGTACGATGACATATATACACACCAGACATTACTTAACGAATTATCGCCATGTAGTATAGATGAAGTTTGTAAAATTATTAATGACTTGGATACAGACACTAGCACGGGTATCGATGGATTTAGTACTAAAGTTTTTAAATGCCTCAAAGATGTTATTGCTGAGAGGTTTACAAAGTGTATAAATAAGTGTTTAGAAACCGGATATTTTCCTGACACCCTTAAGATAGCAAAAGTAAGTCCCATATACAAATCTGGAGACAAAACTGATCCAAGTAATTTTAGGCCCATATCGGTGCTACCAATAGCTTCCAAAATATTTGAAAGAATATTAAAAACACGCTTAAACCGATATTTGAATGATAAAGATTTCTTAATCAAGCACCCTCTCAGCCGTCATGGATTTAATTTAATAAACAAAAATTAAGATTAACATTGATCAAAAAAACATAGTCTTAGGTATATTTATCGACTTAAAAAAAACTTTCGACACAGTGAGTCATATAAAACTATAACACAAATTAAAAAATATAGGTATCACTGGGACAGCCTTAAAAATTTTCACGTCATACTTACAAAACCGAACGCAAATTGTAAAAATTTAAAATTCTTTTGAAAGTACCCCCAAAAACGTTACTTACGGAATCCCCAGGGATCTATATTAGGCCCACTATTATTTCTGATATATGTTAATAATATAAGTAACATAGGCCTTACTGGACATTTAACATTATATGCAGACGACACCTGTATCTTTTATTTTGGTAAATCCATTCACGATATTATATCTAAAGCACAAATAGATCTTGATATACTACAGGAATGGTTTAAATACAATTTATTAACAATCAACGCCACTAAAACATATTTTATGATTTTTACTGCAAAAAATAAAACTATCCCTAATTTTACTCCACTGAAAATTAAAAAAACGCACCACGATATACAACTCTTTAGTTAAATCACACCTGGAATATCTAGTCGAAATCTGGGGAACAGCTTCAAAAACTAACTTGGATCCCTTACAAAGAATACAAAATGAAATAATTAAAGTCCTATTCCATTATCACTATCTTACACCAACAACATTATTATATGAAAGTACTAAACTTTATAATATCAAACAAATATACACATATAACACTTGCATTCTCATAAAAAATATCATAACTCAATCAATTCACTCAAACATTCAGTTCACACAACACATAAATACCCACAATTTAACGAATAAAAATAAATTAAGATTGATAACACCGCGTACTAACTATGGGAGAACAACATTATTATTTGAAGGAGCAAAGCTATACAATCAGTTACCAAATGAAGTGAAAGAATGTGAAAATATTAATGCATATCGAAATAAACTGAAGCAATATATAAAAAGCTCGTTAAATAAGTAATGCCTACCAAGCCAGAGGACTCATTTATAAATTATATTTAAGAGAATCTCATTGTAAGTGAACACTAGTTCTTATGAGAAATAAAGTTTCTTTAAACCTAAACCTATTACATTAATATTATGGCATGGCAGAAGCCGTGTCACCCAGATAGAATTTCTGTGGGGCGTGTTAAGTGCGTTGACGATCGTTGAACGGTGAGAGAGAGGGGAGCTGTGCCTATGGAGAGTTTGGCAGGTTAATTCGAAGACTCTTAGAGCTGTACTTTTGCGTGGCACTGTACTGTCACCACGAGACGTTTTGAGGGTTTGAATCTCTTTCTCTCTCAGTATTTTTCTGCCTACTTTATAACACAGTAATTAGGAGCAATGCTTCCTAACCCAGTATTGCTTGTATACTATTGTTTTGCGGCAGAATATTGGTTATCGCAGTGGCAAACCAAGATTACCTTTTACCCCAGTGACCTACCACTTAGTTATGTTTCCATGGCTCTTATAATTCGTATCTCGACGGTTAAGGAAATATTCTTTAACTCCCTCCCCTAACGGAGGAGAACTGTTATAGTTGGTGCTATTCTTATATGTTCCAGATCTCCAGATGGCCTGGACACTATGAAGCTGTTTGTCGTAGCAAACAGCATAGTAATGGTCGTTACCCTCGTCTACCCACACTTACAGACTGTGCTAGGAATCGTTTATGAAATGGTGTACGGAGAGGACGCAATATAGCTGAGAAAATGAAGGAAGTATAGACTTATTATCTCTGTATTGAGAACAGTGTCGAGTAGGCTAAGCTTTAGAGTTGGTGGGCTTCAGTTCACATTTGTATTGGATTAGAATATGCTACTTTCCGACTATGGTACTACTTATTTTTGTTACCATGTTAATCATATTAATTGAATAATATTATAAGGATGTACAATTCGTAACAGAATAAATATTGTATTGTACTCGTGTTTCTTAAATCTTGTAGTAATTTTTTTGGTATAACTATAGAAAACAACGTTAAGAGTAGTTTTTCAGCTC
This sequence comes from Selenia dentaria, assembly GCA_917880725.1. Classification (NCBI taxonomy): domain Eukaryota; kingdom Metazoa; phylum Arthropoda; class Insecta; order Lepidoptera; family Geometridae; genus Selenia; species Selenia dentaria. The sequence goes on along the minus strand of OU862886.1, from coordinate 8,155,515 downwards.
GATATTTTTTATGATTGTTTATAGGTTTACGTTATCTTGACGTTTTTTCTTGTAATTATAAGTATAAAACCAGTTCATAAATCAAAATTAAAGGACTATAATTATTACTAAAATAAACTTGTACGTGTTCAGATTTATTAAATCAATTTATTACACAGTTAAAATTAAACTACAATAGGTTTCATTGTCACTACAAATAGTATAATAATTAATTAATTTCATTACTCAAAATGATTGGAGTAGTAGCTAGAATAATATTTGTTCTGGGTGTAATACAATGGTATTCAATCAATGTTTGGAATATGATATCTGATTATTTCAATAGAGAATTTAATAAGTTAATAGCAAATGATAGTTTTACTGATTTTGATGAAGATATGTAAATATCAATGATTGCAATGTAATATATTTATTCAATTAAAGAGGTTGTTGTTTTACTATACTTTAAGAATTTAGAAACCCAACAAGGAAACCTATTAATCGCTTTTTTCCATCAGCCAGTCCATCCGTAATTAATCTCAAACTCATACCGTTATGAATAAAAGTGCACAAACATATGCACAATAGTTATACCTTCATCAAAACATTTAAACCAACCAAAATTAATACAATGTGCTTGCTGTTGTTCTACCTCCTGATGTAATAAAGTTATTGACAAATTAAGTGCATACTTTTTGCGCCGGTCTGTGCTCAACCCGGATACCACAAGCCCTATTCAATCGCATGTTCAACGGGCTTAGAATGACGTCACAGCTAAGTACACAGACACAGCAGACGCGGAAGCAGCTGGTGGAGGATGTTTCGGAGGCCGATTGAGTCAGACTCAGGGCTGTGTCGCAGTCAGAATGGGGGATAAGGTTTCACGCGCTTCCTTCGCTTTAATTGGACACTTTGCTAGATGACGACTCTCTGCGTGTGGCAGTAGATCTCTTCCTGGGCTGTAAGGTGTTTGAACCCCATATATGCACATGTGGTCCCACGGTGGAGATCTACCGCCGCACGCAAAGACTCGTCATCTAGCAAAGTGCCCAAGTGAGGACAGAAATCATGTCCTAAGTTTTAGTTGTTGCACAGGGAGGTTTCCGCGAAACCATGCTCTCAACGACATTGTCCGCAAAACCTTTGTATAGGCAAACGTCTTGTTCACGCGAAAGCGTGACGTCACCTCAAGGCGCGCACGCGCCCCACCGCCGCTGTCCTCAGCTGTCATAACTAGAAGCAAGCTGCTGAAAGGAAGCGGAAACAGTCACCCTTTTATACTCGTAACCGGCGGACGTGTACCGCTGCGCTCCGCGTAGCGACCGCATGGCACCGCCATTATCAGCACGAGTCACCGCGATTGACTTTCGCCGCGAGTGACTTTCAGTGTGTGCAGGCACGGCCGCACACATCATCAGCTCAAATCAGCCCCGCGTTTACGCGTCAGCCCAGTGTACCTACGCGACTGCGTGATAAACTCAGTGCACAACCCAAAGGGACAATACAAACATTATAACCAAGTGAACAACAGTTCTTCAGCACGCCGTCGACAGCAAGACGCCTCCACCTAGGACTCACGGTCACCAGCCCTCATCAGACCCAGAGCACCTCGACACCCCCCACGTAAACCAGGTATTTACCAATAATTCTTCCCTACCTATTCTCTGGTTGCAGGAAACTGCTCAACCACATTTACCCCCCCTATCATCGAGCGTATGGTGGCATATTGCCTCACCACGTCTCATGCGTGCTTGAGCCGCCTGGGCTATGCAGGTATGATGATAAGAGACCAGACGGGCGGACCCTGGTGCCATGGAAAAATGGCAAGTGGTATGGGATGCCACTTGCGTCAGCACTGTTGCCACTAGTCACCTGGGTCGCACCGTCCACTCTTCGGCAGATGCTGCAAGTAAAAAAACTTTCAAAATATGCAGCTTTGGAGGCACATTGTCTTTTTGTGTCCATCGTCGTGGAGACCATGGTTTGTTGGGGCGATGAGGCCAAGGGTTTGGTGAGTGGGATAGTGCAGAGATTAAGAGAGAAGACAGGTGACTCCCGCTCCGGCTCGTACCTGGTGCAAAGATGTCCATAGCCACCCAGCGTGGCAATGTAGCCAGTCTGATGGGCACTCTTGCACCTGGTACGGTTAGGAGAGGTTTATATGATAAGTGTTTGTAGTTATTGAAATATTTTATCTTTAAATTGTATTTGTTTTTGACTTCATCATCATCATCACCTCCATAATCACGCGTGTGAAAAAGCGTAATATTCTTGGGCACAGCATAGACAAAATAATATGATCTCAAGATTGTAATGTAGACTTATCTTCTATCAATAGAGTTCTGTCAAAGATGTGTCTGTTTCTGATAACTTAGTCAAAACTACGCTATGATTTTGAAAGCTCGATATACTAGACGCGCACGGCGATAGAGTCGGCATGTCATCCATCTTTGTTGTTCAGCCGATTGTAGTCGCGCTATTTCGACGCAACCGACAGAGAAGTACACTGAAAGGCTACTACTTCCAAAAACGAACTATATTTAGTTTGACGAATTTCGGCTTATCTACGAAAGTAAAAAAGCACAAATACTGTCAAGGGTGATGAAATGTAATGACAGATTTTTCCGATAGTGTTAATTTATTACTGTATTTTATTATTAGTGTTTACTGATCGATTTACTGGTTACCTACTCTACTGAAGAAAGTATTTCAATTAACTCATATAATATGTACATTATTGCGTTGATGTAAATATTTTATGACATAACTTAACATGTTAATATTTAAGTTGAGAAAGTCGTTTTAGTTACACCATTAATAAGTTATACTTAAGAACAGCTTTACCAATTTCGATGAATTTTGGCAAGGAGTTAGATTATATCCCGGAAAAGACATAGGATCTATCAACACGAAGGTGAAACATCAGTCTAGCGGTCTTGAGTGAATCGCCCGCAATACTTACGTGTTCTTTTTAAGCACAACATGACCAAATAGTTTCGCATATACATCCTCGAAGAGGTAAGCAGCGATGTTTTAATAGGCCACTTTTCATTATCATCATCATCCATCACCACGGAGGTGAAACCGCGAGACAGTCTAGCGGACTTAAGTGAATCGATACTTTTGCCTATATATCCTAGAAGGGATAAGCAGCGGTGTTTAAAATGCCTATACCTACGTTTCACAAGATATGTTTTTGGTCTCATGTTATAGGGGGCGAGCCTATTGCCATTTAAGAGGCACTGTTCCAGACTCCGAACTGTTAATGAGAATATCTTTTTTCTCAGACAAATCCAATAACGAATTATTCAACCTGAAGATTGAACCCAGGACCTCGAGGTTTCAAAACGGCGCGTCCACCATTACAAGACCAACATTAAATGACCTAGACCAAGCGAGCGAAGCCGCTGGCTTTACAGTTAGTAAATATATACTATATATATAATAAAACAATGTTATAAAGTTTTCAAAACAAGTATTCAAAGTCATAAATTAGAAATAGAAATAGTTAGAAGGCCCTATAGTTAGCTACAACATAAAAACGGTAATATTATGTGTACGCAATATATCATTTTCAAACCGATTGAATTGAGTTAGATTAAAACATATTCTAACAAAATCTTTTACAGGTTAATATATAGTTAATTATGTATCAAATTCACGAAAATTTCAATACTAAATGAGTCAAAGTCAAATTCAAAGTCAAAGTAAAAAATCATTATTTCAATTTAGGCATCAAAAACGCACTTATGAACGTATATAATGTACTTTAAAGACTCTACCGCCGCGTTCCAAAACATATAGAGCCTACCGAGAAGAAGCGGCAAGAAACTCGGGGCCATTCTTTATATATAGATGTTTACAATGTTTCTACTTAGGTACTACAAATATTACATTTTATGGGTGGCAGAGTGACAGCTTGCCAGAAGTGGAGTATTCCAAGTATCTTTATCTTCTATTTATAATGTCGGACTTTCTTATAAGCTTTTTTTATTAAAACGATTTACAGTCAACTTAAATTTCACACAATTTCCTAGGAATGACTTATTCGTTTTCGCAAGTCTAGAACTAGGTACAGCTATCCTATTTGTATTTCTAGTGTTAAAAGTGTGGTGATCACTATTTAACTTATATTTATGTACATTTTTACGAACATAGGCACATTATATTTTTAAATACATATAAGGAAGTCAAATTTAATATATTTTATCTTTAAATAAATCTCTCAAACATTCACGGGGTATTTTAATTAAATCTTAATTTATATTTCCTAGAGAAACATAATAAGCTTTTAGGTACCAGGATATTTCTGTTTTTATACAATTGAGGGATTCCTACTATATTTTGTTATACATTTACTTCAAATTTTATTAATCATTATAAGAGTATGTACCTACTAGAAAAAAATGGTCGTAGTTATTTATTAAAAGAAAACTTAGAAAAATACATCAGGAGACTAGATTAGAACGATTAACCTCTGCCTATAACCGATTGCAGTGGATCGCAAGTGATGCACTGTACTGCGCCTGTAACCCTGACACATTAAGGGCCTACTTATAAACGCTGCTTAACTTTAAATGGCGTTATTTAGTACTGTGCAAAGGAAATATGTTCTGCGCCGTACTAACTGACGTTATTTAAATTTAAGCAACATTTATAAGTAGGGCCGTAAGTTGTTGAGTCTCATGTGCCTGAAGCTTCACCGGCACCCATAGCATCAAACCAAAACACAGTGATGCAAATATTACTGCTTAAAGATAGAAATAGGTATGGTGGCAGTATTTCTCCTGAAAAACTCATTTACAAAAACTTCTATTTTTGTGTGGTTAAAGTTTGTTTAGCAAAATTAGAAGATTTTCTAACTTCTTAATGCATATTTGAACTTCATTAAAATTCTGCCGGCTAACTTTGTGTGAGCAGATAAGGAAATTAGACTACCCGTCTTTTACATTTTAATGGAATCACACTGAAAGCGACCCTGTAAGAACATTTTGCATGGTTAATTTCACTGAGGAAATTTCATAATAAGTCCCTCATAATGTCTAGTATTCAACTTCTCAGAATAAAGGTCGTAGCACACTAACCTGTCTGGAATATTTTTTTATTATCATCATAGTCAGCGTCATCATTGCTGAAGGTCTAGTCTGAATGGTTGACCGCTCGATGTACTATGCTTTTCCACGTGGTTCTGTCTTCGGCGGTCTTAATAGCTTTCGTGATTGGCAGGCCGGTAAGCTTCTTTACTACGTCTGACCATCGGGTAGGTGAGCGACCATACTATGATACTATGAGCTTCTCTAGGCTGTCAGGGTTTCTACGAGCGACATGTCCAAAATATTTGAGTATCCGCTGAGAGCAGATAGCGGATATCCTAGTCGTTATTCCGAGCTCTTTCAGAATGGATACGTTGGTTCGGCGCGCAGTCCATGCGATTCGCAACATCCGCCACCAACACCACATGTCAAAGCATCTACTTTAGCCCTTTCTTTTTGTCTTATCGTCCAGGATTCGGCGCCGTAAAAGAAGATAGAGAAAACCAACGTACGCACTATCACTTTGATTTTACGGGATATATTGCGTTCTTCCCATGTTCTAGTGAGTTAAGTAATCGCTTTTTTACTAAAAGTGTAAAACAAACGTTTACAAATTCATACGCTCGAGTAAGATTGCCAGTGTCATGGACACAATTTTAAGAGGTAGGACTTTTACAGAGACAGTCTGGGGAAATAACACACCTTTGTCAGTTATTCAACTGTAAAGCAGTAGTGACAAACATTACTATGTTTGATTGAAGGGAAATGTTCGTTAGAAATTACAGGGCTAGAGACTTATATATCTCAGGGTGACGAGCGCAGAACATTGCCATGCAGGGTTTTGAGCTCAATGATTTTAGTTTAAAACTGTGAATGGAACTGAAAATGGGCAAACATGACGTTTAACATTAGGTGAGCACTCTGCCCATCTTAATTGTGGAAATAGGAATTGAATTGAGTCCCCTCGTTTCAAAGGCATAGTCACTACTTAGCTAACGGGGCTGGTAGTATATATATATATGATCAATATGAATACTTTTATATAATATATATATATATTATATAAAAGTATTCATAAATAATACGTATAAATACGTCTTAATATAGTTTGTCTGATAGTAACTTTTAGCCACCCGCAATTTCCCGCAAATAAAATCGTGTTACAATTAAATTTGAGAGAAGTAACAGCATGACACACAATGGGCCTAGCACGAATAGTTACGTTAGTGTAACGTAACTATTCGTGCGTATAATTTTCGCATAACAAACTGTCATTTCACAGTATCACAGAAATCTCATAGTTAGTTTGCCGAAGCGTGCCGCGTCGACGTTTACGATATCGCAAATTGTTTCTGCTACGGCCTGTGTTACAACGAAAGCATGTTGTAATAGAAACAATATTTGAAAGAAATATGATTAATTTGAATAATTTGACAAACGAAATAAGTTGTTTCTATCACGTTTTACCATACATTGACGAATATAGCTGAGCTCACACAAAATTCAAGTTGACTGTAAGAAACGTTTTAATAATAAAGCTTATTATAAAGTCCGACATTACATAGAAGACAAAGATGCTTGGAATACTCCACTTCTGGTAAGCTGTCATTCTGCCACCCTTAAAATGTAATATTAGTAGTACTTAAGTAGATACATTGTAAACATCTATATAAAAAGAATGGCACCGAGTTTCTTGCCGCTTCTTCTCGGTAGGCTCTACATATTTTGGAACGCGGCGGTGGAGTCTTTAAAGTACATTATAATGAAAAATTAACGTTCATAAGTGCGTCTTTGATGCCTAAATTGAATAAATGATTTCGACTTTGAAAACGTACTAATTTACTTCCTAAATGTTTTATATTTTTTCCTTTCAATCTTTTTGGTCCAATAAATATTGAAAATGTTTAATCGCCGAACTTGATTCAAATAAGCCGTTCCTAAGCCATGCGCAATGAACAGCATATATTTTTTATTTATAAATGAGATATTAATAACCTAAAGTTGTATGATTATTAACGGGATATTTACCGTGGTAAGGTTGTGGAATGAGCTCCCGATATTTCGGCGCAGTTACATGCACCATTTGACAAATATGCTATCAAGACCATATTTACTCCTCATCAGAAGATTGCGCAATGTCTGCGTTCCCCTAAGGACAAGATTCCTTTTCAGCATCCCGGGGTGTACAAAATTAACTGCAGCTGCGGAAGTTCGTACATAGGACAGACGAAGCGAACTGTTTCATGCCGCATCAAGGAACACATAAAGGCAGTAAAAAACAATGAAAGACACAAATCTGCCATAGCTGAGCATCTGCTGGACGCGGGTCCTAACCACTGGATTGAATTCCATAACCCTAAAATCTTGTCCACCGAACGCCATTACATACCAAGGCTAGTAAAGGAAACTATTGAGATCTCGAAATGCCAGAATTTCAATCGAGGTGATGGTTTTCAACTCGCCAGTGCGTGGAATCCAGTATTAGGTTGATTTAAAAATAAAAGTCCGCGTTCAAAATGTGTTCAAAATACTATACGCAGTGATACAGTGAGTGTGTTTTGTCGGGACTTAGGATCGAGTTCGAGTTCCAGTGATAACCGTAGCAAAAGACTAAGAAAGAGGGTAGATCGTTATGTCTGCACCTAACTTTTAAACTTTTTGACCAACCACCCGCATTCTTCAGTCTTCCCGTGAACATGGTGCATGTAACTGCGCCGAAATATCGGGAGCTCATTCCACAACCTTACCACGGTAAATATCCCGTTAATAATCATATAACTTTAGAGAACAACCGTGATAGTTTAAAACATTAATAACCTAGTCTTGTCAAATACTGTTATAATAAATCTGCCACATTTCCCAAACTTAAGATCGACGATAATCTTAAGCAGGTACTTGTAGGGGCCATAGAGTACATGTTACGAATAAGGATACGGAAACGTCACATAACTTACCTTCGTATGTGTAACTTTACCCGTTTTATGTTGTAAGTCGCTGCCCGAGTAAAGTGTGGATTAAACTAGTCAGCTCAGAGCTCACTATGAATAAATAAGAGCTTCTAAGCTGGAGCTGTTCAGATGAATTGTAAGTGGGCAGAAAGGTTGGGATGTTTGTACTAGTAACTTTTAAACTCTTATGATTTAAATTGATCTTGACGGTAACGCCCACGGCGTATCTTAAGGAACACTATATTTAACTTCGTGACGTAAAGTGACTGGTACCTATACACCTACACAAAGATTTGACAGCGCCTTTTGATCAGCCGTGCGATTCTATAATGATTCGCCGTTGCGTTCGTTGACGAATTCGCCGATGTCAAATACTTTATGAGATATCGCCCTTGTTCACAAGGTTGTTTTTCCAATGTTTCTTGTCGTCGACATTTGTTTTACGGATGTTGTCAAAGATGTAACGATGTTTGCTTTTAGAGAATCGCACGGCTGTCGGTAGTGACCCTGCTTCGAAATGCAGTGTCATAGGATCGATCCCTGCTGGGACAAATATTTGTATGGTGAATAGAAACGTTTGTTCTCGGATTTGTATTTGGATTTTGTGATATGTTATGGTATATGTCCATGCCTCTCACAACACAGGAAAACCTTGGGGTATGAGTTTGTAAACGTTATTTAAAAAAGGAATCGTTTGAGCATTACTCAAACTAAACTCCCACAACAACTCCGGAAGATCGAAGCGAATAAAGAATTAGATTTAAGTAATAGAGTTTATGACTTGAAAATATAAATTTAAAAACTTGACGTTAGAATAGGTCATCTTCATCATCTCAGCCATAGGACGTCCACTGCTGAACATACGCCTCCCCTAGAAATTTCCAAAAGGACGGTTGGAAGCGGCCTGCATCCAACGTCGTCCTGCTACCTTTGTCAGGTCGTCAGTCCACAGTCAGTGGACGACCTACGCTGTGCTTGCCTGTCCGTGGTCTCCACTCCAGAACCTTCCGGCCCCATCGGCCATCTGTTCTGCGTGCTATGTGGCCTGCCTACTGCCACTTTAACTGGCTAATCTTATGGGCTATGTCGGTGACTTTAGTTCGTCTACGGATCTGCTTTTCCATTTATGATTCGATCACGTAGAGAAACCCCGAGCATAGCCCTCTCCATAGCTCGTTGTTTGACTTTGAGCTTGATTATGAGGCCTATAGTAAGAGACCACGTGTCAGGGCCATATGTCATCACTGGTAACACACACTGATCAAAGACTATTGTCTTGAGGCTTATTTTTGACGAGAAGACTTCTTGAAAGCAGAGTCGGATTCGCCGATTGACCTCTTTCTCTAAGCTGGACCTGCCTAGTTTGACTGTCTGTCCAGTTAGATGTATTCGTCAACAATTTCGAGATCTGAGTTCCCAACTGATACTGGGGTAGGCACAACATGGGCATTAGACAAGCATATAGAATAAGTAATCAAACAGTTTATGGCAAACCTTTAATAAGAAATGTATCTATGCGTCAGTCTCCAATTCCAAGACTTTTTTAAGCTCATGAGACAGAATAGGGTATGTTATTGTTCACGCGAAAGCGTGACGTCACCTCAAGGAATGCCCCGCGCCCGCGCGTTCCTCCGCCGCTGTCCTGCAGCTGTCAAACGACAAGCAGGCGGCTGAAGAGCGGCGCAACCAGTCACCCTTTTAGAGTCGAAGCTAGCGGACGTATACCGCTACGCTTTCGCGTAGCGACCGCATGGCAACCGCCATTATCAGCCCCGAGTTACCGCTATTGACTTCGCCGCGAGTGACTGCCTAAATCAGCCCGTGTTTACGCACAAACATTATAACTACCAGTGACCGAGACGCAATCAGCTCGCGCGCACGCTAAATCCCGCTAAATCCACTCTGCGCCGCCGCATTTCGCTACGACCCGGATACGCCCCCAAATTTTACCGACGTAAAATACGCGCACGCGAGTGCGTGAACCAGTGCATCAATAAGACAATACAAACTATAACTACAAGAGAACAACAGTTCTTCAGCACGACGTCCACAGCAGGACGCCTCCAACGAGGACTCACGGTCACCAGCCCCCGTCAGACCCAGAGCCTCCCGACATCCCCCACGGAACCCAGGTAGCTAAAAAACACCCTTTCCCACTATCGTATAGTTGCAGGAAACTGCTCAACTAGTTATGTAATGTGTGCGAACGGATTATAATTTGATATTTGATATACAATTTAATCAATTTTTTTTAAATTAATACCATTGATTCTTTCGCGTACTACGAGTATCACAAATTGCAAAAAAAATATGTGTAGACATACATTTTAAGAAACTTAATTTACTAGCTCTAACTCAGATGGTATTTATATTTATTTTAATTGCAACTCACTGATATATAATTTATTATTAAAATTGTACCTTTTTGAATTGTTGAAATGCAAACTAGGAAATACCTGATACTATTACAATATTATGAAGAGATATTCCACATTGATAACGCTGTATTCTTACAATTCATTAAATTTGTTTTACAATTAATTAAATGGCGAATCCCGTGAAAAATTGAACATACGAGTAAATACCACACAGTACGATACACTGTAACAGCTAATCACAATATACTAGTGATATTACGTACTGCCACTATAATTTAACTGTATACGCAGATACAAATATCAATACGTAACTTTATAATTAATTTCCGTTAATTATGAAAGCAATATAAACCAAAATAAGGTTTTCATAAATAAAAATGAAGATTAAAAATTAACCAGATGAGCATTTTTATAGAGTGCTATGGCGCAGACTAAAACTTTGATGTTGTTTCATTATTTGCTTTCTTATTGGTAAATTTCTTCAACTAGAGAAATAACAAATTTAAGTGTTTCCACGTCCCTCTTAACTCGCAATAACGTAATATAAAACTAGTAGTTCTGAAAACAGGAGACCTCGCGAGCAGTCTTCAGCGGTAATCTTTCTAAGTCTGAGATAGCACAGACTTTGAAAAGTTACCTCCTAAATTCAGAAAAAATCGACAAATATCTATTTCGAAAATTTTGTTCGTTGGAACAAAATGTTCTTTCAGAATACTACCAAATCAATAAACCCAACTAGTTTTTAAACTTTACAACCTATTATCTCGGCAACCACTTAACCAATTATGCTCATATTTGAAATTACTCATTAACGTCAGGTACCTAATATGTATATAAAATTTTATAAAAATCGGTCTGTAAATAGCACAGCAGCAAACGTCCTCCATTTTTTAGAAAAAGTACACCCTCCCATGCAAAAGTCGCAAACGACAAAAAACTATATTGATTAGTAGAACATGCATACCAAGTTTTATCAAGATTAGTTGAAAAATGGGACCTGTACAAGAGGATCAATATTATGAACAGACATACGGACAGATGAAAGTCAATTTGGCCAGATAAAGCAACGCTTCGCTCGCTTTGCTCGTTCAGTCAATTAGTGTCAACGTAATCATAGTTATTTGCCGTAAGTTAGCAGTAAAATTATAAATTGAAATAACTTGCCAGTACCACTTCAGGCCATCCTTAATAGAGTTTAAAAAGCAAACGAAAGTTTAGTACCCCTTTTTCATGAAACTACATGAAATTTGCCAAAAATACTTTAGTTCCAATAAAACAAATAATTTTAATGGAACCAAATAGAAGAGTACTAAATGAGCTATTCTAAAGTATTATTTCTGATAAGGTCATTTTATATTACATTTTATATTATGTACTGTCGTTCATAACTATAGCAATTTTAACCTTAAAGGCGTAAGATGGACAGGCAAACCAGTAAGTAGTCCTCACAGTACCTTGAAAACCTAAAAACTAAAGGTATTTTGTTAATAGTATAAAAAACAGTTTAACATAATATTATTGTTTCCTGCGCCTGCTGTAGCTTGGTTACAAATTATTCATCACGCCTATGATAATGAGATTGTGGCGAGGCGTACATTATCGTTGTTATGTAAGCCCTACGTTTGAACAGGTGTGTTGCCATTATTAGCTTACTGTAATTTGCTGTTAAAGTTGTGTACGTGTAGGTACTTAGCTATGTATGGAAAAAGAAGTTATGAAATATTGATCAGTATGAAATATATATTACTTTTACAATTGAAGATAAAAATAATTCATACACTTGGATGGAATTCGAACCCGCCTCTCCTGATAATCTGTGTTAGACGCCATGACTGCTACGTCACCGAGGCACCCATAATCTCTCTATATGATTTTAACAGTCGTGTGAATACGGAGCGCCATCTATCGACTAGCTTGAAAAGCTTTAACCGAAGGAAATGTTTTACAAACACTTAACTTTCGTTTTGATGTCGCAACCTTTCATTATGGTTATGACGTCTGAAACGGATTGTCAGAAGATCCATTTTGAATCCCATTCGAAAATATGTGATGTTTCTATCTAAAATTGCAAGAATTTCGTTTGGAGAAGCAGGCCTTAGTGCTTCAAAAAAAATTTTGTAAAATTGTATACCAAAAAATGGAACCGACTTCAACACTAAAACGTGTGAAATAACTTGTTTAATACGAGTATATTAGATAGTACAAAAGTAGCAACTTTTGAACTACCATGGTACCGACTAATAACGATAGCAATTATTACAATACTGTGCTCAGCCACAGACCGTGGATATATGGTCTGTGTGCGCAGCGAACCGACTTGTCGACAAGTTAACACTTTTTAATGTAGAGTCGATTCCATTTTTTAGTAACCAAACTTTTTCACCCCTTTTAGTGACTACTTTCCTACATACGGGATCAATTGTATTTTATCTTGAACAAGGATATCATCAAGATAGGCAAACACTTTTTAGTTATTGGAGTGAGAAACCGTTTTACCGAATTTGATGAAATTTTAAAAATAAAATTATAATTTAATAATTTAAAATGACTACCTAGGAAGCATACTTTTACTTATAATACAAGTACAATTTGAAAAATTTAATTAATTCCATTCTATTCAGTTATTGGAGTGTATCTCAAAAACTACTGGACCGAATTTGATGAAATTTAAATGCGACCACATTTCAAGCAAAAAAGCACATTCAAACAAAAAACTACTTTTGAGAATCGGTTCACCCAGTCGAAAGTTATGAGATAACAAACATGAAAACATAATTAATAATAATAATACAGTCGAATTGAGTACCTCTTTCTTTTTTGAAGTCGGTTTAATATAATAATCTATAATATGTTACACTAGCTGCTGCTTTGCTGTTGATTGTGTGGTTTCAAAATAATTTGAATAGTGTTCATTTATATCGGTCCCTAAAGACTGCCCTTCATTAATTTTTATGGTAGGTTGAACTTTGATGGGTTGAATAGATACACCCACTAAGTTGATAATGCTTCTAACATTAATTTGTCAAAGAGTATAGGACTACTGGGCCATCTCTGCTTCAAGCGCTTTTATCAAATCAATGTTCAAAACATTCAACGAGCAACTTTTCAGTAAGCGCCTTTTAAAATTTTTAGAGGTGGCAATTATTCAATCTCGCAACTGTATAAAATGTATATACCCATATACGTAGTTATAAAATGGGTATATACCCATTTTATAACTTAAAACATACCACAGATAATAAAAACAATTACTGAGTGCCACGGTGAATAAAAAGAGACTTTTCACGTCATAAAAAGCTCGTTCGACGCAAATAATTACCACGCTAGTAAAACTTCGTGAAGTATTTAAGTGGCACTCCGCACAGATTAAGCATATTTTAAAAATCTGCAAATTGCAGTTACTGACTCTGAAACTATTTTCATTAAAAGAAAACTTTCTTTTAATGAAAATAGTTACGTAATTGCTCTATTTTGATAGTCGTCTCAAGTTTCAGCTAGTTATTCATACCTGAAAGCGATTACGACGTATAATAGTTTCAAAGTCGGGCATGTTATTTTTGTTCGTAGCGTAATTATTTTTTTTTTATTTGAAAACTGTTTAATGCAATAAAAAGTTATAAAAAAGGTTATGTGCGCCTGACGGGTCGCACACTACTACAAGATATAGTATTATACTATGAAACATTTTATACCTCTATGTTAAGTAAGTATGTTTCTGAAGTATAACATTTGATATGTATAACATTTCATAATGGTTTTACTGGTATTCTATTAATATAATATCACAAAGAAAATCCAAGATGATAACTTTTGTGCGAAAGGAACAAAGGGAACGAAAAGTGTCGAATTTTATAAACAGTTCAAATTATAGGATGTGTGATGGAATGTTAGTTTGAAAAGTATAAAATTGATTTAATAGTTCGAGTTCGCCATTGTTGAATTACTCGAGAACGCATATAAAACACAATAAAATAGATTTTGAATTCGTTACCAATGTCTAGTAGTATTTTACTTTTATAACGATGAATTTTATTTACTGCGCCGTATATGCGTTCAAATTAATACTTTATATTTCATGTTACCTGCAAAAAGTTTATTGTAAGGCCGAATCAATTAAAAAAGAACAGGAAGTGTAATAAGTTAATAAAGCTACTAAGATTTTCAAAATAATTTTATTTATCTGTTCTCTGCAGAGTATATCTAATAATCAATGTATACATAAACGATTTCAAAACCAAATGTTTACATAATATTATCTCAGGCTCTAGACTCCGTACTACGTATCCGTGTTGTTACATCACTGTAAGGCGATATATTCTGACTCCAAGCAGCAATGTGCAAACACTACAGCAGTGTACACAGTAAGTAAAGTGAAATAACTGGTGTAATTTTTGTTTTCAAATTCTCGTGAGTTTGACACATATCACTCACATTAGAGATCGAATACGTCGATCCGTAGGGCTATTATATAGCTCAGTTGCTAATAAAAGTTGATTGAAATCTAAAAAAATGGTTGTTCTATGTCAGTTTTGTCAGCTCCAGTCATCAACTAAAATAACATTTTTGTTTACCGGAGTTGTCAAAACTGGCATAACGCCGCCATTTTTTTAGGTTTTAATCAACTTTTGAATGCAAATTCAAATTCAAATTCAAATTCAAATTCAAATTCAAATTCATTTATTGCATATGATTGTAGTTGTACAAAGATCTTAAATTTAAAGTTTACCATATACAATCTACCTCATAAAGAGGTGTGCAACATGTTCAAAATAATACTTATGATTTTTCTTAATACTTCTAAATTATATATACGATTTCATTTATTAATTATTATACATTACATTATTTAATTATTATCATTACATTAATTAACTAAACGAAATTAAGGTTATACAATAAGAAAAATCAGTGAGATAGTCAAATTTATGCGATTAATAGTTAGATGTCATAATATAAATATACACAATTCAAATAATACAATGTCAATAATTACATACAACGTCCATTACATACAACTTCCATTTTTACACCTATTCACAATGTCAATTTCTGTACTCAGTATATTATAATGTTTATTTAAATTTAAAATATTCCTCAACGCTGTAGAAACAATTACTTAGCAGCCAGGATTTCAATGTTTGCTTGAACTTGGTCTTATTTAATATTTTTATGTCTTTAGGTAATTTATTATAAATCTTTATAGCCATAATACAAGCGTTATTTTTAAACAATTGTAATCTACACGATGGAAGATAAAGTCTATTTCGATGCCTGGTTTGTTTTTGCAACATGTCAGAATGCTTGTCAAAAAGCTCTGGGTGATCCTGGACAAATTTACAAACTTCCATGATGTACATGCAAGGTAGTGGAAGGATATTGTATTTTTTGAAAATAGGCCGGCAGCTATCTGTAGACCAGGCTCCACAAATTGCCCGTACGCATTTTTTTTGTACGATGAACGCCCTATCAAAGTCGACCGAATTACCCCACAGCAGTAGTCCGTACGACAAAACCGAGGATACGTAGCCGTGATACGCACACAGAGCAGATTCTTTCGACACCGAGAGCCGCAATTGTCGTATAGCATACACGAAACGATCAAGTCTGCCGCAAACGTTATCTATATGAAGTTTCCAGGAGCAATGTTTGTCTATTGTTATTCCTAAAAACTTCCAAGTATCTACTTGTTCTACTGGCATATTTTGGAATTGTATATTAAAAGTATCTTCTTTAGCTTGGTATGTCTGAAATTGTATAACGTTAGTTTTATCGATATAAATTTTTAACTTATTTTTATTTAGCCAATGTGTTAAATTTTTTATGGTACTGTTTATATCTAATTTAAGTTGCTCATTATTTTTAGACTTGATGACAACAGTGGTATCATCAGCATATAGAATACACTGATGTTTGGTGACATTAGGGATATCATTTATGTAAGTTAGAAAAATAAATGGCCCCAAAATACTACCTTGGGGTACGCCTGACCGAATTACCTGCAGTTCTGACCTGTATAATATTTTATATCTGTTTACTATTCTAGAAACTTCAGTGCATTGTTTCCTATTTTCTAAATAGCTTCTTATCCAATTTTGAGCATTTCCTCTAATTCCATACATATGAAGCTTTTTAAGTACTATAGTGTGATCAACTAAATCGAACGCTTTAGTCATATCTATGAATAAAGCTGCAACTTTTTCTTTATTATTAAGACTGTCAGTTATTGATTTAATTAGATTGAAACATGCTAATGTTGTAGAACTATTTTTTGTAAACCCATACTGTTCTGGACAAAAGATCTTATTTTTTGCCATAAACTCATTTAATCGGGAAAGAAAAGCTTTTTCGAAAATTTTTGACAGTACGGGAATTAGTGTAATCGGTCTATAATTATGCATATTATTTCGATGTCCTTTTTTGTGCATTGGTTTAACAACCGATATTTTTAATGATTCGGGAAAACGGCCCTCTTCAAATGATAAATTAATTAAATGACTTAAGTGATCACAGAAGTGATATCCACACAGTTTTATTATGTTAGTGTTAATGTTGTCATACCCTACTGAATTAGTATTGTTTAATGACTTAATAATATTTAATACTTCTGTTTTGTCAGTTGGTTTTAAAAATATTGAATTGATAGGATTTTTGTTAATTGTATTGTAGATGTCGTCATTATAATGTTGAATTCCTGTATTATTATCTATTGCTATATTAATGAAATAATTATTGAATAAATTGCATATTGTATTAGGATCAGTAAATGTCAAATTATTTGATTCAATAGTATTTATTTCGTCACATATTTTGTTTTCATCGGCAATGTTGTTACGTATTACTTTCCAAACCGCTTTCCCTTTATTTTTGTTGTTATTTATATACTTAGTGTTCTGTATTTGTTGTGATTTCTTTATGCATTTTTGTAAAATTTTATTATATGCCTTATATATTTTTGCATTCCTTTTTTTATTGTCCTTTTGCAACTGAGATACATATTAGCCCTGCCAAACTGATATGCCTGAAGCCCGGAACGTATTAGATACCTAGCGTGAGTGTTTTCTGGTTAATAATAAAAATTTGACCAAGTTAAACTATTATTAATAACCGGCATACAAAAGATTTTAAGGAATTCACATAGTAATAAAGTCTAAACTATTTAAAAAAAAAAT
Source organism: Selenia dentaria (assembly GCA_917880725.1). Lineage (NCBI taxonomy): Eukaryota > Metazoa > Arthropoda > Insecta > Lepidoptera > Geometridae > Selenia > Selenia dentaria. The sequence continues at coordinate 8,138,008 of OU862886.1, read as the reverse complement.
TGTGCAATTGCTTTAAATATCCCTCTAAAATTAATGAACAATAATGTTTCTCTCTGTCTGTCTGTTTGTTTCGTATAATCTCTGAGATGGCTCGACCGATTTTAGCAGGACTTGGAGATAACTGGGGCGTGATAACTGATGTTATATGGAGTAACTCATCAAAATCAGCCCATTGTGTTCCTAATGCTGGGAATCGAGGGTTCCTCTCAAAAAGAAGAGTTGGGCCATAATCCACCACGGAGGCCCAAAACGGTTTGGTGAATAGGCTAGTGGGCAACCCATGCCGATTCCAAGAAGGCCTTCGACATATGCTATAGACTGTTGTACTAAGACAAACAACCGGGACCGACGACTTGACGTTCCGTCTGAAGCACGGAAGCGCTCAGTTGAACTAACGGACCTGGTGGCTTTGAACGTGGAGTGTGTGGAGGCTCTTGAGAATAGTCACTCGAGCTGCGACATTCAACCACAACCAGACTGTACTAGCGCCCTCTCAACATCTCTGTCAAATCAAAACAGACCAACATTGATCACAGACACGGTCCCAGGCGGAGAGCAGTATGTCAGCTCTAATCCAGTTCAACCGCATAAAATCATGGTATTTTCAGACAAAATAGGTGTAGGCTTTGGTTCATTATTAAGTAACTTAGTGCAGTGTGCTGTGGAGAACTATTGTATGCCGGGAGCAACCTATGCTCAGATTGAAAAAACAATATTAAACTCAAAAATAGATAATAAATCAATAGTTGTTGTCTTCTTAGGTCATAGTTTAGGTATTGATAGAAAAGAGGTTATTACTAGAATAACCACTTTGTTAGAACTTAAGGCATGTAAAATAATGTTATGTGCCTTCCCTTATTCAGATTTATTGTCTGAAAAAGAGAACTTGCGCATACACTCACTCAACACATTAATGTATAACTTGACATGTCGTCATAGTGACAAACTTTTATTTTTTGACTGCAATAAGTTTATTTGTAATTTTAAATTGACATGGGACAGCATGTACTGTCCTAAAAAATCCAGACAGCTAATTGCTACTTTGGTAGCTTTCAATATTGAGTCAGTTATAGAAAATATAACAAAGAGTAGTGACAATGTTGTAGTTTTTAGTACATGTACTAATAATAGTAATAACGTAGCTATTAATTGTTTAAACTTTTAAACAAGACAACAGAGAAGTGTGCTGACATCTTATCGCTATTTTATCAAAATATTAACCGCTTCTCTGGCAAAATATTAGACATTGAACTTTTATTAGATAAACATAGATTTGATGTATTAGGCTTTACAGAAACGTGGCTAAAACCAGATAAAATGTTATTTAATGTTACACATTTTGAGGTAGCCAGTGCGTTCAACAGAATATCTGCTGAAGGGGGAGGGTGTATTATTCTTTGTAAAAGAAACATAAAATTTAAGGAACGGTCTGACATAGTAGGTTTTTCTGTTGAACGTGTCTGCGAAAGTGCTTGTGCAGAACTGGAAAGTCATATATTATTGTGTGTATATCGGCCACCAGCATCTAATTTCTGTAATTTTATGTCCATAATGGAATGTGTACTCAAGAGATTAACTAAAAGCAATAAATCAATCATTGTATGCGGTGACTTCAATATTGATATTTTGGTAGATTCAACTGATAAAACTAATCTTATCTCTTTGTTTAAATCTTTCAATTTGAATTTTTTGTTCAGTGAGCCAACTAGAGTAACCGACTCTTCATCCACCTGTATTGATAATATTTTTTCAAACTGTAAGACTACAGAAAAATCAGTAATGGTGGGAGTTAGATCAGACCACAATGGCCTCGCTATCAAATTCGAAATCGGGAGAACTAAGAAAAATACCACTATCGAACATAGGCCGCTAACAAAAGGTAAACTAGAAAAGCTTAAACAAAATATAGAGTTGAAACTTAGTCTGGTGGAATTCACTTCTGAAGATCCACATGACATTTATAGTACATTATTTTCATTAGTAAGTACAGAATTTAATGAAATCTGTCCGAAGAAAAAACTACAGCTCAACGGTAGGTTACAATTTGGTGACTGGTCAACTAGAGGTATTCGAAAAAGTAGAGACATAATGTTTGAGTTATATCACAAAAAATCTTTAACTTCTAGTAAAGATTTTCATGATTATGTAAGAAATTACTCAAAAGTTTTTAAGTCAGTATGCAAACGCGCAAAAGCTTTGTTTATAAGGGATAAAATTCGAAAATCTAATGACAAAATTAAAACAGTTTGGAAAACTATTAATACAGAGACCGACAAAAGTAAATCTTTTAATTCAGAATATGTGCTAGAAATAGATAACCAAAAAGTTTCAGACCCAAGCCATGTTGCGAATTCATTTGAAAATTTCTTTTCTAACATACCACTACAAGTCACCAAATCTCTTGATACTTGCCCTTGTGTTGCAGTGGGCTTTCTGAAAGACAACTTCCCGCTCCAAATGCCTGAGTTTAGGTTCCGACATATATCTACTTTTGAAATAATAAAAACATTTAAAAGTTTAAACGTTAAAGCAACAGAGGATTTATGGGGATTATCCGTAAAAATGCTAGAGTCAATAATAGAAGTTATAGCGCCACATTTGATGATCATATTTAATTTATGTATTGATAGAGGTACATTTCCTGACCTAATGAAAATGAGTAAAATCACCCCTATTTTTAAATCAGGTAGTAAGGCCGACCCCTCAAATTATAGACCGGTCTCTGTGCTTCCGGCATTGAGCAAAATATTCGAAAAGATAATGCTTCAACAACTCTTGTCTCATTTTAATGAACATAGGATTTTACACGAAAATCAGTTCGGTTTCACGAAAAGCAGATCAACAACAGATGCAGGAGTCCAGTTAGTCAAGCATGTGCTGGAGGCTTGGGAGAGCTCACAGGATGCCATTGGCGTATTTTGTGATCTCTCCAAAGCTTTCGACTGTGTAGAGCACCGCACTCTAATTTATAAGCTACACCACTATGGAATTCGTGGAGCTGCTCTGAATCTTGTAGAATCATACTTATCTGATAGGCAGCAAAAAGTTGGCATTAATGGCGTGACATCTTCTGGATCTTTGGTCAGAATGGGGGTTCCACAGGGGTCGATCTTGGTCCGTTCTTATTCTTAGCATATATCAATGACTTACCACATATGGTTGAGGGCCTTGCTGACATAGTTCTTTTTGCGGATGATACTTCTCTGATTTTTAAAGTAGATAGGAAAGATAGAGAACTAGTTCAAGTCAACAACGCGTTAACTATTGTTTCAAATTGGTTCGCCGCAAACAACCTGCTTCTCAACGCAAAGAAAACGAAATGTTTAAAATTTTCCATGCCTAATGTAAGACATATAGAGCCAAACGTATTACTCGACGGAAATAAATTGAAAATTGACAAGGCAATAGTCTTTCTAGGTATTAGCATAGACTCTAAATTACAATGGGGTCCTCATATTGATGCACTATCTGGAAGACTGAGCTCAGCTGCATATGCGGTTCATAAAATTAGGCAATTGACAGATATAGCTACTGCTCGACTGGTCTACTTTGCTTACTTCCACAGCATAATGTCATATGGTATCCTGCTGTGGGGGTCAGCGGCGGACATAGAGACAGTTTTTATATTGCAAAAGCGGGCAGTTCGAGCCATCTACGAAATGGGTCCCCGCGAATCCTTAAGACAAATGTTCAAAGAAATTAATATATTAACTCTTCCATCTTTGTATATCCTAGAAAATATAATGTACGTTCGTAAAAATATAAAGAAGTTTAGAATAAATAGTGATATGCATAATATTAATACTAGAAATAAGGATAGGATAGCTGTATCTAAATTTAGACTCACGAAAACTAAAAATAAGTCCTTCTTAGGCAATTGTGTACGTTTCTATAATAAAATCCCGAAAGACATTACTGAGCTCACTGAAGGGAAATTCAAGTTGCGTGTCAAAAATATACTAATGAAAAAAGCCTATTATAAATTGAGTCACTACTTAGAAGACAAGATGCCTGGAAGCTTTCCACTTCTGCCTAATAGCCAACTATTGAATAAATTCGTTATTTAATACTACTCATATGTAACCTCAATGTACAAAGACTTGAAAAAATAATGGCCCACGAGTTTCTTGCTGCTTCTTCTCGGCGGTGGTTCTTTTCCGAAGACAGCGGTAGAATCATTTAAAAATTTTGACGTTCATAAGAGTGTCTATGATGCCTAAACTGAATAAATAATTTTTGAATTTTGAATTTTGAATTTTTTGAATTTTGAATAATGCCACTAGCGATCGCCCATCCAAGTCCTGAACGCAGCAAGTGTTGCTGAAGTTGTTAGTCGGTTAAGATTGCCAAATCAAGCTCCGCTACGAGCGCTTCAAGGAGTAATAAATATAATAAATATAAATATTCCACAACTATCACACAACGCCATCTAGTCCCAAGCTAAGCAGAGCTTGTGTTATGGGTACTAGACAACTGATAAACTACTAACATATATATTTCTAAATACATACATATTATAGATAAATTACACCCAAATTATTATAAATATTAATTAGTAACTTAGGCAACTTATATTTCATCATCATCCATCACCACGCGGGTGAAAAGAACCCGAACCCATCAAACTGCGGGGCTCAGCTAGCAAAGTTATAGGTAATATAAACAAGGCTACAATAAAAAGTGAATAAAAATGCATGATCCATGAGTATTTACAAATATACAACATGCGTTTGACATTTTTTTTCGTTTTGTGTTCTACATCGTGCTAAAAGATACGTTTTCAAATAATATGGCTACATGTTTGTCGTACTTAGCAATTGTATGTATATTCTTCAATTGTAGGTCTTCTGTGTAAGAAATACGATATTTCCATAATATCTATCCAAAGCGTCCAATACAATCACGTACTATTGAAGATGCACTTACAGAGACAGCAAACAGAATCAATACGCTGATGGTTCCCACTTCTGGCTCTTAGCCAACGCCATTTGTTTTCTATCAATGGATATAGATCCCAAAGGCTCAATAGCATAAAATATTTTGTAAAGAAGGATTTTTAAATGTCAAATTTCATTAAAACATAATAAATTTAACTCTCTCTTTCCCTTTCTCTCCCCCTTCCTCTCTTTCATTCTCTTTCTGCTTTTTCTAAAATTTTTAAGCCATAAAAAATATTAATTTAAATTGTATTAGACTGACACCCACTTTCGCATCAAAAAGACCAGTCGAATTAGAATTTGACCCGGTTATTCAATAAACAAAAATAGATCCTTAAAATAGAGATGGCGGATGAGGGACCGGATCGATTACAGCACAAATTAAAATTTAGACTGCGGGTGACTTTCCCCAACGAATTACGAAGAAAAATTTGCTACTTATATTTATCCCGGTTTTGCCCCTTTTTGAGCAAATTCGACTGGGCTACCTACAATATGTGCTACTTACTCTTGAAATCTATATTATCCTATATTTTTTTACTAAAATTATTTGCATGTGTATACAAACAATAAAAAATAAACGCGTTGAAGACGAATTATAAGAATAATTTTGATGGTCGGTCAATGAAGGATTTTACATCTAACTATTTGAAATAGATTTGTGTAACAGTCTACCGTGGTTTCATTTTGTTTTAATTGTGGTTATTTGTTCTCTTATTGTTATAACGAATCAAGAAAAATAGATATCTATTATTAAGGATTACCTATACATATAATAAAACTGTAGCATAGGTGAAGTTTGTACATGAAAGATAATTTAGAAAAAATATTTTTATGACTAACATTGGGTTTATACATACATAGAAGGATAATACACATACATTCTAGATCAACAACAAGAATAATAATATGCCGTTGTTGTCAAACCTTTTGTGATCCCGTCAAGAAAAACCATATGTAAAATGTAATGTCGTCATATTCTTTCAAATAATGAGTCAAAGTGTTGTTAAATCAAATTAACATAATAACATCAATGTTATATAAGAGCAGTACGCTGCAGTTTCCAAACATAATCAAAATGAACAAAATTTAATTATAACGCTATTACTCTAGGTCGTGTGTCCTTAACTGCACTTGTGTCTCAAACGTATGCAACATGAAGCCGTCAGAGCGTAGTTACAGAGAATGGATATGGGACGCAAGGCACGCCCCGTCAGCTCTAACAACATGCAAATTTGACGCACTGAATAATTGGCATGTTCCAACCACAATACACTTCAATTAATCGTATTATAACAGATTTGTTCGTGAACAAGAACAAAGTGGTTTTATTACGAGCAAATACAACTTTCAGCTTAAGCATAATACATTATGTCCAACTTTTGGAACACGTGCATTCCTCTCAAAGGCCGAGAAGTACACTCTGTAGTGCAACAAGGCATGAAGTACAGATGTAAGCATTTAAGGTGAAATTTTCAAAATCAAATAGATTTATGCGTAATTTTGCGGAAATCCATATAGTAAATATATAATATTATAAAATAATATTTCTATTAATGTGACTTTATTCTGAGATAAGTGAACGTGTTTCTGGCCAGAAAGGTCAGACACTTTTAGGTATACCGATCTATGATATTCATGGACCATAATCCATTATTATGTATGTGGAACTGGTCGATAGGTAAGTGGTTACAACCCTCGCATGTCAGAATCAGACCTATTTAATGTTATTCTAAAACAAGCAACTATGACTGATCGCACAAGGATTCCTCTGAACACGGATGGGCGCGGTTGAAAATGGCAAAAGCGGACATCCGAAGTAACTGTCAGTCTAGCGCTCGACGAGTCAACATCTAAGGATGCCTCGTGTAGAGGCGAAACACGTGTCGAATCGTTTTTGGTTGATTGGGTTGTTTTGTGTGTTGTTTATTCTGTATACTTCCTGTTTGCAGTTTGTGTAGAAAGGAGGGTGGTGCACACCGTAACTCGGCCATAAGCATTGTTTTTAGCGGAAGTGTCACTAAATATTTCTTCTAATATCGTTTTTTTTAATTAGAATAGATATTGCAAGAACATTATTATGAATATGAGCAGTGTTCACTACGTCAAGACCCTCTATTCAACTCTGCACCTGAATCTTGCAATGCTACGAATACATATGGCCAGTTGCACTCTATGGTTGTGAATCTTGGGCAATCAAGGAAGCTGTCCATAAAAAACTAAAGCCATTGGAAATACGGATATACCGCCACATGCTACGCATTAGCTGGACAGAGAAGATTAAGAACGTCGATGTCCTTAAACGAATACGACTCGAAAAGACTCAACTTGTTAGTACCATCAAACAGAGAATAGTCGCGTACTTAAGTCATGTTTTACGGAACTACCAATATCAATTGCTGCAAAATATTATGATGGGGATAGTTGCAGGCAAAAGGAATGTTGGTAGCAGAAAATTGTCCTGGATTCGCAACATCCGACAATGAACCAGGGTAAAAAGGGATTAAAATATCAGGGCAAGCCTGAACAGATCTTCAATTCAGAGAAGAGTTTAGAAGGATGACGGCTAACCTCCATCAGCAAAGAGGCACTCGAGAAGAGAAAGGAATCCAAGAGCGACCGCAACCAGGTTTGCTTGACATAGTTGATCGCTTGACAGGGTCAAGACAACCTCTCCTGAATGGGCTTAACACGATCCTTTGCTTTTCATAACGGTGTATGTTACTATGGAGTGTCAGGAGGTGATAATCCCGCCAATAGCACGATAGTGAAACTACGCCAAAATACTGGCAGCTTATCTGCATAAAATTCCTGAAATTAAATTCTGACGACGAAAGATACATTGAGTACAATACATAAACGAGATTTAATAAGCAGGGGGAAAGATTACGACTCATAGTTCCCAGCCACCAGGATAGCACATCCTGGTAATATCGGTAATATATTGGATCTAGATAGCCACTGAAAGCAACTCTAACTCTCAATAATACTCACTTATCAACACTAGCACTCTCAACAAAAGGCGTGCAGTTAAACCAGCAACAATAGAACATCTCTCACAAAATGCACATCCCTAAGATACACATGCCGTACTCTATACTTGGCCTTGTTTTAGTCTAATTATTATCCTTACCTGCAGACAGAATAATTGGCACTTCTGTTACTTCCGCAACCGCATACATAATGTACGTTTGATATAGCGTACCGACGTGTGCTTGTATTATTGGATTTCTACTATTGGAGTATTTTAAACATTGACGTATCTTAGTTTTGTAGCGTGAATTTACGTAGACACATAATACAAAAAACATCCTTTATGCCTGTAGCTACTGGTCAAACAGTTGGGATCAGGTTATAACTATATACTTTATCATAATATGTATCTGACTGAGTTGGCGAATAGCGTTCCATGCCTCACATCCCAAGAGGTGATACTGTAATTTTTTTACGGTAAAGTAAAAACATAAATGGGGCTCTAGGAGTATTTTTGCATAAAAGATATCATTATACTTTATTTTGGACTAGCTGACCCGCCAGCGGCTTCACTCGCTTGGTCTTGGTATAGAGGTAAAAGTGCCGTATTGGAACCTCGAGGTCCTGGGTGGATCCCCGGGTTGCACAGTTACTGGCCTTTTGTGCCCAATAAATTTTGAAAGAGTGCCCCGTAGTTTGCAATAGACTCGCCTCTTAGGTCCAAAAAAGAACCCCCCATGCAAAATTTTAAACTTTTAGCACTCGCAGTAGCGAAGTTTCATACAAACTATCAACCTCAGAAAAAAACCCTAAGGGGTTGAATTTCATAAAATCCCATCTTAGTGAGCACTTACGTCCTACAAAAAACCCCCATGCAAAATTTTAAACTTTTAGCACTCACAGTAACGAAGTTTCATACAAACAGTTTCATACAACCCCAAAAAAAACGGCTAAGGGGTTGAATTTCATAAAATCCCGTCTTAGTAAGCACCTATGTCCTAAAGAGAACCCGCATGAAAAATTTAAAACTCCTAGCATTTGTAGTTTCTGAGATTTCGTGGTGAGTGAGTGACCTTTCGCTTTTATATATATAGATTCAAATTTACATTGGTATAAATAGAATATACTCGTAATATGGACGGTTGATCCCACTCATTATTAGGAAAATGCCTTAATTAATTAATAACAAATATTTTTCTACGCAAACAGGAATCCACTAAAATAAAGTCCATTAAAAGCGGACAAAGTTATCTCAACAACTTGTAATTGCAGCTTTTAGTGCTCATAGCAAAATAATTAGTCAACCGTTAGCTGTTTACAGCTTAAATATACTGCCGAGAGCCCAAGCTAGGGTGAACAGGAACGAAATGCATTTGGCTTTCCGCCAATGTTGGTAAGAAAACCTGTGCGAATCGATTCTGAGCAAAACGAGCTACGTAAAGGCCAAACATTTGGCAAGCTTAAACATCCCACGTATAGGCGGCGCTTTTTACATCGGTGATCGGCAACTTTGTGGTATAGCGGCTGCGTCATGAGTCATGACAGAGCAATATGAATATTAAACTACTCAGAAGTTATTTATTGATAGTTGCGCTCCACGTTTACACGTGTAGATGGATGATAATGATGATGAATCAAAACATTTATAATACAATACAATACAATACAATACAATACAATACAATACAATACAATACAATACAATACAATACAATACAATACAATACAATACAATACAATACAATACAATACAATACAATACAATACAATACAATACAATACAATACAATACAATACAATACAATACAATACAATACAATACAATACAATACAATACAATACAATACAATACAATACAATACAATACAATACAATACAATACAATACAATACAATACAATACAATACAATACAATACAATACAATACAATACAATACAATACAATACAATACAATACAATACAATACAATACAATACAATACAATACAATACAATACAATACAATACAATACAATACAATACGATACGATACGATACGATACGATACGATACGATACGATACGATACGATACGATACGATACGATACGATACGATACGATACGATACGATACGATACGATACGATACGATACGATACGATACGATACGATACGATACGATACGATACGATACGATACGATACGATACGATACGATACGATACGATACGATACGATACGATACGATACGATACGATACGATACGATACGATACGATACGATACGATACGATACGATACGATACGATACGATACAATACAATACAATACTACCCCCCGACCCCGCGCACGAGGCAGCCTGGCTGCGCAGCCAGGTCCCTTAATGCTAGTATAGATGTATCATTAACTCTTATTCAGCATACTACACTTTGCATTTCATGGAAAAATACAGACAGTATTTTCCTTGTACATAAAGTTTTGTTTTTTCATTACTTCACATCTCTAGATGTAGATAACTACCTCTGCATTCAAATACGAATAAATTAATGATGCGTAGTGAGTGTGCTGTCAGGGATAGCTGCAATAATGGTCGTCAAAAATATTTGAGTTTGCAATCATATTATAAAAAAATAAGTTTGCCGGTAAAGCTAAGTTTTTTGAGTGCTTCATTAGTTTCTTATAATTAGTGAGTAGTCGTGTATTAGTATCATAGCTGGTAAGTTTATATAGATTCACACATATATATTTATTAATAAAAAAGTTAATACTTGAGTACCACAACGAAGTAACATGAACTTGTAAGTTTCAAATTTGAAATTTTGATAAGTTTTATTTATATTTGAAATCTACCCTACTATTTAATCTATCTCATCTTGCTTTTAATAAATAGTTACTAACTGAAATAAACACGGGCACGCGTTGCTTTAGCGGTTCGTATTAATTAAAAAATACTTCGGTGCCACATTAACGGTAACACATTAATACGTTCTAAAATGAAACTTTATTTTCCAATAACGAATATTAATTATTCCAAACGTCTTGATAACAAGGTTAAAAATAAAATCTCTAACGTCATTAATTAAAAAAAAATAGTGTCTTGGTCTCTGTGTCTTATAAATTTATGACGAACACTCGGAAATAGCTCCACGCAAAGTTACGTGTACTAGGGACACATAACCAAACATGCAATGTACCATTCAGAAACAGAATACCAAACACTGCAAGCGAAATGTCGCTCATTCCCTCATCTCCCTCCCCAATAGGTACTCGTTGATAATGGAAATGCGGCTTTGGCATCTCACTTCATTAACGTGTTCGGAATATACGTATGGTACACGGGAGCTGCCGGTAATTTGAACTGCAATGTATTGAACAATCAGCTAGTATAGAAAATACATTTAGAGATAAGGACTAGACTTTTAGTAAGTGCCATAACTGTCACAAAGTGCATTGAAATCATGAAGAGAAATTAATAATGGTTATAATCTGTTGGTTGATGGCAAGCATCTCATTGATGTTTTTGTTATATGAACGCGTAATTTGTGTTGTTTTGCTTAATATGTTATACATCAAGTAAAAGTACCAGTTCAATCAAGTTAGAATTTTGTTACAATAAACTTATGTGTACAAGAAAAGAAAAAAAATAAGTTTATACCACATTCACTCAGAAAGTGTTTCGTTAATCATGTATAAACGGGTAACAAAGTTTGTCGTTTCTCCCTTATAAATGTGCGACGGGAAAAGTTATATGGAATTTAATTTCTGCCCTTCGTAGCAAAGTAGAAATGTTGTATGAATATCCCTTTCTGCCCTGGTAGCGTTCTTTTGTTTTTTATAGCAATGATCATAAAAAGAATACAAATGTCAAATCTCAAAAAGGTTTTATATCCAATAATTAGAATAGAGAGGTGGGAATCATTTTATTGTACCTGATTTGCAATGAAAGGAGGCTAGCAACCTTTTTCTGCTCTACTAAAAAAAATTGCGTACATTTGTTATGAATTGTTAAATTTTGTTTTTGTACTAAATTGATAATTTAACAGTAAGAATTTTATTTTTCTAAATATGTTTTCAAAAAGGTATCTAATAGTGAAAGTGGTGATTTTAAAATGATGAATCCACCAGAAAAAAGATGTCTTTGATTTTTTACAAAATGTTCCAGGTAATTATTCACTAATGAAGGTAATTATTTTTATTTTCCTCGTAGGTGTAGTAAAAAACAGTATGATAGCTATGAGTGCTACATAATGTAGCTATATTGTATTAAAAATAGATGGTCGCAGCGAGGATCTCAAAAAAAACCAAATTTATTTTAACTTAATTTAATTTTATATAAAAAGTTACAATTTATTCTAAATCTAGAGTGACTGCTTCGACCAAAGTTAGGTACAAAAGTGAGTCTTACAAACTACAAACACGCGCCACGAAAACGACACTCGATGCTGATGCGGCGTTTGCGCGGCGATTGACGTCAATGCTGAACTGGGTCGGCGCGAAGTGCAACTATGCATTCCTCATAGTGGTGCCGCACATAACACCTCCCCCCGTAGAACAGCGAGTGAAGACCTTGGTGTTAAACGAAGCTGGGGGTTGATGGACATCAACCCTTGTTTCAGTGTCAGGAACAGCGTAGATCCGCGGCAGTCCCGACTGGTCTTCTTCAGTTTCCTTCTTCTGACAATACTTGCGGTATGCTATGGTTGAAGCAAACACACAAGTACTGATTAGTATTAAGTATAGCGGTATAGTTGTGTGATACACGCCATAGTTCGTATCCATCTTGAGTTCCGTAGGCTGCTGCATGGAGATCTTGGTGTTTAAGGTGTGCAGATGGTCGAGATTTACTGTATTCAACTTAATGGTTGCAGCTGTTGGCAGCGGGACAGGCTCTCCTAGCGCTAAGTCCATTATCTTTAGCACTTGTCCTTTTAGAAGATCGTTGGTATTGGTGACAACGAAATCTGGCGTCTCGATGAAACAGCTGTGCGGAACAACGGCGAGGTAACTGCCTTGGAGTACCTTGTAGAGCTCTTGTCCACAGGATAGATGTACCTTTGTCGGTGAAGGGAAGCTGAGTGTATAATGCTTATCGTCGAGCTCGTCGTAGGCAGGAACTTGCAGTGCTACTGGAACAGGTTTACATAGAGTGCTTTTTCGTTGTGAAACAATAAGTTGCTGGATGCAGTCTTGTTTCTCTCGGGTCTGCGGGCTCCGTCTCTCGTCGCATATGTACCATTTACTGGTCTTCGGGCATTCTGCCACTACGTACTTGAACTCATTCTCGTGAATCGCCAGGAATGGAAAAGGAGGTATAAGGATCTCGTTATGTTTGTTAGGGACAATAGACAATTTATACATATCATATACTTGAGGAAATACTATTGCAAATTTAAATACTATAACTATTTCATTATCTACGTAATAAGAACCTACTTTGATTATGTCGTAATATTCTCTAATATCAATTTCAATTATTTGGTTATTATTGTATAAATTTCGCAATTTACTGAAAATAGTGTCAAATGATTTCCGACTAATAATTGAATGATGCGGAATCGACATTTTAATAAAACCTAGCACGTTTTGCAATCTGAGCACTTCTTGCGAAATCGAGTCAACATTGTCACCGAGTATAAGAAATGCTTGTGCTAAGTGTGCGTATTTAATGAGGTCGTAGTCACGAGTAGCTTCCGTTTCGCTGATTTTGTTAACAATGTGTGCAATTTTAGTTTGACTATCTGCGATATTATCTACAATTTTTCCATATTGCAACATCCAATCCTTAGAAATACTAACATGGCTATTTAACTCTGTTACTAACTTATTATCGGTAAGCAGAAGATTTTTGATTGCCTGGTTATAATGAAGAGCGTCCGTATAATCGAGATTGCCGGTAATACTTTTAACTATAGATCCGAGGCCATCTATGAGTCCCCTTTTTACTCGACTAACCTCAAAAGTCTGTAACTGTTCAGAAACACTTTGGACTTTATTTGACAAGTAGTTAAGATGAGGTTCGAACAAAGAGTAAGTTTTATTGTTTAACACAGGACCTATTTTACCTAACTGATTAGAAATTGAGTTTATTTGATCGTGTAATTCTTGAAGGTTTATGGGTTGAACGAATGAGTGATAATGCGATATGACTCCAGTGGGACCTAACTTAAAAGGTAAGATTCCAGGACCATCACTGAGCTTCTCGAGCGTTATCTCTTATGTCAGCGCCATCGTTGGCAGGAGAAGAAGAAGTACCAGGGGAGTCCTGTAACAATTGAGCGCTTTTTGGTACTCTCTTAAGTCGAGACTTGGCGACAGGCCCTCGTCGTTTCTTTGTGTATATGTGTATGGGTAAATCAGCCATGACTTTGTCGTAAGTATACCGCGGAGCTAGTTTCTGTCGGGAGGCAAACGGATTTTTGACAAATATCTGTTGCTCGGGAGAATATTCTACTTCCGGGTCGCGATTAGCATTGCGTTTTTCCATAAGGTCTGTCCGTAGGTTAGTACACGAGTCATGAATTACGTTATAAACTTTACACATCCTATTCTTATGGTTAGTGATATATTGTTGCAATAGATGAGATGAGAGGTCTATGTCGAATGGGTCGCGTGGATCGAAGTGACCAGTTATCACTTCAATCGGCTTACACTTAGTGAAACTATGGATGGAATTATTGTAAGCAAGAATGGCATAAGGCATAAGGTTGATGGTCGCTTCCCCTTTATGTTCGATCTTTAAAATACGTAAATGCTCTAATATTGTTGAATGAAACCGTTCAACTGTACCGTTCTCGTTAGGTGTATGAGGTGCTATCCTGTGATGTTGAATTTTATGTAGTCTAACAAATTCGGCCATCAGCTGATTGACAAATTCGGGTCCGTTATCTGTTACTATAGTAAAAGGCATCCCGTGATGAGTGCAGTGTGTAAGAAATGCTTGCACGACACTAATTGCGGTTCCGTCTCTTAAGTAGTAGGCCTGAGCATATTTTGAAAATGCGTCAACGATAGTTAGAAATTTCTCACCTTGAATCGTAAGTAAATCCATATGGACTAAATCAAATGGTTTGCTGGCTGGTGGTACGACTCGAAATTGTTGTTTTATTGGGTTTCTATCGTACTTTGCCTGACCGCATATTGTACATTCATTTATGAATTTTGTAATGTGCTCTCTCATCTTTGGCCAATAATACTTATGAGACAGAGCTAGATAGCATTCGTTAATACCGCGATGGTTGGTTTTACCATCGTGGTACTTACTTATTATTTCCTGCTGTCGTAGGTATTCGCGAACATTTTCTATTTCCGTTTTTACAAGTGTCATGTTCATAGCCGAATTTTTAAATGTTCTTTGTATGATTGGTATGATTTTATACATAGCATCGTAAGGGTTAATAAGCAAACCGGTTTTTATTTTAGGGTGCACATACTCCCTTATGGCATTGATAACGTCCTGTTCGAGGTTAGACTCAGATAACTGAATAGACGTACGAGTATGTGTGTCGAAAGGTTTAGTCACAACAGTCCTACCCTTAATATCGCCCACAACAGTGAGGATGATTTGCTTCGTAAACCTATTTAATGGATCGTCCGTAATCGGGACTTCCAGGATGGGGTTTTCAGCATCAGTGTGCACTGTGATCGTTCGAGATTCATCTGCAACTTCTGAAGCTGTGAGCGTTCTAGAATCATCTAATGTGTTCGAATTCACAGATGGGTTAACAACGATAGAGCTAGTGTCTTCATTATTAATCTCAATACGCGATAGGGCATCTGCGTTCGTGTTGCACTTGCCCTGTTTATAGATAACGGTAAAATCGTATTCGCTCAATTTTAATCTCCATCTTGTAAGTCTCGAGTTGGGTTCTTTTAAACTCATCACCCATTGCAAAGGCTTATGATCAGTAATAATTTTAAACTTTCGACCGAAAAGATAAGGTCTAAAGTATTTCGTTGCCCAAACTATTGCAAGGAGCTCCTTTTCTATAGTGCTGTAATTCAGCTCGCTAGAGTTGAGAGTCCTTGAAGCATAAGCGATGGGTTTATCGGAACCTATAGTACCCTGCGATAACACGGCTCCAATGGCGACATTGGATGCATCGGTTGTTAGTATGAATTCCCTCGTGAAATCCGGGTACTGAAGAATCGGGTCATTCGTTAAGAGTCTTTTACAATGTTCGAAACAGTTGTTATAATTTTGATCGAGTACTATCTTAGAACCTTTCTTCAAACATTGTGTTAACGGCTTTGTAAGTCTAGCAAAATCAGGGATAAATTTCCTGTAATATCCGAGAAGTCCGAGAAAACGTTTGATTTCCGTCGCGGTTTTGGGTATAGGGTAATTCTGAATGGCTTTTATTTTGTCTGGATTCGGCTTTACGCCGTCTCTGCATATGACATGGCCTAAAAAGTTGGTTTCTAACTTTAAGAATTCTGATTTATCCATCTGAATCTTAAAGTTAGATTCTCGTAATCTTGTGAAGACCTTTTCAAGATTTACCATCATTTCCTGAAGGGATGTGCTGAAAACGATGATATCGTCAAGATAGACTAGGCAGATGCTGTTTTGGAGGTCTTTGAGCACATTATCCATCACCCTTTGAAAGGTTGATGGACTGTTCTTCAAACCCATGGGCATACGAAGAAACTCATAATGCCCATTTTCTACGTTGAAAGCTGTCTTTGGGATATCAGCAGGATCCATTTCTACCTGGTGGAAGCCACTGGCCAAATCCAGGGTCGTAAAATACTGACATTTACCTAATTTATCTAAGACATCGGTAATATTAGGAATAGGATATTTATCGTCAATCGTTTTCTCATTTACTTTTCGAAAGTCCACGACTATACGCCATTTGGTTTTACCGGAAGCATCAGCCTTTTTAGGGACTACCCAAATTGGTGAGCTCCAAGCAGAATCAGATGGTTGGATAATGTTTTGTTCAAGCATTTTATTTATTTGATCTTTGACTTCCTGTCGGTGGACATAAGGATACCTATAGCTCTTGGTATATACAGGAGATTCATCTGTGGTTTTGATTCGGTGTTTAATCTTATTCGTAAACGTTAATGGTTCGCCGTCAATATAAAAGACGTCCGCATAACGTGCGCATAAGGCTTCTAAATTAGCAAGCTCTTCCGGATTTAAGTGGTCGGTTCTTAGTCGCGATAAAACTTGAGCCGCACGTTCCGATAAGTGTTCAGTGCGTTCGCACTCTACATTGAACACTTCGGCCGATACCGGTCGGTCCATGGAAAAGATGACGTCATTAGGCGAATCGTTATGAATCTCGACCCAACCACGATTATTCTTTACCGACGTGAGACAATCAGTGACCATACAATTACAAATAGTTTGATTTTGTACGATGACATCACCGTCTTGACTGTTAATAGGTAAGCGAACTAGCTTAGACGAATGTGCCGGAATAATGTCTTCGTACAAATTCACGTTACGAGAGTCGTAAATCTGTAAAGGGATTTGCGTGCTTCTCGTTGTTAGTATCTTATTCTTAAGATCTATGTTAGAGTCCCAAGCCGTTAATAAATCTAAACCAAGTAAACCGTCAAAATACTGATGGAAATCGTATACGAATAAAGTCATGTCATCCTTTTCGTGATATTCCTTGAAACAAGGCAGAGTGATCGAGTGTTTGTGTGTGCTAGTAATGTTCGAGTTAGTCACTTCAAACGGTTCATAGTTCAGTGGCACATCATAGAAATAATTTTGTACAGCTCGAGGGCTTATGAAAGATTGATTAGCACCTGTATCGATTAAGATCTTAAGGGGCGGATCATTAATTTGAACATACATGAGCTGTCGTTGTGTCTGCAAATTTACTTCTATTTTTGCTTGTCTGAACTTGATCCTTTTTGAAAATCCTCCTGCTCTGGTGGAACAGTGTTCCCTATTTCTTCTACAACTGTACTGGTGGGATGATCGTAATTACAATCGTAGTACTCAGGATATTGATCGCACGTGTAATAGTACTGATCGTACTCTGGATAACTATTATCGTAATCATAGTGTACGTCGTAGTCATAGCCTAACTCATTGAAGTTAACCTCACGCGTTTTAAAATAATTGCTAGGAGGCGGATTGCCATGAGTCCTCCAATCATGACCTGTGAGTGGCAATGGTCTAGAAACAAAATGGCTGACACCACTCATTGGACGCGGGGTATTAAAGTTAGATGATTGATTTTGTGGTCTTGGCATTACAAATGCGTTATTCTGAGGCCGATAGTTTGGTGGGGGCGCGCGGAACATTTGCTGCGTGCGTGTCGGTCCCCTAAATGACTGCATTTGATTGGAGTGAGGCCTCCAACCTGGCGTACCTTGAGGTACCATGGGCTGGTTGCGCGGTTGACCGGATGCACTATAAATTGGCTGTGATGATGGGCCAGGCATGTTAAAAGCAGGGGCTCTCATCATAGGTGAAAAATTATTTAGAGGCATTTTAAAATTGTTAAGAGGCTGCGGTTGCCAATCCTTCTTACTAGGGCCACTCTCGTTACGTTGTTGTATGTAGAGTGTATTAAGCTCTTCTTGTACAAATTGAAGGGCTTTTTCCATAGTTTCAGGACGCATACACCGAACTCTGGATCCGAGAGGATCTTTAAGACCGCGTAAGTACGCTTGGAGAGTTAATTTCGCGTATAAAGTTCTCTTAGCATCCACCGTAGTAGACACCGAATCGTGAAGCGACACGTATGTCATTATTGTGCTGAACAAGTTTTGGCAGCGTTCGTAAAATTCCTGCGGGGTACTAGATCCTTGAGTTTGCAAGGATAAATCATTATATAACGCGGTTTCATCGCGGTGGTCTGCGAAGTTATTGATTAACGCTTCACGTATGCCGTTCCACGTGTCCGGGATACCGTTCGCGTTTATAAGCCTAGCCGCGGGCCCTGTCACTTTGTTCAGTATGCCATTAAAAAGTGATAAGTTACCTAGCTCGTGACCCGGCTCGACCTTGTAATGCGCTAACACTAATTGATCGCACAAATTTATGAAGCGCGTAAGGACATGAGGGTTCCCGTCGAACTCAGGTAACAGTCTGAGGGACTTAAAGATCACGTCTACTTGATCAGACATGTTGCTCGATTGCACAGAGTCTAATTCTCTACGTTCGTCAATTATACTTAACCTACTATCTATTCTATAACTATTCCTACCACAGCTTCTACGCCTAGATTCACGTGGGTGAAAAATCTTGTTAGATATTTAAACACTACACACAGGATAATCTACTCTATTCGCGAGATAGTATCGAGTAAAAATTATAAGTAGAATAGTCTATCAATTTATAAAAAATAGGACACAACAAATAGGAAGGCGAACACTTGAACGATTCAATGTACTCACATAGTTTTTCTTGACGAGTCGAAGTCTGGACTCTCCTCGATTGCGACCACTTCGTAGATTCTTGATTGCTTGGCAGGAAACCGATGCTGTGTTCCCTAATTCCCTAAGCAATCCTACCGACTGCGCCAAAAATAGATGGTCGCAGCGAGGATCTCAAAAAAAACCAAATTTATTTTAACTTAATTTAATTTTATATAAAAAGTTACAATTTATTCTAAATCTAGAGTGACTGCTTCGACCAAAGTTAGGTACAAAAGTGAGTCTTACAAACTACAAACACGCGCCACGAAAACGACACTCGATGCTGATGCGGCGTTTGCGCGGCGATTGACGTCAATGCTGAACTGGGTCGGCGCGAAGTGCAACTATGCATTCCTCATAGTGGTGCCGCACATAACATATTGAATAATAACACTATAAATAAATAATATAATAACAGTCACTCGGGAAAAGGTTGTATTTCTGTTCGAGAATATGTTTGAAGGAAACTCGAGGATCGACCTATTAGTTTCAGCCGCTAGATTCCCCTCAGTTATGCATTCACACTACACCTTCTAAATTAAATATCTGGTACTGCCAGATACTAAGTTCACCAAAACAGAGAAATACAGAAGAGTACTGCTTTGTATGTAATCTCATTGACACCATCTAGTGGCCAGGTGTAGACACATATCCGCCATAGAATGCCCTCCTACGGACGCTAGTGAATCGGGTTCCTAAACACTGAACTATTTTCAAATGACATTATACGAGTACACAACGTATGGCGGTTCTTGTCCTATGCTTGTTACATCACTCGATGTAATTTGTCGAACACGTCTAAACTAAACTATGCAAATGTTGAAAGGAAATTACATTGAGTGAGTACTCTTCAAGCTCATCTGTGGCTGATTATCAAATCAACGATGTAGCTGCTTCTATCTTATTAGAACATTTCAAATTGATGGCTTTAAATTACGTGTATCCACTGATTTCGGATTAATATTTATAGAGCAGAACTTTTTGCTGTGGCATATTTTTCTATTTTTAGTTACCATACTGTAGAGTTATAAGGAATAAAACAGGTACAATACGATTTACATGTAGAGGGTAGCTACATTATGTAGCACTTATAGCCGTTTCGGGAGCGATTACTCCCGAAATGGACTTTATTTGTAACAAGGACCGTTTAGAATCTTAGATGTTAATTAGAACTATTCATAACTTCATTTTATATAAACTTTTTCATGTATTGGTTATCCGGTTCTTTACAAAGGCATAAGTGGGGTTATAGCCAACACATAGGGGCCTGTTTGGTATAAAATATACAAAAGTGAATAAAACCAGAATTTGGGATGACGGTGACATACATTATCTATTACAAAAGGGCTATAGACGAGACTACGGCACTTGGCAATTTCAGTCTCATCTTAAAATATTTAGGCAGGTGGTGACTTGCCCCCCACTAAACGGGCTCCCATAAGGACAGTGGTTCTTATGGGAGCCCGTTTAGTGGGGTTGATGGTGATCAATGGTGACAAAAGGGGCAACGTTGGCGTGGATGCCTAAAAGGTGTTGAGAGGTTGTGCTGCGGTTTCACTAGAGAGCTACTACCGGCGTTATGCCCTTTAACACTTTCACCCTTGGAGATTTTTGTTACTTGCTCTTACGTCTCCACCCCCAGACGGCCAATTAAGGCAAGCCGGGGGTCAGCGGTATCATTTAGCCCCAAAGAGGATGGGGTCACCAGTGTTGCCACTCACCGGCGGCTCGCCACAAAGCCGCCCTTGCAACATTATTATTATTCTTCCTTTTGTTCAATTCTTTTCACAGATTTCATCAGGTATTTTACAAAGGCGTAAGTGGGGTTATAGACAATACTTAGAGGCCTGTTTGGTATAAATAATACAAAGTAGTATACGACACAGAAACATTTTGGATAGATGCTGACATGATATATCTATTACAAAAATGGCAGGACAATTGATATGAACTTAATAGTGATAAGGAAGATAGTAGGCTTTGAACGAGACTACGGCACCTGCCAATTTCAGTCTCATCTTAAATATTTAGACAGGATGTGACTTGCCCCCCATTAAACGGGCCCCCATAAGGACCACCATCAATGGTGACAAAAGGGTACCTCGGAGCTTTTTGGTACTTGCTCTTGTATATCCACCCCTTATAGTATTATTTTTTATAATCATCTATAAATGAATATAATAATATTACAATTTCATAATATTTGTAACAAAAAATATAATAATTTGTTTTTTTTTTTACAAACAAATGCAATGTTAATTAAAAGGTAAAAATTAACGTTTTATAAATAATAAACTATAAGAAACGTAAGGGTCTACCTATTTCTCTGAGCTTCGGTTTTCTGATTCTTAGTCCTCTAGTTGTCTGTTTTAGGGTTCACAGAACTTAATGTCGGTTGAAAAGTTTTCGGTTATACTCACTAATAGAAAAAAGTATGACGACCACCATAGTGCACTGATAAGTACGAGTAGCATACATTGTAGGGATTTCATAACTTAGTATTGTATTTTTCATTCGTTAGTCTTTGGGCAGGCAAGTAAATGTTCTAAGATACCCGGTACGAAATACAAAGGTAAATACTCGTAATTCTTAAAAATATCGCACTGCCAACTGACCAGATCCAATTGATTGAGCACTAAAGTTAGGTGGAATAGAGTTTTAATCACCATTTAATTAACCAAACCCATTAGATTGAGCACTAAGGTTAGGTGAAAAAGAATTTTAATCACCATTCGCTATTTACAAAATATTTTGCTAAACTCACAATTTATCAATTTCGAAACTATTTTTGGGACGCCACTTAAAGAAATGAACATCTCAACCAAACCAAAGCCAAAAAGGTGTCTCGTAAATAAACGATGTGTCCATAAACAGTTTGCTTTAATAACAAGTCTAATCTCGGCTGTAAAAGCTTTGCCACTTACAAAGGCAGATTGGAAAACTTTTTTCTTGTGAGAGTCCAATTAAAGTTGTTAAAAGCAATTTCCGCCGGCGGTGTGTGCATGATCCTTGGGCAGAATAAATAATAGTATGCATCTGGACGCAATGGAAGCCCAATGTTCAATTCGTTGGTCCGAAGTTTTTTCAGTAAGTACTTTTTACTGTTTTTCAAATACCTTGTTGAAGTATGTCCAAGAAAGTTGTGCGAATTTCGCTTGTTTAACGTGAATAGGTTTACTTTTTAATTCGGGAACATTGGCTTTTAATACTTCGTAAGACCAAGCCCGGCAGTGTTTTCTGAATGATAAAAGTTAAAACCGAATTATTATAATCTTAAAAAAATGTTGAGCTAAACACGTCATTCCGAATGAGTAATGCCGCGATATACTAAATAAAGTTAATAAGAGTAAAAGTAATTAAGTAATACTTTATTTACTGTCTTTAACAAAAATATTAAAAGAAATATTTAGTGACACTT
This sequence comes from Selenia dentaria, assembly GCA_917880725.1. Classification (NCBI taxonomy): domain Eukaryota; kingdom Metazoa; phylum Arthropoda; class Insecta; order Lepidoptera; family Geometridae; genus Selenia; species Selenia dentaria. Next base: position 8,115,316 of record OU862886.1, on the reverse strand, counting down.
CTGCTGAAACAAAATGCTTGTCGCTGAGTTATTACCCCGGAGGGAGGATGGTGCACGTGCACACCGCATCTCAGCCATAAGCATTGTTTTCCAGCAGAAGTATCACTAAATATAGCTTTTCATATCGTTTTTGATATTGTATTTCCGCAAAAAAAGCCTGAGTCAATAAATTACTGTTTTTTTGTTATTTTAGTGATAATTAAAGTTGAAACTTACTACGGCTCTATCCATATATGACTGATTGATATTATGTTGTCTTCGAAAGGAGCTAGATAATTAGTTTAGTTTGCCTATATTTAACTTTTAACCTACTTGTACTTGCCTTTCCTAACTGACTGATTTATCAACGCTTAAAGACTTAGACTCTCTAAACCGATAGGGGACTACGAACTTGAAGTTTAGGCAGTTGGTACCTTTTATGTTGCTGTCCAATAAGTAAGATTTTTGGGAAAAAAATAATACAATTTATATTATTTTTGTGGCTTCTTGGCTTTTACAATTGAGCAAGCGAGCATAACCGCTGATGGGTTATTAGGTGAACTATAAGTTTTCGATAGATTGCATGATTTGATGCAACTGGGATGCATGCAAATGATAAAATATTTGCTCGTGTAAATCTTGTATTTTGAAAATCTCTTTATACATTTTTTTTATAATTAACATCAAATGCACCAGACAGTAGAGTTAACATACTCGTAGTGAAGATTCTGATCACATGTTATTTATCTACCGCAAAGTCCTAGTGCTGGTGTCCACCATACAACTCTGATATATCTCTGAGAATGTTCCGTCTCATGTTGGTCTTTGTGATAGCGAGGAGGCCAATAAACCACCTAGAGAAGCGATATCAATTGGTACTGAAGTTTTTATCAAGCCACCAGTATCACGCATCACCAGTTTGACGCACAGGAAAGTATCCATATTACTTCTAGAGAAAAGAGCATAATGATACGAAACTATGTGAAGCCAGCCTTCTGAGAGTGTACCGTGGTTACTAACATTACATTAGGTTTTAAATGAATAGTAGTGTAAACTGTGGGTCAGGTTTGGTAAATACTAATTATTTACGCAATCCGACTCCTTTACAGCCACTGTCACCATCTAGGCGACGTAGGTTGCAGTAGTCGCTCATAGATTGCGTATATTACATACATACATATTCCTATTATTTTGTAATGCCTAATTAACATTAATGGTTTGAAATATCTAATCACAAAAGTGCATGACCTTTATTAAGACTGTAATATGAAATCAGATATGACATTTCTTGACCGAACGTTCCCTTTTCCAGATCTGTGTACAATATTCAAACTTAACCGATGTGTGGAGGATAAAAATTTAATGTGTTACAAAAGTGGGCATATTTTATTTAGTTATAGGACGGAGTTAAATCACATTTCCTCTGCTGTCGGGATGCAAATCGCAAAAAGCACTGAAACAGGCTCAATGGGTGGTAGGCCTCTTTTGCAGGTAGCAATCTTGGCTGGTATCACTGTAGAGCATGTCGCGCAAGGATTTCTGTATTAGGGTGGGGAAGGCATTGTTCTAAGCGCAATTACTGAGCGAAACAATGTGAACACAGAACTCAGTGCAGAGTTACGCAAAGCCAAAGTAATTCTGAGATCGGGGTGTTATTGCAACTGTTATGAGTAAGCGTAGTCCTCATCCGACTTTGTCGCCTGTCTTACTTGAAGAAAGAAGGAAGATCCAAATGGCTTATACATCCAACTTAGCTAAGCTGTTATATTGATCCGGTCCGAACGGAAAATTTTGAAATCGCCAATCGAGATTAAAATTGACTTAAGGTAGATTTATGTGTGACTATTGAATTAACATATTTCAGTCCCTAAATAATAAAAAATATAAAAACAAAATATGTACCCCAATACAATAATTTAAAGGAATCACCAAACATTACGTATTAAAGTGGACCTAACGTAGAATTATGAGTGACTATTGAATTAACATAATAGTTTAATAAACCTTAACTAAAAAATAAAAAAAAAAACTAAATGTGTACCGCAATATAAAATAATTAAATTTAAAGGAATAAAAAACAATACGTTAAAGAAACACAAAGCGCCATTACTCCCTGTTCAAGGGAAAAGTTTTATTTTCCCAACCTAATTGAAAGTTTTTCTAACGTATAAAACAAAGAGGAAATTTCTCGCTTGGCTTCCCCTCACATTTTCACATCGTTTAACCCGAAACATTTTACTTAATTTGGACATAACGTTTTCACTTGAGCCCAATAATTTATTGCAGGATTGAATTTATCGCACTATGTTTATATAACACTAAGTAGATTAGACTAAACGTTTATGTATTTCGATGACTTTCTGTATGGTTCACATTTTTTTAGTGTGTAGGAGACGGGGCAAGTACGAGGCTTACCTAGTCTTAAGTGATGACCTGTGCCTAGAACAGATGCGCCCGCAACTCTGAGATATTAAGTGGTTAAGTCTCATATGCCTGTAATTTCGCTGCCACTTATGCCCTTGTAACCATAATACAGTAATGGGAACAGCTTTACGATAGAGATAGGTCTTGTGGTAGCACTTCTCCGGACGAACTTATTCATAAATATTTCTACTGCTACAAATTTTAAAAGGTGAAGCTTACAGCAAGTGGCGTTGTCTTTGACTCTGGTCATGTTTGTTGTACTCTTTTATACCGTTCATTTTTTAATATGTGTTGGATTGGTTGTGTTCGATTATAATACTTTACTTCTATTATAAATTTGTGAGTCAGTAAGAAAGTAAGTGAGTATGTGTTGGTTTCTGGTTAACGCTGCAATGGGTTGAATTGTTAGGGATGAAATTTAAAACAAGTAACGACTACTTTTTATTACTAGTAACGAGTACGTAAAGTAACGACTGTTAAAGGCTTCTTTTTATACTGATTTAACGAGTAGATCCAAAAGATCGTAATAACGCTATTCTATATATAAACGAAATCGCAGGCCTATTCTTGTTTTATACAAACTCATTAGTTAGTTCTATAATTTGCTTACTCTATCAACTCCTTGGTCGCAATAAATTTCACATAAAAAATATTCTTCCATAAAACGACCGCCAAATTATATGGACGGTCAAATTATTTAAGTAGCTCATTATGTTAAACATTGAGCACGCAAACGCTCGATCCATAAAACTGAGTGACTGAGCGCTCAGGCAGTCAGTTCACTTGAGATATGAAGATGAATTCCATTTGAGTAATTGAGTAGTGCCTACTGCCGACCCTTGGGCTCACGTTTGGGTCGTGAAATGAATTTGATGAGGTAGCGAATTTTAAACAGTAGTAAATGCAAGATGGTAGACTAATAATACTGTGCTAACTGTTATTATACTTTTTTAAACTATAAATTACAAGTTAGTTATTTAATTATTTATATGACGTGACAAGGCACGAGTAGGCCTAAGTTTTAATTTTAAGTGCACTTAAAATTAAACTTAGGTCTAATACTAGTACGAGAGCCTCAATAAACCAATGCTACAATAATTTTGCTATTGTGTAGAAATACCGAGAAATTATTTACATTTATACTGTTGGGAATAGTAAGCACAAATCTCTGCAAGATCTTGGCAGAGTGAGGGTATAATTAATGAAAAAGAAAAACTGAAGTCAGTTTGTTTGCAAACGACTTTCTTTTCGACGTTAAAAGATCGTTCAGTATTTGTAATAAGCTGATGTTGCAGTCAGATAAGATTTATAGGTTTACAGCTGCAGAAATCCGGTTACCATTTATTCATCGGTTGCCAAGGCGTATTTGCATTTCCGATTTCGGGTTGCGGACTTTCCTCTCAGAGAAAAGACTATGGGTCACAATTAATCACGTAGGCATTTCGAAGCGGCCTCCGCAATCGTTTAATATATTGTTTTGGAAAGTTCTAGCGGTCATCCATCCAAGTTGCAACTGTAGACAACTTAACCTATTTAATCTGTTAGAACTACTAAATATGTTCTGATAACGAGTACTACTAGTTCTTCATTTACATTAATAAAATCATTCGATTTCAAATCATTTGTTATAGATTGTAATGAGAACAGTACATTCACCACTTATACTAACACAATCATGTACTAGATGTTTCTATTGCACAAAATGATAATTTTAGTAATTGTGTTAATAGAATTGAGAACAATAAAAATAGTATGAAAATATGTCATGATAATGTAAAATATTAATAATAATAGTACCGCAGGGGCAGCTTTGTGGCGAGCCGTCGGTTAGTGGTGACCACGTGGACCCCGATTCTCCCTGGGGCTAAATGAGACCCCTGACCCCCGGCTTGCCTTAATTGGCCATCTGGGGGTGGATACGCAAGAACAAGAAACTAAATGCTTCAAGGGTGGAAGTATTAAAAGGCATAACGCCGGTAGTAGCGCTCTAGTGCAACTGCAGCACAGGTCTCGACACCCTTTAGCCATCCACACCAACGTCGCCCCTTATGTCACCATTGATAGTGGCCCCTATTGGGGGTCATTTAGTGGATAGCAAGTCACCTCCTGCCTATATATTTTAAGGTGAGACTGAAATTGGCAGGTGCATAGTAGTCTTGTCCATAGCCCACTACTATTTCCCATATCAGTAGTTCATATCAATAGCCTTGCCATTTTACTCATTTTTGTAATAGATAAACCATGTCGCCATCCATTCAAAATGCCTCTGTTTTACATACCAAACAGGCCTCTAAGTGTACGCAACAGCGCTACTTACGCCTTTGTAAAGGACCGGATGAGATCCGTGAAAGAAATTAAATAATGAGAATAATAGTAATACATTTCAGGCAATACATGAATTACAAAACAAATCAGTCTAATTATCATGTTTCTAAGGACAACTTGTACTACTAACTTAGTGAAAAATTATATTTAACAAAAAATTGAACCTACCTCAACACTAAATAGTGTGTACCATGATGGTCTTGGAGTCGGTAACATGATAGTTAAAAAGTATCTATTATCACAATATAGCGCGCATGATACTGACTTCGACAACTTATTTCACACTTATAAGTGTTGAAGTCGGTTCCATTTTAGATAAAATAGTTTATTTCACCTTTTTTAGCGACCCGTGGTATTTACGGTTATCGATTATCATTTACCGTCAATTACGATATCAACAAGATAGGAAAAACACTTTTCTGTTATTGGATTGTAAATGGGATCAACAAAAAAAGAATTATCAAAATGGAACTACTCTGTAAAAACTTATGCGTGAACACATATAAAAAAATATACCCGTGGATTTGAGAACCTCCTACTTTTTTGGAAGTGGTAGATAAATGATTAAACGAGTCTTCGATACCGTGATATATCATTGCCAATAGCGTTTGTTCCAGAAATTGTATTGTTTCATAGGCAACACGGCCCATCAATTTTTACTTGTACAACACAAATCTTAATAATTCGATCATAATTAAAAGATTAAAATGAAAATGTTTATCCAAATATTAAGTTTTGTGGCAATTTTATCCAAGGTATCCAATAAGAAAAGCGAGCGAAGACACACTCGGTACAGCTATTAGTTAAAATAAATAGTCGAGCGAGCGATATATTTCGCACCATCGCAATATATCTTGCTCGCGTCAAAAACCTCGCGCGTCAACGCGTCTCAACGCGTCTGTGACCCGAGCACGAACATTTGCTAAAGTTATAGTATCGTTGACGTATACGTAACAAACTATCATGTATCTAGTACAACTGGGGCACAGATAACTCATAGTTTGTACTATATACGTCAACGGTACTATCAAGTTACACTTTAGCAAATATTCGTGCTCAGGTCATGTTCAAAATGCAGCTGTATTGGCGCACGCATAAATCCCTTTTTATGCTCTTATGACTTGATACCTATTTAGTCTGAAGTCTTCACCAAGTCGCCAAATAACGAGTAGTCTTCAAAAAACATATGACATTATGCTATTTTTAAAATTATACACCAAAATCATCGCGTTTAGAAAGTAGCTTTGTGTCGGTGGCTCCATTAAACGGCAAGTGCCGTTTACGTGGTAAGCTTCTAGCGCAGTAGACAATGTTTGCATGTCAGACGCAGCAGGAATCCGGGCGTTTTAATCACACTCGACGTTGAACGGTTTGCTTTGGCTTAGTGGGTTCGTGAAAGCCGCCTGGCTTTTCTGCGAAAATTGAAAATAAACAGTTACGGGGAACTCGGACCAAAAGCGGTTACATTGTAGTTGATGAGCATAAATTTTAGAGTTAAAAAGGTATCGTATACGTAAATACATGTAACGCATGTTTCCCAAAAGGGTAAAAGGTACCAGGAAATTCCGTTTGCTATTCAAATAACATGACTTATTTCATTCAGTTTTATCATAACTACTATAAGATATTCCACGGTACTCTAGACTTCGTCTTTTCCAGAACATCTCTGATTTAGATAGAATACGCTCACCAAGGTTCTTCTTTCGAACTTTGCTATGAACCTTACCTTATAATTCGTTTTACAGCATTTTTTTCACCAACCTTTCCATGGTTAAATGTATATTGCACACTATAAGTTTACGGACATCCTATTATCAAAATTAGCAACGTGAGTTTAATGAGCTTTTCTTAATTCTATTATTATTCACATTATTTATTTTTGACAATTTTTCTAAGTAAAATAAAAACATTATAAAAAACCTAATTCTAGATTGCCATCGGCAGTGGAGCATGACCCAAACTACCGCTGGTTAGGGCTGCAGACTGAGGAACCTTCTGACAATACTATTATTATTATTATAATGTTTTTGATCATCTATTTGTTTTTTTACAGTACTTTAAGTTTATAAAGTTCAATTACACGCGTTTATCATTTCAGGTACTAAAGCTAGTGACGTTAATAAAATTATCGAGAGGCCTCAGCTTAATTACTTTTCGAAAATGAGGTTCATTTCATAATTTTAATTAACTGTTGGTTTTGGTGAGCAAAACATTTTTATATCCATGCCATTTAATTATTATAAACAGATTGATAATGTTTATTGGGTTGTATTTACTTAAGTTGACTGTCGTTGTTTTTGATAACTGAACGTAATTCTTCCTATTAAAGTTTTGTCGTCGAGACTCATTTTAAGTGATAAGGGACAATATAATGGCATTCTTATTGTCAACATAAAAAATAAAAACGCAGCGTATTGCCACATAAACTATCAATCTGGTACTAAATAAATTAAAAGAATTAACGTTAGAAACGGGGTATTTACCATGTTTTGTATTTATTGTAAGCTCTTGATATTATGGCACAGTTGCATGCGCTAGTTCACGAGTAAACTTTAAGTTTACTTAAACTTAGACCATGTCATTTTATAAATTTAAGCATGTATTGAATTGAAAACGGCAATTATACACAAATAGTTTGTCCTTTGCTATCTGCAAACTTTTCAACTGTCTTTAAACAGACAGATGAGTTTTCTGTAAGAGATCGCTGAGCGATAAGACTGCCCATTGTTACACCTTGTTTTAAGAAATGTTCTTTTCTACCGATGTCCAAAAAGGAGGAGGTACTCAATTCGACTGTATTTTTTTATGTACCTATGTCACCTTATAATTTTCGTCTGGATAAACCGATTCTCAACATTGTTTGAAAGCTGATGCTTCTCTTCTAGTCCCATTTAAATTTCATCAAATTCGGTCAAATGGTTTTTGAGTTACACTCCAATAACTGAATAGAAATGAAGTCGTTATCAAATTTTTCAAATTGTACTTGTTCATATCAAGTAATTAATTTTGGTATCTCAAAAGAGTGTTATCTATCTATCTATGTATATAAACTGTAGGTGTAATATTGGTTGGTGTAATTAATTAACCCTAAAAGTAAGTACAAATAAATCGTACGTACGACGTACATACACAGACACATGTATTTTTGTTTAAACTAAAAAACTTAACGAGGCAAAATGTGTTTACAAACGGAAAATTAAGAAAAACATAATATTATCTGAAAATTTATGTCAGAAAAATATAGATAATTATGGTTTTTGTTCAAAAATATTCTTTTCTCTATGTTTGTACTTATACCAGCTTACTTAGATGAACTTAGAAATTCCTGCTTTAAATATTTTGGTTGCATAGAATAGGTTATTGGAACAGGCCGTGAGACTTGCGGGTACTGTATAGTTCCTATATTAAGTGTATGACTGTGAGAGACAGCAATAATTATTTTTTATAGAAGCAGAAGAAGAATTGTAGCAGCCTTTCTTACTTATTTCTTGCACGAATTCACTTGTACTCTTACTATTATGTCATACCGCCTAAAGCCTGACAAAGCTTTTGCAGAGATCGCACAGAGAAACCCTTGAAATACTATTTTCAAGTTATTCAGTAACTATATGTGCTCGTGTTTCAATTATGTCTTTGAAGACACTTTCTAAATTGGTCTTACTGTAACGACACATATATTATTTGGAGTAACTCCAAATTTCAAACTATGTAGCTTTTGTATGTAGATACCTATTTAAACCCCTAAAGTCGTCTGTGAACTCTAGATTTCTCTGTCAAGTTTCTTAGAATGGGTGAGGCAATATGAGCTTCAGATAACGCAATTCTTAGGGTTCTGGTTGATAATAAATAATATTAACTTAAATTTGGAATCATTTGGACTACAGACTATATCATATGCATCATATATTTAACATCCTGTACTTTACAACGACATAACTGGGGCCAACTGTCTCCAGTTATGTCGTTGTAAAGTACAGTTTAAAAAAAAGTAAAAAAAGCGTATAAAAATAGAAACATTTAGGATGAAGGGAAACAGTGGCAGATCTACTACACAAATGGATAAAATGATATAGATGATGACATAAACTATTATTAACAAGGGAAATACTACGGAACTAAAAAACTACGGACTACGGAATTTGCCAATTTTAGTCTCATTAACTAGTGTTTTTTCTGTGAGAACAGTAAACCTTTAGAGTCATGCAATAACTGACACTTTCCCTTTTCCTCTGGCATAGTCATTTCATGATACTCTCCTCTAATATTATTTCCTCTTTACAATTATTTTAATTATTATTTATTACTTATATTATTATTTAAAGCTTAAAAGCGGAGTCTTAGTAATAGGGTCCCGTTTTACCCTTTGGATTCGGAACCCTAACAATACCGACAAGACAACAGTATCGTTCGAAAGTAGGTATATCAAAGTTCCAGTTTTAAAAACATACTGAATCTGTTAAGGAGGTATGTTGCAATGTAAGTGAACTTATTAACTGAGGCGGTGAGCTAAAAGCGGGCGAGTCAAAACATAGGGTCAAAGGCTTCTGTATTCCATGTGTTTTACTTGAAAAATGGAGAATCAAGATTTTATATGTACAAAACATGTACTTAGAAAAAAATATAGTATTATTAAAATCATAATAAAATATTTATTCGTCTAATTTACATGGGATAGATTTGCACCTAGCAGCTTTATTCAAGAAAATATAAACGATAATATATAAACATATAAATACTACCCTAACTTACTGCCAGATTCATTAACTCAGAGTTTAAACCACTGGGGCTACAAAGTTAAAATGATGACTGTACCCTTATATGTTGTATTGTGAGCATTCACTAGGAGAGGATTTTTTGGAAATTTCAACACTATAAAATTATTAGGGTTTAATTTATTTCTATGGATTCTTATTCCATAAACGAAGCGAGCGAAGCCGCTGGGTTGTATAGCACAGTTGTTTTGAATTCGCGCAACAAATCAAAGTCCAAACGGGGTACCATAGATAAATACTATATGACGTACGGAACCTCGTCATATTATGAAATGCATGTTTTTTTTTTCTAATAATTAGCGACGAAATATTACAACGATAAAATTTAGAAATATTTATTATGTAATAAGTCCCCTTAATAAAAAGTGTGCATGCATTTCATCATAATTTTTTGAAATTAGGAGTAAAAGATAGTGAATAATGTTATGGAGTTATTACAAAGTTTTGGTTCCTACCAAACTATTACTCTTGGTTTAATCACTCACTTTCCGAATTCTTACCGAAACTAACAAAATTTAAAGTTAAGCAAAAGATGCTTCTGAAAATCGAAAAGATTTGTTGCATTTTAAATCGCGCTACGATACAAAATTCTCGCGTACAAAGTAGTCTGCTTCAAATTTCAAGTAAAAAGACCACAAGCCGCAATGGCGAACGTACAAACTACCTACACGTGGACAAAATGCAGAGAACACTTTGTCCAGTGCAAAGTATACAGAAAGTAAAGAAACCACGCCGGCCGAGTTGAGTCTTTGTAAACTCTTCCGGTTACAATGCTGGAACGGCGCATTCAGTTCACGTTCTTTTCGAATTCTTTTTAGAGTTGAGACTTTAGAACATCTTGAGTTTCCTGATGCCTGCCCATCTAAATTTCTAAACAATTCGATCCATATTATGTTTTTATTGGACAACATCCACACAATCAAAATCAAATCATTTATTCTGTATAGGCCTACGGGGGCACTTACAAATTGTCATATTACATTTATTATTCCATTAATCTACAACAGGATCGAAACGCGACCATACAAATTTTTCAGGTCCCAAACTAGAGAAATAGAGTGCCTCAACTATGGTAGATTGATGATTCATATACTGATATACATACACACATCAACATGGTCTAGGGATATTTCGATTAAACCTAAATAACTAAAATTCTATTAACTTTTTGTTTCGACACCTACATATTAAAATAAACCTTGTTTAATAACCTATGTAATCTGATAATAAACTTTTAGATAAAATTAAATTTAAAAAAAACTTAGAAGAGGAAAAACTCAGACAAAATTTCAATCTTAACTTTATTTTAGAAACATCAAAACCTAAACAAAACAACTATTTTCGTTATAAAAATTGTTGAAAACTTAAAATTAATAATCCGTGGATCCACCTAAGACTATCCTGAAACATCTGCAGTGGTTCTGTATACTCAAAACAAGTATCAATATCATGTTGTGGAATACTGTCCCAAGTCCTGCTAAGATGCAAGAAAATCTGGTTTTCATGCACAATATCTTCAGGGAAATTCTAAGAGCTCTTCTCTGAAGCATATCCCAGGCATGCTCAATAGTATTTAAGTCGGGGGATTGTGCAGGCCAGTGTAAAGCTTGGATATCATGCTGTTGTAACTAACTTGTAACGATACGCGCCGTATGTGGACGGGCATTGTCGTGCATTAGCTGGAAATTTTGTCCCATTTGCTGTCTGTGAGGCAATATTACAGGCTCTAGCACCTCATCTCGGTATTTTAGAGCAGTTATATTGCCTTGTATCCAAACGAGGTCCGTTCTACCGCCGAGATGAATTCCTGCCCAAACCATAATCGTGCCACCTTGATATGCGTGAACTTGTTGTGGGTGCTGCAGTCGATTCCAACGTCCAGGTTCTCTCCAAACGCGTACTCTTGGCGAATCAGGATGAAATCTAAACCTGGATTCATCAGTGACCATTGAGAATGGTTCCAGTTTTCGTGTGCCCATTGTAATCTTCTTCCTCGATTGCCTCTCCTTAGCGCGGGTACCCGAAGTTGCCTACGAGCACGTAGGTTGACTTCATGCAGTCGTCTTCTCAAAGTTTGACCACTTACCAGCAAACCATACTCTCTCTGTAGCCTTTGAACCAATTGCATCGCCGTTACATTTGGTTGACTTCGTGCAGCATTTACTATGAATTGGTCCTGTACACGTGTGATTGGCGTTGAGGTCCTCTGTTCACCACTTCCCCCGTGACACGATAACGTGACCAAAGCCTGGATATAACGCTCTGACTGGTCCTCATGGCTTCAGAAACCGCAATTTGGGTAGCGCCAGCTTGAATCATGCCCACTTCTCTTAACATTTCGTTCCTGGTCAATTGTCTACGTGGAATGATTAAATGAACACCGGAGATGCGTTTGAAAAAGATTTATAGTTGTTTTGTTTAGGTTTTGATGTTTCAAAAATAAAGTTAAGATTGAAATTTTGTCTGAGTTTAGAAATAGCAGTAGACACTTATTTAGTTACTTAAAAGAAACTAATGTTATAAAAAGGGCCATACAGTGCTTGAAAATTACATTTTCATTAGGAATATACCTACCATTATTTTGTTATTAAATTTAAATACAATTTTATCTCCACACTAAGTTTCTCTGTCTCGTGGGAATCGAACTGTTCTGTTTTGTTTCTAGTTAGCGGTATCTTTGCATCTAAATTAATTTAGTAAGTATTTAAGTATGTATAATGTAATATATTATTGAAAAAATTAAGTGTTATACTGTTAAACCCCACAAGTGTCGATGTCATTAGAACAATGCAATTTCTATTGTGTCTGGCCGTGAGACCTTCGATGGATTAAAGGTTTGTTGCGAATGCCACGTAACATAAATTTCATATTAACAACTGAATGTATTTATTTGTACATCCATAACAACAGCAAAGTATCAGTTACATTTATTAACATCAATAACAGTGATAGTTACATTACTAATAAACAATATAAAAGTAACAAATTATATTCATTACTATATCTTCAAATAGATTCAGATCAAATATATAATACATAAGACCTATGATAAATTAAACATTCAAAATAACAATAACTTCGTCGTTGAGATGTACATTAAATCTAAGCAAAATTTTTTCCTACGTGATACTTGATAGAAAGATAAATTTTTACCAGAGACTTCGAGATAAATACTATCGCAGTACTAGAATATTTTTCCTTACAGCGCTAGCATGCAATCACTTGAAAGGAACTGTAGCAAGAACAACGTATTGGTACCTAAGGATCTAAGAATGTTATCTGAAATAAATACTTGTTGAATGGTTGATTGATTTGAGTTTCCACTATAACAGAAGAACATCTCAATTCGAGCAATAGGGTATGCTGTAAACCAGCAGTGTGTAAACTATGTTTATGCACACAAACGCTGAGAATATCCCTGTTACCAAAAATACAAACACAAGGTAGTTTATAGCATTAATATATTTAATTTTCAAACTTCTTAATATTAAGTGATTAAATGTTAGTGTAATGTTTTATTTTTTGGCAATAAACTCATTTTTCAATTCACCTTTTTTTATATTGCAAAATGTTTTAAATGTCTCATATATCAAAACTTTATTGGTAACATTTTAATATCCTTCTTAACGAAGGGCAGGTGGCGTTAGAGTCGTTAGGTCGCACGTGTAAAAAATTAAATTAAATAAAAAAACACATAGTTTCTAACAGGTCTTCCTAACTAAACCAAACACAACTACCTACATATGCAGTTCAAACCGGTAACTGCCAGTTTCCGTCATCAGCTACGAGGCAACCACATTTTACGCTTCGAAATGAGCACCTGATTAGAGGAGTTCTGAGTAAACCTCCCCTTTACCTGCTCGCTAATATTTAAACAGGGCTTCGAGGTTTTGTTTAGTCAGACGTACTACGAGTATATATTTTTAAGCTTTTTAAGCCATATTTTACTATAAAGACTGTCCGAGTACCATTCAACTTACGGAAAATAATTTTCACTTTCAAGGAGCTCCTAAAGCATAAGTAGTTATTTTGTCATGCGACTTATGTTAGGTCGCTTGATGCTTATAGGAACTGGGAGTCACTTGAAGCCCATATCAGATTTCTGAGTACATGACAGTAGTGGCAGTGACTCGTCAGTGATTGATGATCCGATCAACAATAGGTGGCCCGCTAGTATGACTTAGGCGTTGAACACACAGATAAGACGTAAGACGATGATGGGGCGCGGACAGGGCGCAGACGAGGCACTGACGTAAGGCTGGGCGCCGCGAGAGATGACAGTTTTCAACCAACTTCATTCAGCTATCTGATTTTGACTCTCGACGAGGGACGGGCGTCCCTCGTCCGCTCCTGCCCCAACCTTGAGGATTGCATAGCTAGTATTTGTCCACACTAAAGGAAAAAACTCTTTTCTACCTTTTAACATTGTCCAATTTACTCATTTATAGTATAGACAACTACTAGCTATGCAATCCCCTTGAGAAAAGCCCGCAGACGAGTAAGCATCGTGCCCGCGTCCTGTCGTTTCTATAATATGTTTGTCCATATCCGCGCCCCGTCTGCGTCTTACGTCTTTTCTGCGTGTTCAGCGCCTAACAAATTGCTAAAACTAAAAATGCTACCTTAATACTCTTAATTTAACTCTTTATTAGACTTAAAATAAGGCGTAGTTGGAACAGTGTACCCACTTACCATAATAACCATTATCGACATACAACAATATCCATAACCGTAATACCACTTATTCAAAGAAAAAAATCTTGCAAACTTTGTAAGTCTCTCACTAGTCTTTCTGTAATACAGCGTTGCTGCACATAATACACAAAACAGAATAGATTTTGTAAGGTTTATGGCATTCGATGGTGAAAAACAATCTGTAATATCCATCCCTATGAATCTCGAAGGTAGATAGAGTCAATAAAACTTTTGGACAAAGGACAGACCCGCGCGTGAAATAAACCGGTATTTGAACTTCTGCTTATGAGATGTATTGTGGCTGTTCACACTTTTTCGGACGAAACAGGAATAGAAAAAGTTAATAAATATTGATACATACAAATGAAAAAAGCGGAATATCACCAAAATGAGATTTTTATGTAATTAAGTGCAAGAGTCCGAGAGGGGCAAGTATGCCTAATGTTGAGCACTACACTTGCAGTGTTACCTAAAACTGTGGTTTTGCATAGCACTGTGTTTGCATAGCCACCCCAAGACTTTGGTTTTTGACGCTCTTTCGCGCAGTAATATAACTTCATACAGTGCCCTTCAAACTCTAACACAGCTCTAGCTTGCGCACTATTGTATCGCGGTAGAATATCTAGCACCGCGGTGGTACCAACTAAGACTTACTCTTGCACAAGAGGCCTACCACTAAGTAGGTTTCCTCGCCTCTTACGGTTCGCATCCCAACGGCGAATATCCTTTAATATTGTTTCCTCACGGAGAAAGTGTGTATGATAATGAGTGTTATAGTGTTTTCTATACCACTAAAGAGGTGTGTTTTAAGATAAATGTTTTCTATACGAGCAGATCACTAGACGACAGCATGTCTGATCGTAACAGTAACAGAATCGCACAAAGTTTTGAATAATAAAGGTCTACGTGATACGTGAATTCATTTTGAACATCAGAAGTTCTCTAGCAGTTATTAAGAAATAAGCAACAATGGGCAAGTTAACAAATAAAGAAATATGCACGGTAAAAAATCTTGAAAATTTTAGGGCATTTTATGAGACCTCCGGTATGTTTGAATGCTCTAATTGCTAGTTATGTTTTCTGCGTAAATTAAATAAAATAAACTTCTTCTTCTTCTCGTACTATATAAATATTTTTGAAGAAGAGAATATATAAACGGCCCTACATAAAACAGTTTAGATTTATAGGATGCTATTCAAACTGCGTAAAATTTCTGTGTGCAGAAATGACGTTATTTAAATATGTACAACGTTTATAAGTAGGTCCTAAGATTATCAGATAAAAAGCTCTCTTCATGCACTATTGAGTAGGTACTCTATTACTTTATCATCTAGCAACTGTCAGGAATAATGGGGTTACGGATAGCACACGATTAATTATGAACGATTGCGGTTATATCGGGCATAAATAGAACAGCTTCCTTGGAACTTATTTATTTAATCTTATTTTTTTATATCTTTGATATACTTTATCATATTATATTATAACAATAATGTTCACACGTACACCCCTGCATTTATTTTTCCTGTGTCACAGGATGCACACATTAACAAATCGCAAACATCCAAGACCCGAGAACAAATATTTCTGCCTATTACAAAAACATTTGTCGCGGCCAGGAATTGAATCTTAGACCCCTCACCTAAAAGGCAACTACCAACAAGCCACTAAGAATCAAAGTCCTGATTGACTGACTTATAACAGACAATGTACAGCCTAAACCGGTAGTCGTAGAGATTTGAAATTTAGTAGATTTATTTGTCGTGGTGGGTTGATGTGTTCTAAGAAAGGGTTTTTCGAAATTCAATCCCTAAGGGGGTAAAAATGGGTAAACAAGTTTTTATGAAAGTCCTTTGTTTTTGAACTTATAAGTGTGAAATTTCGTATTTAGATTGTTCATTTAAAATAACAAATGGTAGGTATTCTTTAATATTTATTGACAGGACTTTGGGGGGTGAAAATGAGAATAACACTTATATACTAGAAATGTAATACAATATAATATACATTTTTCATACCGGAAAAAAAATATAGTGAGTTTTAAATAAAAAATTGAGTTCTCAATGAATTGCTTAATGAACAAGGGAGTCAAATTGTCTACAACAGTGGGGTTGAGACCCGTGGTCTAAAATTATTAATATTTTTATTTATTATTATATATTATATTAGTTCCTTAATATTTTTTGATAGGGATGATTTAGGGGGTGAAATGGCTAAAACGTTTTAAGGAAAAATTCTTAGTTTTTCCACCTTATTCTTAGTTTAAAAAAAGGAGGAGGTACTCAATTCGACTGTTTTTTTTTTGTTTTTTTGATACCTCATAAGTTTCGATTGGGTAGACCGATTCTCAAAATTCATATTTTTTTGAAAGCTGGTGCTTCCCGTGTGGTTTTTCATTTAGATTTCATCAAATTTGGTTCAGTGGTTTTTGAGTTACACTCCAATAACAGATTTTTACCAAAGTAATGGAATGGAAGTCGGTATTAAATATTTCAAATTGCACTTGTTTATATTTCATGTTACTAAGGGCAATATATTACCTGAGGCCAAAGGAGAAACAGTACTCGTGCTGCAAGTACAATTGATCCTAAATTTACTTCTGTTTGGATTTAAGAATGTTGGTCTTAATTACGGTATGTTTTGCGATGACTTGTACTCCAGATTGAAGTGATTTTCATGAAGTTGACATTGATATATTTTCCCCAGCATGAAGCTCTTTGGTTTTAGGTGGAAAGTATGCACAGTTGTGCTAGAATATTACTGCTGCTGCTGCTGCTGCTGTTATGAACAATATTTGGCATTGCGGTGATATCAACTAAAAATACTTTTGCTCATACATGAAAGCCTTAGTAGTTAGATTCCCCCCTCTTACGTTCACATTCTGACGGTGGAAAAGTGCTCTTAAACTCCGTTCCCTTAAGAATAAACCTAACATACATAATATATTTGAATTGCGAAAGTATGTTGTTTCAGGTGAATATTCAAAACTCTTTAAAAGCTAAAACTACTGCATCGATATGGCTGACGAAGCCACAGGGCGTATTATATAGTAGATCTATAAGATTGTTAATCAAAGTAATGGAATAGTATGTTCATTGTTAAAAAAAAAACGTCGTTGTTTATTTAAAAGATTAATTTCATAATATAAGCATAAAGTAATGCTTTAAAAAGTCAAAGGTAATCGAAATACAGCAATTGTAATGAAATGTCGATTTATTCGAACCAATTTATTGTAATAAGAGAGAGCTTTTCAACCTTTTTTATCCTACAAGTTACGTAGCTTGTACTATTTAATCTTTAAAAAAGAACTGTTCTATGAAAGCTTTTGTTAATTTTAAATTTTCTTACATTCTTTTAGATACTCCAGGCCGGGCAAATACTATATAAACTCGAATAATTATATGAATATTCATGTTTTATTAACAAAAATAATCAGACGTCTTCAATTCATCTCTAAATTAAGATATTTGAGCAACGTCTTTATTCTAATTCAATGAATAGTTCGTTCTCATGTAATTAATAATATTAAAGAGAATAGCTGATTCAACGAATATAAATTTATTTGATATCATAATTTTGGTTCTTTGCAAAAGTACGTAGGTACTATTAATTTTAGATTTTAGTATTATTAATTATAAAACCGGTTATTAATACCGGTTTTATCTGGAAGGCTTTCATTTCTGAACATAGCATAGGCATCTTTAGACATCTCAATGAATGGCTGAAGCCTATTTACTCGTGTGTATTTAAAAAAAAAACAGGTATTGCATCTAAGCATATAATGTCATACTCAATGGGCCGCGGACCAGCCATATATTTAATAATATATTTTATTATATTTTAAATCATTTTATTATAAACTAAATTTAAATTTATTTAATTAAATTAATCAAATAAGAAGTAAAAAACCTTTTTGTTTCTTTTTAAGGTTATTATTTAATGTCTCGTTGTTAAATAACAAAGTTTGAGGATGGATGAGTGAGGATGTGAGTCAGTGACCATGCTCGATATTTCATCACGCTAAAACGAAAAAAGGTGTGGATGTACCTCCTACATAGGAATAACAATATATAGAGATTCCATCCCCCGGTCATGTGGGTTTATGTGAAAACTTTTGATCATCCAACGGGGAGATGAAGCATCGGGGTCTAAGCCTGGCTGCGGAACACATATGGTGCTAGGGGTTAAATTAGTATCATGAGTTCTCACCGTGGCGAAGGCGGCTGCTAGCGACCGTTGAAACATACCTACTTATCAAGAACGAGTATGGCTGTAAACGGTTTTGAACGTTTAAATGTGTACCCAACTCAGCAGGAACACGGCGATGCCTGGAATGGTCTAAATTCTCAGAGGTTCGGAACTTTGTCCGAACGCAACAGGCTCCGTATTACTTGGTGATCATTCACAATTGTATAAATTCACAAATTCAATAGTTTCATACAAATCAAAACAATAATTACGGTCAGCTTTTGCTGCTGTACGATGCATCGTCCTAGGTATATTACATCTTCTTTTTCATTTTTTGACGAGGCCAAGTGTTGTCAGTCAGGCGTGGTCAAAATTTGCGTTTCTATTTCTAACAGGTACTTTTTATCTTCTTTTTCATTTTTTGACGAGGCCAAGTGTTGTCAGTCAGGCGTGGTCAAAATTTGCGTTTCTATTTCTAACAGGTACTTTTTATCCTCATTCAACGAGTGATTTCAGGGGGGATAACCTCGCGATAAGATCATTCTCAAAATCACTGGCAGATACTAGCATATGTTAACGCAAAATTCTATGACTCTTGCTAATTCATGTGTTAATAATTGCTTAAATATTTGGAGCAGTAAATCTTTTAGACTTTTATGATTTACCCTTGAACATTTTGGATTCTCTTACAGATATTAAGACAGCGCTTCTAAGTTTAATTGTTCTTACCTTGCTGTTTAAGCATTTTATAGTCTCACATTCTTAGAAACATGATCGATATTCCTATACAAAAGTGGAGAGAATCTACACAATCCATCCCTTTCCAAGTATGATAGTACACATTTCCATCTTACATTTACTGGGCCCTAATTTTTGGATAAAATTCAGGACTCTTAAAGCAAGTACGAGTAGTTTTTGTTATCTACTAAATTGTTCTCACAGTTGTCACAAATTGTTGTCACATCACCCTTTTAATTATTTTGATCGTTACAGTTTTGGTCGATTTTATGGTGCATAAACGGAACCTACAGTCAAACCATGTATCCGTGTATTTAAAGTTTCACCTGTCACCTAGAAATATATTTCTTATAAATACTTTCAGAACACAGTACACAGATAAAGTACGTTTACATTAATTTCGTTTATATAATACTAGTTACACTACGCAGTTTCACCAGCTTGGTGATGGACAATGATGATGATGTATCCAAGAAATGTCACTCAGGAATAATGATTTTTTCTACTGGTGCAAAAAATTCTAAATCGGTTAATTACCTTTCGAGTTTATCCATTAGATGCAAACAAACTATTAAATCTTTTCTTGTTATAATATTAGTGTACATCTAAACCAATCTTAGTCACGTAATTTACCGATGTTATCGATCTACCTTTTTAACATCTACGATGTCCATGCTCAGAGACTGGAGATATATTATACAATTATTTGTTTTCCATATTGTATCCCTTTGAAAACACCAAGTAGATCCTTAAATTTAACAAGAAGACCTCAACAATGAAACGGATCTCGATATGGGTTAGAAAAAGGGATCATGACAATCTTAGAGACGGACCTTGGAGGCGATAAAGGCCACGAGTCCAGATTTTTTATTAGATACAGGAAAAATGTCGATACAAAATAAACAAATATGATTATAAAGCTCGGCTTCAAACCACCCAATATCTTAAGGTTTTACTATGAGTAATAATATAAATTCTCCAATTATTGTTTACAGCAATGGTAAAAACAGAGTTCTTTGTAAATTGGTATTTACCATTTTTACTATGTAACAATGCAAGTACAATTTGTAAAATTTTAATACCGACTTCCATTCTATTATTTAGTTATTGGAGTGTATCTTAAAAACTACAGGACCGAATTTTATAAAATTTAAATGGGACCACACCAACACCAGCTTTTAAACAAAAAAATCATTAAGAATCGGTTTACCCAGTTGAAAGTTATGAGGTAACAAACATAAAAAACAGTCGAATTGAGTACCTTCTATTTTTTTGGAAGTCGGTAGAAAAAACACAAGTTTGCTTTCTAATAATGTTCTTACACTTTCTACCTGTCATGATCTGTCCAATGAGCCAATGTCAGAGTTTGCAGCCGGCCCGAAGTACATCCAACTTAAATATTGCCATAAATCAACACAGCGATGTTGTAGCATGCCTGCGACGCACAGCATCCCTCTGTTTGGTACACCTAAGCAAGCTTCACGACTTATGAATTTCTGATTATTTTGAATTTACGATTTCCAGATTTCAGAGAATGGCTTTGTGACCGTTCAAGGAACAAAACAATCTGTTCCAGTAATTTAACTCAAGACAGGTATATACATATAAAAGAAGAAAATGAGAAGAGTACTCCTATTACTTTGCTTTCTCTATTGTTAAAGTAAAACTCAAGATTTGTTATAGACCCCATTGTAGAGGTAATTAAGTAGGTGCTAAAGCTTTTAAGGCTGTTTTTATGGGCTGACATCGAAAGGATTTGGAAAAGTTAACTGTTAAGAGGTCATTAGCGCTGGCAGTTCCGCTGGGGACTCTTAAGTTGTTAAAGTTTTTATGGGAAGCGACTGATAGAGTAGGTAATCTGTTTAGTAGCAGTTAACGCTTTCAAGGTTTTCGTGAAGTACAAAATAACCCTAATGATGACGCCATGGTGGCTAAGCGTGACCCTGTTTCCTAAGCTCGAAGTCTCAGGTGCAAATTTAAGACAGGGGCTACCATTAATTTTATTGCTTAATTACCATTTAAGTCTATGCTCGGGTCTTGGATGATCTTGGTATGATATATGGTTTGTTACCTCAAATGAAAGAGATATGATATTGAACACAATGATTTTATAAATAATATAAATACGTTATGCTATAAAGGCTCTATGAATCTCTCAAAGCGGAGCGTGACTTTGCGAACTTAACCGATCAACAATGTAAAGCAACACTTGCTTCGGTTAGGAGTTGGATGAGTGACCGCTAGTAGTATTTTACAACGGAGCACTTTCGTGCTTTGGAGGGTACGTTAAGCCGTTGGTCCCGGTTGATTGTCTTAGGACAACAATCGTAAGGATAAGTCGAAGACCTTCCGGTCGCCTGAAAACTTCAACATGGGTTGACCGCTAGCTTATCCACCAAGCCGCATTGGGCCCGCGTGGTGGATTATAGCCTTACTTCTCTCTCTGAGAGGAAGCCTCGAGCTCTAGAAGTGGGAATATAATGCGCAGGTTATGATGCTTTAAAGGCAATAAGGACGTGCCTTAAACATCTGCTACCGCCTGGGACGTACGTTTTCAATTAGTTCACACAAGCTGCCGTTCGCCTTCTATTAAATTCCGCGACTTTCTTGTGGTCCCACTATTTTGTCTATACAATTCGATAACACAGTAAGCTCTGCAGACAAAAAACATCACCTAAATTGTAACCATCGTTAATCGTCAACCAGACAACCGTTAATAATTTTAAGTCTTAATTTCACGAAAATAAGCGTGAGTGCTTAGTAAAAATGTGTGTATGATATAAATATATATAATTGGCTCTGGAGCTACTGCTCACATTATTCACTTGTGCTATTGCACTTGTGAATAATTAAATTAGTAGTACAAGTTATTCAAACTAGATGTTAAACAATACCAGTACTACTAGATACTGTACATGGTATCACCGGCTCAGTTATGCTACTAAGTTGTTCAACTGGTATTACAAATGATACAAACTTGTATCTCTAGTACTACTACACAAATACATGCAAAGTCAATCCGCTTTTAATACATATTACAACGTTGAAGTTGACATAGCATTTTTAGGAGTTACTTAGACTACTTACTTAGACTTACTAGTAGATACGATATAGAGTCTCTAGTACTACTGAAATACTGGAGTAACTAGTTGAACTATTCAGTAGTGCTACTGATACAGAGCATGCAAATTGAACATAATACTGAAATACCATTATTATGAAAGTGTGTCACAAAGTAAGAGTTCCTTAACTCCATTTTACACGAAGAAGCTACTGTTTGTAACACACTTGCTAGAAAGAGTTTTAAGGGAGCTTAAGCTCAGTTGAAATTATCTTCGGGATCCCAGATGATGAGCAGAAAAGCTTGTTCTCGAGTCTTGAATGATTGTGATGTGTTCACGTGTGTGTCCATGATCTTAGGACACAGGGAATCACTAGTGCAGGTCGTATGACTTTTTTAAGTGAAAACTTCTTAAGGCGCATTGAGCACTTTTTGAGTGAACAATAATCATGGAACTTGCATCATTGTCATCGGCTTTTTGGGTGATGAAAAATCAAGGAACTCGCGTCATCATCACCTTCAACGAACGCTTTGTCATAGATAAGGTAGTTTTTATAGTTCGTTCGTAATAGTTTTCACTTCTATTGGCAGTCTCCGTGACTGCCCTGCATGACTTTTTAACCGACTTCAAAAAAAGCAGGAGGTGTCTTACGTCGACCGTATATGTGCTTTTTTATGTGTGTTCGCAGATAACTTCGTCATTTATGAACCGATTTTGATAATTCTTTTTTTGTTTGATAGAGTATACTTCTGTGATGGTACCATGTCATCAAATTCGATAAAGCCGTTTTTGAGTTATACTTTATAACTAAAAAATGTTTCGCCTATCTTCTAAATGAAAATATAATATATATCTAAATGATTTGATTTTGAATTTGACTATCTTGACGATATCATCATTGACGGTACCCGTCAATGCTACTTATCCCTTACTATATAAAAAATACCTTATAATCCCTTAAGTAGCAAAGTCGCTAAAAATGGTGAATTTTTTATTTAAAAATAAAACCAACTTCTACACTAAAAAGTGTGAAATAACTTGTCGAAGTCGGTAACACGCACGCAATATTGTGATAATAGGTACTTTAGAACTATCATCGTGCCGACATCAACAAGTTATTTCACACTTTTTAGTGTTGTAGTCGGTTTTTTTTTGATATTTTTTTTAATTAAGTTTGCTTAACTCTTGAATGAGATAACTTATATTTGATTCAGTACCCAAAGTCAATGCAATTAGCTTACACGTGAAAAATTGTTTTCAATTCTAGATGCCGAAAATATCTTCTAATCTGATAGATAAACCTTTCTTGTCACCCTTAACCCTCAAATATAATAGATCTAGCCATTGGCTTACTAAACCAGTCGTAATGGTTGTTTCACTAAGGCCTCGACCGTTAATCAGTAGGGTTCAGTAACTTGATTAAGTTAATTTCTCTGTCTGACAGTTGTTGCCTAATTTCTGTAATAGAGATTAGGCGGACGACCAGACGCTTCCTTCTATTGCAAGCGATAAAACTTGATGTGGTTTAGTATTGTGTTGATAAGTGTCTCGGTACGAAGAGTGAAGATTGATAATTGGATGGGTATCTGCTGGGAGCAAGACCTCGGTCGTTGAAGCTTAGTTGGCTTTAACCTATATCTAGATGCTTTAAACATAATAAAAATAGAAGCATTGATTTCGTTATTGCTTTGTGTTTTATTCAGTCCATTGTAGAAGAAAGAAAAAATATTTATCAGAATGCAAATTGTGACATGGCAGGTAAGATGAGACAAGATAAATAAATCCTAAGATCAAACCCCTGCCACAAAGAACCTGATGGATTGTTGAACTGTCCTTGTCGACCAGTCGTCATTATAGGTCAAATAGTGGGTATTGTCCGGTACCGTTTTTGTTATTCATCTTCTACTTCGTCTAGTGCGAATTGGTATAGTTTTCAAAGTAACTCCTTTAGTCGAATAATGTGTTTTTCACATGCAATACAAGTTGGACGCGTGGTCACCTTAGTCACTGCAATAGTACTGGCTTAAAAAAATAAAGCCTCATGTAAACGGAACTTGCTTGTTCCAAGCCAAGTCAGCAAGACAGGACAGTTTAATAAAAAAACTACCTTGCTATCCTGGCTTGATAAACTGGCCTCGTGTCACCCGGGCATTAGTTGAAAATGGCACTAATGTTCACCCGTCCGAGTACTGACCGCAGCAAGATTGGTTAAACCAAATTTATTACGAGTGACTAAGAAGCAAATACCGTTGCAAGAGCTACCACAATATACGGCTACGTGTAACTTGAATACTCAAACGCATACTTACAACGATAAACAATACCAACTTACTTTTATATAATATAAGATATATAATATACATATTAGATTTTGGTTAGTCTCTTCGATTTCATTTGTACATTATTTAAGAAATAATCAGTTCAAATTAAAAAAAAAAAAAATATATTTAAAGACAACGTTTTTAATACAATTAACGGGAAAATCGTGGGCCTTATAGTATTAATATTTTCATACATAATTTATTTGGCAAAAATTTTTTTACTGTGATTAAACACGCTAAAACACAATTGTACAAGACAACAAATTTTGTAAAAAAATTTGCAATCTTTGCAATCTTAAAGAGAAAATGATACATACTAGGACGGGCTTCGAACCCGCTAGGCCACCGAGGCATACCGCCTGAGAATCGATTTTTAACTCTCTATTTGATTTTAACTGTCGTATAGGGAGTTTGATCTCGCTAAGCACGTGTTAGTGCTAAATGAATATAATAATAATCTTTCTAGAGCCTCAAGATACATGCTTCTTGCCTAGTTTGGGACTCAACGTTTTCATTATACGTTGAAACACTGAAATATAATTTAGTAAGCTAGCTAGTATAAAGAGTACTTAAGAAGAAACATTTTATTGTGAATACCTATGTTTCTTATTTATATTATATCTCTTGGTACCAACCAAGACAGCCTTAATGGTTTTCTTCGCCACTTACGATTCGTATACCGACGGCGGACGAAATATTATTTGACTCCCTTCCCTCACGGAGTTAATTTATAAAGAATTCTTCTCTACCTTTTTTCATTACATGTGTTTGATTTACAAAATGACCATTCATAAATCCAATAAACAATAAAACCACCCCATAAACTAAAAAGAAACGTACAATACGAAAACTTTCTGCTTCGCGCCGTACCTACTCACCTTTTTAATTATAGCTTTTCCTCCGCACAAAACTTTACCGTACAAAGAAAAACAATAGCCCTCTTTAGAAACGTTCTTCACAACTTCAATTCAATATCGCCGTTGAACATTTTAAGCCTGCTACCAGGGGAGCAACACACGTAGGTAATTGAGTACAAAGTCTGGATTAATTGAAGCACAAATGTATCAGGAGTGCAGAATCGCACGTACGCAGGCGCGTTGCGTGGTACAATCGCAGTGGTACTATCGCTGACGCAACGACCGCTCGTACAGGCTGTATACTCGCTAGCCGTGCCGGTTCGCGAGCGAGAGTAAAAACTATCTCGTTCCAAATTTTAATTTGAATAAACTTGTTTTATTATTTCACGTTCTGGCTGGATGTAAAAAAGAAAAAAACAGTTAAAGTGAAAGAATACAGTGCGTTTCCCGGTATTTTTACTTCTGTTAATAGCTTATGTGAGTGTATATAAAGGTTATACAAGTAACTAAAACATATACAAAGTGAAATTAACTGAAACAGTATACATTTGTTTGAGCGTGTTTATATTGTATGATTATTTTGTTGCATCAATACTTTAAAGCAAAAATGGTGTGTGAATCTTTACAAATTGATTGGGTAAGTTTTTATAATTATAAATTTTAATATCAGGCATATTGTCTGGAACCAAGTGGCACACAAAAGTCTAAAAGGTTAAATAGTCTTAAATTGTTATTTTTAGTTAAAAGGCTACACAAAGGTATATTTATTGTTTGACGTCATAAGTCATCACTCTAACTTAGCTATGTAAGGTTGGATCATTGTTTTAGTAATAAACTTAACACTTTGAAGCCAATAAGTACTCCGTGAGTACCATTGAATAGAGTATTCATTGTTTTCGATTGTATAAATATTACATTTATATTTGACGTGACAAGTCATATTTGTCACACTTTTTAGAGTTGCTAAGTAATAAACAACATAATTAACTTTTAATGTATATATAAGTTTGTAAACGTTATATTTATAAAAATATATACTCACTTAAAAGTTCTTTGTTATCTAGTCAACGATCTATCCGAAAAGAAGTTGTCACAATAAAAAATTACAAGTTATTATTCATATACACATAAATCTGCTTTTATACCTAAACACTTTGTTACTTAGCGTTTTAACGACCCACCCTGCTAATACAATATTCTATTATTATTCCTATACTTAGCAGACGATATGGACCAATTTTATCCTGATTTCGTCTGTTCTAGCAATATACTTCATCTGCGTGATAAGCAAGTAATATAAAGAAATCATTATTCGAGTAGTTACATCACCCATTTAGATCTTGGTTTAGGTAAAGGTTAGTATGGAGGTGTACAAAACACCCACATTTCATGCCTGACTTCACATTAATCATTAGGTGGAAGGCGTTTGACTATTACGACAGTTGATGATAGAACTTTAACTATAATTGTGCATTTGGATACTCGCGCCATCTGAAGGCTTGTATATATCATGATATGTGAACAGTTAATACTATTTTACTCGGTGTTCAAATCGTACGTTAGCAAATAAGTTTACTGATTGATCGATGCAACCAATAATTCAATGTCCCGGGGTGATGGAACCGGTGTAGCAAATAGGTAGTTGCAACGCATAAACATTGCTTAAAAGTATGGGTAAACGGTTAGTTAAAAAAACATCTAGTATTTTTGACGTCAACGTTAAATAGCTCTAATGTAAAATCCAATGAATGGATCTTAACATTTACTTATAATCAGAGAGAATGTAATCGTAAAATGATTGAAATTTAATAGGTGTATAACCCTATAATGAAATTTCACTCAATGTTGATGAATGAAAAATGAAACATTTCATGTCAATTTTGTACGCCAAATTTAATCATTAGTGTTGATCTATTTTTTGTGTTCTAAAATAACATAAAATCGCAATGCAAAATAAAGAAGTTATGTTCGAAGCATTAATCTGTCCGCATCAGGACAAAAAATAAAAATAGATTTATGAATGAAACTTGCCTCTAATGAGGCTTGCTGATTCGGACAGATTAATCACATATATTCTTATATTATTCGAGCTGATAAGCCTGCAGCTCCCCTTAGCAACTTCGCCTACATAGAAGGAAAATATGAAAAAAACAAAAATAACTGCCAAAATTTTAAGCTTGACGTTGTTGAGCCGGAAATGCTTAAGATCTGCGGTTGATGATTCAGTTAGACAGGACAAGCAATATATAAAGCGAAATATTCTGATAAAAAAATATGTAACACCTAAACTTTATGCTCCTATACATGATATGATTGGAAATCAAAAATTTAAACTGAAGGGATAAAAGAGCAAAAAATGCTGGGAACTAGAATTTTTGTTCGACAATTTGTCATGACAATTGATGAAATAATATGTTTGCATGGGCATTTACACATTTTTATTAAGAGAAGGGTGTTTTCTTTTATTTGTATCACTGCAGAACCGTTAAAAAAGATCTGATTTTATTTTAGAGCTGTTTGTGTTTCAATGATTAGTCTCAAATGTGTTACGCATTGTATGTTGTAATGTATACTTTTTTCATTTATAGTTTTTGTTGGTTTTATTTATAATTACTTATATATATTATTAATTATAATTATTTGAGTGTATATTTATTAATTATTCTGAATATATTATTTTTGTTTTTGAGTTCAAAGCTATCAAACCTTTGTGGCCGATTCACCAAAGAACACCTTTTAAAACATCCTCGCTAGTATTTGAACTCTTTGTCAGGAAACTGGCTCTCAAAAATGTTTTTTGCCGGAACACACCATTTGCTCGATTCAACGCTACAGAAGTTCTATTGCACATTAACAAAATTACCGACCGCTACGTGGTAGCCAAAACCTACAATAGTTGTTGAACTTTCATTGCTGTAAATAAAGTGTATGTTGTTTGACGATAGCTTCAAAACAGATATCTTCAACAAACTGGTATTTACTACTATTAGAAATAATAATATATTAAATACATAAATAAAAGCAGAATGTTAACTTTCTTTCTGATTTTAACATAGACGCTATTCATGACTAGGACTAGTGAATCATTCCGGAAAAGTAGCATAAGTTCTTTAGAAATGTTAAATTGAGTATATGCTAATAAATGTATTTATAATGAACAAGCTATTTGAAATATTAACTATATTTTAGAAATGTATGCCTACAATAATATGTTAAAGATATTGTAAAAGTAAGAAAACGATTCATGGTATAAAACTAACGACAGGTTGAAAGGACGGCGCAGCCATTTTTGGGTTGTAATCAATAAAGCAAAAATAATTGTGAGATGTATTAAAATTGTAAGACGAACATAATTAGTATATTTCATTTTATTGTCATCCTGATTCTAACACTACGTTTAATATTTTTAAATCATATGACCTCAATTTACACAAATGTTTATGAGATAGTTTTCTATCTCAAAACTTTAAAATCAGCTTCGTGAAAGGGCCGGCCAGAGAGATGGAAATCGGATAAAAGAAGACAGTAAGATGAAAAATATTAATAATAATTAAGAGGACAAAACCTTAATAATTTCTTGATCGCTTGTGCCAACTTCCATCTTTTGCATAAGTTTCGTTGGTTCAACAATGCCAGACATATTGGCGCAAAGCAGTCCGTATTCAAGCATTACAGTGGCTTATAGTACACTATTTGGAAAATTTAAAATTTCATGAGTGAGGATGAGAAATCAACTGCTCGGTGTAGACCCTAAATGGGCCATTACGAACATAAAACTATCTGAACATCTCTTTAAAGATTTATATTTATAAGATTAAAACCGTTAATTATGGCCTAAGTAACTATACTTAAGTACTAAGTTTAATGTATAAGCACAGTGCAAAGGCGTGAACCTGATGCTGGTACGTATGGCCAATAGCATAAGGATACCATTAGAAACATAATTATTAATAAGTAAATATAATAATTATTAATAAGATTAGTATAACAAGCAAGGGATTCCCCTTGCTTGTCCTATATATTACAATATAATATGACAGTGACACAAATAATGGTCTCACTTTAGTTTATCAAGCAATTACCACCATGGCTTAAGACAATCATTGTGATGTTTGGAGAACGAATCTCCATTAACTAAAATATATAATTTTAAAAACATAAATCTAAATATGAAGAGGTAGGTACTGACCACAGAGTCTGTAGTGTTGTAGTTCTTGTAGAAAAAAAGTACTATAATTAAATTAGTTATGATGTCACCGACTACTTTGTAAAGCTAATAAAGTCGGAGCTCTGCAATGGATTATGGCCCACACCTAGTCCTAGTAATTCCACTCTGAGAGGAAACTCTGTATTCTATCAGTGAACGTAATATGTAACCTGATGGACTGATAATACTAATTGGAACATGTCTATTCTCCGTCTCTCTCTATGTAATGTTCGTGCCAGAATCGGCATATTTACGCATCGATTAGGGGACAGTTACTACGGCGAATTGGCAGCTTGCCATTAGTAACTGTTGACTAATCGATGCGGAAGAATGCCAAGTTTAACGTGCCCATGACAAAAGATTGTTTATCTTGAAGCCATAGAAGTTAAAACAAAGAAAATATCTGTGATGGCGGGAACTACAATGGCCGAATTCGTTTAATGTTCTGGATTTGTGTTTTCTTAAGTTTTAACGTGCAATAGTGGACGATTATTAACCTTTTATAAGTGTTCGTAATGGTAGGTACATGAGCAAAGTGTAGAAACTCATGAAAAGTTGTTTTGTGTTCCTTGTTAATGGCCTTAGAAAGTTTTAGTATTGCATCCACCGCTTTATGTGACTTAATGCAAAGTACTTGGAGCGCGCGGGCTTACTTTGCATAATGACAGACTTATTTATATGACGGTGGTTTGACTCTGACTACTTGAATAAAAATTTCACTAAATGCAACTGTAAATACTAACATAATTCACTTGAAGAATAGAAATAGAATCGTACACAAGTTCAAATATGAAGGAAAAATATATTTTTTTTGAAACAGATAATAATTTTTATCTACACTCACAGCGTGATATTCCAAATATGAATTCTAAAAAGATTGTATAAACACATACTTTTTTCGAGGATAGGTAAAATTAAAAATAAACCGTTACTGTGCAAAATTTTCCTTCGATTTTCACACAACTGCATCATAGAATAACTTTTTAATTTTATAGCACACTATTACTTTTTAACTTATAGGCGCGTATGGGCTTATTGACTTAAAAATAGCGTCATTGTCTATGGATGCGCGCGCTGCACAGTCATGCGCAATGAAAATCAAAATTTCTCGCCATACCACGTATTTTTTCCGTGGCTGTGAGTTTGGAATTTAAAATATTTTTCTTACAAAAATATGGATTATATATAATTTTTGTGTTGTAAAATTAATTATTGTGTTAATAAAGCACCATAATTAATATTTGTTTTAAAATTTCATCATTCACGCTGAACAATTATTATAGTAAATAAATATTTACTTACATAACTCATTTTCCACTTTTTTTTCAACTGTAGATACGAGTTAAGATAAAACAGTGTATGCAAAGTCATCAGTCCTATAATAAGGTATTAAAATACTCGGATAATACTATTATCGCACTCGGCCACCAACCTACACTCTAGTTGTCGGTAAAAATTACATGCATGGTATTAAAACGATCAAACAATCACAGTTTATAACTAGTTCGAGCCTATGGATTCAACAATTTTATATGTAACACTTTTATGCCAAATAAATAAACTATTATTATTATCAACACAATACTAAACTTGAGAGTGTTTTTTATTGGTTTTTTATTCTTTAACGCAGTGCCGGAACTACTTAGAACTTTGCATCAAAAGAAACAAAAAAAATTACAATTATTCATCAAACAGTTTTATTATATTTAAAACATACACCAAATAAGCTAGTTACACATTAAAATAATCTTAC
The DNA here is from genome assembly GCA_917880725.1 of Selenia dentaria. NCBI lineage: Eukaryota > Metazoa > Arthropoda > Insecta > Lepidoptera > Geometridae > Selenia > Selenia dentaria. The sequence continues at coordinate 8,083,995 of OU862886.1, read as the reverse complement.
ATTATTGAAACACTTTGTTCTTCTTGTTTGTTGTTTTAGGTTCACTTTGAATAATTATTCCGAATTTTTAGAATAGCGTTTGTTACAATATTCAAAGAATAATAAAAAAAATATATAGACGTGTTTAGGCACTCCAGATATCAGCTTCTTCAGTAAATAATGATGGGCAAGGTGGCCGGAAGAAGAGATGTTGGACGTAGGAAGAAGTCGTGGCAGCGTAATGTCCGGGAACGAATCTGAATCGCAAGTGTCGCGGAGCTATTCAACCTCGCCAAAGACCGGTAGGGCTATTATGTATCTCAGTTACTAACAAATTTTGATAGAAATCGAAAAAAATGGCTGCTCTATGTCACTTTTGTCAGCTTCAGTGATCAAATTACTAACATTTTTGCTTACCCGAGTGGCCAAAACTGACATAGGGCCGCCATTTTTCAAAATTTCATTCAACATTTATTAGCAACTGAGATACATAATAGCCCAGCGGGTGAAGTATTAAGTACGAAGTAAGGGCCGTGCGATTCTTTAAGAGCAAACATCGTTGCATCTTTGACAACATCCGTGAAACAAACGGGATGACAAGAAATGTTGGAAAAACAACCTTATGTACAAGTGCGATATCTCATAAAGTATTTGACATCCGTGAGTTCGTAGATGAATCATTTGAGAATCGCACGGCTGACTGCCTTCACTAGTTGGAGAGGCACTGAAAGAAGAAATGATAGTCATTGTTAGGTTTTCTCCCACCGTCTGTTACATTTTTGTGCGTTTTTGTTGACAATATCAACGTGTTTCTTTCTTTGTAATATTGTGTATTGTGGTATTGCTGTATAGAAATTATCTCACTATTTTATATCTATTTATCTCACCCAACTAAAACCTCTTCAATATAATCTTTTTTTTATGCTGTTAGTGCGTATTGGTCGTACAGACCCTGCAATAACACTCCAATCTCGTCACTTCCATTATATGTAACGACAAATGTGGTACGGCTTTAGGAGATAGAATGAAGAACGGGAAATAAAAAAAGCAGTTTTATATATATAGCATTACAATAATAGTAAGTTGTTTGAATTGCAATGACATTTATTATTGTTATATACTCACCAAAAAGTATTTATATATTTACATGATTATTCTGTTATTTTCTGTATAAATGTAATCATACCTAACTAGAAAAAAACAAGTTTCAGAAACAAGGTAGACGCGATTAAAGATACACATTTCTTTTTGATGTGTATATATCTAAGTCTGTAATTTGATGGCATGTTGTATGCTAAGAAGTACAGGGATAGGAAAATCGCGTCAGCCTACCTGGTCATAGCAGATGCGATGTGACCAAGATATCTAGAATAAAAATTTTGCACAACACTGGAATACTAACTCTCTAAATTAAGGGAAATTGATAAGTTAAAAAAAGGTGAGCGTGCATAGAGATGCTGGTAAGAAAAGGCTTTCATGGATGGTTGGAGATGCTCCGAAAAAAAACAGCAATGAATGCAGAGACTGAATGTGATAAAATAAAACACATCACAGTGGATAAGGGCAGGATCATACTTAAAATAAGTAGTATCTCACATCTTCTGAAAATCCACATGACTCTATTTTTGTATGATAAACTTGATTATGTTAATCAAGCAATGCGCTGACAGATTATTATAATCGTTTACAACTGTTTGATTAGGTTACGAAAGCTTAATGTAGTCACTTATTACAAAAATAAACTAGTGGCATTTTTAACGTAACGCTTCCGTAATTCAAATGGCATATTCAACCGTTAGTCATAGTTTAGGTGTGATCATTGTTCTTCGGGAAAGATGTCGATCTTCAAAGCATAATCTTCTCATCAAATATATCTTAGTGCCTGAAAACAAATATTTTTGAACAGTATTTGTAGTACATATGTTACTGAGACGTGGTCCCATACTATAGGCATTATAAGTAAGCTCAATGAACTATGCAGAGCACTATGCTCGGGGTTTCTCTGCGTGATCGCAACAGAAATGATGTGATCAGTAGACGAACTATAGTTACCAACATATCCCAGAAGGTGCCCTGCCCACTACCACTTCAACACGCTTACTGTTAAAGTGGTAGTGGGCAGGGCACATCGCACGCAGAACTGGAGTTGTGACAACAGACCGGCAAGCGCAGCGTTGGCCGTCTACCGAAAATGTATACAGAGGACCTGATAAAAGTCGCAGGACGTTGCTGGATGTAGGCCGCTTCTAACCGGTCTTTTGGAAATAATATGGGGGAGGCATATGTTTAGCAGTGGACCTTCTGCGGCTGAGATAATAATGGAAATCTCTGTAAATGAAAACTACGAGTATGACACTGATTACTAACCTATCCAACCAACTCACGCGAGATCACGTTAGATTCGCCCATTCTCTCAAACACTTCTCAAGACAAACGCCCGTGGCTCAACAATGGGAAGTTTATGCAATATTTGTTTATGCTGATTATGCTATGCCCTACAATGCTATGATAATATTTAAAAACATATTACTAATCATGGTACTTTAATCTAGAAAAATATATATAACAATGCATTCACGATCACGGAAGATCAGAGACAAAATCTCGCAAAGGAGTTAATCTAATCCGAGACAGTCGTAATCGTGATTGAATTGTCAATCGGAACGCACAGTTTTGTCGAGTTTATCCGAAATAGTACGGTTAGAAGTTTTATCGTTTCTCCGATAATGAACTTAAATCGAAAGACGTAAGATATCTCATTCCTACTACAACGGACGTTAAAGCATTTTTTGATGTTTAGACGATTTACAGAATTCAGAAATTTAACACCTCTGTTCATTGGCAGTATTGATTGAGTATTCAGACTTTTTAAGTACTGCTGTGCTACTAGTGTTGTTAAAGTGTAAAATATAAAGAAACATGGTTTTCAGCGCTTCCATATGAGACTGTTGGACGCGATAACGTCTATGTCGAGTGTCTGCCTGCAACAGAACTGTAGCTTTTGAACCATAATAGGTAGCCACTTTATTTATTCTCGGAGTATTAATGAGTTGTTGCAGTATATTTTGAAACAAATAATAATAAAATAGTAACATAAGAGGCACAACAAGAAACTTGTTCTTAGGGTCGTTTAGTTTGCACATACACACATAATATTAAATCTAATATTCGATCGATTACTTTGGCACTACAAAGATCTCTAACGAACTCTTAACTTCGAAGGATCACAGTGAATTCTAAATTAACAGTAGGTAATAATCCTTTTGGCTATAAACGAGGCTTATTGCTTATTGACATAGTTCCATACTCCTGACTGCTACTGAGAATTATTTTTATGATAAACCCAATTAAAAAGAAACTATCTGGAAGTTGAAACCTAGACCTGGCGTCATAGCCGTGATGCTTATCCAGAATATTATTTGAACCAACGAGAACTTCGTTATAAAATACAATTTAACATAATGTTACATTTATACTGGCTTTCTCGAAGGTACGAACTTATATCTGTAGCATGTTTGAAACAACTTTGCAGACAACATTTTAATTTATGATTCTCAAGTTCTAAGGATATTAATTTGATACATTAAAGTTACTCTTGTTTAATAAGTTTCACATGTGTAGCTATTAAGGATTTAATTTGGATGAATTGTTTACGGTATAAACTTTCTAATATAATAACTTTTTTGCACTTATACTCTTGCACTAGGATTTCCTGAGGCAACAGTATTATATACCGTAGGACGTCCACTGCTGAACATTATGCCGCCCATATAGATTTCTAAAAGGACCGATTGAAAACAGCCTGCATACAACGTCGTCGTACGACCTTTAACAGGTCGTTTGGCCATCTTGTCGGTAGAGGTCTCTCTGCGCTTGCCGTTCCGTAGCCCCATCGGCCATCTGTTCTGCGACTATGGCCCTTCCCACTGCCACTTTAACTGACTTATCTTTTGTGCTATATTGGTGACTTTCATTCTCCCACGGATCTCATAATTTCTGATTCGATCGGAAGGAGGCTTGAACACACAAAATAACACATTGCAACATCCAAAATCCGAGAATCAAACGTTCTATTCTCAACATAAATATTTGCCATGACCGGGATCGAACCTACGACCCACTTCGAAGGCAGGATCACTACCAACTGAACATGCGGAGCAGTCGTTAATTAAATAATTAGTAAATCATTCTGTATTGGAACTGTACTCCACTTCTGCCAAGCTGTCTCTCTGCCACCCATAAAATGTAATATTTGTAGTACCTAAGTAGAAACATTGTAAACATCCATTGTGGGTTCTATATATTTTGGAACGCGGCGGTAGAGTCTTTAAAGTACATTATAATGAAAAGTTGACGTTCATAAGTGCGTCTTTGATGCCTAAATTGAATAAATGATTTTGACTTTGACTTTGACTTTGACTTATTAACGCGCTATGTACACTACCTCACAGGTGGCGTGGAATCTTGTGCATATTATGACGATAACAACTTTTATAACTTTTTGAATCGTTATATCTCAGAAGCGGGGGCTCGTAAAAAAAAAATTGATACATTTTTTATAGATAATTTTATGATAATTTTTTGATTTTTGTCTTAGGTACTTTTATGATAAAACTTACCGTTTTGCTGAAAAGCGCAATAACTCATTTTTTGACCTATGATCTTGAATAAAAAAATCCATACACGGGAATGATGGGGAACTTTTAAATATTATTTATAATTATGTTTTTAACAATTTTACTGATTTTCAGATTGTTGGGACTTTATGCACCTTCGAATGTCTAAATTGACCGGACTAATCACCATCCACCTATCATCTCAACCGTGTGATTCTCTAAGAGCAAACATCGTTGCATCTTTGACAACATCCGTGAAACAAATGACGAGATGACAAGAAACGTTGTAAAAACAACCTTATGTACAAGGGCGATATCTCATAAAGTATTTGACATCGGTGAGCTCGTCGACTAATCATTACAAAATCGGACGGCTGTACTCACACCTTTTATACACATATCATTCTTCGCGCATTAAATTCATACCTCATCGGGTCTTCTTCATATGGTTTAAGTTCCAGATAAGTAATAAATGTAAAAAAAAATCCAATTAGTTTTATCGCAGTGTTACATGTTTACAGATCATCCAATGTTTGATATTGGAAAATAATTTTAAATTTCAATTTAAAAATCTTACATCTGTTACGTTTTCCTGGAGACTCGTGACCTATATCCTTACGTCACCTGTAATATGACATACCAACGTCCTCGCTTCTAATGAGATGCATGCCAAGATATGGCTACAATACCCTCTTGGCACGCCAAAATAAAAAAATAAAAGCCTGAGTAATGATTCAAGCCAACAGTTTAAGACGAAGGGTACAATGGATATAAAAGTGACAGATAAAGGATAAACAACTATATTATAGTACTACCCTTGCAGCATATTTGCAAACAAACTTATGATTTATTTAACTATATACTGTTGTTATGCTAAATATCACAGATACGTATAACTTTTCGGTTACAAAAAATGCTATATTTGAGCAATTATTTAAAAATAAAAACGTAATAAATGTTTATTCCAATAAAATATAGAAATAAGTAACACAAGCTGTTAGATAATAACAGCTCATGGTAGTCGTAGGACATTTATCAAATTCTATAAACATGTTTTGTTTTTATTTGAGTAGTCGACACAGTCATAAATAAATTACATTGTAATGTTAACATCCCGAACTACTCGTTCTTGCCTAGCATTGCATCCATATACAGTTCAAACTTTTACTTCTTACCACGAACCAAAAAGTTTGCCTTATCAACAAAATAAAATAAAATAAAATAACATTGAGAATCAAGCAAGTGAAGAAAGCATCTAATATTATTGCTTTAATGGCTAAAATGTCGGTTTATTTTTGTATCTGCAGGGTTATGAACTTGGTTTTCAAGTAGGTAGTTAGAGTCTGCTTTAAGAAATAAATCAGTCATTTAATTACTGTTTTGTATAAGTCACGTGGATGCATTACAAAAACTTGCTAACACGATTGACGACAAAAAAACAAAAATAATGTTTCATGATTTTATACAGTTACTGACACTCGAAAACCATTGTGAACATCAACGGTTAATAATCCACTACTGTTACACATCAAAACTTGAGCATAAACTCAAAAGAAAATAAGTTATAATAGACATTGTTGGTTTTTCCCGCCATCTCCATGTTCAAGCAAGCAACCTCCAAGCATGTTTGTTTATTTCCATCACAACACTGTTTGTTTTTGCCATAGTAACGTCATATGACGTATAGGCCGCCATTGAATAATGTTTTAGCGCCAATTTTAAAAGTTGAAATAAAACGTCCTTTTTCAGTATAGGTTTCATTAAAAAAAATGCAATGTGTGTATTTCAGTGTCCTTATTAATTTAAAATACAGATAAATTTTATTATGTGGTGTGTAGGTAAACACACTTTTGCAGATAAAAACGATGATGTACTTGATTTCGCTATTAAGTCTAATTAATAACGATTTTTAGTATTTAATCTAAATTGAAACAGTTTATAGTTTCTAGCAAAAGCTTGGCAACCATCTTATAGGTTAAAATGAAAACACAGCTATTTGAGTTTAGCACCGAGCTGATTGTTTGCTTCAGTGATGCAATTATTTCGATAAAACTGTTGATAGTTTGCTAATACTTACATCTAAAGTCGGCATTAAGAATACCTCTTGAGAACCGACAGTTGTCGGTGACAGATACTGACAAATTATATACGCAGTATGTCACAATAAATATGTAAAAAAATCTCGGTTAATTCCCTACTTGCAATGAAAAATTGGACTTTTTATATAACGCAAACACATCCACTAAAATCTTCCAACTCATTTGCATGTAAACACATTTTATTAAATTCCATACTGAATGCAGTGCCTGCCATAAATATCAATAAAAAATCATGACATTTCGCCATTTTTGTGTTCCTGGGGTTCCTAGTTGTCTGGTTTATATTGACTCGGAGTCTACTAGTTGCCAAATACATAGTTCATTCACAAGAATTCTGTGCACACTTTATCTGTATTGAACCTTAATTTCTTTAAAAAACATGAGAAGAAGCAACACATGCAAACATTCTAGATAATATCATTAGAAAAACTTTTTAAGGCTTTGGTAAACAGAGATTTCAGGTTTAATAATTAAATGCATATGCTAAGTCGCACATTAAATAAATGTAGTAGTAAAAATCTCTGCCCACGTTCAGATAATCGCATCTTTTTGAATATTAAATTTAAGATAGCCTCGTCAAAAGTTATTGCCCTATCAGTAATGAAAATCAAGTCGAATATCCCTCCAAATTGATTTGGGTCTACGCCACTGAGCAGCCGATATTTTATGCAGTTGACTACAGTAACTTGTCTACACGCCAAGAAAATGAATCCATTATGTTCTGGGTAAGATTATGTACTCAAATACACAGATTTTATTAGCTGCCCGTTTATGTACCTAGTTTTGCTCGCCACCTAAAACTTGTCTGGGAGATATTGTTTTCAGTTACGTATAATACAGGCGGTTTTTTAAGAGTTTAAGGGCTTTAACCGGTCGATTCGTATCTCTAAATGGGTGGTCAAGGCAATGTGAAAAACACCTAGTGTTTCATTAGTATAAAACTATACAGAGTTTAACATAAATCTAAGATAGTCTAGCCAAAAAGCGCGATATTACATTGTAAAGTGGTTGGAAATTCAATGGCAATATTAAAATAACAAAGTGAATAGTGAAAGTTAAAGGAATCAAGATACAAGAGCTTTATAAATAGCTGCATTTCCGGATGAACATATTGGACACTAGTTTTAAACAAATGTTATTAGCTGACAATATTTAAGTCGAATGTTAAGAAATAAATGAAAGGTACTTGTGTTCTAAAACAATAATTAAATTGGAAAGTTTTAAACCAAACAATAAATTAAATATGTTATTTCACTAATTAAAATAAACAATAGCATAAAATTTAGTAAAAAAACCTTCACTATCAAGACTTAAATAGTAAGCATCGAGGAATTTCGATTTATTAAAACCAATGATGAGGAGAGTGTAGTTCCATACACGTTTTTTGCTTTTCTGTGTATCTGTCAAAAATTTGCTCATGTTTATTAATATAAGCTTTATTAATATTTACAATCCCCATTGAAACAAGGTCGTTCTCAATACTTTTCTATTGATGTTTTTTTTATATTTTATTGATATCTTTGTTACATCACGTTACCTGCATTTCATCAATGTTTATCTGCATCATTACAAGCACTCTTTAGTTAGCTGAAACATTAAGCTATTTGATAACGTTGGTTACGTGTGGAATGAGCAGTACTAAATGTCTAGAATATCCAAACCCAAAATCCAGTTGATAAACACCGTCTGCCACTAAACTGCCGTTGATATAATACGGTGGACTGCGGCTAGTCGATTGACTGTCGCTATGAGATCGTATTGAACCAATTATGCTTAGAAGATTAGTAAGTGGATGATATAGTCGGTAATGACTCTGTCGGATTGGGTGATTAGTATTTGATCTGAATAGTGGCGTCGATTTGTTATTGATGTTAATGAGCTTGATACAATTGTTATTTTGAATTGATTATATCCCTTCTAGGGTCGATGTCATTATAACAATTAAATTACTATTTCATCCCATCTATTCGAAAAGGACGACTTGGTTCGCCTTTATGTGCACCCAAAGGTGGTGTTCTCTATAAGAAAGTTTTAGCGGGCAGTAATGAGTTTTTAATCCTCTTTATAAGTGCGCCGCAATTATCTTTGCCGCGCACTTTTTGAATTTGGAACATCTTAGTGTTCAGCACCAAAGAAATCGAACGCAAATATTGTTTGAATAAAGACTGGCTGGTACGACGGCCCATAGTCACGCCGCCGGATGAATGAAAAAAAAAAAACAAATTAAAAAAGCGCGAACTACAGCCCGCGTTTTCGTAAATTTTCACGGATTGTTAGAAATTCATAGTTTTGTTTTGTTTTGAAAAATGAGTTCTTCAAGTGACAGTGAAAGTATAGAATTAACTCCTGAAAGCATTAGAACTGACGCAAGAAATGTGATGGATAATCTATTACCTGCAAAATCCCGGGAGAAATATATGAAAGCCTATGGTAATTTTATTGAATGGAGAAATGCAAGAAGCGCCAAGAATTTTTCAGAATCTGTGTTTTTGGCCTACTTCCAGTACTTAGCCAAAACTAAACAACCTTCCACTCTTTGGAGTACATACTCAATGCTAAAATCAACAGTCAGTTCTAATAACGATGTAAAACTGGACACATATTCGAAATTAATAGCGTACCTGAAGAGGATGTCTGATGGATTTAAACCTAAAAAATCCAGTGTTCTCAGTCAAAAACGTGGAGACTTTCCTTAATGAGGCACCCGACAAAGTCTTTCTTGCCGTAAAAGTAAGTAGGTAACTATGTTTACGGTGGATTAGTAAAATATAATCATAGTGTATAAAAATGCACATTTTATTGTAACCTGTACTTTGATAGATACTTGTCTTATTCACATTCGGTTTTGTTACAGGTGGCTTTAATTTTCGGATTACATGGAGCTTGTCGTGGCAATGAACTTTTAAAAATAACTGTTGATGATGTCGAAAATCACTCGGATGATTTACTGTTAGTAAAGCTGACCGATACAAAAACCAAAATTGACCGATCCTTCGTAATACGAGGAGAATACAAAACTATTGTACAGAAATACCTGGACCTGCGTCCTGCTGCTATGAAGACCAATCGGTTTTTCATCCGTTATCAAAATGGCAAGTGCTTCAAACAAGTGATGGGAAAAAATAAAATTTCTAACATGCCACAAGAAATTGCTACTTATTTGAAGTTACCAGATATCAAACTGTATACAGGACATTGTTTTCGTCGTACTTCTGCTACCCTTTTGGCAGATACTGGAGCGGACTTAACTGTTCTCAAGCGACATGGAGGATGGAAATCGAGTGCTGTAGCAGAAGGGTATATAGAAGATTCCATTGAGAACAAGGCGAAAACATCTGAACGCATCGTGGAAAACATTAAATTGCAACCTTCAGTTAATCCATCCATACCACTGTCGCCGCGCCTATCTACATCCAAACAACGAGATTCACCGTCACATTTTCCTCAAAATGATCCAGATTCGGACATTTCAAACACGCAGAATATAAAATCTACAACAATCTCTATTCCTAATAAAACTGTAACAATAAATTTTCATAATTGCGAAAATGTCTCAAATGTAAATATAAGTTTTTAGTTGTTTTAATAAAGGATACTATTTAATTTCAATTTAGTTGTTACTCTATGTTTTATTAAATAATAATTATACAATAAAATATGAGGCGCTTTTATTTTCTCATAGTGGGTGATGAAAAGTAGAGTGTATCACTCGGGCGCAAAATATATTTTTGGCTCGGGCGACGTACTTTGAATCCCTCGCTACGTTCAGGATTCTACTAAAGAATCCCTCACTTCGCTCTGGATTCAAAAAAGCGCCCTCGTCGTAAAAATATTATTTTGCTCCCTTATGATACAATCTAGTAATTGTATCTGGCCGTGCGACCTTTGATGCAATATACAAATCTGTCTAATATGTTCTGAGATAATTTCAAAACGGTTTGATCCCATATTTTGCTATTTCTAAATCTATATTTCGGGCGGGATAGAAACCCGCTGACTAACCGAGGAGAAAATTTAGTTTCTTTAGTTAAATTTGATGTTTATATTTAATTTTATGCGTTTATATTATAAAAACCGACTTAAAAGTCGGTTTAAGTCGGACCATGCATTGTATTATTATTTCTGTACATATATTATTGATACGAGTGTATATTTTATTTTTTAACTCCTACAATTACTTAAACTATAAAATAATTACCTATAGAATCCGAGCTCCGAATACAGACTGTTAAAAAAAATTACGATTTTTGCGTTTAAATTATGCCACATCACTTCAAAAAACCAGCATATAAGTTTTGATGTGACGTTTTACAGCTAAGCTATTGAGTTCATTGCTTAAATCGTCAATACAAATTACCCACTCTTACTTCGGACGGAATGTTGCCAGCTTATTCCAGTTTTAAAACATTGATTAGTTATGATATAGCGTTATAATCTCTTTGGGTATGATTTTTTTTATTTCACTGTACGACTGCATAAAAAAGGAAGTTAAGTTTTTAGGGCTCATATATGTTATACAATTACAATTTGAAAATTTTTATACAGACTTCCATTCTATTCAGTTATTGGAGTGTAACTCAAAAACTACTCAGACGAATTTGATGACATTTAATTGGGACCACATGGGAAGCACCAGCTTTCAACCAAAGAAAGAATTTTGAGAATCGGTTCACCCTATCGAAAGTTATGAGGTAATAAACATAACGAATTGAGTACCTCCTCCTTTTTGGAATTCGGTAGACAATATGTTTGTATTTGTATTTGTGTGAGTGACTTTCTTTATTCTACCGTACATTTAAGTAGCTCTGACCGATTTAGATGTATGAGGTATGGTATTTCTGCAGACAACAATAAAAACTATATTGAACATTTGTTACACAAATTTTTCTTTAAGGGTAAATCACATTCTCATCTTATGGTCGGTGGTGATGCTGTTGATGGTAGAGTATGCTTGCCTAAAATATACCTTTATTCAATCCCGCATAAAAGAAATATGAAAGCTACAATTTTTATCTGCAAAAGTGCATAGCTGAGCATGACTGGTTAGTCTAGGTTTCAAAATAGTCTCCTCAGCCTCGGTGGCCCAAAAACGTGAGCTGCTCAGACTCTATAAAAGAGGTTATATAACTAGTCCAAGTCAATATCCAATGACGATTATTCATAACCAATATATTTGACACTCCCTGCTTGTTTATCCTGCAGGTATCCTGAGGGTATCCGCACATGTGGTACAGCATGTACGGCAACTTTTTAGGGTTCCGTACCTATAGGGTAAAACGGGGCCCTATTACTAAGACTCCGCTGTCCGCCTGTCTGTCTTTCTTTCCGTCTGTCACCAGACTGTATCTCATGAACCATGACAGTATGGGAGATTTGTAGATAATGGAACCCTCCGTGAGCGAGTCCGACTCACGCTTGGCCGGGTGTTAAACACCTACAGGTAGTTCTTTGTAAGTAGGTGCATTCATAGGTGAATTAAAATATGCGCTTTAGGTACAAAGTATGTGCATAGCTTAACTTTTTACTTATATTTATTATAAAAATATTGTTTAAACATATTTTACAGAAATATTTTATCAGTAAGCCGATAACCAAGTTTTTGGGAAATACAGTATTACCTGGGAATATTATGTTTGCGTCTGTGTGCGTAACGAGGCAAGTAAATACAACACACACAGCGAATTTGTAGCGCGAGTTTTGAGAAGACGTTTTTAGGAAACCTACCTTCTGTAGGTAATTCTTCTAAGCTATAAACTGAAATAAAAACCATAGATATAACGCTAAACGACATTTGGTTTTATACTATTTCTATTATTACGTTTTTTACTTATCGCTCGAGGTGTTATATCTCATCTCAGACAAAATCGTTTATAAATTAATTTTCGTGTTAATTTTTCCCAACTCACCCCAAAGTTCCAACGATGGCCGTAGAAAAAAATAAATGCGCCACTTCCCATAATGATTTGGTCATTGTCCCTTATATTTTGCGTTAAATTGAAAATGAACAAGTTATATAGTAAAAAAAACAAAACCTAAAAATATAGATGGCGGATACCGGATCGATTACCAATGAATTCCGAAGGAAAATTGCTACTTATATATATTTCGGGTTTGCCCCTTTTTTGAGCTAATTCGACTGAGCTATTAAATTAAGGACAGGTTTGTAATGCATACAAAAGCGGTTAAGTTCTGGTTATTGGGACTGATCAAGTCTGCAATGACCTTCCCTTGCCGCATTTTTCTGTTTGGAGAATCATAATAATAATGATATGGGAAACATCCACACAAGGTCTTCAGGTCCCAAACTAGGCAGAACCTGTGCTATGGTAACCTGCTATAAATACTTATATACATATACATACACAGACACGTTCTTGCACACAAATGTTTGTCCTGTCCGGGGACCTAACCCGGGATCAGCGGCTCAAGAGCCAGGGGCCTACCAACTGCGCCAACCAGCCTGTCAAGTATATACCACCTACCCTAATAACCATATAGTAACAAAACTAAAGCAACTGTAAGCCTTTATAAAAAGCTAAGAAAACATTGTACCTAACCTAAGAGATAAACTCGAAATACTTTTGCGTGATAAAATGTAAAACGAGCAAATCCGCAAATAAACTAAAGTTAACGCCCTAGCTCTTAGAATTTGCAAGTTGATGTAGGTAGTACCGATAGATGTACCGATGTCGTATGTTTTTTCCCTTTCGTTTATGGTTTTTTATTCTTAGGACGGATTTCGGTTTTGGTGAAGAAGGTTAGTTGTGACATGAACACATTGTAGAGACATTCGAGGCAAGACGATGTAAGTTTTTAAACTATCATGGTACCTACGAACATTAGTAATCCAGAAATTATTAATATATGTTATTATTATTATCAAGTGGGACTATAGCCAACACTTATATAGAAGTTTATTTGGTATAAAGAGTACAAAAGTGAATAAAACAGAAAATAAGTTGGCATATTGACATATACTCTAAATTGATACTGAAAATGGCTATTGAGGAGACTAAGGAACCTGCAGGCAGAAATTTAGTCTCTTTTAAAATATGTCACCCACTAAACGGGCCACCATCAATTGTGACAAACGAGGCAACGTTGGTATGAATGGTTCAAGGGTTTAGAGGTGTGTTTCATTAGAGCGCTACTGCCGGCGTTTTGTCCTTCAACACTTCCACCCTTGGTGCTTTCTTGTGATTGCTCTTGCGTCTTCATCCCCAGACGGCCAATTAAGGCAAGCCATGTGCTTCATTTAGCCCAGAGAGAATCTGAGTAACTATTAATGTGAATATTAATCTGTCCGCATCAAGACAAAAAATAACAATAGATTTATGAATGAAACTTGCCTCGAATGAGGCTTGCTGATTCGGACAGATTAATAACATAATATACATGCTAACTACCTCTTTGAAAATGTGAATATTACTGAGACGATGTATGTTTTCATATATTTTTTTACACTAGTAAGTGATGAGATGGGCAAGTCTGCCCTGCGCTCATCGTCAGTATCTTACTATAGTGCCTTGAAAGGCACTATAGTAAGATACTGAAAATATTGTGTTTTGAAAAATACAGTATTCTCACACTATCATGCTACCGCTTCGAGGAAGGATATCTAGCACTTTCACTGGTAGGTACCTGTCAAAGCGGACACTTGCAGAAAAGTCCTACCTGTCATATGATTGAGCTGGGTACCGCGTGTAGGAATTATCTCAAGAGTGGCGTTCTACATACGTGAAAGATTTGGCTCCCACAATATTTGTATTATATAATGTTTCTATTAATGAAAAGTATTCACTGCCCTTAATTGTTTGAATGTCATAAAGGCTTGGTTATGAACAAGCCGTTTATACATTCAAACATTACACCATACATGTCAAATTAAATATATGTTTTATGTTGATAAACGCTTAGCTTAACAACAACACGATCCTCAATGTACAGCAGCTACATTAGGTTTTCAAAATTTCAACTATCTATATACAAAACTTATGAAAATATCAACTGGATTCATAAATCCAGAAACACATAGACTCGCCAGTTGCTTTATTTGGCCAACAATACTATAGTTTTCTAATAAAATATAATACGATTCCGGGACTGCAATGTGTGTGGTTAAACAAGAACGTGTACGTATTACCTGTAGGTAACGTGTTCACAACAAAACGTACACCAAATTACAAACTATTCCAACCATGCACTTCTGCGCACGTTCGATTCAGCAATACACTCGATTGAATCTAGTGTTAACGAACTATAGAGACGTGACGACTGACAAAACTTTTTTCTCGTCAAACATTTTAAAATCGCTACCGTAAAGCGAATGCCAGCTTTGTTACCAGTGCGCTAAATGGTAAAAAAAAGTTGATTGAATTTTAGAAGACTTCCCTTTAATTCGTGAGGCAAACTCGGCTTTGAAAGTTAGATTTGATCCTGAAAAAGTTTTCGTTGCTTTGCATTGACTTCGTTTATGAAAAGTTGCTCGGGCCGAGATTTAAAAGTTTATAATGTTTTCAAGTGAATCAAAATATATGTATACACGTTTTAGAGCTGCTTACGATTTAAGAATTGGACGGATGTCATACATGATACTAAGGAGTAAGCAATAGTTTCGCCCGTAAGAATGCATGCATGCAAACTGCGCTTCTACGCTTGTTGCCAAAATGAAATAGTATTAGTAGAGATTCGTCTTATACTAAGCCGGCCGCTACCACATTCTTCTTTTCTTTTGTTATTAGTTGTTTTGGCACATACCACATTCTTCTTTTCTTTTGTTATTAGTTGTTTTGGCACATTTTAAAGGACCATAGATTAAAAAAGTTTTTGCTGGTCGAATTTCGTATGCATAATGATACATATTATATAATCATAATCATTAGTCATCGTTAGCTATTCATATAATATGATATGTTCATTAAGATACAAATTATATAGAATAAAGATACAATAAAATACAATTCAGTCTCAGCTTGAAAATAAAACTGCTCCATATGCAACAAGCAACTAAGAGATAAATGCTCAGAATTAACATAATGCATATTTCTCACTAGGAACTACACTGGCCTGCTAAAAAAGTGCTACGCTTTTAAAATTTATTTTTGTCTTAGCTATAGAAGTTAGATATTTAAAATAAAAAACGTTTTATATTAATTTTTATCAGCTTTCTTTGGAACTACGAGTATAGTAAATTTTACATTAGAAAAATTTGTATGTCTATTTAAGATAAAACAATAAAAATAACCCTTTTTAGCTAAGTGTCATAAAACTAAATTAACATTTACAAGTATATTTTACAGGTTATTTATTTTTTAATAACTGGTATTGCCTCCTTGGTCTCTTTTTACAGCTTTGAGTCGATTTGGCGTACATATATGATATATATATATATATATATATATATATATATATAAATAAACCGAACCTCGTGTTCAGTATGCCAAATCGACTCGAAGCTGTAAAAAGAGACCAAGGAGGTAATATATATATAACCTAACCAACGTTAATATAGTAATTTTAGAAACATCACATAATTGCTCTAAGCAAAGTAACAGTACAAAAGCACGCCGCTCACGTAGGCTATAGATAAAAACATTATCTGTATCCTATCTGTTGTCTTTTCCTTTTTCCTGGTTTCGCTGGTAGAGCCGATGGGACCACATTCTGTTTTTTCGGAAGCTTTGGTACGCCTTTTTGTATGTCTTTGATTAGTTTAAGCACTTCGGACGCGGGTTCAGAGGATCATTGTCTTGTTATTTCGACTTAAACCTATTCCGTTCAATCGTTTTTGTTTTAAGATAACAAAAGAAAGCGGTTTACGAACCGTAACGCCTTTTGCGGAAGTCATGCTCAATTTCACTAACGACATGAGAAAATAAGACTCAATTCAGGATTATGCTTTTAATGAAATGCGCATAAAGGAAAAGAAAACGATACTGTACTTAATATATCATTGTTGATCTTCTTCCTGATTTTGCCTACAGGATGGTACTGCGGTTCTAACTTGACAGGTCATCGTTAATCGTTCTTAGGAGACTACCTAATACGTTTAGCTGTTAGTCAGGTGTTTTGTATTAGGGTAACAGAAGTTGGAGCGTTTTGGAGCCATCAGGTGGTCTGAAATCTTTGACACTAGAGTCAATAGGCTTGAAGCTAACTGAACTGAGTCGGCGTGGTACAACTCATAATTGTCTATTTGCGGTGAATGTCCGTCTCCCAGTAGTGGGATTATGTCAGACCGATGGCCGCTGTTAGTAGATCCCTGCCTTCTGAGCCGCTGATTCCGGGTTTGATTCCCGGACAGGTCAAATATTTGTGTGCATAAACATATCTGTTTGAGCTGTGCCTGGGTGTGTATATGTATATAAATATATATATATATATATATCAGTCATCAGGTTACCATAGTACAGGCTCTGCGCCTAGTTTGGGACTTGAATAATTTGTGTGGATGTTGTACAATATTATTATTATAAAAGGCCTGATTATGTAGTGAACTGATATTAAAAAGGTAAAATTTTTCGTAAAGATCATTATGAAAGTAAATGAAACATTTTTCGTATCGACTTAAATAGTCTATACACTATCTATAAACATAATTATATATATTTGCTGTGTTGTAGTAAAAGTATAGATAGTGAAGTGTAGAAAATGATTTATTTATTTTGTGTATATTTTAGGCATAATGTCATAATGTTTTTTTTTCAACAATTATATTTTCTTTCTTTTTCTTTCTAATATATTTATGTAAAAATTAACCCCTATTTCTCCTGGTCACACTCGAGAACAGATTCTATCGCTAATTCATTTTTTATTGTGTTAATTGGATAGGTCCGACTATAGTTTCGACCACATTCGGTGGTCTTTTTCAAGGAGTCTTTGTCAAGGAGGAGGAGGAAACCACGTTAGTTATTATAACAAAATACGAGTACTAAGTATACTAGTTAAAGTATTTATGCTTTTTTAAGTAGCTGTTAGTTTTCTGAATAAAATAAAATAATTTATATCTGTATAAGTATAAAGTTAATGATATAAAATAAATCTACCTATTACAATAAAATTAATTCACTCAAATATTTCTAAATTATATATATATATATATATATATATATATATTACAGATAAAAAACAGCATTTAAGTCCCTGTCTACGGGTAGAGTGCCCAAAAACCTGGCAACGTTACCTCGTTGAATAGCCAGGCTGATACTATAATTATATTAATATTATATTAATATAATATAAATTGCATATTATATTTAATTTAATTTATATTTAATTACATATTACATATTTATATTAATTAAATTATATTAATATTATATGTATAATTATATATTGTGTTAATTATTGTCAGGAGAAGGTTCTTATGAAAGAAAACCAAGAAAATACGGGAGGTTATGGTGAGGCTGAAGGCCGAGCCTACTACGTGAACGAGGTCGCGCGCAGTCGCTAATATAATATATAACATAAAACAAGTAATAATATATAATTTTTAAGAGGAGATATTTAATTGTTTGTTTGTTTGTAATGGATAAACTCAAAAACAACGTAACCGATTTTGAAATGTCTTTCACCAGTAGATAGTTAGGTACAATATTATTGAGTGGCATAGGCCATATTTGATTCATCATCATTATCGTCCAGCAGCACGCGGTTGAAACCGTGGAACGTATAGCTAGTTATTAATGGATTATATCTGCATCATGCGTCTACACCCGCGTTTAAATAATAATATTTCACAGAAAAATATATTAAGGATAAAACGTTTTATATAATGTTACTTAAGGTCATAATATACCTATAGATGTAAATAATTTCAGCCGAATCTGTAGGTTTGTGATAGATTATCTTATCTGAATGCCTGGATTGCTTTAACATTTTTATTTATTATTTTAACCGCCTAACTTCGCGGTACTCGTGGGTACAGTCGAGTATCTCAACTGGTTTCGTGATCTTCTCCCTCCTTAATCGTTCCCTCATTACTAAGGATCGTGACTCTTCTATTGCTGTTTGTTTACTGTTTTTCTCCACCGAGTTTTGTTGCTGGCCTGATGTAGAGTTGTGCTGAAAGGTATCTCTAGCTGTTCCGATACCTGACCCGTCCATCGCTTAGGGCTTCGTCCTCTTGGTCTTTTACCTTCAATTTTGCCAGTTACTATTAGACGCTCAAGGTTTTCAGATCTTTTACTTCGTGATCTTTTAGGTCACTTCTTCATAGAGCACTCGCGCACTAGGCTGCGTCTGCTTTAGGCCCAAGTAAAATTTTCAAAATAATTTTAAAATTATCTTATAATATTAATGTCATATAGGTCGTCCAAAGACACGGTGGACTGACGACCTGATAAAGGTCGCAGGACGACGTTGGATGCAGGCGCTTCCAACTGGTCTTTTTGGAAAGTCTTGGGGGATGCATATGTTCAGCAATGGACGTCCTACGGCTGAGATGATGATGATGATGAATGTCATAATATGATTTTATATTTAAAAAGTAAAAATGTTATAAATCGTTTCTTTCACACTGTTTTCGACTTTCGCGGTTGTTAACTACATTATAATTAGTATGCGGGTGGATGTGAAAAAAGTTCGAAGTTACTCACTCACTCACTCTTTTACTGCGGATACCACTGGTAGTAGTGGTAGTAAAAGAGTGAGAAAGAGGGTAGACCGTTTTGTCTGCTCTTAAAATAAAATTTCGAACTTTTTACACATCCACCCGCATATTCAGTCTATCCGTGAACATGGTGCATGTAACTGCGCCGAAATACCGGGAACTCCAAAACCTGCCTAATCGTGGTGTACATTCCGTGAGTACTAATTATAATGTAAACGTTTCTTTGTTATTCCAGATTCTGAGAGTACCTAAAGTGTGGCAATGTCGTATCACATTACTTTCACACCGCTAACAATATTAATGCGAAACTAACTCTCGGTATTTTTGTTACCTATCACGACTCAATGTCTGACATGATATTCATGAGCTGGGTTTGAAGTCCTAGTATAGTAATACAGTCCCACTAATTATATATTATAGTCGCATATTTATAGCATTCATGGCTCTTAGAAAATTCTAACAATATTTTAGAGCAATTTCTGTACATCATTGTAAAAAAAATTAGGTTTATGAGTTATATTTATTTCGTCTTTTAAAAGAGTATGGCGTCAAACACAGAGGCTGGGCGGAATTCACATCTCTACGTTTGAACATGGGTTTGATTGCAGAAGGCGTTCGTTACCTACGAGACTTAGAGCCAAAAAGTATCACTCAGTTTGAGTCAAGAATATAATTGTTTGTTTTGATGTACAGACGATGTTCATACGCGGTTGATAAAAATTTCCTAATGACCCTATATGATGTATAGACATTGAAGACCTCCAGTAGGAGATAGAACTGATTTTGTCATAATAATTATATTTAATAGGAACACCTGAAAAACTCTTAGCGGAGCTTGTCTTGCCGTTCTCAACTGCTCAACATAGTTAAGCAAACTTTGCTGTGGGCATGGCCAGGATTAGTGACCGCGAGTGGCACTTGCAACAGAGTGCTTCAGAGGGCACATTAAACTATCGGTCCCGGTTGTTTGATATACGAAAACAGTTGCTAGGCGGATGCCACAGGCATTCAGGCGACCTGAAATTTAGACACTGTGGCTGGTCATTACTATTCACCAAGCTGCACAGGGCCCATGTCATGTATTAGGGCATACTTCTCTCTCTCTCTCTCTCCGCGAGAAAGGCCTGAGACCTAGCTGTGATAATAATTATAATATACTGATCATGCTCATATGGTTCTGAATGAACAGAGAAATAGTTTTTCTAACTTCTTTAATTTATTTAATGAAACAGAGTTATAGTTTTTTCTAACCAACTTCAAAAAAGAGGACATTCTATGTTCAACTGTAGGTATATATTATGTATGTTTACTAATTTCCCCGTCAATTTTATTTATATTAAGCGATTATGAATACTTTTTTTTTAAATGAGGTAGCTTATTCCAAGTCCAAGCTGGATTGATTAAATTTTTCTCATAATCGGTTAAGAACTCCTAAGTAATGATCAATATTACAAAATAGGGTCGCGAATGCGGATAATATTAAAGTTTCGTATTTTTATATAATACAAGTCTATTACCATACTTCATTATATTTACTGAAGTTGGGAATAGGCCTCAAATACTAATTAGCGACCTTGTTGAAAAATGCAGCGAGAGTGCCACGTAAAATTTTGAAGAACAAGCTCTAGGCCACTTGGTATTTCAACAACTGAATTTCGTCACAAGTGACGATCTGCACTGCGCCCTGTAATTTATACCAGCGCCCATACCCTTATAACCGGAATGCAGTAGTGCGAACATTACTCTTGTGCGGTAGAAATAGGTATGGTTGTACTGCCCCGGACAAACCCGTTCAAAAAGAATTATACTGATACTAATAGCCGGCACAGACTCGTATAAATGGGCAGATTTATGGTGTTTCGATCAAGCGTATGACACTTCTATCTCGTCATCATGATAATAAAAAAAATGTTATCAATATATTTGTATAACCAATTCGCAAGTGAGACTCCTTGAATGTCTTTTTTTCCTGTTTCCGTGAATTTCCGAATCTTCTCTGGTGTCTCTGATTAGTTTAACAACTTTGACCGCGGGATCAGAAGAGATCAGTCTGTTATACTTTGTTCAATTTGTTTGTTTTGATATAATATTCTAACTTTTGTTTGTATTATTTTGTGAAGATTAAGTTAGTGGGTATTGTAGCAGCTTTGATCTAAGAAAACAAGAGGTTATTATTTTAGGATGTAATAGGGATTTCAAGTTATTATTTCAGTGAGGAAACAGCAAAGAGCTAAGATTTGTATAAAGTATACTGATATTGGTTACATTAATTCTAATTATACATCTGGTTAGTGAAGTACTAGCTGATCCGCGAGCGCCTTTGTTCGTTGAATCTTTTTAGGGTTCCAATTTCCATAAATATTTCCTTAATGGATGGTTACAACAAAAAAGGCATCAACATCTTACTAAACTTTTAAGTTAGTAGTCTCATTGATTAAGGTTAAATAAGTCAATCATTCAGGGAAAGTAATCATATAAAATTCATTGATTAAAAATAAAAGTGGACGGAACAAAAGTCAAAACTATTTGAAAAGTGTAAAACTTCTGCGATTCTCTAAGAGCAAACACCGTTGCATCTTCGACAACATCCGTGAAACAATTGACGAGATGACAAGAAACGTTGTAAAAACAACCTTAAGTACAGGGGCGATATCTCATAAAGTTTTTGACATCGGTGAGCTTGTTGACGAGCTCGTCGACGAATCATTACAGAATCGCACGGCAGCCGTGCGATTCTGATTCGTGGGACGTCGTCACAAACTCCATCGCCGTACCGTGAAAGGTTACGACGCTTAATGTTACGAATGGCAAATTGTCAACATACTGACAGGTATGAGCAAATTAGCGAGGTAGTTATAAAAAAAAAATCTTATATACAAGATTTGTAGTTCCGCAGTTAAATTAAAAGGTAAGCACATAATGTTACCATAAATGCAATTGCATAGACGTTTTTTAACAAGGTTATGAAACACCAGCTGCCCTCTCCTCTTAGCAATCAAGAGCATATTTGAGTGCTATTTTTTACAAAACTTTTTGACTCCTCGGTCAACGATGGAAATCCGTGATTAATATAACATATAGTTAGGATATCTTTAGTATTTATTAATCGAAATCTTTCGTTAGACGTATTACCATGACTGTATGAGAAACGGAAGAGCACCTAAGCACTCTATAATTACTTATTTGTATGTATTTTATAAGCAATATGTATTTTTGTCATGAAATGTAAATACAATTATTCCGTGAGAATGTTTGTTTACGATTTAGCTCAGTAAACAACTTGTTTACTGTTTATGTAAATAACTTTAGTTTTGGCTTATAGTATTTATTTTATTTATATTTATATTTTAGTTATTTTCTATACAGTGCAAGTATAGAACTATAGAAGTTATCAATTGGAGGTACATAATAATATAACTGATATGTAGCTATGTCGGAGAACTCATGTATCGCATTCCACTCTACAATGCGAGTGCTACAATTTTTTTCAAAACAATTGAACTCTTCTCTGAGTTGTTGAAATAACGTGCCACATTAATGAACTAAGAGTAAAAGCTGGAATTGAATAAGTGAATACTGATTAAAGAGATGAGTGTGTATGTTTGTTACCTCTATACGCTGAAACGGCTTTAGATGAAACTTTGGATAATGAAGGCTTATATCGAGAATTAACTTATATTGTAAGGACTTTTCATCACAATTTAACTGACACTTATTGAGAGACTGCAAGAACCTTAATCTCGCCAATGAATTCATAAGAGAGTTATAGAGAGTTATCAATTTATTGCAGTGTAGAAAAAACACGAAGTAGGAGAAAATGGGTAAGTGTTGCAAATTTTCGGGCTATAGTATCACAAATAATAGTGGATTACGCACGGGTATTATTTTATTGGTTAAGCCTGAATAATTATAAAAAAGCAGGTAATTGTAGGACCAATGTGCCTTAACCTTTCGATTATAAGTTAAGTACTAATGCCATGATATACATTTGTAATATAGGTACTTTCTGCCCAGCTTCGTCAATATCGTGCATCAATACCAATAATGCGGCTGTAAGTCGCCATATTTGTTTTCATGTAACTTATTAGTTAATAATTTAATTAAAACATTTAATTACTTGCAAAGGACTTATTACGACTCCAAAATGTTTACCTATTATTTAATTCATTCTACTTACACCTAATAATCAGAATAAAACATAATATATAGTAAAAAAATGTGTAGGAAAAATCTTATTACTGGTTAACAATGAACTGCCAGTCCATTGAAATTTTGATCCAAATTAAAATTATTTTAACTGTAACTTATTCTGTCCTTTGCATTTTACATTATGAAATTTACTTATTCACAAAACATGACGTCATGTTTCCAACAAAAGAGCGCGGTAATAAAACCTTTGTTATAGGCAGTTGTCTCACCGCCGACGATGAACGAGAAGTGAATAAAGCTAGGAATTAGAAACGAGTAAGCAGCGGGGTGTAAATATGTAGCTCCGATAGTTTTGTCGCTGGGCTATTAGCGAGTGTGCGAGTGCGACGGACGATTACTCGCGCAACTCGCTCGCGGCGGCAGCGTTGCCAGAATATTATTATTTTAACATTTTATGTTACTTTTAACTTCCTCATGCTACCTCCATGTTACACGATTCAAAATGTTACTTTTACGTTACTACGAACTACGAAGTTCTCTAGGTAACGTAATCATAATTAATTTTTTTTATTTATTTATTTACAAAATCCAAAATATAAAGTATTCACTCACTCCGCATGCATTTCTACATCTTCCATCTCGTTTAATCAGGCAAGTGAGTGCATAGTGGCGTCCTTGTCATTTTAGTTCGCCCAATTTAGTTTCTTTATTTTGTGTTTTGAAAATATACTTGATATCTGCGATTCAACTCTGGTTGAATGTATTTTAGTAATTTTATCAAAATTTATTCCTTTGTTCGTTATTGACGTGTGTGTCCACACAGTAAGTTCAGACCACCCAGCGAGCATCGCTGAGAAAGTGTCGCTGGCGAGTATTATCTTTCGATAGCTGGTGTCACTCAGCGACAAACTAGTGGAACGAGTCCACGCCCGCAGTGTGAACAGTCAGCGAACAACTATTAATATATGCATCTCTTTTGTTTACACGTAATGTATATCTGTTGTACGAGTACGTTTCTTGAGCGAGAAAATAGCCGTTAGTTGGTCGCTTCCTCGCCGGTGCGGCAGTGGGACAACTGTCTACCAAAACTGCTCATACGGCACTTTTTCAAATATATCATATAAGCATATCATACAAAGCCTGCATGCTATATATTGTTGCTATATTTATTCCTGCAGGTACAAACTTTGTTGAAAGTTTTGAATTGCTATCAGTGAGATGGGTGTCTTGTTTCTTGGCTTTGTATGCCAAAACTTATGGCTTTATAAACTAAGGTACCGTATCTTTAAAGATAACGTTATCGGAATATACTAGTAATATCTATCCAATGCCGTGACAATTACTGTATTATAGTCGATCATGATGGTTATGTATGATTTTATATATTTCATTGCTCTGCATAACTATACAAATATAGACCTATACCATACATGTAACAGTAAGTATAATGTTATATATAAGTATCTTATCTTTTGACGGCCCTGTTGTTAGTGACCCTGCTTTCGAAGCGTTCTAGGTTCGATCCCTGGCAAATGTTTTAGCAATGAACAGAATGCTTGTTCCAGGATCTTAGGTATTTGAGATGTTTGGCCATTTCTCCCAGGAATGAATTATGAATTGTTAATTATAAAGCGAATTATAGTGCAACGACATGACTGTGTAGATGTTTTTTAATAAAACCTTTTTATCCTAAAAGTTTCTGGAAATCATTCGAATATCAAAACAACAGATATTTTTAGCAGTCTGGCAAAATTAAGTGTCGAAATTGGGACGAATCTCTACCCGAGGGCATTATTTCTGAGAAACGCTCGTTTCGTTCTAAAACTCTAATAGATACGGTTTGTAAAAAATATTTCTTAAAGGTGAGGTAAGCCACCATCAACCTTAAGATTCTCATTACCTTTGAAGTATTTTCCTAAAACAAGCCAGAGAGCTTTCTAATTAGTGATAACTCTGTGTAAAGTACACTGAGATTTTTTTGGCTTTTGTGAGCTATAACATTTTTGTGTATTCTCTTTTGAGATAATTGGATGATTATGATATAATATACAATATGAATACATAACTATCACCATACCGTTGCTCCATCCGCAGGTTTAATATCCCACAGTGTCCTAAGCGAGGAGACGAAGCTAGTTATAAAATGCATGGAAAGCAGACTTACTAGTTGAAAGATTAGTACCACTAAAATTCAAAATTTTCTGACGAGAATCAAAAGAGCGTTACTAAGTTAGAGCATAGGCACTGTTGCAAGTGGAATAACTGGGAGAATGAGATTCAAAATACCAGTGTCTTGAGGTGACAAGTTAGTGTAGAAGTGCAGTACACGTAAGCCTGTAGTTCATAGCTCTGAATGCCAAACAGCATTCATGGGAATACAAGATGCTTACCATCAGGTTTTGTCTGGTCACTTGATATTATGAATAAAAAACTACCGTAGAATAAAAAAATCTATGCATTTAAAAAGCCTAACCAAGGATAAACCTGCACTACCCCCACTATTTGAAATTTTAGTAAAATTACTACCTACATATTATAAATAAAAGTCCTCCGCCGCGTTTGTCCGTCTGCCTGCCTGTCTTTATGTTCGCAATAAACTCAAAAACTACTACACCGATTTTCATGTTGTGTTCACTAATGGACAGAGTGGTTGTCGAGGTCAATTTAAGTACATAATTACGTCAAGTTTTGTATACATTGGCTAAAATATAATATTTATTGAAGGTGTCGGAAAAAAAGAAACCGTCTGGGAGCTTACAACGAAAACCCTGCCTACACCCTTTAAGATTTAACAACATGATGTATCGTGGCATTGTGTATCTTATATACGTCTATAGAAAAGTATGAGCTGGCATATGTCTAACTCTTAAGGATAAGCTACTGTATATATGTCAATTAATTCACGTTCACGCAAAAACTACTGAATATAGCACTAGTGTTGGGACGATCAAGGAAACTGCCTGGCTCGTATAAACTACCTACTTGAGTGAGTGAGCTTAGCGTATGCTTCTCTTGTCTTGCTAGGGGGCCTTGCCAACTATATCTGATTGGAACCCGTGGTGGCCGTCTATTAGGGTATTTTTAATAATTTTAATATTTTTTTATCTGTCTTAGGCAAACACAGTTCGGAAAAAAAATCCTTTCTAATTTAATATTTTGATACTGAAATATGAAATTAAAAACAAAAAGCACCTGTGTTTAGCAGATCACGGAATACTCATAAATTGATTAATGAAAATGAAAAGCTGTTCGACCCTTCGTCACTCAATAGCTATTCGCAACTAATTTTCGAAGCTAACACATAAATATTAATGGTGTAGTGATAAATGGACCTTGCTATTAACAGTCTAATCCTGAGAAGGGCTTTTAGAACAATAAAGGACCTTGTCACGTGCACGAACTTGTGGCGTCAGCTTGGTCGAAGCTGTTAACTAGTCATGCTAGTTTTTGCAACATGTGATTCACACAATTTAACAGGGTAATTTTAACGGACCTTAATGCCTTGACATATTGCCCTATCCGTGGAAGACAGCCACAGTGGCCGTTAGGACTTTATGTTTTATTGCGTTTTTGGGATTTTATAAAGCAGAGGTGCCCTTACTTGAGGCTCTTATTCTGACTGAGTGCCATCTGCGCTCACCAACCGTCCGGTGACGCATCAATGATTGTCCTTTAAACTGTAGCTTTTTGCTAATTAAAAAAACATAAAGTGAAAAACGTATAATAATGAGAATGAAATATGAAATGAGTAAAGTACCTGAAATGAATGCTAAACTACGAATATTAATATTTTGCGGAAGACTACCAATGTCACGGCTCTACATCAGAATCGTGATTTATCATTAAAATCATATCACTAATATTTAAATTTATTTTTTGAATGTTGGATGACAGGTTCGACACTTTGCACTCGAACCCGATGTACCTAGTTTTACTTTACTTATGCAAACTTTTTTTCTTGGTAAATATTTGGTTGATCGACAAACAAAACATTTTTGCTAAGTCGATCTCGTTAAGAAAAAGTATGAGCACCGCTGTTATAAAGCATATGCATTAGTGTGACAAATAAAAGATTACACCACCATTTCCGCTAGTCAAACATGGTGGCAACCACGTGAACTGAAGTACTTCCGCGAGTCCAAGATGGAGGGCATCATGTGGTTTGATGTAGCCTCCAACAGCCAATGAAGAGCATGGCATTGTCCCGCCAAAAAAATGGCGGCGGAGAAGGAAAATCCCAAAGACATCGCTAGTCAGTCGCTGATAGAGTCTTGTCAGAGTCAGCCAGATGGCAAAATATTTAGAAATGTGTATTAAGGCTGATAATTATAAGCTAAGTATATTTCTGTGTAATCTGCTTACTGTAAAGTAACATTTGTGAAATTTGTCTACGTTCGAATAGAACTTTCCAATAATACTGATATGGTGTTTATGTAGGCAATGTTTATGTAATGTAATTGTTACTTAACTAATGTTAGCATCTTGTAAATTCAGTTGAATGTAATTGGTATAGATTTGAGTTTCAAGTTATGGAATACATGTGCATAATCTGGTTTTATTGTTTTATTGGAATGGGTGTTACATTATATTCACATTGACAAAAAAATAGTCGACCTTATCTTGATATTTAAACAAACATTATTATAAATTTACACAAACAGCCACATATTTTCCGCCGTATTTCCGTTAAGAACACCACCACTAAAGCCTGCATCTGAAACTGCATCCGAATTTATCCGATAGAAAACACCCACTCTCGTCTAAATTACCGTGTTCCACGCATACGTGGGTGTAGGGAGCAAAGTTAGGAGGTCGTAAGTGTATCAGTGCCATTTTTCGGCGGAATTTCTAGGCGTACGAGCATTCGTTGTGTTGTTATCCTAAAAATAAACTTCAATTGTTGAATTTACATGTAACATATAATTCGTATTACATGTACGAGTATATATGTATAGCCGTTCGATCCCTAGCTATGAATATTGCACCAACTGCAAATAATAAGTTTGTTTTTTAGCTATTAATCTACATATTTACGGTTTTCAGGTTTTTCATTTACAATTGTGCTGTAAGTCATCATGCCTTGCCAAATTTCATGATTCTAGGTCAACAGGAGAGGCTTTGATTCCCTTGTGCAATCGCATAATATAAACTACATAAAAGGTCATAAATATCTTTATGTAGTTTGCTTAACCATTTTAAATATTGTTATGTAGTAATAAGAAACCTATATGTTAAAGTATTAACAATAATAATATGTAAAATAACTAACAAAAAATTGCTTTAGATAATTCACAGTATACCTTTAATAACAAAAAAATATTTTTATTTAAAAGAAAGTTATTTTTTTCGTAAATTCTATGATTCTATGAAAACAAGTAAATCTCACTATTATTATAAAGGCGAAAGTTTGTAAGTGTGTTTGGTGTCTGTTACGTCTTCATGGCTGGGCCAATTTTAATTAAATTTGTAATGGAGGTAGATGAGAAGCTGGATTAACGGTCCTACGGTATCGTGTCCTTTCAACGACGCTTAATTTATAAATTTTCGCTTCACCACCTACATTTACCAGAAATATATATGCATTGTTCATAATTTTACAAAATAACATTTAGCAAATTGTTCATTTATTAAAAATATAATTCAATAATTGACATTTTACAACGATATCTGTCTAACAAATGGTTATTATATTTTTTATTTTTTTTATTGGAAATAATAATTTTTAAAATTTTACATTTTATAATGTAAAATTTCGTTTGGCAAACGATTCTTTTTATATTAACAATTACTTATCAAGAAATAGTAGGATTTAAAACTACGTACCGAAAGTGATTTGCTATAGCATGTATTGTTATAATAAAATGTAAATAAAAGTATGAATGAAAGAATGATCCATCAGTATGCTTACGATAACGTAGGTAGTTTAAATTTGAAAGTTGGTTGAAATGTATTTTTGTTCCTCGTTCACGTAAATGTATTGTTTTAGAATTCGGGTCCATAAACTTTACATCTCCGCAAGCAAAACGGTTATTTATGATAATAAATTTCAATATACACTTCGTATTCGCTCGTGGGTGAACTGTATATTTTATACAGTTCACTGTTCATAACCAATTTAGAAATTGTATGGTAGGTGATATTTATATCTTTTTGTATATTTGTTTTCTTTTAAGATAAATACAATGAAGTAACTCTACTAGAGTTTTCTGAATATATAGGTAAGTTTGTTCATTACATTTGGAGAAAAATTTGTGACAATTTTCATTGTATGAATTTTGAAGCTTTAACGCCTGCTTATCGATACCATTGCAATTTAAGTGAGAAAAATTAACATCCTCGGACGGGATTCGGACCCATCACGACAGTTAAAACCGATGCTCAGACTGTTTTTAAAATCTTAAAAAACTCGAGGTAATTTACGAGTTTATGACGAAAGTCAATAAAATGGTCAAAAGGATGGGAATAATTGAAAACGCAAAACATTAACAAACAAACAGAACAGAAGTAGACCAGCACCAAAGGCTCACAACAATGCCTACGTGGAATGCTCTTCTTTAACTTTTGAACATGCGTAGGAAAAGAAACGTGGTAACATTAGTTACCTGAGATTCAGCAGAGTCCCTAAGCATATGCTTGATACCCCAACCAGCCCAAGGTGACTAAAGGCTAGCAGTATATATAGACGAGATTTAAACACTTCCGTTATTTATTTCGTGTGGATTTACAAACTTTTCTCACGTGTATACAAAATATTACTAGGTTTCGTACTTTTTACCTAAGTGTTCGAAATAGGAACGCAATTTTGAGCACCTTTCCGGCAATACCTATATTGATTGTTCGAGTGCATATACAAAACAGTTCCTTTAGATCTCAGACACATTGATAATCTGTGGTTATTAGTGCTTTGTATCTGGCACCTGTATGTGGTTTGTGATTTTGACTTGTTAATTTAGATTGAAACGGCGTTCGTGTAATTACCAAATGAATAAATTATTTTTTTGGAAATACACTACTTTTTACTACTATTAATTTATATGTTTGTATGTGTACGTACGTTGTAAGATTTTTGTGTAGCTATTTTTGTAATTTTTAATACATATCCAAATGTATGCAATGAGGCTTAATGTCACTCTGGGATCTATGACAGTATCAATATAATGAATAATACATGTATTATAAATAACGAATATCCTCGTTATAACAAAATTATAAGTTTTTTCAACGTTTTTAAATTTTAACCTTTAACAGAAACAAACCCTTAGAACCCAACAGACATCTTGTGGTAAAGCAACCACAAGAAATGTTATCAAAGGAAGCAATATTTCCTCGTTACAAGCGACGTCACGTTGCAGCGTTTAATTGGTTATTTCTTTTGCCTTTTTATGTACAGAAAGATTCTTTGACTTCCTTGAATATAAAAAGTTGGGTATCACAAGTACAATTTGAAAAATTTAATACCGACTTCCATTCTATTCAGTTATTGGAGTGTAACGAAAACTACTGGACTGAATTTAATAAAATTTAAATGGGATTACACAGGAAGCACCAGCTTTCAAACAGAAAAAAGAATTTTGAGAATCAGTTCACCTTATCGAAAGTTATGAGGTAACAAACATAAAAAAAACAGTAGAATTGAGTACCTCTTCCTTTTTTCCTTTCAAAAAGAAGAATATGGCCCGTAATCTAATACGTGGCCTCAATGTGGATAAGCTTGTTGTGAGCCCTAGTGTCGAAGTATTGAGCCACTTAAATTGACTACATGAAATAGCGACTATTGTACTAAGTAAAAATCGGCATAGATAGGTTTGGATATTCTCTCTAAAGCAATGAAACGCTCTGTTAAAAATTTGAAAACAGTCACTTATCCAAATAGTGACAGAAGCAATAATCTTTACCTATGTAATTGAAGATTCTATAACCAGCATTTTCAGAATTACTTATATGTGGATTGGCGTGCAATTCGAAATTCAAATATTAAAAAATATTATTCTAAAGCCGGGTTATTTAAAATTAAATTCAGTGATTTAGATTTTGGAAATGTGGTAGTTTTTGGCGCCATGAATAAACTGAAAATTCAAACACTTTTTTACCGCTTCGCAAACAACACGAAACAACAACAACGAGTACCCTTACACCTAGTACTGCTTGCAAAATAACGGTCTATTATTGTTTCAATCATTTTATATATGTCGTTAATGAGAAAGTTACCATTGTAGATAACGACAAATTGAACCCTGATCCAAATTAATCTAAGACTGGGCTTGCTGCGGCCCTTGGAGTAAGTGTCAAAACAACATTGAAAACCTCGCGTAATCAGAAAGACAATAGAGTTAGATAAATGAGTAGCCACACGAACTAAGCGACCAACTTTATGTATCAAAGCATGCATATCAGTACTAAAACGGCATAGACACGAGGCAGTTCTAAATCAAATTACCTGCGACGAAAAGTCTCAGTGGGTGATGGAAAAGCTCGCAATTCAACAACCAAGACAAGTCAATCGTTCTTCCCCATATCTTTTCCACGACAACGCGCTACCTCTCACTTCATGACAGACAATCGCAAAGTTACAAGAGTTACAGCTGGAAGCTCTCTATCACCTACTGTACTCACCGGACCTCGCCTCCACAGATTTAAACTTTATCTTAAATTTAGATTTTTTTAGTAGGAAAAATTTCGACACCCGATAGACAGTACAAATCATTTTCGCTGACTACACCTCCTCCCGTCAGGCAGACTTCTACAATAAAGAGATAATAGAATGCTATCATAATATATAATAGAATGCTAGGACAATTGTATAAATAATTTGCACTAGTACTTTTATTAGCCAAAGTTTTTTTGTAGTAGTTCCACGCTGCAACCCCACAGCCGAATGGGCCGGCACGACCGGTGAAATACCACACTCCCACATAACACAGACGTTAAGAGGATTCAATAGTCAGTACATGTCCATACTAAAAGAGAAAACTCTTTTCTTCCTCTTAGCATTGTCCGATTTAGTGATTTTTTCATGTAATCAACACATTGTTTACTATGCCCGTACGTTTTGAATTTTTCAGTATTTTAAATCAAAGTACTATAAAGTTACACCCAAACCAGCTATTTTTTTGCGCTAAATCTATGACTATTAAAAGTCCATATTTTACAAAAACCAAGAACTTTCATCAAAATAATAAAATGTATGAGCATAGAATACATTCTATTGGAGCAATTGACATCAAAAACAAAATATTTTGATACAATTTAGGGTGTGAAAAACGACTTGCCCCGAAACGTAAATTCTATCCAAATATGTACCTACACATCTCATGAGCAGTTACTCTCTTAATCGGGCGCATAGGGGGTCAGGAGGAGCCCACATTACGCAGACAAGCAATAGGGATGTTTACTGTTATATCGACAATAGAGATGGGAAAATATCGATAACTTTATTACTCACGGCCTTATTAATAAAGTTAGAGTAGAGCAAGAGTAAATATACTCCGAATATTTAGACAGCCGTAAACAATTTCATTATTAATAATCACAGAGTAAGTAATGGGTAAGCTACTCCGACTCTACTCTCGGAGTAAAAGTTATAACTAGGGGCTACCTAGTATAGCGAGAGAGTAATAGTGTCAATGGCGTAATAATAATAATTGCATATCTTTGATTTGTTTACCTTGACGCGTCTGTTTTGTGGTGGTTTCTGGGGAATCTACACTAATACTCGTATTATTAAAGAGGAAAGTTTTGTATATTTGTATGTAATGAACAAACTTAAAACTACTGGACCGATTTGATATATACTTTTGCCGTTACAAAGCTACATTATAACTGAGTAACATAAGCAATATAATACTTTCAAAAAAAGTTGGGGAGCCGTATGAAAACTTCGATGTAAACCAAGGTGTGAAAAATTACCAAAACAACATTCTTATATCGCGTACGCTGCGGACTCTATTAACTATTACTACTACAAGAGAGCAAAGAGATGTATTGCAGTTTTATCATCATCATCATCATCATCTCAGCCGTAGGACGTCCACTGCTGAACATAGACCTCCCCATGATTTTCCAAAAGGACCGGTTGGAAGCGGCCTGCATCCAACGTCGTCCTGCGACCTTCATCAGGTCGTCTGTCCACCGTGTAGGTGGACGACCTACGCTGCGCTTGCCGTGGTCTCCACTCGAGAACCTTTCGGCCCCATCGGCCATCTGTTCTGCGTGCTATGTGCCCTGCCCACTGCCACTTCAACTGGCTAATCTTCTGAGCTATGTCGGTGACTTTCGTTCTTCTACGGATCTCTTCATTTCTGATTCAATCACGTAGAGAAACCCCAAGCATAGCCCTCTCCATAGCTCGTTGTGCGACTTTGAGCTTATCTATGAGGCACATAGTAAGAGACCACGTGCCATAAGTCATCACTGGTAATACACATTGGTCGAAGACTCTTGTCTTGAGGCACTGAGGTATTTTTGACAAGAAGACTTCGCGAAGTTTCCGGAACCCTGCCCAGCCGAGTTGGATTCGACTATTGACCTCTTTCTCGAAGTTGGACCTGCCTAGTTTGACTGTCTGTCCCGGGTAGATGTCCTCGTCGACAACTTCGAGAACTGAGTTTCCAACTGATATTGGGGTAGGTACAACATGGGCATTAGAAATATTTTTTTTTCTTATCCATGTTCATCTTAAGACCAACCCGTTGGGAAACTCGATGGACGCCTTCGAGCATTGTACTGAAGTCTACCATGGATTCTGCCATGACTACAATATCGTCGGCAAATCGAAGGTGAGTGATGTATTCGCCGTTTATATTGATGCCAAGTCCTTGTCATTCCAGAAGCTTGAAGGCGTCTTCCAATGTAGCGGTGAACAGTTTCGGAGATATAACGTCTCCCTGTCTCACGCCTCTTTGCAATGGAATTGCCTTCGAACTCTGCTCCTGTACTCGGACTGACATTTAGGCGTTTTTGTACAAACACTTCAGCACTTCAATGTACCGATATATAATACGGCACCGCTGGAAAAACTCAAGCACTGCCCACGTCTCGATCGAATCAAAGGCATTCTCATAGTCCACAAACGCTAAAGAAAGAGGCAAGTTATACTCTTCGGTCTTCTGTATAACTTGCCGTAGCGTGTGGATGTGATCTATGGTACTATAGCCTTTTCGGAAACCGGCTTGTTCCGGAGACTGGAATTCATCAAACCTGCGACTGAGACGGTTCGTTATGACCTTCGAAAACAGCTTATAAACATGGCTCAAAAGCGAGATGGGTCTGTAATTTTTATGTAGAGTGTTGTCACCTTTCTTGAAGAACAGCACCACCACGCTTTTGTTCCATGCTTCTGGCGTTGAATCTTCGAGTAAGACGGTATTAAAGAGCTTCTGAAGGACTTTAAGTACCGGTGTTCCACCCGCTTTCAGAAGCTCAGATGTGATACCGTCGTCACCAGGCGCCTTGTTGTTCTTAAGCTGTTTCAAGGCCATTCTAATCTCGTACAGGCTGATGTCCGGGATATCTTCGGTTTTATAGAAGAGGTCAATGTCTACAAAAATGTATGCAATGCTATATGTCTAACTGTTACATTATGTCTATTTAAAATAATAAAAAATCCGTGTTAAAATAATGCAATATTAACGCCGGTACTACCTGAGTTGGGATCGGTTTGTGGCAGAAAACAAATTCTTTTGTTTATTTGTTGTTTATTTGTTAATATATGTATCTTGTTTTGTTTCTTTATTGCTACATATACAATTTTGTCTAACTAGGCCACATTTTTCGTTCTTTGGTGTAAATCTTTGTCTACTCTAATAATAAAGAGGAAAGATTTGATAGTTTGTTTCTAAAGGATAAACGCAAAAACGACATAACCAGTTTAAAAAAATGGTTCTCCAGTTTTAAGCTTTTTTTTTTTGAGGGGGGGAAATGCTGTCCACTTCCCATCCGCTACGGGGGTTGACGGAAGGGGGTATGTGGGGCTCAGACCCACTAAAACCCCCCCGTGAGCAGTCCTCCGCCAGATGGGGCGAGATAGGGTTGCGCTAGCATTCACCATCTCGCCCCAGTGGTAGGCCCGGATTGGTCTTAACCGGGCCTCAGCGCCTGTGAAGGGATGATCTTGCTCACCAAGGTCATCCCCTAGACGTGTAGAGCCGTGCAAGCCGGCGAAGAGCCCCCTGACTCTCCGCCAGTGACCCCACTAAAGAGGAGGGAGGAGGCGTGCGAACTGCCTCCTCCGTTCCCCCGTCCGTCTGCGCCGGAGCGGGTCAGGTCGAGCATCATTCTCTCTGACCCGCTCCGCGGCCTCCTTCTGCGTCATTACCGCTTCAAAGAAGGTGGCCACTGCCTGCCACGATCTCTCGCTGTCGAGCATAGAGTTAACCACGTTCGGCAGCGAGAGATCTCCGCCAATTATAGCTGAAAGCGTGTGCCGCTGGGGACCCCATGCGGCACACACCTCCAGCGTATGGAGCGCCATATCCTCCAGCGCTCCACATTCGTGGCAGGCTGGAGTAGCCTCCCGTCTCGCGATTTGGTGCACGTACTTACCGAAACATCCGTGACCGGAAAGCACCTGCACCAATCGGAAGGTCAGCGACCCGAATCGCCGCCTCACCCACCTCTGAAGGACCGGGCGGATGGCCTCCACCGTCCACTGCCTGCCAGGGACTGGTGGGGATAGGTCCTCCGTCCACCGCCGCAACAGCCTCCAGTTTTAAGCTATCTTATGCCTGAGTAACATGCGCTATATTTAACTCAGACCACAACACAATACAAATCACCGTGAATGACATCTCAAACCAACTTTTCAGGCTCAAAAAGCTTCAAAACTGTCTTTGTAATGATGATGTCGCTGTCAAAAGACGTTAGGTTTGCGCTTTTATTCGTTCATTTTGTTTTTAATGCAAGGGTCACCATACCATAATCGCTACTCCCGGCGTAAGGAACGCTTTGTTAGTCTGAGTTAACTCCGTGTTTATTAATAACGTCGTAAGTCCGAAGCTACTCTTTGGCTAATCTGGTATTAACTACTCCAAGCGCAAGTGTGGACTAAGGTGGGAGTAGGCCATTTTATTAATAAGGCCGTTAAGTATGTTATTAAAATAAAATAAGGATTTCAAATTAATCTTAAATGAAATTCATTCTATATAACTTCGTAAGTAGCTAGTATACCATGTACCTATATTATACCTAAAACCTTGTTATGAAGGACGTTTAGAGAGTGAGGAAGAATATAAAGTATTTATATTGGTACCTACCTATATATTATTTGTGGTAAGCATTAAGTTAAGATCTACTTATTTTATTTTGGAACAAGTAAATGTTTGCAATAAAACTATTTTTCGAACTGATCTGAACGCGTTTTGGTAGCTTTGTTTTTTATCTGAGTTTTCTTACAAAGCGGGAATAATAGTTTCAGTTTATATAGAACTAGCTACGCTCCGCAGTTTCACCTGCGCCGCATGGTGATGACGATGAGGATGAATCAAATATATTGTATATTATTCAGGCGTAATGGAGCTTAACACTCGTGAAAGAATTGTTTGAATCAGTTAAGTAGTTTTACGTGTAGGTATATATGATAAAGAAACAAACAATCATATAACTTTCATCTTTATTATTTTAGTAGATAAGGATTAATAACAAGGTACGAATAATGTGGCCTGGTTTCGTCACTATTGCATATTAATAATTTCTAGTTATGAACGCGAATGAAGAGGTCACCTATCCTTTTATCCACGTTCATAACTAGAAAGACACATACATCGACATTATAATCATATTCATAATTACATTAAATGGTAATCATTACAAAAAAAGTGGCTGTATTTTCTTCCTGCTCTTTAATCCATAAATATTTTAAAGCTTTTCGTATGTAGGTACTTATATAAAATTCTGTAATCTGAATATTTTTATTCAAAATTAGTGAATAAAAACAATAATATTTATAAATATTACTTTTATTAATTTATAAAATGTTATATTGAGGATTAACCTGCGAAGTCATGATAATTAAAAAAGGTAATAAAAATTGAGCTCTAAAACTAAAACCCGACTACGGAAAGATCACGCTCTACAATTTATGAATCAAAAAAGAACCCTCAATCGAAATTATTCTCCATTAGAAACTATGTAATGTATTTAATACATATTCATAGTAAAGTTAAAAGATAGTCGAAGTCGTGTGCCACCTACCATTAAAACCAATACATTCTAACAGTACAGCACTGAGCTTTAGGGAAAAGTCACTAATAATAAAAAGAAAATATCTTTGGTTTACGGCGTGATTTTAGAAATTATTTCCTATTATCATTAATGTGCAAGCAAAACTGCGAGCAACCGCTAACCTGTTTATAATTTTTAGGAATTTGTTACTGAAGTCTTTAAAAGTTCCTTAGTTTATTACTTTATGACATCCAAGTGACGCCTTATTAAATTTAATGTGACATCACATAGCTATAATCAGCGGACAAATAAGGCGCTTCCAACGACACCGCATTTGTCAAATTATGATAAGTAGGTACATGGTAGTTTAGACGGTAGTTATGTTATGAGGGAATAGATGAACATACCTACATAACATACCCTACCCAAGTTATAACATACCCTGATACATACATACCGGTCAATTTATAACTCTCCCTTTTGCTTCGCTGTAGGTTAAAAAGGCGAATAACTAATGAATTATAATAAAAACATAAATACTATATATAGCTATTAGAAAATATCTATATATGTACCTATCATTTTATTTTTGCAAACAAGAATGTTTTTCCATAGTTACAAATACAACCACATTTACCTACCGGCTATAATCATACATGCAATAAAACAAAAATCTATAATTGGATTTTGTCGTACAAAAGTCCCAAATCACAATCTTTTCGCAAGACAAACAAAACTCATCGCCCGCCGGCGGCGGCGCAGCGCTGCGGTGGCGTTCTGTGTTTAGCGAGTTTAGATGTGTGCGCACGCACACACGGAAGCTCGCGCTCGTGTGCGGTTGCGGGGAATGCTTGCAATGTTGAGATAGCAATACATTTGCTGAATACCTACGACGCGAAAACCGTGATCGGTATGCAGTTGTCTTAAGTAACATAGCTTGCTATTGCGTTTCGTCAATTTGTAAGAGGTTCCGAAGGCCCTATTCCCTCCAACCCCGTTCTCCCTCTCCGTCCTTCTCCCCCTCCACCCTCACCTCTTCTATCTCTTCCTTCCTATCATCCTTCCTCATAGGTCGGCAACGCATCCTCGAGACCTCTGATATTGCGGATGTCCGTGGACGACAGTTTCACTCACCATCAGATGAGCCGCTTGATCGATTGCCAACCTATACAATAAAACAAAAAAAAGTTAATGAAAGACCCTAAAGCACATGGCGTATTTTATACTCGCACAAGACGCGTGTTTCACGAACGCGTTGTTACGGCGCCGTAGATGCCCAAAAAAGTAGATTGTTCCATTTGTATCGATTCCAAAGCGCGTATAAAGCGATACAAACGTACGCGAGAAGCGCGCTCGAAACACGTTTTAATCGCGTTTTACGCACGTTTGAATCTATTGAAGCGCGCGTAAAACGTGATATAATGGATCGGGGGAGGGGCATGTTGTCTTAATCGATGCCGTGGTACAAATTGAAATGCGGAGGTTTACGAGCAACTACAGCGAGTTTGAATTGCTGTATCTGCGCAGAATATGACGGTATCTATTAAATACGTGCAGATAACGAGCGTCCGTGAAACACACGTTTCCAGCACCACTGAATTTTACGTGTGCTTAAGTTACAAGGCTGCGTCTAAATCTCGTTTAAAGCGCGTTAACGCGCGTCATCTGCGCGTCTCGGTATCGGTACTATATTCCAAAATATATAATTTTTGGGTGGATGGGTTTCTTCTCAGTCGTTTCGTTCTTGATAGAGCGGTCGTGGTCGTCATGTAATTGTGGTAGAGGCAGATGTAATGCGCTTCACGATGTCATGCCATCCCCCTCTATTCGCAGTCATCCTGGTGTACTCATGCAAGGAACCTCCCACCGCAGATTTTATCTGATCAGTCCATCGATTGAGTGACCTCCCGCACGGTCTACTGCCTTCTGCTTTGCCCTGAACGATAAGCCGCTCTTTGGACTGGCTGCCCCGCCTCGAAACGTGTCCGAAGAATGCGAGGATCCGCGATTGCACCAAAGCTGAAAGACGCTGCTTGATGCCAAGTTCTTGAAGTATCGAGACGTTTGTACAAAACCTGGTCCATGGCACCCCAAGCATTCTTATCCAGCACCACATCTCTAGAGCGTCTGTTTTCTTTTTTTCGATCTCTCTTAGGGTCCACGTCTAGCGGCGCACACTGCGGCGTACAAAAATATGGAGAAAATAAAAGTTCAAAATAGTAGTTAAAATAAATAAGAGTTCACACTAGTTTGATCTTTTTGGCTTTGGTGATATTTCTGTTCCTCCATATTTTTCCTCATTTTGTCCTTTGCGGTCCTGGTGATCGCCATAAGTCGTTTTACCTTGTCTATGGGTCGAACGGGTTTAATATTTCCATTATATCAATTTTCTATAATCATAATATCATAGTAATAAAAAAAACATACACGACGATTAGGCAAGTCCCGCTACGATAAATACGAGTACATGAATTCAATTAGTGAGTGTTGGAACAAATTATTTTACGTTGTTATAGAGATTTTCATCCACTTCCTATACAAGTCAAGTAAAAAGTTAGGCACGCTCTTTCGAAATGTGAGCATGATACTTGAAAGTTTTAACGATAATCATATTACCGAGTGTAATAAAATTGTACTAACTAAGAAAACCCACCCAACCTTTACTCATAAAAATGTTTTTTGTTGTAAATAGACATAATGTGAATAAATTATTAGTCTTAGGTCTGATATCACCGCTAATTGAGTTAAATTAAATAGTGTTCTTATCAAAGAAACAAGATCGTGTCAACGTGTGTTGTGATTGGTGCAATATAAAATTAATCTTAATAATAGAATTTTATGCCGACTATTAATGATCGCTTTGGTTAAAATAGTCGCGTTCAGTGTCAATGGTGAAATGCGACCTTAGAATACAAACACAAACCTGTTACTACAAGCCGTGCGTTGTTAA
This sequence comes from Selenia dentaria, assembly GCA_917880725.1. Taxonomy (NCBI): domain Eukaryota; kingdom Metazoa; phylum Arthropoda; class Insecta; order Lepidoptera; family Geometridae; genus Selenia; species Selenia dentaria. The sequence goes on along the minus strand of OU862886.1, from coordinate 8,043,435 downwards.
GTGATATTTTTTTATGGGATAGGTTGGCAAACGAGCAAGCGGCTCACCTGATGGTAAGTGATACCGTCGCCCACGGACATCCGCAATACCAGAGGTCTCGAGGATGCGTTGTCGACCTTTGAGGAAGGATGATAGGAAGGAAGAGATAGAAAGGGTAAAGGTTGAAGGGGGAGGGAAGGAGAGGGAGAATGGTGAAGGGAAGAATCGGGCCTCCGGAACCGACGAAACGCAATAGCAAGCTATGTTACTTCACGTCGATGTTATGTGGTAGTGTGGTACTTCCCCGGTCGTGCCAGCCCATTCGGCTGTGGGGTTACAGCGTGGCACTACCAACGAAATCCTAAATAATATAGTATGAAAACAAACGGGATATTAAAATTAAATAAACAGTAAACAATTAAAATTAAATTATCGACCTTTAGTTCCGTTGGTAGTAAACCTACGTTCGAAGCGCGGGATCCCAGGCTCGATCGATGCCGGGGCAAACATTTGTGATAGCATAGAACATAAAAATCGCTGAACTCGGATTTCTGATCTTCCGATGTGTGTCCATCCTTCCGGGATATATGGAATCGTAATGCATTAGAGTATATAAACATTTTAGAACAACCCTTGTAGTGGAATAACATAAGCAAAATTATTTTAATTAAATGGATTCAGATATCTTTATTTACAATACAACCTTCATCAGTAACGATTTGTCCCTGTTGTATGAAAAAAGAACAACAATTACTAATGCTTCGCTTGTGTAGACACTTTTCTGTACAAGTAATATTGGAGAGTATTGTCCTAGAGTTAATAAGCACTTGAAAAGTTACTACTATACTACAGTACTGACACTTTATTTAAGTTTGTAATCAAAAACCAGACCCTTAAAAGTTGCTCAACTTCATAACGCGCTTATTAATTGCTTTAGCAAAATTTGGAGAGAGTAACTTCTAAGCAAGAGTTATTACACAAAACAGTACAGTTCTAACAGTATACCATTACTGGAAAACGTTTCCGTATTATAATTGAACCAAGTGAAATTTGAAAAATTTAATACCGACTTCCATTCTATTACTTTGGCAAACATCAGTTATTGGAGTGTAACTTGAAAACTACTAAACCGAATTCGATAAAATTTACATGTGGTACAGTGGACTACACGGGAATTACAAGCTGTCAAACAAACAAAGAATTTTGGGAATCGGTTCAACCTATCGAAAGTTATGAGGTAAGAAACATAAAAAAATACAATCGAATTGAATACCTCCTCCTTTTAGCAATTTGGTAGAAAATTTACAATAATAAAGTTTTTATCAACATTTTTATGATAATTATTAATAACTCTTACCTCAAAAAAAGACAAAAATACTAGGCTAGGATATTAGGATTTAAGAAATAATATATATTGCTAGTAATATATATATATATTATAATAATAATATATATATATATATATATATAGTGCCAGACGAAACTTTAGTGTTCAAACTTTGGGTGATGTGACGGAGGCCCTGAGCCTGAATAAAAAAAAATTTAAAAAACTTTTGGTGATACTACAACTGCTACAGGGAAGTTAAACTCAAAAGAATTGCTAATAGTAATGTTTAATGTCTATTTTTAATGAACTATATATATATATATTAATACAAATTATATAAATACTAAAAAAATATTTTCTGTACATCGTTTTATCCCCCATTTCACCTCTCTAAATCATTCCTATCAAAAATATTTAGGAACATATTTTTAACTATCTAATTTTCCACACCTATAATTCAAAAACAAAGATTTTTTTATACCAAGTATATTCGTCTTTTTCACCCCCTAAGTCATCCCTGCCAAAATATATAAAAGAACACCATTTTTTATTTTAAATTAAATATCTAAATACAAATTAAGGTAAAAAACCACTTACATAGAAATGTTTTCACCCACTTTTAACCCCTTAGGGATTGAATTTCGATAAACCCTCCAAATATCAAGTCTCTACGACCTGAGGTTTAGACTGTGCGTTGACATTCAGGCAATTAAAATTAGTAAGTCTTTCTCAAGAAATGATAATGAAATGAAATTAGAATGCTGCATTTCCATAATTGTTCAAAATATATAAACATTAGGCTCGAATTATTTATATTTCATGTCTCCTTGTTCCTTATTGTATGTAAATAAATAAACATGCTATTCATAGTAATAAGTGGCAATCCCTTGCATGAGTGCACCAGGATGACTGCGAATAGAGGGGGATGGCATGACATCGTGAGGCGCATTACATCTGCCTCCACCACAACTACATGACAACTACGACCGCTCTGTCAAGAGCGAAACGACTGAGAAGAAGAAGTGGCAATCACTTGTTTTCTCATAAAGGGTGATAAAAAGTAGAGTTTCCACCCCGGAGCAACACTATATAAAGCTCGAGTGACGTACTTTGAAATTCTAAGAAACACTCCCGCCTTAAAAATAGTTGTTTACTCCATAGGCGTGTTGCCTATGGAGTAAAAAACTATTTTTAATCTACTATTATTTGTAGTTTCGAAAATCTACACTCTTAAGCCAACGATTTCATAATATATTTAAAGCACACGACGAAAACAAAATCATGATAACCAAGCGAATAGAAAAAATCTAGAGAAAATCTGAATTATGGTCTCGAAAGAAGCAAATAAAACATTCCTTCACGATTGCCTATAACAGGCTTTAGGTATCCCGGTTCAACGCTCTTTGAAGAGTCAGCCCGTAAGTAGGTTCCTTGAAAAGAATAGCTTCGAAGGATTTATTGTCGATGGACTCCTTAATTTCTTCCATCGGAACGTTCTTTTATGGGGTGCTGTAATTCAGATGATCTTGATCCCATTGTTACGTGAATTGGTTGGGATATTTTGATCCTTCCTATTTAAAATGTAGGTTAAGTATATAATTCAAAATGAACCCCTATTTCTCCTGGTCACGCTTTAGTTATAGCTTATTTATAGTTGTAGTTATGTTTAAATATATTAGTAGTTATATATATAGAGTAAGTATGAGCATACAAAGCAGACACGCTCACGAAAAGGTATCGGCAGGCGGTGGCGTCGTGTGGCGGGTCGCCATCTTCCCACAAATATGGTTGAGGAAGGCGATGGCTGCCACTTACGGCAACTCGTGAACAGGTGTTGTCTGCGGAGACCGGTCTGCTCTGAATGCTGATTCAAACTCAGAAACGATATAGCCCTTAATTAAGTAGTTTAACATAAAAATCCTATGTCCCCTAATTAAGTACGTATTGTTGTTTCTTTTTAAATTATATTTAGATGTGATAAATTTGCAAAAAAGTAAAAACATCTCCAAGGACTACAGGTCTGTGGAGGCTAGTTATAGTTACACGGTATAACTTATATAGAATGGATGGTAAAAAATCTCGCTGATTATTTTTTGGTTGTGTTAATTATTGTCAGGAGAAGGTTTTATGAAAGAAAAACCAAGAAATTATGAAGGTCATGGCAAAACCGAAGGCCGAGCCTACGAAGTCACGGAAATTCGCTAGTATAAATGTATAATTGAATCCACTCTAAATGATAGTGGAAGTTGGTCTCAAGATCCGCTTAAGAATTGAAGAGTTAGAAAGTTAACACTGTTGTAGCTTAACAAGTACAATTTGAAAAATTTAATAATGACTTCCATCCATTCCAATCCATTCTATTCAGTTATGGAGTGTAACTCAAATACTACTAGACTGAATTTAATGAAATTTAAATGGTACCTCACAGGACGCATTAGCTTTCAAACAAATAGTTTTAGGAATCGGTTTACCCTATTGAAAGTTATGAGGTAACAAACATAAAAAAGTACAGTCGAATTGAGTACCTCTTCCCTTTTGGAAGTCGGTAGAAAAGTTATAACCTAATTATGATCTTATCACTCTTATATTTAGCACTCAAACCACCAGCAGCACATTAGCAATTTTCTTCTTTCATTTATTTTTCTAACAAGTCTTTAACGTAATATTTCCCATCCCCCAAGTCTAATAGTGTGACATAAATTCGCTTAGAGTATATCCGCTAATTCTTCCTATAAAACTAATGGATTTTGATGCGGTTTTCACTTTCAGATATTTTTTCTCGAACGCTTCATAATATCATGCAACCTAATATTTTTTTTTGTAAGTAACAATAAATTAACTTCGCTTTTCCTCCCTTTTTCTAAATAACATCCATGCAAAGACGGGCCAGGTCATGATTTAAAAATAAAATAACATATATACTAAGCTGAAAATGTATTATATACTCTAACTGCTCTACTATGCCTGTTTGGATTAACCCATCACGTGTCGCGCGTATACCATGTGTACGTTTAAAAAAGTGCTAAGCACTTTGTACACAAAGTGTATACACATTTTTAGACCTCGAGTTTGTAACTAATTTTATCAGATCCAATACACTCCACCGGTATAAACTTGCTTTTAGTTGGTCAAACTATTCAAGAGGAGTATGTTTTATTTGACTTTCTACGCGTAGGTCAGAAATAAACCGAAAAACGCTACTGGACGAGTTAAGGCAATCGCAATCCTTCGATATAAGCATGGCACAAATAAAAAAAAAACTACTATTATAAACTACTATCTGCACAGGTAGAGCCACGCGGTTCAACAAGCTAACTATTGCTGAATACTGAAGTTATAAAGTAATTTTATCATCTATATATAAACTAGCAGTAGTTGAGCCAAGGGAAACCTATTATAGTATGTAATTAGGCTTCATTTGAAACTAGTGATTTCGTGATATTACTTTTTCATGATGATAACTATATTACTATGGATGAGGCAAAATCAAAATAACCTTAAAGGGCTCAGAAAACATAAAAAAAGCATTATGTGTCTCTTTACTTTCCGTATAAGTAATAACAGATTACTTATCTGTCCTACTAAATCATTCATTCTAACCCAAAATGTCAAAAACAAATTGAATCGTACCCTAGGGCGATCGATCTACTATTTGCGACTGACTGGCTTTTTCTACCTAGGGTTGCCCCAGAGGTTGGCAAGGGTTGATGGTGATTAGTTCACTCTTTGTTTCAGGAGCAATGACCTTCTCCCTGAGGGCTTGATGTGAGCGATGGCGCGTAAGGGCGCTGTCTACCTCTTTACAGTTCATTTCCTTTCGAGCATTATCGGTAAGTTGGCTTTCGTTTATTATAAATAGATACACGATTTGACTATATCGAAACACACAGCTACAATCAAGGCCGGTGCCTTGATGGAGTATCTTATACTCGTATAATAGTTTATACTACACGTTGCTTTAGGTGATTTTATTATATTAAGAACACTGCATTGACACAAAGTCAATCTACGAGTATACTAGTATTACAAAGAGGAAAGATTTGTATTTTCGTATGTTTTACCGAATAAACTTAACCACTACTGGACCGATTTCTAAAAATATTTCACCGAATGCTATATATATATATCATATACTATATCCCCATCGCAAAGAGGGCGCACAGTGTTGCCTCCGACAACACTTTGCTACGGTTCTGTATTTGGTTAATTATACTCCCTATGTGATAAAGCGAAAAAAATAGAAAAAAATCACTGGACACGCTCGTGTTATGAATGAATCTAGTATGTCTTCATTAATTTCAATGTAGTATATCTTCAGACTGTAGAATGTAACTAAGCTGAGCGTCAATTCTTAATTAATCTTCATCGTGGTTGTGAAACTCTAAATACAGGTAATAATGTAAAATTATACATAAAATTTGAACTTATATATTTTACTTATATAAGATCTTTATTAACATAAGGATAAAATAAACATTACAAAAATGCTAGTGTTAGTAAGCTCCTTAGCAGTACATTAATATTGATTACAAAATACGTTTATCGAGTACCTAGACTCATATAAAACTCTTGGCATGATACGTACAAAAAACATAATTTGAATAGATAGTAAGATTACCTATACCATAGGGAAAGTTTCACGTTTTACTTATATAGCGATAGCTATTGAGTTGAAACTGTTAAATGAATAGTTTTTATGCCAATATGAAGATAAATTCACTTTACCTTTACGGTTAAGTGAATAAGTTTAACAGAAACAGAAAGTGAACTACGTTCTTTCTTTGTTTCATTTATAAATTGTGCAAACAAACCAAGTTAAGGCGCAGCGCAGTATTAGATAACTGAGAAAAGTGTTATGTTTAGTGCGAAATTCCGATTGCAGACACGTAACGTGGGGGGATTTTACGTAGCATGCTACAAAGTCATTTTATATTCCGAATAGTGCAGCGTAGACAGAAGACGTACAGTCAAGGGAATGAAATGTTATGACAGGTTTTTCATAATAACTAATTATATTACTATTTAAGTATTTTATAGGCAGTTAAACACTGTTTTAAACTATCACGGTTGTTCTCTAAAGTTATATGATTATTAACGGGATATTTACCATGGTACCATGGTGCATGTAACTGCGCCGAAATATCGGGAGCTCATTCCACAACCTTACCACGGTAAATATCCCGTTAATAATCATATAACTTTATAGGCAGTTGTTGATTGAACTACTGTATGAATAAAGTATTTACTTATAATACGATGTAGCCTATTGCTATAGTTAAAACATGTAAATACTAAACATATTTCTTATGTTAAATGTTGTATATTTTCTATATAAGTATGTTTTGACATAAGTACCACTCAATTTCCAAATGAGAATATTAAAGACGATTTACACGCCTACCTATTTACGCAAAGTTAAACTCAAACAAATTAAACATTACGATGTTTAGATTCCATATACATCGTGATCATTATAACATAAACCACTAATCACTTTAATATGTTATTACATTAAAAAGCACGAATACAGTCAAAGGTGTACTGTATTTATTAGTTTTTAGTAGTTTATTAGTATTATTTGAGCTTTTTCACTTTCATAGTAGAAATTGTGAAATCTGTCAAACGTAACTTCGTAGTTCGTTTTTGGGAGTAGGCCTCGTTAGCTGATATATATGACTAGCTGCGTTCCGCGGTTTCACTCGCGTAGTGATAGACGGTGATTATAATTAATCATGATAAATATAAGAGGAGAGGAATTTAAAAACTGAAAAGCTACTAGACCGATTCAATAATTATTTCACCATTAGAATGTTACATCGTCCTTGAGTAACCTAAGATATATAAACATGTATATTACATGAGTAATATCATATGTTACTGGAGGATGATTTAACAATCTAATGGTAAAATAATTGTTGAAATCGGTCTAGTAGTTTTTGAGTTGATTCGTTTCAGACATAAAAAGTTACAAACATACAAAAAATTCCTCTCTATTATATTCGTATATAACGACCCACCAGTGGTTGTGCTGGCGGGGAGAATTTCTTAAAACCTTTCCACATTGGATGCTTAGCTTAGACCATAACAAGTATCAAGACTCCAAACGAGGCTTAAAAACCAGACTCAAACTAAAACTCAAAAACTAAGACATAACTAGGTTACATTCAGTCAAAATATATACTATATTGAAATTACCGCCTGAGGCCTACCCCTATGTCATTTAGAATACTATTATGCAGACGTGTCTAGTGAATATTTTTTTGCTCTACCACATTAGGAGTATATAGTATATTGTAGCATACTATTTGTGAAGAAATCTTTGAAATCTGTCTAGTAGTTTTTTATTAATTCCAACATACACAAACATAATCTTTCCTAGTCCTAATATAGGTACAGATATCAAAACTAGAATAAAACAAATCAGAATTTTTGCTTGGAAAAACATTAGCTTTCTTATGAAAAATCCTAAGGTAAACCTAAAATAAAACCTAAGTAGCTTACCTACGTTTGAATTTACATCTTACAGCATATTTAGGATATCAGATACACCTGTAATAATGGAACAGATTTCTCGGGAAAGGTTTTTATTTTGTCAAAACCAGACTTAGTTTAGTAGTAGTCTATACGAGTTTAATACAGTCGTATGCTAATTATTTAACATAAATATGTACCTTTTTACTATAAAATTATAATATTACAATAATGATTTTATTATTTTCAAACTTGATTGAAAAATACCACATAAATGAACTATTAATATGAATGAATATTAATGAACTATTATTTGAAGTCAAACTAATGAGAATTTCAATACAAACAGATGATGATAATGGTGATGATCATGATGAAAATTGTCCAATGTCTTATTATTCCAGCACCTTAAACCTACACATCTACCTGTTCGCCTTTCTAAAATTATGGCGAAGTGCGAAGCACAGTAGCCAATGTTAAAATCACGTCCCTTTCAGCACTTAATTGTACTTAGAATTTAAGGCCGTAACTCTAATAAAAACTTTCGCGAATGTTTATTCAAGTGGAAACAAGTATTTTAAGTATTCAAGTCCTAAACTTTGCAAAGTAGCGTAACAGCTTATATAAATTAGAAACAATCTAAAACATCAAGAGAAAGAGGGCGAATTGAGCACAAAATAAGATATTCACGCAATGCGGACACCATTGTACAATGTATACTCGTAACCTACAGGTGCCCCAGTGGCACTTGCATAAAAATTTCACAACCGTCATAAAATGGAGCAGCTTGAAGGCCGGCGTCGGACCTGCCATCCTCATTACGTAACCCTCAAACGCTTTATAGAAATAAAACCCTGTGAAAACTCAACCCATCGAGGTGACAGAACAGACGATCATAATTTAAAATTTAACACTTAATCAAGCTTCGGCTGACAATCAAGATTTACGTCTCCGTCGAGGACGTTTCATTTTCCACTCCATTTCTTTCTTTAGGATAACACGATTAATTTTTAATCTGATCAGTTGATAACATTAATCGAGGTACGGATCGAAACGATCCTTCTCATAATGGGATGGAACCTTTTCATCCGAGCGCGTTATTAATGAAGTTACTGTTTGTTTATTTTGCACCCTCAGATGGAATATTCACAGTACTCGTGATTTACCTAATAAAATAATTCTCAAAACAAAACAGAGAATTTCTCAAAAGTTAATTTTGTAAAGGTTCTTTGCTGATTGTGAGCGTTTTGTTTCAGTTGTTCGCATGCCAAAAATTTGAAACTTCTGTGGAATGGTAGTTTAAAAGTTTCATTGTAAATCATGTTAACCAAGATTAGTTTTGGAGTGGTTGGTATTTCAGAATGTAGCTTCAAAGTGTGGTTTTCAACTTTGTAGTGAGTCATTAGTTATTTTTGACAAATATGTTGATGCTGTAGTAATTCTTTACTTTTTTACCTAAAACAGGAAACGTAAATACGATAACGTCTTTACAGTACTAAAATAGCTTGCAGAAGTTTATAAATGCTTACTCTACTTACTATAAACGCTTAATCTTCTTACCGTCACAATAATATAATATAAGGTTTAGTTCTAACAATATCTAATTCGGTGAGAGACTATTATTGCCATGTCATCTCTTTTTAGAATTCTTGTGAGACATAGACAGTCTATTTTTAATCTGGCTTGTCTGAAGCTGTAAAATTGATAATATTTATGTTTTTCCCGTTGCTCAAAAATTGCGTATGTTTAATACATATCAAATACGCTAAGCGGCTCTTTTTAGTATACAATGAATACATAACATTGACATATTATTTCGTTCCACAACAAACACCATGAAACTAACCTGTAATGCATAAGTATGTATACTTTAGCAATTAATGCGAGGAATAGTATCATTAGAAAGATTAATGTGGATTTGACCCCAAAAGTCATTATCATGAATAATTTTCGTGTCATATTTTATCTGTGCACTATTAGTTAAAGTCTACAGTAAATACATTTAAAAAAACTATAAAGACAATATACAGAAATACAATTTTCTAAAATAAATTCAACTCACCAACAACAATGCCGGCAAGCAGCAAATAAAATCAAGCTAATAAACTAACAAGACACGTTTTTCCAGTTTGCCGCCAAGACAGCGGGAGCAACCGCCCTCGGGACCAAAGCACGGTCTCGGAATCTTCAAGAAGGTTCCGTGCAGAGTTCTTGGAAGACTGGCCACATACCCCCGGGGCACCATACTTCGACCCCAGCACACCAGACAACGTCACTGGTCTAGTTGGACATCCAGTCACGCTTCTGTGTAAAGTCAAAAATTTACAGAACAGAACAGTGAGTAATAATTTCGAACGCTTGTACACTTTTAATTAACCTACTTCAAAAAAGGAGGAGGTTATGTATTCGTGTGTATGTGTTTTTTATGTGTAGGTATATTAGCCAACTTCTCTCCCGTTTGTGGACGGATTCTCAATGTTTTTGGTAGCGTATATTTCAGAGGTGGTCCCATTTAAATTTCATCAAATTCGGTCAAGCAGTTTTTGAGTTACACTCGAAAAACTGAAAAGTGTTACGCCTAGCTTGATATTATCACTGTCATTCGCCGGCAATGATGATATCATCATTGAGGGTGAATGACAATCGATTCCGTCCGTAAGTAGCAAGGGTCACTAAAAAGGGAGAAAAACAAATTTACCAAACAAAGGAACCGATTTCAATACCAAGTTAATTATTTATATATTATTTATGTGATTTAGTTATTTCACACGTTTTGATATTGATGGCGGTTAATTTTTTTGGCATTTTTTTTAATAATTAGCATATTCTAATTTATTTAATTTAAAGTATTCAAAAGACTCGCTATTGAAATATTCTTGCGTCAATGAGACGGATGGTAGGTGGTTAAGGATTAAATATTACTATATACCAATACTGTTCTCGTGGAAGTGACGCATGATTTATATGAGAATAAATGTATCATAATATATATTAAACAGAAGTTTGATGTATAGTCTCAGCTATTTCCAACCTTGCAAGGTTGGAATCGTCACGATTTCAAATTACCGACATCAGAACCAATACGTGGAGTAAGAGACGCGTATATACATCAGATGATATTAAACTCAATATCATCCATTGTAACTAAAATCCATAAGTTATTTACGTACCAGCTACGTGCTTCAGTCTTTAGGGATGTTCTTGTTCAAAATACTGAAAACAAATATTTGTTATCAATTTATTCCTTTCTATCTCCCGATATACAAATGACAACCCTAATTTTATCCTATATATTACCTGTATAGTGTCTCCAATAACAAAAATTCTGCAAAAAATTGCTAGACAAATTTTGAAGTGGGTCTTTGTTTCAAATAAAGACTAATTTAAACTTACTGGGACGCCATTATTATATTCGTCTAACAAGTGCAATTTAAAAAAATTAATACCGACTTCCATTCTATTACCTTAGGAAAAATCAGTTATTGGAGTGTACCTCAAAAACTACTAGACCGAATTTGATAAAATTTACATGGACCACACGGGAAACACCAGCTTTTAAACAAAAAAAGGATTTTGAAAATTGGTTTATCCAGTCGAAAGTTATGAGTTAACAAACATAAAAATAAAGTCGAATTAAGTACCTCCTCCTTTTCGAAAATCGGTAGAAAAAAATTAAAATGGATGCTCTTTTCACTAAAGTTATCTCCACCATGAACATAAATCTTATTTTTTTTAATCCTTCCTATACCGTAATATTTGAAACAAAAGATTTCTTAATGACACTGACGTATTTTTACATACGTTTTCTACACGTCTCTGGGACACAAAGGGTTAAAGCCGTGTAGAAAACGCGTATTAATCTTTCCTATATCGTGATTATTAACACAAAAGATTTCTGAATGACACTGACGTATTTTTACATACGTTTTCTACACGTCTCTGGGACACAAAGGGTTAAAGCCGTGTCGAAAACGCGTTTTAATCTTTCCTATATCGTGATTATTAAAACAAAAGATTTCCGCATGACACTGACGTATGTTTACATACGTTTTCTACACTTATCTGGGACACAAAGGGTTAAAGCCGTGTAGAAAACGCGTATTAATCTTTCCTATATCGTGATTATCAACACAAAAGATTTTTGAATGACACTGACGTATTTTTGCATACGTTTTCTACACGTCTCTGGGACACAAAGGGTTAAAGCCGTGTAGAAAACGCGTATTTATCTTTCCTATATCGTGATTATTAACACAAAAGATTTCCGAATGACACAGACGTATGTTTACAAACGTTTTCTACACGTCTCTGGGACACAAAGGGTTAAAGCCGTGTAGAAAACGCGTATTAATCTTTCCTATATCGTGATTATTAAAACAAAAGATTTCTGAATGACACTGACGTATTTTTACATACGTTTTCTACACGTCTCTGGGACACAAAGGGTTAGAGCCGTGTAGAAAATGCGTATTAATCTTTCCTATATCGTGATTATTAAAACAAAAGATTTCCGAATGACACAGACGTATGTTTACATACGTTTTCTACACGTCTCTGGGACAAAAAGGGTTAAAGCCGTGTAGAAAACGCGTATTAATCTTTCCTATATCGTGATTATTAACACAAAAGATTTCTGAATGACACTGACGTATTTTTACTTAGGCTTTTTAAGGGCTTTAACCCTTTGTGTCCCAGAGACGTGTAGAAAACGTATGTAAAAATACGTCAGTGTCATTCAGAAATCTTTTGTGTTAATAATCACGATATAGGAAAGTTTAATACGCATTTTCTACACGGCTTTAACCCTTTGTGTCCCAGAGACGTGTAGAAAACATATGCAAAAATACGTCAGTGTCATTCAGAAATCTTTTGTTTTAATAATCACGATATAGGAAAGATTAATACGCGTTTTCTACACGGCTTTAACCCTTTGTGTCCCAGAGACGTGTAGAAAACGTATGTAAACATACGTCTGTGTCATTCGGAAATATTTTGTGTTAATAATCACGATATAGGAAAGATTAATACGCGTTTTCTACACGGCTTTAACCCTTTGTGTCCCAGAGACGTGTAGAAAACGTATGCAAAAATACGTCAGTGTCATTCAGAAATCTTTTGTGTTGATAATCACGATATAGGAAAGATTAATACGCGTTTTCTACACGGCTTTAACCCTTTGTGTCCCAGATAAGTGTAGAAAACGTATGTAAACATACGTCAGTGTCATTCGGAAATCTTTTGTTTTAATAATCACGATATAGGAAAGATTAAAACGCGTTTTCTACACGGCTTTAACCCTTTGTGTCCCAGAGACGTGTAGAAAACGTATATAAAAATACTTCAGTGTCATTCAGAAATCTTTTGTGTTAATAATCACGATAAAGGAAAGATTAATACGCGTTTTCTACACGGCTTTAACCCTTTGTGTCCCAGAGACGTGTAGAAAACGTATGTAAAAATACGTCAGTGTCATTCAGAAATCTTTTGTGTTAATAATCACGATATAGGAAAGATTAATTCGTGTTTTCTACACGGCTTTAACCCTTTGTGTCCCAGAGACGTGTAGAAAACGTATGTAAAAATACGTCTGTGTCATTCGGAAATCTTTTGTGTTAATAATCACGATATAGGAAAGATTAATACGCGTTTTCTACACGGCTTTAACCCTTTGTGTCCCAGAGACGTGTAGAAAACGTATGCAAAAATACGTCAGTGTCATTCAGAAATCGTTTGTGTTGATAATCACAATATAGGAAAGATTAATACGCGTTTTCTACACAACTTTAACCCTTTGTGTCCCAGAGACGTGTAGAAAACGTATGCAAAAATACGTCAGTGTCATTCAGAAATCTTTTGTGTTGATAATCACAATATAGGAAAGATTAATACGCGTTTTTTACACAGTTTTAACCCTGTATTATTCTTTTCTATATCGTGATTAACACAAAAGATTTCTGAATGACACTGACGTATATTAACATATGTTTTCTACACGTCTCTGGGACATAAAGGGTAAAAGCCGTGTAGAAAATGCGTATTAAACTTTCCTATATCGTGATTATTAACACAAAAAATTTCTGAATGACACTGACGTATTTTTACATATGTTTTCTACACGTCTCTGGGACACAAAGGGTTAAAGCCGTGTAGAAAACGCGTATTAATCTTTCCTATATCGTGATTATTAACACAAAAGATTTCTGAATGACACTGACGTATTTTTACATACGTTTTCTACACGTCTCTGGGACACAAAGGGTTAAAGCCGTGTAGAAAACGCGTATTAATCTTTCCTATATCGTGATTATCAACACAAAAGATTTCTGAATGACACTGACGTATTTTTGCATACATTTTCTACACGTCTCTGGGACACAAAGGGTTAAAGCCGTGTAGAAAACGCGTAGTAATCTTTCCTATATCGTGATTATTAACAAAAAAGATTTCCGAATGACACTGACGTATGTTTACATACGTTTTCTACACGTATCTGGGACACAAAGGGTTAAAGCCGTGTAGAAAACGCGTATTAATCTTTCCTATATCGTGATTATCAACACAAAAGATTTCTGAATGACACTGACGTATTTTTATATACCTTTTCTACACGTCTCTGGGACACAAAGGGTTAAAGCCGTGTCGAAAACGCGTTTTAATCTTTCCTATATCGTGATTATTAAAACAAAAGATTTCCGCATGACACTGACGTATGTTTACATACGTTTTCTACACTTATCTGGGACACAAAGGGTTAAAGCCGTGTAGAAAACGCGTATTAATCTTTCCTATATCGTGATTATCAACACAAAAGATTTTTGAATGACACTGACGTATTTTTGCATACGTTTTCTACACGTCTCTGGGACACAAAGGGTTAAAGCCGTGTAGAAAACGCGTATTTATCTTTCCTATATCGTGATTATTAACACAAAAGATTTCCGAATGACACAGACGTATGTTTACATACGTTTTCTACACGTCTCTGGGACACAAAGGGTTAAAGCCGTGTAGAAAACGCGTATTAATCTTTCCTATATCGTGATTATTAAAACAAAAGATTTCTGAATGACACTGACGTATTTTTACATACGTTTTCTACACGTCTCTGGGACACAAAGGGTTAGAGCCGTGTAGAAAATGCGTATTAATCTTTCCTATATCGTGATTATCAAAACAAAAGATTTCCGAATGACACAGACGTATGTTTACATACGTTTTCTACACGTCTCTGGGACAAAAAGGGTTAAAGCCGTGTAGAAAACGCGTATTAATCTTTCCTATATCGTGATTATTAACACAAAAGATTTCTGAATGACACTGACGTATTTTTACTTAGGCTTTTTAAGGGCTTTAACCCTTTGTGTCCCAGAGACGTGTAGAAAACGTATGTAAAATACGTCAGTGTCATTCAGAAATCTTTTGTTTTAATAATCACGATATAGGAAAGATTAAAACGCGTTTTCGACACGGCTTTAACCCTTTGTGTCCCAGAGACGTGTAGAAAAGGTATATAAAAATACGTCAGTGTCATTCAGAAATCTTTTGTGTTGATAATCACGATATAGGAAAGATTAATACGCGTTTTCTACACGGCTTTAACCCTTTGTGTCCCAGATACGTGTAGAAAACGTATGTAAACATACGTCAGTGTCATTCGGAAATCTTTTTTGTTAATAATCACGATATAGGAAAGATTACTACGCGTTTTCTACACGGCTTTAACCCTTTGTGTCCCAGAGACGTGTAGAAAATGTATGCAAAAATACGTCAGTGTCATTCAGAAATCTTTTGTGTTGATAATCACGATATAGGAAAGATTAATACGCGTTTTCTACACGGCTTTAACCCTTTGTGTCCCAGAGACGTGTAGAAAACGTATGTAAAAATACGTCAGTGTCATTCAGAAATCTTTTGTTTTAATAATCACGATATAGGAAAGATTAATACGCGTTTTCTACACGGCTTTAACCCTTTGTGTCCCAGAGACGTGTAGAAAACGTATGTAAACATACGTCTGTGTCATTCGGAAATCTTTTGTGTTAATAATCACGATATAGGAAAGATAAATACGCGTTTTCTACACGGCTTTAACCCTTTGTGTCCCAGAGACGTGTAGAAAACGTATATAAAAATACGTCAGTGTCATTCAGAAATCTTTTGTGTTAATAATCACGATAAAGGAAAGATTAATACGCGTTTTCTACACGGCTTTAACCCTTTGTGTCCCAGAGACGTGTAGAAAACGTATGTAAAAATACGTAAGTGTCATTCAGAAATCTTTTGTGTTAATAATCACGATATAGGAAAGATTAATTCGTGTTTTCTACACGGCTTTAACCCTTTGTGTCCCAGAGACGTGTAGAAAACGTATGTAAAAATACGTCTGTGTCATTCGGAAATCTTTTGTGTTAATAATCACGATATAGCAAAGATTAATACGCGTTTTCTACACGGCTTTAACCCTTTGTGTCCCAGAGACGTGTAGAAAACGTATGCAAAAATACGTCAGTGTCATTCAGAAATCGTTTGTGTTGATAATCACGATATAGGAAAGATTAATACGCGTTTTCTACACAGCTTTAACCCTTTGTGTCCCAGAGACGTGTAGAAAACGTATGCAAAAATACGTCAGTGTCATTCAGAAATCTTTTGTGTTGATAATCACAATATAGGAAAGATTAATACGCGTTTTTTACACGGTTTTAACCCTGTATTATTCTTTTCTATATCGTGATTAACACAAAAGATTTCTGAATGACACTGACGTATATTTACATATGTTTTCTACACGTCTCTGGGACACAAAGGGTTAAAGCCGTGTAGAAAATGCGTATTAAACTTTCCTATATCGTGATTAATAACACAAAAGATTTCTGAATGACACTGACGTATTTTTACATACGTTTTCTACACGTCTCTGGGACACAAAGGGTTAAAGCCGTGTAGAAAACGCGTATTAATCTTTCCTATATCGTGATTATCAACACAAAAGATTTCTGAATGACACTGACGTATTTTTACATACGTTTTCTACACGTCTCTGGGACACAAAGGGTTAAAGCCGTGTAGAAAACGCGTATTAATCTTTCCTTTATCGTGATTATCAACACAAAAGATTTCTGAATGACACTGACGTATTTTTGCATACATTTTCTACACGTCTCTGTGACACAAAGGGTTAAAGCCGTGTAGAAAACGCGTAGTAATCTTTCCTATATCGTGATTATTAACAAAAAAGATTTCCGAATGACACTGACGTATGTTTACATACGTTTTCTACACGTATCTGGGACACTAAGGGTTAAAGCCGTGTAGAAAACGCGTATTAATCTTTCCTATAACGTGATTAACACAAAAGATTTCTGAATGAAACTGACGTATATTTACATATGTTTTCTACACGTCTCTGGGACACAAAGGGTTAAAGCCGTGTAGAAAATGCGTATTAAACTTTCCTATATCGTGATTATTAACACAAAAGATTTCTGAATGACACTGACGTATTTTTACATACGTTTTCTACACGTCTCTGGGACACAAAGGGTTAAAGCCGTGTAGAAAACGCGTATTAATCTTTCCTATATCGTGATTATCAACACAAAATATTTCTGAATGACACTGACGTATTTTTACATACGTTTTCTACACGTCTCTGGGACACAAAGGGTTAAAGCCGTGTAGAAAACGCGTATTAATCTTTCCTATATCGTGATTATCAACACAAAAGATTTCTGAATGACACTGACGTATTTTTGCATACATTTTCTACACGTCTCTGTGACACAAAGGGTTAAAGCCGTGTAGAAAACGCGTAGTAATCTTTCCTATATCGTGATTATTAACAAAAAAGATTTCCGAATGACACTGACGTATGTTTACATACGTTTTCTACACGTATCTGGGACACTAAGGGTTAAAGCCGTGTAGAAAACGCGTATTAATCTTTCCTATATCGTGATTAACACAAAAGATTTCTGAATGAAACTGACGTATATTTACATATGTTTTCTACACGTCTCTGGGACACAAAGGGTTAAAGCCGTGTAGAAAATGCGTATTAAACTTTCCTATATCGTGATTATTAACACAAAAGATTTCTGAATGACACTGACGTATTTTTACATACGTTTTCTACACGTCTCTGGGACACAAAGGGTTAAAGCCGTGTAGAAAACGCGTATTAATCTTTCCTATATCGTGATTAATAACACAAAAGATTTCTGAATGACACTGACGTATTTTTATATACGTTTTCTACACGTCTCTGGGACACAAAGGGTTAAAGCCGTGTAGAAAACGCGTTTTAATCTTTCCTATATCGTGATTATTAAAACAAAAGATTTATGAATGAAATTGACGTTTTTGTACGTCTCCGGGACATAAAGGGTTAAGGAAAAGTACAAGAGTTCCACGAATAGATTAAGAAGTAAAATGTCCAGATAAGATTTGTACAAGATAAATAGATGCAGTTCTCATGCTTCGTTTCAGTGTTAATTTTACGTAATAATAATATTCCATTTTCATAAGTAACATCCTTGACGGATAAATTATGTAATTATTATGTTTTGCTCTAGCTCTTTCAGAACTTTTAAATCAACTAATCAAATCAAAATATTACTAACATTACCAGTGCTTTGTAAATAGAGTATAACAAAACAGCATTTTTTTATGTAGCGCCGAGCGATTCTGTAATTATTCGTATGCTCGTCGACGAGCTCACCGATGGCAAATACTTTATGAGATATCACCCTTATACACTAGATTGTTTTTCCAACGTTCCTTGTCATCTCGTCGTTGTTTCACGGATGTTGTCAATGATGCAACGATGTTTGCTCTTAGAAAATCGCACGGCAGATGATTCACGTCAAAAATGGCCATAAAAGTTCATCGCCATTAAGAATCTTAAACTCAACAGCCCTGTGATTCTCTAAGAGTAAAAATCGTTGCATCTTTGAAAACATCCGTGAAACAAACGAGATGACAAGAAACGTTGAAAAAGCAACCTTGTGTACAAGGGCGATATCTCATAAAGTGTTTGACATAGGTGAGCTAGTCCACGAGCGCATCGACGAATAATGATCCGAGAGAATCGCACGGCAGTTCAAAACCGTGCACGGCATTGCACTGTGTTCATCATGAAATGAAATGAAATGATATAAAATGTTAAAATATTATGGCCTTATTGTCATAAAAACTTCCGTGAGAACTCATAGTCAAATGGTAAAACCGGCAAACACTCACGTCTATCATCTAGTCGTTATACTCCGACCGGTGTTCGGGCAGTACTGATGCCCGTCCTCATGGAAAGCGTGGTCTAGCAGCGAGAGCCGCTAGTCGCGCACACGTGAGTGTTTGCCGGTTTTACCATTTTACTATTATGGCCCTAATTCAAAAGGAAACATTGCTCTTCAAACCGGCATACAAAAATGATTGCATACTACTTAGCAGTGTAACTGGCAGAGGTGTGGTACTTCCCGAGGTGGAGTCCAACCAAAAAAAAATAAACTCAACAAATAATATCGTGACATATAATACAACGAATTCCAATCAGATTCTTCAATATTTATTGATTTATAGATAATTTCACATTTGAAAAAAAATTAAAAAAACATAAACATATTCTATTTCAATTTGATAATGAGTCTATACAGTGGTACGGAACCCTTCGTGCACGTCCCGACTCGCACGTGGCGGGTTTTTTCTTTTGGTCTGTATGTCTATTGGTTTCAGCTAATCATCTAAATTATTAAGCCTATTTGACGAGACTTTTAACAGATATTTGATGGATAGGATAAGGTGTAATTTAGGAAACACAATTATTGTACAAAAACATTCGAAGCAAAAAGCACGTGTTTTTTGTTAACTTCCATGCGGACGATATCGTGGGTATATAAACGGTAGTAGTAGGTTTTCTATAAATTTTAGTCTCTACATCAATTACTTTAACCTATAGCAAAGTGGAATCAGAAAAGAAATTAAGACGATATGTACAACAGTTACAAAATACTTACACTTCTGACGTAAAGCTCAAATATACACAGTCAACTCATTAAGATAAAAGTAGGTACTTGCTGTCTTTGAGAGTAATTAGCCCAGCATAAGACCAGGAAAACATATTTCTTTGCCAACTTAATTAAAGAATTCCATCTTATAAAGCAAAGGTTTATTTTATGAAGATAGCTTTCTCGTTGGATTTCGCTGCATTGATTAACCGTGTCAGATGGCATGAATACCAAGGCTACCAAGGCTATATTTTCGGTCAAATAATGCTTAAGGTTCTTCTCTAAACATAAATATTGCCTCTGAGGCCTAAGCATAAACAATTTGCGAGAATGTATTCATATCTTAAGCGTCATCGCGTCACACTTCGGCGTACAAACTATTCGTTATCTGTGTCACAGTTGTCTTAGATAAAATAATGTCAATTTGTTCTGGTTCACGTGAACGTCACGTTGCGTTACACTTATTTGTGATAGACCAACTGAAGTTGTTTATTATTATCGTAGTACCTAGCTTTTTCCCGCGACTTTGTCCGCGTAGAGTATTTTTTAAGTTATGAATTATGTATCAATATAGAGCTATGTTCATGGCTATCACCCGCCACTACGTTTGATAACACAAGTACAAACACATGTCCATGACAAAACAAAATACAACACAAACAAACAACAACAAATTCATACAAAAGTATGACAACATTTCATGTAGATACCGTATTTTACAGTATTTATTTATACAATGTTGTTCACTAATTCGGAGGTAGGCACTAAAGTAAACAGATTAGTGGAAGTGCTCATACGTGAGCTTGCCGCATGCAACTGGCCGTGGTAGAAACAGTCCTGTCGCTAATCAACTCCAGCACTTTTCAGAGTTTCTCCGTGTGACTTATTTAATAGTCATCGTGAAAGAAACCTTAACTCGTCCGCATCAGGACAAAAAATAACAATAGATTTATGAATGAAACTTGCCTGGAATGAGAGTTGCTGATTCGGACGGGTTAATTGGGATCTGTCATTTCAAATCCAAATGGAAGGTAATTTCGGATCAATTGTATACGCGGCACAAAGACTGTTTCTCCTTTGGTCTCAGTCAATATACTCGTATTTCATCATAGGGGTGGTGATTAGTGCAGCTTACGGTTGTACTAAAGGTCATAGCTTCTTGATTCCATCTTGTCTTTCCATCAGGAATTCACTTCTCACTCTCTTGATGATTACTACGCTATATTATAAACCGTACGTAAGGATATGTTATCCAATAAACTTAAAATTATTTCAGGAGAAATTAAAGTAAGCGTAAAATATTAACTGAGCCGTGCCACTTGTCTTGCGTGAATACTTAATTCTGTTCCCTATTATCAATGAAGCATACTACGATAGTTAAATTTACGAACCAGTGTTCGCAAAAACCCCGCCAAAATCCGCCATTTAAAATAATGTGCGCGGTCGCGGTAATTTAGTTGTAGTAAAATATATATTGAAGCTATTTTGTATCTGTAAACGGCATAAAGAAACACCCTTCATCTGATGTCATAAGTCAAAAGGCGAGCCCTCTGGCCAATCAGTAGGTACGTCGGTTTTAGAGCGATTTTCTATCCTTGCGGTACTGCTAACGCCATCTCTTCAGACTAAACTGAAACAGATGACAAGATGAGTCGGCGCTTTGATATATACCAGTGTTAATTTGAGGGTAGGTATCAACAACTAGTACTCGTATGTAACGATTGCAAAAAATATACAATTAGAGACTTATAGATCTTTAAGCAATTCAGAGCATAATATTAAATGTTAACTATAATTTTAAAAAAAGGCATCAACGCATCCCCAGCGCGCGTGGGACAAAATGACCAGGGCTTTATACATATACATATATATGTATAAAGCCCTACTACGAGTTCTAGAGTGGAGACCGCGTCTCGGCAAACGTAGTGTAGGACGTCCTGAGGCACGGTGGAGTGACGATCTGCGCAAGACGGCTGGCAAAAACTGGATGCGAGAAGCCCAAGATAGACCTAAGTGACGTGCAATTGGAGAGGCCTATGTCCAGCAGTGGACTGCTACAGGCTGATGATGATGATGATGATGATATATATGTATCAGAATGACTAGCGTAGTAAAGTGCCCCACAAATATAATATTACTTCTACAGATCGGAGTTGAACTGCAACTTTCACGGGATGGCGCGACATTTACCATTAGGTCAAATGATTTATCCGTCTACACTACAACCAATTAGTAAAATAATCTATACTAGTGACTAAATATTTTTCGAAAGAAAATTTGCTCTTAGTGAATAAAATAAGACGTTATTTTTGCAAATTAAATAGAATAAAAAATATCTCTTTGGTTATGGATTGCCCTACTCCACACAGTGAAGCAATTTTGAGTCTCGTCCAAACTTTTCAAAATAAGTTTGTTTGTCTATGCAGTCCTTTTTTCTATAAACATTACATAATATTAAATATATTTATCTTGTCCAGGTATCATGGGTCCGGCACCGCGACATCCACCTGCTGACTGTGGGCCGGTACACGTACACGTCGGACCAGCGCTTCGAGGCGCAGCACAAGCCGCGCTCCGAGGAGTGGGCGCTCCGCATCCGCAGCCCGCAACGCCGCGACTCCGGACAGTACGAGTGCCAAATCTCCACCACGCCACCTATCGGGCATGCTGTGCAACTCAATATTGTCGGTAATGTACCTAATTCTAACGCACTTACTTGTCTATGCAACAATATATACACTGTAATTTGTAACATTGCCGCGCTTCGAAGAATAGGCTTACCAAATCCGGAGCCCTCAACGTCGCGACTCTACCTACAGAGCAAGCTGTGCAAGTCAAATCGTGGGTATTGCACACATGTATATGCACAGATAGACATGTATATGTATATACACTTGTGCCCAGCTGCAGGCCTACCACGCAGCGGAGAGTAATAGTCTTTCCACCGTTTTTATCCACCTGTAAGGGGAAATAATTGTCTTCTTCAGCTTACCGAGCACGGCAACCGGGAGAGAGATAAAATGTTTTCTTTTGACGTTTCAGAAGCTTTGAGATGTGCGTCATTTTAGTCGCACAAAATGCGAGGGAGAAAAATTCTATGTTAATAATTATTATTACAAACCTAACTCACAGAATGCTGAGAGACGTCGTAGTATTATTGAAATTCAAATACTAATTTAAATATTGCAAATTGTAGGTAGGTAAAGGTATAACAATTATGAATCATTCAAATGGTCCTTACAACTTACCCCTTTAGAGGTGTGCAATATTCATATTCATATCCACTTCGTTATCAACATTACAATAATATAATATTATCTACTGGAGTCACTACTTAATATAATGTAAATTATGAATTAAAATAGTTTGTCAAAATTATTCAGCCAAATTGCTATCGGTAGGCCAACCTCCCCAAACGGCCCTAATTTTCTGAACAACGCCTTGCCAACATCTACAGAGTTGCCCCACAGGAGAAGTCCATATGACAATATTGATGAAACGTAGCCATGATACACACACAGGGCCGAGTCCCTCGATACGGAAAGTCGCAATTGCCTAATAGCGTACACAAAACGATTAAGTCTATTACAAACGTTCTCTATGTGGCATTTCCAATTGCAATTCTTGTCAATTGTTATGCCCAAGAACTTGCATGTATCTACTTCTGCCATTCGAGCATTTTGGTAATAAATGTTTTGCACCTCGTCTTGTGATTGATAGCTCTCAAAGTGAATTATGTTCGTTTTATTTATATTTATTTTAATTTATTTTTTATCTCATTATGTATATTATCTAATTAACACTTGTTTATTATAGTGTGATAAATTGCAAGGTTGTTTATCTACAGAGCAACGACAAACAAAGCAATTGCTCTACAGTCAGAATGCACCTGTACACACTATGAGCACACGTACCTTTGAGATGGATTCAAATCTAAATAGAAACCCTCGTAGCTATTACCGTAGCACGTACTACAAACTCCTTTGAATGGGCTACGAGATCGTAGCAAAATCACTCCGTCACTAAACTAAAGAATATTATATTATCAAACTTTGTTTTGTAATACTCAAATTTAGCTGATTATCTGATACTTCAAAGATCTTACTGATTTAGACCATGTTAAATAGAAGCGCCGTGAATTCAGAACAAGAGCTGAAATCGCCTCAGATGGGTAAAACATTTCAATGTTTCTACATCAAAGCATTTGAATTGAAAGGAGCTGACGTCGTCGGGTGGGAGTTAAATAGGACGCTAAACTGTGTCACGACCATTGTTTGGGTGCTTAGGCTTGGAATATACAACTCTCAAATTACAACACATGGATGCGGGTGCAATTTTACTTAGTGACCAATTTGGGTAAGAAGCCCTTTAGTCATAAGTAGGCTAATGTAATAGGGTATGTACTTGTACTATGTCTATTATTTAAATAATAATACTTAGAAATAAGTTATCTCACGTACTCATCAACATCATCATAATCAGCTCATTTTGTTCCCACTGCTGGCACTCGAGCCTTCCTCTCAGAGAGAGGAGTTGGGCCATAATCCACCACGCGGGCCCAGTGCGGCTTAGTGGATAGGTTAGTGGCCAACTCATAACGAAGTTTTTCAGGCCGCCCGAAGGCCTTCGACAAAGGCTAACGACTTTTGTCCTAAGACAAACCGGGACCCTAGCGTGCCCTCCGAAGCACGGAAGCGCTCAGTTAAATAATGTCACTAGCGGTCACCCATTCAAGTCCTGACCGCAGCAAGTGTTGCTTAACTTGTTGATCGGTTAAGATCGCCAAGTCAAGCTCCGCTACGAGCAATTCAAGATTATCTGACGTAGTATGTACCAATTATTTATAAAATGGTTATCCGTTTATTACCACCACTTGTAGCCAGCTTTCACGATACTCGCGAAGGAGAATATAAATATTCCAATTTATTCCAAACCGAAAAATGCGGCGGCTATGGTTAATATAAAAAAAATTAATAAGTTAATATAAAAATATTTTAAATTCATATTTTTATAACAAAGCTAGAAACTACCAAAGTTTGAATTGGTATAATTATCCCAATCACAATTCAAATCCTCAAGACACCGGCTAAACGTATATGAGAAGAAAACTCCCTAAAAGCCTACATGCAAATAAAGCCAGTATCTGTTTTTTAAAGTTTTAATAAAACCCCACTTCCCAGAGTATTTATTTTCTATAAGTCGTTAAATGTATGAAAAACAAGTAATCGAAAACAACTAGTTAAATAAAATAAATAATGTGTACTTTAATCAATAAATAAAGAAGTCATTTTAATATACAATTATTAACAATACGACAAACACATACAAACATGATGAGATACAATCTGAAACACACTTCCTTGTAGTTAAATTTGAATTTCCACCTCTCTCTTGTTTGACAATGGCAAACATACGCTTTAGGAACATGTTTGTTCCAAATTCCACTTCACAGAGCTAATCTAACAACGAATTCGATGCTTATCTGAACATCGACCTCAATCGAAACAGGATTCTGCTAAATCTGAAAGAACTCTTTATCGAAAAGGAATTGAACCTGTAGATACAATAGAGTTGCGCTATGTCGATTAGATTGAGTATCGATTATGTAATAAAACTTATATTTTTTTACTGTTTTGAATATAATTTCCAAAGTGCACTGTTGGTGCGATTTGATCAAGTCTGTAATTTTTAAACAGAAAACAATATGTTTGATGAAAGTTCAATATTGAGAAGGTGATTTACTTAAAACATAATATATAGGCACCTTATGTACGCAGCTGCGCGGAGAAATAATTGTCTTATTTACTCGCATTTTACCATTAGTGTTACCAAACTAAAACGCGGTTGCAAGTGTTGCTAGTTTCAAACTTAATTATCCTTATAAGTTTTCTACGCCTCATATTTTAACTGTCAAAAGTTCTAACTAGTAACGAAATGCTGTGATTTATATGTGACTTCTTGCATGTGGAATACGTTTATTGTTATCATTCGGGAACTGCAAATTAAATCTCGATAAAAGATAAGCATATTATGTGTTCAACAAATTAATGCAGAATCGGTGAGCACTTCCGATGTGAATAAGGTATACTATTCCGTGTACTACTATTAAGTATACTATTCCAATATGAATAAGTATAATACCAGATGTCTGGTATTCTGCTATGTCTGATATATAGTATGTATTTTCTAAAGAAAAGACTGTAACGGAAATTTTGGAGGGTATCCGTATCCCACTAGTATTGTTAATAAGACAGTTTATTAGTGTGTAACAGCCTTTTCTTTAGAAAGCATTTAATAAAACTTTTCAACAGATGGATGGTCTTGTTTGAGTTTGTTTCGAGTTTTCTGATGTTATTGAAATGCCGTCAATGCAGATTAACGTGATTTGTCACTAAGATTACATTATATTAGATTTGTCAATCTTTCGTCACACACAAAACCAAACAGCACAATATTATGATTTTATCGATCAAGTAAAATCGCAACCCTTCTTGTAGTCATGTTACATATTGAACGTACCCATGTTTCAACCTTTCAAACGAAAGGGAGTGAAACACCTGTCTTTCGCACCTTCCTGCAAACTGAGTTTCATTCGTAGATGTAATGAACCGAATATTCTCGGTGGGTATTGATACCTACGTAACTTAATAAAAGAGGTACGTAACTGATTTGCTTGAACCTAAATGGGAGGTTCAATGAATCTGACTGCGTAGAAAGGGGTTGTTTTTATTAGCTTATGTTAGTGATTGTTGAACAGTAACTTTAGTATTTCAGACATTTTAATATAAATAAGTACATCATAGCTTCGTTTCATAATAATTATGAAATTAAACTGTAAATAACTTACAAAAATAGCAATTTTATTAATATTTTACTACTCTCACCCACACCTTAAAAACGCACCCATATACTCGTACACACACAAATATACCCGTATAAAATATACGCGTACTGAAAAACAATGAAATATATTATTTGAACATATTGCAAGGTTAGCAACACTAACAGATGTAATTGAGCGTTTGTTTTGCTAGTGCATAGTAATAATTACAAGGATAAAATATCAAATTAGATAAGATTTCAGTTTCTAAGAACAGTTTATGGATTATGCCCATCTGTCTCCCTACTCTGCCCTTTAAGGGGACTAACGGAAATAAAATGTATTGTATATCCTGCCCCTTATGCCCCAACCACATAAGGGGCAGGATAGTTGGTACATTTTATGAAGGTCAGATGGTACGATTAAAGATTTCAAAAATTTTATGCCTCAACACACAAGACTTCAATAAACAGAAAAAGTTTAAACCCGTCATGTTTGTGACGTCCTTCAACACGACTCTTTGGTGCGTACTGCCGTGTGATTGTTTAAGAGCAAACATCGTTGCATCTTTGACAACATCCGTGAAACAAATGACGAAATGATAAGAAACGTTGGAAAAGCAACCTTGTGTACAAGGGCGATATCTCAAAAGTTTTATGACATCGGTGAGCTCGTCGACGAGCGCATCGATGAATCATTAGAAAATCGCACGGCTTGAGTCGAGTTGAGTATGGCGTAAAAAAAAGTAAAGGAAGGCAGAAATTATAAAAATAAAGTTTGATTGGCTTTTAATCAATTATCTCAATTTGGTTGCAATATGTATGTTTTGTATATATATGCTTATGTTCATAATATTTTAAGTTCCATTTAAGCTGAAGTGATTAAAACGTGCAAAGCAATATCAATCATTGATTTTGGAATCCAAATCTTTGAAGAAAATATTGGTTTGTGTTATTATGTTGTTTAAAAGTTCAAAATATAGTTTAAAAACATTATGTTATTCATTTTACATTGAATTTTATCAAATTCTTTATAATATTGTTCAAGTAAATTTAAATTGCATTATTTATAACATCATTATTTAAACAAAAGCTGTACAGTATTAAGAGTAAGTTGTCTTTGAACTTTAGCATTAGATCTTATGCACCCGAAATTATGATATAATGTCATACCTTCATAATACGTTTTTATCAAGTGTCAATAGTAATCATCAAGTGAGATATTTGTCACACAAATGCTGAATAATTAATTTATAAAATACACAAATAATGTTAACTAACTTGCAAGTTATTGAACAATGTAAGGTTGTGTTTATGCTCATTAGTATGAATGTTAGTCATCAGGTTACTATAGTGCAGGTCACCTCCGCTTATAATTATAAATGGGAAAAGATGTCTTGGTAGATGGACATTTGGTATTCATTCACTTTAATTCTAACTATGAATTAATTATTTAATTATAATAATGAAAACATATAGGTATTAACAAAGTGTTTGTAACAACCTAACCCAAACTCAACAAAATGCTGGTTAAAGCAAGCAACCAGCTCTGGTCTTTCGTTAGGATGGGGAGCTATGCCAGTCACTTGTACCTATGCCAGCACGTGCACAATGAAAATATGAATAAAGTACTCAGTTTCCAAACTAGGCAGAACCTGTACTATGGTAACATGATGACTGATATATATACTTATACATATACGAGTACCATTATAGACATATACAATATAGACATAGATCAAACAGACATGTTTGCACACAAATGTTTGACCTGTCCGGGGATCGACCCCGAATCAGCGACTCTGAAGGCAGGGTTGCTACCAACTGCGCCCACCGGCCAGTTATAGTAAATACGTAACTTGAAAAACACAAACCGCATTTGCATATGAACATACATATGCTTATTACAAGGTTTAAATAACGAAATAAAAATTCAACACCACTACGACGCGATGACACACACACACATAGGTACAGATATACAGTTGATACAGACCACTTTTCATTCCTATAAAAAGTACAAATTGAAAAATTTTAAACCATTCCATTCTATTTAGTTATTGGAGTATAACTCAAAAACTAATAAACCGAATTTGATGAAATTTTAAGCTTAAAAAATTTTGAGTCGAAAGTTATGAGGTAATAAACACAAAAAAATATACAGTCGAATTGAGTATCTCCTCCTGTTTTTGGAATTCGTTGGAAAAAAGTTTCTGTGCGACAGCCCAATTAAACACAATTCCAACGTCAATCGTGGGAAATCAAAAATCATGCAAATTTTGTGTTATCTGTGCATATGATGAGTATTCTGTGGTAATGATGATGCGTTCATTATCGTCTGTTGTTCACAGAGCCCGAAACGGAAATCCTTGGCGGTCCCGACCTGTTCATATATGCGGGTTCAACAATCAACCTCACATGTATTGTTCGGCACACGCCGGAGCCACCCAACACTATCAATTGGACTCATAGGGGGAAGGTGAGAAATAAATTGTATACCTAACGAGATTTCAGATGTATACCAGCCTTTACATATTATTATACTGGGCACACATTTTGAAATTCACATGCATCAACATCTCTTTAACCTTTTTCCTACCAGAGATGCAAATTTACGTGAGTTTCATTCATAAATCTTTTGCTTTAATTATCACGGTATAGGAAGGATTAAATCCTTAAGTCTTGACAGGGGTATAAACACCCACTTTTCATCAGTTATTTCATTGTTTCTTTCATTAGCCCTCCCTTAGCTGGCTCATACTTAAATTTTTTATCATCTTCATTCTAAGGCTTACATTTTATTATTTGACGGATTGATATTATTGAGTCGTTATAATAATAAATTAATAATAATATATATGAATGAGTACATACCTACAATACTACAAACATCGTACTACCTCGTACCTACCTCCTTGTTTATAAAGCAACCAAGTATTAATAAACTCTAGAACTGAAATAAAAACTTAACATTAACAGGGGGTTATTATGTACCCACTGGTTATATAGTATTGTATGTATGCATACTAAAATCTACTTTATATTTTAGTTCACATTTCTTTGGACGTTATCCTACTTTAATTAACATGTTTTGTGCTTAAGGGAGCTATTAATATTTCAGGTACCTACGAGTAGTATATTCATTTAGACTGTTGCATTAAACTCAAAACACGCCATCGTTTTCATAAATTTGTTTTTACGTATACTACCTATTATTATACCTAGTATTCATTCTGGATACTTGTTGAAACACACTCTAGAATTGTTTGCGTACGTGTTGGGCAAAGTAAATATGTTACCCAAAACCACTAGGAAATGCGCAACATAATCATGTTGGCTCAAAAGGGAAAGGTAAGACGTTAATATTTTAAATAGATCGATGGCGAAACCTGGCTTTGTTCACGTTCATACATTATTTCAGGATTAATTTACCTACCTGAAAGTTTACGCGGTCGTGGGAGATATTTTATGGTGCAGCACCTATAAATATGAGGTTCTTATTTCGCGTTTGTAAGTATAATGTACATTGCTGGTAAAAAAAAACCGACAATGGCTGATATTGTTTTATTTTTCTAGATTTGTGATTACCCGGATTTTGGCGAGTAATAAGGGTGGATTATTAGTAGTTTTGTCTTCCCGCATAAGTGTAAGCAAAGTTAGTAAAACCCTAAAGGGTTTTGTAATACATATTACATACACTACTTTATTAGAACGTGATTGAGACTGGGCAGTGACTTCATTACTTAATTATCAGATTGTGACTTGACATTGACTACTTGATTAAAACTTTAACTAGATGCAAGTATATTTTGAGGAAATAAGTGCTTAAATAATAATAAATAAAATAACGTACGCTGGTGGTCCAGTAGAATTAAAAAGTATAGTGCTTAGCTCTTTTCACTCAAGGGATACATTTTATTATATAATTTAACAAGGAAACTGTACGTATTATATATCTTTTTATCTTTCTGTTAGAGAAAAATCAGGAGGCCGCCAAGAGTTAAAATATATAAGCATAATTCCACTGCATTATCATAAAGTTAAAAATTGACACCGCTGGACGATTCTATCACTAAGAATCAGTTTAGTTTTCCTTGCTCATCATCAGACTCTAAATAATTCACGTTGAAAGCATCACCACAACAAGTAACTATAAACATTCTATGCCTCTAGGCATTTTCGTCATGGAGATCCAGGTTTTGAAGGTCAAGCCCTGACTTGAGAGTTCTAGCCTAAAAATTCACATTCTCTTTATTGGGGAAATAAATATAGGTAGTTGATATTTTTTGAGTAGGGAATTACATCCCATAGACTAAGTACGCAAAACCACTGGTTAGCTTATAACTTATGAGTATGGTTTAACTGGTATTATTAACCACACACGTTTAATTTCCTGGAAAAGTAGGTTGATTTCTGCGAAATCTATTGTATTATTGGCCAAATATGGCGAATTGCGAGTCAACGGGTTAATCAAACTAACACTTAGTAGTGCGTTTTTGTAAAACATCTGCATCAAATATTACAGCTGCATTCAAATTGTCTAGAGCCGGTACGACACATTGAAACAATATTTTCAATACGGAAATTCTCATCTGAATAGATAAATCGTTAACTATACCCACAATATTCAATCTTATTATACTTACATTATATATGGTATATTATATACAGTATAATTTTATAAAGATTTTTATATTGGTAGTTAGACTTTGAAATAGGCCTCAAACGAGCAAAAATGCTCCTTACATGTTTGCTCCTTTGTTCTTGGGATTTGTATATGTGTGATATGTTAGCGTATGCTTGTGTGCGTATACTCCTGCAGCAATACAGGCATTTCTAGTGCATCAATATTATTGATGTAGATAAAGATATATAAAGATTTATATAGATATAAAGGCAGATCAATGCAGACGGATTATCTACTTGATACTCCTAAATAGCGTACATTTGTATGACTTTATCGATATCCAACCCCGGTATCTCGGTTTCGTTGATCCCAGTGGTATTCACGAAAGGCGTAAATTTTCCATTCCACGTAGCACCCGAATTCATGCCGAGAATACCACGAGATTCCTAATTCATCTGCGTATACGTAATGATCTAACGTCCAAAGTACAAACGATTTTATCTAAATTGTAAAACATACTGTTTCGCTCTCTGCACTGCATTAATCAAACTGATTATGTTATTTTTAAGCACTATAACGCCTGCGTAGGGAACCTAACTTTGGAATTTTAAAAAGAAAGTCGTAGAAATAAAATTGATGCTTGGAAGGATGCCTCAGTGGCCTAGCAAGCATGGCATCTGACAGAATTAGCCAGAAGATGCTGGTTCAAATATGAAACGCATATGAAAGCGTGTAATGTAATAGAATACCTACACTAAGAAGAATGCCTAGCTAGTTAATAGTAAATAAAAATTGAGATTAGAAATATAAATATATTAGTTAGATAACATGACCTGGAATGCACTTCACTGCAGGTTCTAAAATCACTCTTCTTCAATCGGTCTTGCTTTTCTTAATGCCTCTCCATTACTAAAGGTAGGCAGTCAGCTTCTTAATTTGTTCCTTGTCACAACAGTTAGTGTAGACACATAGCCCTAAATGAGATTTTATAAAATTGCTTAATTAGTTCGAAAGGACCTTTCAACATCGGACACAAGCCGTATTCGCATTACCGAGCGATACCCGATTGATCAGAAGGCCAAGATGCCCACTTTCTTTTCAAATATCTTTGGACCACTTATCAGCCCAGTTTACTTCCTAGTAACTTCTATATTCGAGAAACGTAATTCATATTCTTTTGGGGTCCAGAAACTCCTCTTAATCTTAAAAATCAAAATCGTAGAAACGATTTTGATTTTCTGAGAGACTTCCTGAGAGAACTCAGGAATACATCCTCTCTCCTCAAATCAAAATTGTTTTTTTCAACGTCTTCTTTGTCATTCCATCATTTTATTTTGAATTTTTTAAATTTCCCATATTGCTGGTCAGTATCAAAACAATTTTGATATAAAATACAAATAAGTGTTTATGAAATGAGATATGATGATGATGATATCATATGAAATTATATTACAAGCGTTAGGCTAATGAGATTTAAAAACCAATGAACATAGCTCTATGTAAATGAAATATTCAAGTAGTACAAAGTATGGTATTATATTTATTATATCCGTAATCAGCTACACAATACAATACATTTCTTACAACTTGACCAAATACCAAGTAAAAGTGCATTTAGTACAGTTCAAAGCTGAGGTCTGCACAGTCGACAATTTCGCTATCTCACGGAACAGAGCTCATAGAAACAATTACTAAGACGACGTTTTATTCCAATATTTTTAGAGAATGCGAGCACTGTCTGACTCTAAAATGATTTCCATCTCTTCCGCTCTCTTGAATTTTTATTAAGTAGCCATTTCATTTGCAAAAATATTTTTTAAATCTTGGTAAATGTGCATGCGTGCCGCCGGGATCTTTTCCGTCTGATGGAAATAGGCTAGATGGTCTGACTCTTGCCTTATAAGAATCCCAAGTTCTTGGTGTAGGAAGCCATTTCAGAACGGTTGCTGCCAGTTTTTGATCCTGTGTCGTTTGATCCTCAGCAACCAACCAGCAGCAGCTGTGGATTTCGTTAATAAAAAATGCCAAAGTTATGTGGTGGTGAATCATCATTATATTGGGTCCATCGCCGTAGAGAATATGGCTGGTTCAGGTGAAGAAATCAAAAATGATGTTTACAATACTATGAATTAGGGCATGAAACTTGTGACTCCTGATCCGGCTTATTTTTGGTGCAAAAACATACAAAAAGTCGCGGGAGGTACACACACGCATCAGAACCTCCAAAAAAGAACATTTCTGCTCATCACACAAATATGCAGCCGAAGCTTAGGGTCCCAGGTCCGATCTCTAGCTGCGGCAAAGTCACTAAGAACTGAGCTAACGCAACTGTCTTGTATGACTATGTATAAATATACAGGCATTTGTTGTAGTGCTAGGACTTTTGCAGAGTCTGCCTGGGGAAGTTATACCAGTTATTCAATCATATCCACCGAAAATGATTTTATTTTAAACTGTGTTTCGTCAATGTTACCAGCGATATACATAACAGATTCATCATCTTATATCTCAGCGTGATAAGCGTAGTGCATTGCCATGCATAAAATTCTGAATGACACTGAACTGTTATAGACAAGCGTAACGCTTGACATCAGCCGTGCAATTCTGTAAGAGCAAACATCGTTGCGTCTTTGACTACATCCGTGAAACAAATGACGAGATGACAAGAAACGTTGGAAAAACAACCTTATATGTACAAGGGCGATATCTCATACAGTATTTGATCGGTGAGCTGGTCGACGAACGTAACGACGAATCATTATTGAATCGCACTGCAGGTGAGCGACCAACTCGTCTGGTCACCGATTGACATAGAAAATATAGGGACATACATAACCCTCCCTCTGAGCAGTTGGATTCTAATTGCGCTCGGGTCACCATTCCGTATCATACTAATTTAATCTGGGTATTTGATTTCATATAATAAACGCTATACGATGTTAAAAAAACTGAACTACTATGATAACAATTAAATAAGAAATTATGGTAACCTCGTTAGCAAAAATTACACCATTACGATATCAGAATCGGAAACGGCGACGCTAATGGATAAATAAATAAAACTGATAGTGACTTTAATGTTTTTTATCATAAAATAATGAACAGTACAAAAAAGCGTTATACTTATTTACTGTTAATAAATTACTCGCTAAGAGCATGTCAAGTCATGCTTGAAATAGGGTTTTGTAATCCTACTAATATTTATAAACGCGAAATTTGGAATTTGGATTTGGATGTCTGGATGTTTCTTACTCTTTCACGCAACAACTACTAAATGGATTTTAATGTAAACTGGTATGTAGATAGATGAGGCGCCGGTATAACATATAGGATACTTTGTCATCATCATCATCCAATCCTTCTGTTATTAGAAACCCGAAAGCTTGTATGTATGGGTGTATGTATTTACTTTTTGCTATCTACGTGGAGTTGTTTTTACGCAGATTGTTTTGCTTCCGCATAGCTCGCTTTCAGTTTTTACTAATAGTTGCCGTTGCAATATAATCTGCTCAACAGTACTGCAGTCTTCTTTTAATCGTCACTCCATCTTTGATATGGGCTCCTACGCTGTCTTGTTCCTTGTCTAGGATACCATTCGGTTAGTTATTTAGACGATATTCCTTGTGTTTCGAGGTTCTGAGTTTAAATATTCAAAGCTAAATATAATCTTAAAAAAAACCTTAAGACTTTGGTGTAGTAATAAAAAATATTTATAATACTGAGTTTAATTAAAAGAATGCGTTTATATTTGTAGGCCGGCAAAATTGAAATTAGCCAAATCTGGGTGATCTCTTTGGTATGTAGATAGATGAGGCGCTGGAATAACATATAGGATACTTTTCGTCATTATCATCATCATAACCCATCACTACGCGAGTGTAACCGCGAGGCGCAGCTAGTAGTAAATATAAAGATATAAAAATAAAAGTACTTCAGGTTTTCTATAACTTTGAGATTACTAGAGACAAAACTGTGAGATACTAATTTAAAATAAATAAACAAATAATAATATAGGATGGGACATCATGAACACAAGGTCTTCAGGTCCCAAGCTAGGCATACCTAGTACTGTGGTAACCTGATGACTGATATACATACTTATCTTTATACACCCTTAATAATTAGTAATAATAGTTAATAATATATGTAACTTCTTTTCCTTTTTGCAATTTTAGATGGACGTGAAGTTTTTATCTTAATTTGCAAAATATGGTTTTGCTAAACATGTTTCAGTGCTTCAAAAATCATATATTATAAACATTGTGAAAGGATCTCCTCCTTATACTAGCCAGACCTATAGAGAGTATTACCTAAACGACGGTTAAAATCATAATAGAGTTAAAGTTCAAGAGTTATTTATGATTAGGATTAAAACTTAGATGGCGAGCCTCGGTGGCATAGTGTCCATGGCGTCTGACACGGATTGTCAAAAGACGCGGGTTTAATTTTCATCCGAAGATGTGAATTTTTCTCTCTAAAACTGCAATGATTATAAAGGGAGTTACCACGGCGCAACTATCGGAATCCCGATTACACTCAGATTTTTGTCTAAGTCATAAATCTAAATTGTTGGTCTAGATATGGCCTCCTACAGTTAAGCGTTCTACATAAATTCTTAAGCGAACTCTTTAACTCACTTATAAAAAGTCATGTGGAAAATACAAAATTGCGACTTTACCCATCTAGCCTGCAACTTTCTTCCAGTAAATATTCTAAAGTATCTCTTAGCAGGATAGTTATTCAGGCTTACCTATCTCATAAATGTCTTTACAAGTTACTGAAGTTGCATTACTGTTAAATAATGGAAACCAAAGTTTAGTTTCAAAATGGTAAACTTATAAACATTATTCCTCTTACCTTAACGGCGTTTCATAACATTTTTGCTGCTGCCTAAGCCAGTCTACTTTTTCACATAGGATTAAGGTTAGCCTACTTTTTCACATAGGTTCTCGCTTTTAAGAAAATATCTGTATAAATACACTTTTGTCGGATTTTTAAATAGGCTGGGTAATAGCTAGATTCATAAATATTATTTATACAACACAGTTAAGTTATGAAACACTAATGCAACTAATCACGTTATATCTAAGTTAACTTGGCGAAATATTTTATTTTCAAAAAAAAAATGTTTTTACCAATCTAGCTTCATAAGTAATTGGCTACATTAGTGTTGTAAATGTTACTAAATGATGAATATTATATATTTTAATACTACTTGCGCCCCAAAATTTCACACGTGTGGTGATGAATGATGATGAAAAGTATCGTATGTGTTAATCCAGTATCGAGGGTATCGATTGTCGCGAAAAAATGTATGAGAAAATAACAGTGCCACCTTGCGGTCAATTGTAGAACTAAAATTGGTAGCGAGTACGCCAATCACAAGCTTAATAGCTAGGCGAGATCGAGTATCGACTATAGATGCAAACTCACGGTAGAACCACATATTCTAATAAATATAAATTAGTAATAGTCTAATTATAAATCTTAAAAAAAATATTTATATCTTCTTTAAACTGAAAGCGTCCACCTAATACAAATAATTATCTTAAATTTTATAGTGAAAAACTCACGTGAGACCTACATACGTACATGTATGTAGGTCTCACGTGAGTTACCTGGATTACAATACTTCCTCAAAATACTTAACTGTAGCCGAGGTGTGATGTAATATGTAAAGACCCATTAACTATAAACAAAGCCTTTCCTGGAAGGACAGAGTTGCCCCGTCATAATGCCTTTTATAAATTTCCTATATTATTAAATAATTCATGGCACCTGACAACCATCAGCTGTACCGTAAATTACATTATTATTAGCCACGTGGTACCGTAAATTACTAATTACTTCTACCTTAGCAACTTGAATCATTATTGCCATAGTGTGGTATTTTTCATTGTCACGTGCCTCGAGCAATTTTTAATACAGAAAATATTTTTAGAAAGTTATTTTGACGGAGCTAGCCTGCTCGCCCGTAAGCTTGCCAGCTGGGATAAAATCATAAATACACGATGGTTAAAAAAGTTTCGTGTCTTTTTTATTAATAATAATAATAATAAAAAAAATAAAAAAAAATTATAAATAATAATAATAAAAAATAATAAATTTTAAAATGAGACAGATTTTGGCAGGTGCCGTAGTCTCTTCCATAGCCCACTATCTTTTTATCACTAATAAAATCATTTCAATAGCCTTGTCATTTTACCCATTTTTATAATAGATATACCATGTCACCATCCATCCAAAAGTTTCTGGTTTTTTTATACTACTTTGTATTTTTTATACCAAACAGGCCTCTAAGTGTTGGCTACAGCCCCACTTATGCCTTTGTAAAGGACCGGATGAAATCCGTGATTTATTTTGGATAAAAGGAATAATAATAAAAAAACGTACACTATTATTACGAAATTGAATTGGTATATACTAAACATTACTTAACTTTGGTGAAATCAGTTCCAAGTAAGATAACACAATTATGCTACTTTTATCTTATGAATTTCCTTTCGAAGGTAAATAATAATGTTAGCATTATAAATTTAAAGCTCAGCACTGTGTATGGTATAATATTTACACACATGTAGGATGGTATTATTACGAGTTTAAGAGTATTTGTTTATATTTTAAACGAACAAAAAATAGGAGGTTTTCAAGTCGTCGGAATCATTTAAGGTATGTTCGCCGATGACCCGAAGATGCCTAGACTGAGTCGAGAAATATTTATTATTTGAAAAGGTATAGCTCCCAGGTGGTTCCATTGGAACCAAGTCAAGATCTGATGATGAGATGCACTATCTGTTAGCACCCTTAAATTTTATAGGCACGCGTAATGCATAATCTATCTATATAGCATAGTATATAAAATTGAATCTCTATTTCCCTTAGTCATCGCATCACGCAAGAACGTATGGAACATTTTGGTTAATTATTTTTTGTTGTGTTAATTATTATGTCACGAGCTAAATTCCAAAATCTACTGTACCATCCCACTTGCCATAGAGAATATTATAAGAAAAATTTATACAACACGAGCATAACCATTCATAATGAATTACCAAACCATATTAAATTGCTGCATGGTAATCAATTTAAATTAAACCTACATAAGTAAATATTGGACAATAGTTTTTGAAGTGTAAATGAATATCATAGTTTTCAATAATATAAATAAGGATAGCACTTAATAATGTATGATTACAAATTGGAGTTGTTGAATTTTAAATGTAAAATAATATTTAAATTTGAATGCTATAATTTATATTTTAATGATTATAATATTTGCACGCTTGCCAGCAGGCTGAATACGTTGACATAATTTTTAGTTTAAGACCTTATATCAATGTGTATTCTAGCAAATAAATTTGTTTTGTATTGCATGAAAGAAAAACCAAGAAAAGATGTATGGTTATGGCGAGGCCGAAGGTCGAGCCAATACGCGAATGAACTCGCAGTCAGTCGCTAGTAATAAATATAACTATTCAAGTATTTGCACCTGGTACTCATCATCTCATGTTGATGAGCTCATGATGAAATATATAACTCCTTAACTATTAGGAGCTAGTCTATACTTCTTTAAACATTATCGAATATAATAAGGTGTTTTAAAATGTTTAGTTGAACTGATGATAGAAAGTCCAAATCCTTGTTAGTTTCGAGTAAGGGGATAATTCTTAAAGTACCGTATAGGTCGCTACTTTTTATTATATTCAATTATAGGATAATAATTTACCATCATCGGTATCTTCATATAATAATAATATAATGAAAGTCGATTTCAAATTGTATATTATACTAGCGACTGCCCGCGACTTCGTTCGCATAGTAGTCTCGGCCTTCGGGTTCGCCATAACCTCTCATTTTTTCTTGGTTTTTCGTTTTTAAGAACCTTCTTCTGACAATAAAAACACAACGGAAAAAGAAAAAGCGAGATTGTTCCATCGGTTCTCAAGTAATAGCATGACCAGGAGAAATAGGGGTTCATTTTTATATAATATATATATAGATGTTATAAAATGTTATACAAGATAGTATCGAGAATATTTAATTTTTGACTACCCCGTTAGCTTAGTTGTTATGAATTTTGACTACGAAGCGAAGGGTCACAGGTTTGATCATGGCTGGAGCAAAAATGTGTGTGATGAAGCAGTCAAATTGTTGTTCTCGGTGCTTGTATGTTGTCCCTTCGTATCAGAAGGACAATTTAGTAAAATGTATTTGTGGGTCGATCGTTACAAAAGCGAAACGACCTACAAAAAAAGGTCTGAAATTTACAATCGTCATATTAGTAGAACGACTGAAATGACAAAACGGCATTTTACGCAAGAGGACTGGTACACTGACGCAAAAAATAAAGATAAACATTATTAAAAAACTTTTTTTTATAATGTAACAAATAAAAAAGCTTTTTTCATAGGTATTAAACTAAACTGCGTTATTCTGTGGTAGATATTTTTTTCAGAGGATTTATCAATAAAAAATAACGTTATAAAAATTTGGCATTTTTGGTTAGAGCAGAGACGCTTCGCTCATTCAGTAAAAGATTTTTTACCTTTGATTTTTTCTAAAATAACTCAAACTGAACACTGTAGCCACCATGTTCTCATGCATATAATTATTGCCTAGTAGATGAAACATGACAGATAAATTGCTCTCGTACATTTCGCTCCAGAGTTGTATCAGGTTGGTGGTTTGACGATACATAAATAAATCATTTCACGTAATAGCATAAGAGCCTAAATAATAATGTTATAATACGTTATGTCAGCTTGTAAAATTAGACTTGCGTATGAAGGAACGTTATCAGGTTACGACTTACGTCATTTACGTCAGATAACTGGTTACAAGGGTACCGGGGCGGGGCAAGAATGGGTCCTGCTTATTTTGGTTGACGTCAATCATGAATGGAAATGTGTAAGGTTTGACGTCACTAATATGTTTATAATGATCGTGGTTGAGTTTTGATATCGTAAATGATGTAATAAAATTGTCGTCGGCTTTTCGTCATTTATTTACCGTTGGAGTGAAGTGTACTTATTATGTCATAAGCATGATTGGTTCTCATGTCCGACAACGTGACGTTTAAGAAATGAAAATATGACAGAATTAAACGATATCTAGTATCACCGTGTCGGTGGACGACCAACACTGCGTTTGCCGGTCCAAGGTCTCCATTCCAGAACCTTACGGCCCCATCGGCCATCTGTTCTGCGTCCTATGTGCGCTGCCACTTTAACTGGCTAACCTTTTGGGCTATTTCAGTGACTTCGTTCTTCTACGGATCTCCTCATTTCTAATTCGATCACGTAGAGAAACCCCGAGCATAGCGCTCTCCAAAGCTCGTTGTGTGACTTTGAGCTTACTTATGAGGCCCATAGTAAGAGACCACGTTTCAGTGCCATAAGTCACCTCTGGTAACACACATTGGTCGAAGACTCTTGTGTTGAGGCACTGGGGTATTTTTGACGAGAAAACTTCGAGAAGTTTCCGGAACGCTACCCAGCCGAGTTGGATTCGATGATTGACCTCTTTCTCAAAGTTGGACCTGTCTAGTTTAACTGTCTGTTCCAGGTAGATGTATTCGTCAACAACTTCGAGAACTGAGTTCCTAACTGATATTGGGGTAGGCACAACATGGGCATTAGACATAATTTTCGTCTTGTCCATGTTCATCTTAAGGCCTGCCCGTTTGAAAACTCGATGGGGGCCTTCGAGGATTGTACTGAGGTCTTCCATGGATTCTGCCATGACTACAATATCTTCAGCAAATCGAAGGTGAGTAATGTATTCGCCGTTGATATTGATGCCAAGTCCTTGCCATTCCAAGAGCTTGAAGGCGTCGTCCAATGCAGCGGTGAACAGTTTCGGAGATATAACGTCTCCCTGTCTCACGCCTCTTTGCAATGGAATTGCCTTCGAACTCTGCTCCTGTACTCGGACTGACATGTAGGCGTTTTTGTACAAACACTTCAGCGCTGTTCTTATCTGTATTATAATAACCCATAGTAGTTATTATTAAATAACTCACAACTGTGGTCATGGTACCAAAAGAAATATGTGCAGTTTACAAATAGGGTTCTACAATCTGCACCCTTATCGCTTTAACAATTTCTGATTGGCAACCTCAAGATGATTATTGCATAATTCATTTAAAAAAATAGATATATTAAAGGTACTATATACTATATATATAGTGTAATAGACCCGCACGTGCTAAGTGACCTATTTCTTATATAGTACTAATACTTCCCTTATACTTATCACAGCTGCAAAATTCTTGAAATCTCAGCTATCAAGGACTCGTCCACGGAAGTAATCGTGTCTTATCTTTGTTCACCATTTACCAAAGATACCCTGCGTATTGTCGTTCTTAAGAATATCTCTTACTGATTTGGCTGTCAGAATTTTATCAACCAAAGGTTAAAGACAAGAGTTTAACATTAATTTAAATATGGATTTGTAGAGGTCGACCTTTCAGTTAAGTACGATTATCTGATGTCTGCCTGATAAGTCAATCCCGGAAATTGACTAACGGCTGACGCAATCAACTCTGCTTGCGGGTCAAGACCAGACCTGTCAGTCACCTGCAGTGTATGTGTCCTCTCTGAGCCGGAACTGAGTTAGCCAGTCTTTTAGCAAAATGTCAGGACTTCGTTAACTGATCTTTAAAAATTATCATGTGTGTCAGGACTCTTGTCTACTGACTTGATAGTATTAAACCATCAATTCAATTATCATTTGTCAGGAGTACATCGACTGACCTTTCACATTTGTCAGAACATGTTGACTGATCTTTAGTTATAAATATATTGTATGATTACCTACAAAATCAGAGATCGCACCTTCGTCACATAAGACGGCATTCGACTCTTTTGTTACACGAGATAATGACAGGGACAAATCACATAAATTGATAACAGCAAATAGATTTAATCTCAATTAGCTTATTGTCCGTTAGGTATGAAATGTAAGTATGTGACCATAACTTCTCTAACTCAAAGGAAATCAACACCTATTTTATATTTCATAAATATTATTATACCGTGACCTTCTACGAGCACATATCAATAATAGTGAATAGTTATGCCTAAAGACTTCTAAACCTGGTAAATATTATAAAACTGTACTACGTCAATTACAGGATACGTTACTCTGGATCCAAGATATTTCCTAACTGTCTTTGCCTTAATTAAGGGGTTAGGGGGTAGTGATTATTCAAAAACAAGATAAGTTTCAGGAATTTACTTTCAGATTAAAATTTATATTAATTCAAGAGTTTGATTCTACAGTTACCCACACGTTTCACAAGCAAGTTTGTAGGATACCAAGGAAAAACGTGGAAAAAACCTTGGCCACTCTTTTCATATGATTTCGATATTATAAATATACATAAAATTTATAATAATAGATCTATATCTAAGAGCTGGAAAGAACACACACACGAATAGTAATATCACGGCGAATTTAGATCGTAATTGTGACTAAACCAAAATATAAAGTAAAAATATAAACCAAAATATAATAAAGGTATTATAAAAGTAAAATTCTATTGATGAAATTGGAATTTGGACGATCTAAATTCTCCGTCTAGATTTAAAATTAACTTAACTTATAAAAGGCCCCCCCTGGACGAAGATTCACGATCCACTACACGTCACTGCACTTTATACTGTAATCACTTTCTTAGTGGAGCCTGGTGTCTCCTCCCGACTCTCGAGTTAGAATGTCGCGGCCTCTCACGCCCCCAGCTCTCACGAACCGCGGCAAGCCATCATAGCCGCGAAAGGCCCTGATTGGTTACACCCAGCCGAAGCAATACTGATCTATGTGATTGGATAATGGATAGCGCGTCGTTTCGTCCACTCACGTGGTCATTTGACCACGTGATGGCGGGCTCGATTTTTGGCGCCATTTAGTTCTGTAACACAACATTTACAAGTGTATATAACATGTGTTTGATGATTACATACGCCCTTAGCTTGGCATTTACCATAATCTCAGATCCAGGTATTTAAAGTGGCAATCTTTCCATATATTGCTATTGTGACAAGCCGCATCTCTTCAACATGAGAGCAGTTTATTTATAAGCTAACTCGCAGATAAATCGTTACCTATGTTATAGTTTAACTACGCTATAATTGATCTATGCTCAATAAAGATCATTATCCTTTAACATGCAACAAATGGTGTATTTTTGTAAAGTCACACGGCTTGCGTCATAAACATGTTTCAAATATCGTTCCAAAACGGTCCTCCATTGTTCTATTTCACAATAGGGTTTCTCTATTGTAGATAATTCTTTTTAGACAGCGTATTGCATTTTATGACTGACCAGATGCTAGTTCTTTTGAAACGCGGGATTTCTTGCTTAAGTTATCTTTCACAAGAATCAAAAAAAAAATATAATTGCCTTCCACATGTACCACTACATAACCACCCTTGACAATTGAGCGCGCAGAACTCGAGCGATTAATTTTCACTAATCTATAATCTCAACATAGCTCTAGTGATGTGCCTTATTTACCGCAATTTAATAATAACTAACCACCCTTGAATAAGAAAATTCCGTAACCACCCTTGACCTTACAAAGTTTCGTAACCATTATTTATTAACACAACAGCTTGACACACGATAATTAAGTTTAACGTATGGCACTTAAAGATCCTACCTGATTATTAAGTCCTGTTTATTATATTTTAATCATTTAGTAGTCTTTAATGGTCTCCCTTCGTAATACCTCGCTAGGTGTATCGCATTATAATTCCCTTTAACTACTCCAGTCTGTTCATCGGCCAACGCATATAGATTTGGATGTAATATTGCTGTAATAACATAAGGCCCTTCATACAGTAAATGAAACTTCTTTGTGAGCTTTTGCATTTTATCTGACCGTGGCAAAGTTCTCAATTTGACCTTGTCGCCAATATTGAAGGTAATGAGCTTATGATTTTTATTATAGGTGGTTTCACGCAAATTGGCTGCCTTTAGAATGTTTTCTTTCGCCTGCTCTCTAATTTCATCAACATTATCGCAACTCTCGAATCCTTTCTTTGATATATGCACATCACTTGATAACCTAGTAGATTCCCCGTTTATCAACTCCATAGGGGTAAAATTCGTACTTGTATGGACAACGTGATTGTAACAGCGCTCTATTTTCGGCAAAATATCAACCCAACTCTTGTGTGACTTGTGACAATATGTCCTGAACAACCTGCCTAACTCCCGATTTACGCGTTCTGTGGAATTTGGTCGCGGATTTCGTATTGAAGTATGGGACAACGAAATACCTAAGCTTGTCAACCCATGTTCCCATGCGTTAGACGTAAATTGTGCACCATTATCCGTTACTATGCATTTAATCTTTACTTCAGAGTGAAATTTTCTTATGCAAG
The DNA here is from genome assembly GCA_917880725.1 of Selenia dentaria. NCBI lineage: Eukaryota > Metazoa > Arthropoda > Insecta > Lepidoptera > Geometridae > Selenia > Selenia dentaria. Next base: position 7,998,821 of record OU862886.1, on the reverse strand, counting down.
CTAAAACACTCCTTATCGTTGCTGTTCGCAAGGAGTAAAGTTTAATGTACTTACTGAACGCGTCTTGCACTACAAAAACATATTTTTTCCCAAATTTCCCAGTAGGTAGCGGCCCGTACAAATCCGCAAATACTAGTTCACCTATCGCCAAAGCTTTTACTGATTTACAAGGCCCTACTTCTGTCTTTAAACGATGTTTAGCTTTCTGACATATATCGCAGGCTCGTATTACCTTACATATTTCTCGCGACATCCGTGCAAAGTGGAACCTCTTCTTCATCAATGAATGGACTTTATACCTACCAAAATGACCTATTTCTTCGTGAATGTTCATTATTAACTCATCTCTAATGGCTTCCGGCACGACGACAACCTTTCTCCCCGACCCCAATCTCTTATAGAATAAAATGTTTTCATCCAAACTAAAGAGTTGCTTATCTCTAACTACCTCATTTGCCTTTGCGTCACTCAAATTACTTATTATGGTTCGCAATTCCGCATCTTCCTTTTGTAATCTTCCAATACATTTTAATTGTTCCGATATACGTTGCGGATTTTTCGTCTTGAACATATTAAGTTGAGGATTTACAACACGTGCTCCGCGACCCAATTCAATGTTCGGTATATACCTTGATATTGTGTCCGCTACGTTTGTTATTCCCGGCACGTGTTCAACTCTATAGTTGAAACGTCCCATAAAATGAACCCAACGAATCAAGCGCGCACCTAGCAACTTCCACGAATGTAAAAACGTCAAACTTTTATGGTCGGTCCGAATTATCACTTGTGCCCCCCTAAGATACGTTTCAAATTTAGCTAAACTGTAAACAATAGCATATAACTCTTGCTCAGAGACCGTCCAGCGCATCTCCGCATCCGTTAGCCCTTTACTACAAAACCCAACGACCATTGGGTCACCCTCTTCTGATAGCTGGTATACGACTCCGGCTATCCCAACAGCGCTGCTATCCGTTTGAACATAATATGGTTTATTTATGTCAGGATGTATTAACATCACAGTGGCTATAAATAAATCCTTGACTCGGTCAAAGACACCTTGAATCTCAGGTGTCCATTGCCACGCTATACCCTTTCTTAGCAATTGACACAAAGGTTTCGTCTCCTCCCCGTACCTATGAATAAACTTTCTAAAATAGTTTATGAGCCCCAAGAACGCCCTTAATTGTTTTATGTTTTTAGGGACTGGGAATTCTCTGATAGCGCGGGTCTTGTCTTTGTCTACCTGAATACCGCTAACAGTTACTATATGGCCCAACAATTTAACTTCAGTTTCTAAGAAACTACACTTTATCAAACTACATCGCATGTTCGCATCACGTAATCGGTGCAACACTTTATCTAGGTGTTCTAGGTGCAATTCGAACGTCCCAGATGTAAATACCACCAAATCATCCAAGTAATTAACGCAGAAATCCCTTACTTCTGGACCTAAGATAATATCCATCGCTCTACTAAAACTAGACACCGAAGTCTTGAGACCTTGTGGTAGTACATTGTAGGTATATGTTTTTCCCAATTATCACTATATAATTCTAACATTGTAAGTGCCGAACCTGACAAACAACCCGTAGCTATATCGATGGCACGATTTTGACCGTTAACGGAACAAATATATTTTTTTAATTTCTTTAAAAATCTCATAGGGTTTGTGTCGTCTCGTCCATTGAATTTAGGTTTGTCGATAGTAGGACGCATTATATACGTAACCTCCGAACTTGACCCAGGAACTGCTGAACAATCTAATAAATTATTTGCTCGCGGTAATGAATCATTAGAAATCGAGTTTAAACTTGTAGTAGCCATACTGACGGTTGAGTTAGTAGCGCGTTCCTGTTCTATTGTGTCTAAACGCCTCATAATAGACTCTAATTGAGAGCTTATCATCTGGAACCCCGACTGACTTTCTACGATTGCATTACTCGGTTCAGTCATACCGTGACTTTCATTATTTGTATTCGCATTTGAAACATGTTTACGACCACGCCTTTTCCCTCTAACAGCAGACATAATGATGCTATAAAATCCCACACAATACTATATATCACACAAACAAATGCACAACAATAAATAGCAAGCGGAATAAATATGCAATATTAAGCACAAGTCAAATAATACAAGTACTGATCTCCTCTGATGAATACTATATATTATATAAGAAAACAAGTTTCCTAGGTACTTGCCCTCCCATACACTATATTATCTCTACACGGTTAAACCTTATACCTTCATACCAACAGACAATAACCTGAACAACAATACGCTTATAACAAGGATCACTTAATAATTTAAAGGTGATGATGATCGTCTAGTAATTCTACGTTGTGTTTTATTCAATTCTACGTTGTGTTTTAATTTAATTTTAGTATATAAATATAAAATAACTCAGTTTCTCTTCTAGGGGTATGCTACACGCAATACTCTTTATTTCCTAGATTCTGGTCCGCGGCAACAACTGTAATAGACCCGCACGTGCTAAGTGACCTATTTCTTATATAGTACTAATACTTCCCTTATACTTATCACAGCTGCAAAATTCTTGAAATCTCAGCTATCAAGGACTCGTCCACGGAAGTAATCGTGTCTTATCTTTGTTCACCATTTACCAAAGATACCCTGCGTATTGTCGTTCTTAAGAATATCTCTTACTGATTTGGCTGTCAGAATTTTATCAACCAAAGGTTAAAGACAAGAGTTTAACATTAATTTAAATATGGATTTGTAGAGGTCGACCTTTCAGTTAAGTACGATTATCTGATGTCTGCCTGATAAGTCAATCCCGGAAATTGACTAACGGCTGACGCAATCAACTCTGCTTGCGGGTCAAGACCAGACCTGTCAGTCACCTGCAGTGTATGTGTCCTCTCTGAGCCGGAACTGAGTTAGCCAGTCTTTTAGCAAAATGTCAGGACTTCGTTAACTGATCTTTAAAAATTATCATGTGTGTCAGGACTCTTGTCTACTGACTTGATAGTATTAAACCATCAATTCAATTATCATTTGTCAGGAGTACATCGACTGACCTTTCACATTTGTCAGAACATGTTGACTGATCTTTAGTTATAAATATATTGTATGATTACCTACAAAATCAGAGATCGCACTTTCGTCACATAAGACGGCATTCGACTCTTTTGTTACACGAGATAATGACAGGGACAAATCACATAAATTGATAACAGCAAATAGATTTAATCTCAATTAGCTTATTGTCCGTTAGGTATGAAATGTAAGTATGTGACCATAACTTCTCTAACTCAAAGGAAATCAACACCTATTTTATATTTCATAAATATTATTATACCGTGACCTTCTACGAGCACATATCAATAATAGTGAATAGTTATGCCTAAAGACTTCTAAACCTGGTAAATATTATAAAACTGTACTACGTCAATTACAGGATACGTTACTCTGGATCCAAGATATTTCCTAACTGTCTTTGCCTTAATTAAGGGGTTAGGGGGTAGTGATTATTCAAAAACAAGATAAGTTTCAGGAATTTACTTTCAGATTAAAATTTATATTAATTCAAGAGTTTGATTCTACAGTTACCCACACGTTTCACAAGCAAGTTTGTAGGATACCAAGGAAAAACGTGGAAAAAACCTTGGCCACTCTTTTCATATGATTTCGATATTATAAATATACATAAAATTTATAATAATAGATCTATATCTAAGAGCTGGAAAGAACACACACACGAATAGTAATATCACGGCGAATTTAGATCGTAATTGTGACTAAACCAAAATATAAAGTAAAAATATAAACCAAAATATAATAAAGGTATTATAAAAGTAAAATTCTATTGATGAAATTGGAATTTGGACGATCTAAATTCTCCGTCTAGATTTAAAATTAACTTAACTTATAAAAGGCCCCCCCTGGACGAAGATTCACGATCCACTACACGTCACTGCACTTTATACTGTAATCACTTTCTTAGTGGAGCCTGGTGTCTCCTCCCGACTCTCGAGTTAGAATGTCGCGGCCTCTCACGCCCCCAGCTCTCACGAACCGCGGCAAGCCATCATAGCCGCGAAAGGCCCTGATTGGTTACACCCAGCCGAAGCAATACTGATCTATGTGATTGGATAATGGATAGCGCGTCGTTTCGTCCACTCACGTGGTCATTTGACCACGTGATGGCGGGCTCGATTTTTGGCGCCATTTAGTTCTGTAACACAACATTTACAAGTGTATATAACATGTGTTTGATGATTACATACGCCCTTAGCTTGGCATTTACCATAATCTCAGATCCAGGTATTTAAAGTGGCAATCTTTCCATATATTGCTATTGTGACAAGCCGCATCTCTTCAACATGAGAGCAGTTTATTTATAAGCTAACTCGCAGATAAATCGTTACCTATGTTATAGTTTAACTACGCTATAATTGATCTATGCTCAATAAAGATCATTATCCTTTAACATGCAACAAATGGTGTATTTTTGTAAAGTCACACGGCTTGCGTCATAAACATGTTTCAAATATCGTTCCAAAACGGTCCTCCATTGTTCTATTTCACAATAGGGTTTCTCTATTGTAGATAATTCTTTTTAGACAGCGTATTGCATTTTATGACTGACCAGATGCTAGTTCTTTTGAAACGCGGGATTTCTTGCTTAAGTTATCTTTCACAAGAATCAAAAAAAAAATATAATTGCCTTCCACATGTACCACTACAATAGGTCAAATAATAGAGACACACAATACAAGGCAGTGATAGGGATTTTAGTAAGAGATATCAATAATATTCAAATCTGCATTTACATCTGTAATGTGTGTACTGCTATAAATATATTAATATTAATATATTTATATTAATATTATATTTACTTATAATAATAAATGTCATTCGCATCTATAGAGATGCGAATGACATTTATTATTATAAGTTTAATATCGAAAACTCTTAGAAAATGTACATGGTAATTATCCCGTTGATAATTTGAATACCTCTTGACATTTATTATTGTTTGTTTATAACCACTAAGATTCGTAAGACCGCAAACTCGAAAGCAGCGGGCACGGACATACTGAATTTCATGAAATGGCATCATAACCATCTCAGCCGTAGGACGTCCACTGCAGCCGTGCGATTCTCTAAGAGCAAACATCGTTTCATCTTTGACAACACCCGTGGAATAAATGACGAGATGACAAGAAACGTTGGAAAACAACCTTATGTACAAGGGGGATATCTCATAAAGTATTTGACATCGGTGAGCTCATTGATGAGCGTAACGACGAATAATTAGAGAATCGCACGACTGAAAATTTTTAAAATGAGACTGATATCACTAAAACTTTACAAAATTAAACTAGCAAGAAAAGACAACGGTGCCTAAAACCACCGGTGTCATACTACATGGCATCACCCTGCCTTGTTTTATCCACTGTTGCCACTATCGTCGAGTTCCAACTTCAGTGTTTTGATTAAATTTAATATGTATCTACATTTAATAATTTGAACACATAGAAAAAGTATTCACACAGTATTCAAATATATACAAAAAGTATTTTAAGTCATTCTAAAAGGTAGAAATAAATTCACTTAAAGTTGCAGATGTAGTAGTTTTAAGGTCAGACTTTATATTTACAAGTATGTGAAAGTTAAAAGTTAATTTAGTTAGATAATTAACCACGTAAGTGAAACATATAAAATTTATAGGTAAGTAATTGCAGTGTATTCAAAAAATACTAGATGACTCTATACGGCACACTTCTGACATACTAATTAATTGACTGTTTACAAATAACTATGTACGTACTTTAATAATAAAAGTAAATACTTCAGGTTTAATAACCCTATTTGCAAAACAATTAGCCGGCACAATGAAACGAGTAAAATCCGCCATTATGCAGCAACTTTTATGAACCTCAGATACACTTGTGCCATCATGATGAAATTAATGACGTACATTTAACAAAATCTGTTGAGCCTTTCAGTAGTTACGAGTGGGCATAGAAACAGACATACAGACATACAAACAGTTCAAACACAAAGCCCTTCTGTTGTGCTTCGCTGCAAAACTCGCAACCGTACAAACAAACTTTAAAACCTTCTTATATTTTAGACTCATCACAATATATGACTATCATAATATTTTTTTTCAACAGACGATAAACTTCGACTCAACCCGCGGTGGCATATCCCTAGTGACTGAGAAAGGGATGCACAGTAGCAGTAGACTTTTAGTCCAATCAGCGCGGACGTCAGACGCCGGGTCGTATCAGTGTGCTCCAGACAACGCACAAATGGCCACCGCAAGAGTGCATGTACTTACTGGTAAGGAAAAGCCATTTTAAAACCATTATTAAATCAGCTCACATCCTTTGTGTGACTTTCATCTGTTTCTACCGCTCTCTTCACTTATACTGCATCACTAGCGTCAAAGTAATGTAAGTATGATTCACTAAAACCACAGATACAAGGACTTACGCCATACTACATATAAATGGGCTCTCACAAGGTAAAGATAGATAGATATACTTTATTATTACACAAATGTTGATGTTTTACTAAAAAGAAAACCTAAAAATGCATGCGCTCTAAAAGAGCGTCCCAAGCAGCCATATCGTACGGAAAGGGCTCTTTCCCGAGCAATTTTCCGCACTAATGATTTTTACTTTTTAGGTGTTTTTATTATTTTAATCCGTCGTCAGCCCAAACCAAAGAGATCATTAAACGTTTTTTTTGTATTTTTATTATCATCATTTTTTTTTAAGTTAAATAATCATGTAATAAATAATTTCCATCATGCCTGATAATAAGTTATTTTATAGCCCATCTCGCATCGTACATGGAGCAAATGACCCTGCGACACTAGCAGCGTTTCCTCGCTGAATCGCTATATAAATAAATTAATGTATTCGTCACTTGAACCTGATATTATAACAGTTGAGTCACAGGTGGAGATGGTGGACTTTTTTGGTTTCAATCATGCGCTCAAAATATCTTGAACTGAGTACGTGCAAATAGCCGCCCTGTCATATGACAAAAAGCCAAAAACCAATACGTTCAGCCAAAAACATTTATTGAATACTTAAGAGCCTTGTATATATATATATATATATATATATATAGTTTATATATATATTATATAGTTTACTAGCTGCACCCTGCGGTTACACTCGCGTGGTGATGAATAATGACGACGAAGATGATTATTGAAAATCGTATGCATTAACTGAGCGCTTTATCTACCTCCATAAAGAATATCATCAGAATTAGTCCCGCCGTTTGAACGTGAAGTAGTGACAAACATACAAACAGACTCATATTCTCTCACTTCGCCTTTATAGTGTGAATATTTCCTCGCACATGTACAATATTACGTTGTATGATACATGTGCGTAAACCCCAACATTTCGCATTACACCATAAATAACTTTTATCGGACCTTGAGTGATTTTATTTTAATAATATGGTCATCGAAATAGTCTGATATGGTTGTAACCTGTATAATGGTATCTGTCGAATAGTTGTTTTAATTGCTACGAACTCTGACTCTGACTCGGTGAAGGTTTTTATTTAATTTAGACGTGACACCCCTGCGGTTTCAAAATAATTATGGCATTGTTGTACTATGGTTTCTTTGATAGCACCTTGTGAAACGCTATAACTGTTTATATATCAATATTTTCAGAAGTTGACTGACTGAAACAGTTAGTAAAGTTTTAGTAGGTTCCTCTGAGTCATTCATACTTTATGAATATCTTTACAGTTATTATTATATGTCCAGTATACGTATGCAATGTTAAAATTACCACACGTCATTAATTTAATGCACGTGCTTATGGGTATTTCAGAAAATACCAGTTTTGCCGGATGTTAGAATCATTGCCCATTTCTAATCGGCAACTCAATTCAAACTTCATCAGTAAAAGTAATAAAAAAAAAATACATGCAAAAATATATATTGACAGTCAAAAAACAAACACCAGTAAGTTCGCAATATATGCTTTATGCCTATATTTATACTATTTGACCATCAATTTAACAAAATGTTTGATAAAAGGCGAAGATAAGCTTTCTGCCATCATTTGTAGAATAGGGTTGTCACCTACCCCAATTCTGCACCACAATGTTGCTACTTTTTTACGAATGATGGCGTGAAAGCCATCAGTTTGGTACTGAGCGAACATTTTCGAGGCACTGCAGAACCGGGGAAGTTCCAACAGCATCCTAAACACATTGTTATATTGGATGCGAAGTCCGTCTAAGACTGTACACATTCTGCTGAAGTACCTACGTAAAACCTTACGTAGTACCTACTCTTTGTATCTACAAAGAGTAGTTAAAACAGACAGCTAGGATTAAAATTAGATTACGTAATAGCAAACAGTAAATTACCTTACAAGCTTTTCGCACCAGTTAGTTCTCTCGCTGCTTTTAAAATAACTAGATGCGCTCCGTGATTTATGATAATGATAAATCAAATAAAGCGTATGTTACTCATGCATATTTTATTTTTCTACTTGTGAAATATTTTTTTGAACCGGTTATATAGTTTTTGCGTTTATCCGACATACAAACTGTCAATTCTTTCCTATTTATTATAAGGGTTGATAAGGATTAACACCAACGTACGAATAATCTGGCCTAGTTTGTACCGGCGTTAATATTGCATATTTTAACATGGAAAAGTAGTAATTGTGACATAACTGTAACAGTTCTACATATGGTTTTGCATGTTTTTTGTAGACATTGATGTTCTCTATAAAACTATATTACATCACTTTGCTCTGTTGCCAATAGTTTCCACAGTGTACACGATATAAGCGTTTTTCGGCGTTACTATTACATATTTTAATATAAAAAAGTAGTAAATTTGACATAACTGTAGTAGTAAGAAATATGCTATCACGCATTTTATTGTAGAAATTGATGTTTACTATAATACTCCAGTATTATTACATCACTTTGCTCTATTGTCAACAGATTCCGCAGCGTACGCGATATAAGGGTGTTTTTTCGTATTTCTTTCACACCTTGGGTTACATTATCGAAGTTTTCATACGGATTCTAACTTATTTGAAAGTATTATATATAGCCTATGTAACTCAGTGATAATGTAGCTTTCTAACGGCAATATAATTTTGAAATCGGTACTGTGGTTTTTAAGTTTATTCATTACATACAAAAATTTAAAAATCTCTTTAAATTATTAGTACAGAATATATAATTCATTTAATTATGTTTACTATACTACTAACTATAGTCCGGCAACGTGGTACCGGTCACCCCGTAAGAAGATCGCGCGACGTTCACGGACTAATAAGTGTAGTGTTTCTCTAAGATAAGATTGCGGGTATCCATTTTTATTATTCTTGTAGCATTTTCGCATTTTCCTAGCTCCGAGAATTCAGGTGTAGATAAGGGTTAGTGCACACTTAAATGCATTCCTGCATGCTCTAATGCACTTACCAGCTCAATGCGCATACAATTTTCCAGCGCATATAACAGTTATGCAAATATTGAAACGTAAACCCTTCTTATTATACATACATATAATTTGAGATTGTAAGCTTTCGTAATGGAAAAAAGCACATTTTAGTTTCAATTTAGTTTTTTTTTTATCTTTTGCATAATTATTTAAAAAACCAGCTGACCCACCAGTGGCTTTGTCCGTTTGATAATGGTGCAATGTAGTGGTAAAGCGCCGTTTAAGAATTTGGATATCCTGGGTTCAATAGGACTGGTCCTAGTCGGACTGTTATTGGGTTTTTTCCTGGTGGTTGAAATCCTTAATAGCAGTCTGGAGTCTGAAACAATTCCCGGTAAATAGCAATAGGCTCGCCTCCTGTTACCAAAAAGTTGTTAGGACCAAAAAAATATTATCCCTCTGGCGAATTGTAGGTGTTTCAAATACCGCTGTCTGTCGCTTCGGGGATGTAGGCGCGGTGATTTGTAATGTTGTATTTAAAAAAAATAACATGTATTTCATTATTTACAGTAAAAAGTACTTTAGTAATAGGTAATGACCAGTATTACAAAAATACGTGCTACATTCTTAATTATAACTATTTATACACATCTACCTGGGGGTTTTTAGCCGTACCATAGTAGTGGATGCGCTTAAAAAAACTTACGTCATCTGAACCACATTTTTTTATTTTTCTCCCAAGAACAGACTTTTTGGCCTCTTCTCCTTTATTACAAGTATAGATAAAAGCGTCACTTATCCAATGTTTTAGTAGGTATTATAGAAATTGCACTGAAATCGTAATTTAAAGCTAGACTGTTCTCATTTCGCCACCTGAAGTCGTAACATACATCTTGCAGGCGATTATAGTCATTATGTTCTGATTGTACAGGCTAGAATGGTTTGCGAGTAGATTGGGCAATATGTTGTGCGAAAGATAAACAGTAGGAATCCAACATAGCAGCAGGGTGATTTTATCACACACCTTGTTACTCACAAGACAAATCATTAGTCGATATAAGCGTTAGGCCAAAGCTATAGGTACTTTATGAGGACAATTATCGCTTTATTTGAAAAAATTCTCAGAAGTAGACACCGTAGTTTAAAAAGCGAGAAAAAATCCAATTCTTCTGATTAGGTTGCCTGTTCATTGAAGCAGCGAGATCTAAAATAATCCATGAACAGAATCCCTTTTCTATTTTTATCATAATAGAACGGAGCTTTCTATTTTTTTGTATTTTTTTTAGCTTTTCATGTTGTGTTTTCATTTTTGCTTATAATTATTCTTATTTTTGTTTTACTTCGCGAGTAGAGAGTGTGAGAGTGAGATACGAATCGTAACCGACGATTCCTCGGTAATAATTATACTTGTTGTTGACTTACTATGTAGGCAGGTAGTAGAACTCTAGTGCGAGAGAAAACCTTGGTCGATACCTTCGCAGTGTCGAGAAAATACCTCGTATATCAATACCATACATGGGCACCAAGTGCACAGTAAAAAAGCCATAAGCAATGGATGGCACTGCAACTGCTCTCAGTAAGCGTGGGGGTTACTATTAGGTGAACAATTTGCCCTGCTCATAATTTAATAATAGGGTATTTCTGTACTTAAAAAAACTGTTTGTTTGAGGTAGTTTCTTTTAAGGCGCATGAAAATAAGGTGACGTCTTAATTAAAATCTGGATCCTGTATTGCAAAATGTTTGTACATTGTAGACAAAAACTTCTACAGATGCATACTAGACAATATAAGTACTATATTTAAAATGTATCATATTAATTTCTGATTCGTGCGGTGAAAACCTTTAACTCAAACTATTCTAAACATAGTGATTTATTCATGATGAGGCAAAACACTTTTAAAAACCTAATCGCTAAGGATTACTTCGAAAAAACGTCGATTAAATTGTCACAAATTAAAATCAAGATCAAATGTAACTTACTGATGTAACTAATAATGTAACGAAAGTTGTTATAGACGGTTTTTGTAAGTCTTTTAATGTTAGACTTTAAGTTATTACCAAACTCACTTGTAACGATACATACATGTTTTCATTGAGATTTATCTCAATAAGTATTGGCGTTTCCAAGGGAAGTGTCCCTTGGAAACGCCAATACTTATTAATGTTCCATAAGTGAAAACTATTTATGGCTTATGTTCTTTTTTCATTATTCTGAGCTTATGCTGTGAACTAAAGCTGTTTGTTTTCCATGTAAAATAAAATAAAATAAATTAAAATAAAAATAAAAATAAAATTAAATAAATAATTGCTAATATTGTATACTTATACCTTACGTAGGAATTGGCAAATTTTTAATAAATATATACATAACAAACAACATAAATCTAGGTGACTTAATCAAAAAATATGAACTAACTCGAATCTATGTCGATGCTCCCTACTGTTTGTAGGTTTATACATGTATTGTGATATAAACGCCTGGAATCAGCAGTAATGAATACATTAGTCCAATGTCACCGCATGTAGAACGTCACGTGCGAAATATCTCCGCACATCAGTTTCGTGGCGTGATTTAGGCACTAGTATATAACCCTCGTTTGTTGCGTGACTGTGACTGAGCTTTTTTACGATGAACCAAATGGAAATAGATAAAGGTAAATGGTGAAAGATAACGCCACACAAAAACCTCCTCGTGAAAGTGCAATTTGTAGCAGTTTAAGTTTGTAATCCATCAAGAAGTTCTAATACAGTATTTTTTCATTTATAAGTAGCTTGAAAAACAGAAATCAAGTGAACTGGCATACTATTTAAATAGACAGTGACTTTGAAAACGAGAGATCTTAATGTTTACATTAGTTTATTTTATTTCTTTTACAAATTGCAGTGCTATGGAGTTTGTTAAATATACAAAGGTAATTTTTTTTATATTCCTTAAAGTCAACATTTAGATTTACATTTTAGTGATTAGTGCTATAGCTAGACAATCATCAGTTCGATATATCAAGTTATCAGTAGCTACATATCTAATATGTTTGTTTTATGTATATGCATTATTGCGAATATATATATAAATATATACTTATTTTTATTTAAAAAATGTTTAAAATATTTAAATGTTTGTCAGAATTTCATCAAATTTTCTCTTTAGTATTCCAAAATTGGGTTTCCCTAAGCAACCGTGAGCGCTTCAATAATCATATAGTACAATTGTTTCGATAAATGATTAGAAGAATGTACTCAAAGCAATCAAACAAAAGTGGCAATGTTGTAAAGGTTTCTGAAAACCAACAACTTAATTCAGAAAAAGATTGCGTGTCCATACTCCATAAACAAACCAAATTTAACCCTTCAACAAACAAAAATGTTACCACCAACACAAATCACCCGCAAAATTATGCAAAATTATGTAGGCTAGGTCAACTACGCGTAGGTGCGTTATTAGAATGGGTATGAATAGAGAAATCTGGGCGCCCTGATTCTAAATCTGGAGAATCAGAGTATCCTTTATGGTAATTGCATTGCCGTTCAGAAAACAAGACACGTGGGAACGGTGTTGAATAGGTCTTGATTTCGTAAGACGAAAGTGCTTGTGTGGCGTGAAAGTTCGCGAAATTAGATGAACATGCGAGTGCTGTGTTGCAGTTTCGTAGTTGACTTGAATTAAACTTGGATGAGTCTCGCGACTAACTTCTTGTTCGAGATCAAGTTTATGTTATTTTTGTTTGAACTTAGTTAAGGAGCCTGATATCGTCGAACATTTTTATGGAAATGATATGGTTTCTGAGTATTATATTTTATTACAAGTCTTTGTTCTGAACATAATACCTACCTATAAAAGCAATAAAGCTTTTATTTAAACTGTTACACAAAAATGGTTCTGTTTCAAACGTTTAAATATTTTGTTCTATTTCACGTTTATTAAAACGTGCCACAAATATAAATAGACCAATTCTATACAGGCATTACGTAATATAAGACGCATTGGTTTGAAACGTATTTGAATGTATATAACCTAGTTACCGTATGCATGTTTGAAATACAAATTGTAATTTGATTATATACTGCTTAAAAACATAATACCTTCTCGTTAATGAAAATTTCACGGATTTGTTAGATAAGTTGATACTGACCTTACTTTCGAATCGCTTATTATTTCCAATGTGGAAAGATATTACCAAAACTACAGAACAGTAGGTATTAAAAAAAACGGTATCTGATTACGCTTTATGTAATTAATGGTATTTTTTTAAATAAACCCTTAGTTTTTCGAAGTCGGTTAAAAATTAGGATATCGCATGTTCGATTCCTAGCTAGGGCAAATATTTGTATGATGAGCAGAACTGTTGGTTCTTGGGCCTTATATGTTGTGCTGTGCGAATATGTGTGTGTGTGTGTGTGTATATATAAACTTATAGGGGCATGTATATATGTGTATAAACGAATAAACAGCTGACTTAATAAAACATAAAGTATATATTTACAATAACTGTTACATTTTGTAATTCCAACGTTCGTTACATGAGTGGATATACATCCTTACGATATAGTAATACTTTCCATCGAAAGCAAAATACGTTTAACAAACCTTTCCCTAATTACCTATTCCAAATATAGACAATAATTTTACAAACGAGCCCTTAGTAATAATTTCGGGCGTTTCGTGACTACAAATCATAAAATAAATAAATTTTAAGGCCGTTTTCAGCCGTTTGCGCGATAATTGTGTTTATGCCCGTAATTATTCTTTTTGGTGTTGCTATTAACACAAACATTCTTATAAACATAATGGCTTATAAAATGTACTTAAAATGAGCTTTATTAACACTTAGGTAAGGGTCCAGAGGAGCTAATCCTCGGTATTTATTTTATGTTACTCAGGGAAAAACGAGTTGTAGGTGAATAATATATTACGGCAATTAGATACGAGTAGATAACTAATTCAAACTCTCAGTTACGAATTCAACGTAAGTACTTCGAAAATAACCTAGGAAGAAGAAATTAATAGTTATGACATAAGTCATTTAATCAGTGTAGTCTTGCTTTGTTTTAACTTTGTTTTTTTTCTGGTAGTTAATTTTTCTTTAACTTCCAATATTTATTTTGAGGCGTTTCCCAACATGGCGTGCTAACCCCATCGTGTATTTAAATGAATGACTGCAAAATTTAGTGCATATTTCATAATAAACTTATATAAATTAGCAAAACACAATAAACGAATTAGAGCGTAATGTATTTAGTTATATTTGGTTCTACATATCCGATATAAAATATATACTTTTACCGGGAAAATAACATAGGTACAACATTTACTTTCGTGAGTGTATCATAGTCAGTATATTGAGAACAGTGACACATACACACATACAATGTACCAAAGGCAAAGTAAGTAAAATAGTACCGCGTGCTTCAAGTACTTTGCCTAAAGTTTCAAATGTTTGTAAATTGGTAAATAAACGAACAATCAAAAAGTCAGCATATTATGAAGAAGTACATACAAAAAAATGTAACAGTCGGAAAATTTAAAACAAGAATTAATGTTCATCGTTTTAGTGCGCAACGTCGCTAAAATCTTTTTTTCCGCGCGCGACCCAAGATCGCATCCTTCCTTAGATCTGACAGCCAAAGGGGTAGTGTTTCAGAAAAAAATTGGCAAATTGACTAAAGGCGATATCAAGTTACACACTAACATTTTAAAGGCTAAATTTGAGGGTGTGTTTGTACCTATGTGTGTTCCTTCTTTATGCACAAACAAGGGTAGGAGGAGGTAGATGAAGAGATGGATTAACAAATAGGATACTTTTCATCGTCATCCATCACTACGCGGATGTAACCGCGGGGCGCAGCTAGTAGTTCTTAATTAAGTAGTCACAAGCAAAATTAGCATGCAGTTATCGCTTGAAAATATGGCATATCATTAAAAGCGACCGCAGGTCGGTATTATTTACTCGTATCATACACAACATTAACTACAATCAACTCTGCATAGTGATAGCATTAGTTTGATCCTTCTATATCATAAAAAAAAATTCAAGGATCATGCTTTGCAATAATACAAGTCAGAATAATCACACTTAAACACTAGTGAATTACTGGTTAGCACAGTTGGTAGCAACCCTAGCTTCTGAGTCGCTCACTCCGGGTTCGATCCCAGTCAGGTCCTACATTTGTGTGCATGGACATGTCTGTTTGACTTGTGTCTGCGTGGTTATGTATATGAGTTTGTATATCAGTCATCAGGTTACTATGGCACAGGCTCTGCCTAGTTTGGTACCTAAAGACCTTGTGTTGATGTTGTCCCATATAATATTATTATTTTAGTTTATTTTTGTTCACGGATTTGTTATCCGGTCCTTTACAAAGGCAAAAGTGGAGCTATAGCCAACACTTGGCCTGTTGGATATAAAATATACAAAAGTGTATAAAATAGAATTTGGGATGACGGCGACGTGGATTATCTATTAAAAAAAATGGGTAAAATTACAAGGGTATTGTTATGAATTTATAAATTATAAAGGAGATATAAGACTGAATGAGACTACGGCACCTGCCAATTTCAGTCACATATTTAAATACTTAGACAGGTAGTGACTTGCCACCCATTAAACCGGCCCCCATAAGAGCTAACATCAATGGTGACAAAAGGGGCGACGTTGGTGTGGATGGCTAAAGGGCGTCGAGAGGTATGCTGCGGTTTAACTAGAGCGCTACTACCGGCGTTATGCACTTTAACACTTCCACCCTTTGAGCTTTTTGTTACTTGCTCTTGCGTCTCCACCCCCAGACGGCCAATTAAGGCAAGCCGGGGGTCAGGGATATCATTTAGCACCAGGGAGAATCAGAGTCCGCGGTACTGCCACTCACCGACGGAGTTGTGATGAGCCACAAAGCCGCCCTTGCGGTATTAATTATTATTATCTCTAAAGACTTAGTGTAATATTTATGATTTTTTATAAACGTATGTTTCTTTACAGGTGAAACACCAGCAGCGATGCAAGGCAGCGCCCAGTGGGCTGGAAGTTTTGGTCTACCCGCGTTATTATGTTACGCTTGTGTTCTATTTTATATAAACCTGAACAGTGTATAAAATGTTCTAAACTTCCGTACAGTATATAAAATTATCTAAATTTAACGTTTAGTTCAACTTTATTTTATTATAATGCCTTAAATATTATGATAACATGTACTTAACTAGGCGGTATTAGTTTTTTTGTAGGACAGTCTTGATCACCATTACATTGGGCAAGCATTGCCATGTTTAGATTTGTGACAGCTAAAATTACTGATTAAATGGGAAAAACAAACCATGTGATGAACGTAATGCAGTGACGAAGAAGCTTTTGAAAGTTATAGCTGTTTATGGGGACATCAGGCTCAACATCAGGCGAAAAACTTGCTTGCTTCGGATTCATGACTTCAAGACTATCGAAATATATGAAATACAGAAGACTTGTAAGAAAACTTATAAACAATACATCAATACACTTAAGAACCAGTACGTACATTTTACCCTAGTACAAACATGCTATTCAATAATTTGATTGTAGAATGTGAATCCCATGCATTTTTGTTTGTTATAAATTTTATTGAACTGATTATCGTTTTACTTAATTTATTTTATATAACAAAACAGCGGACATACAATTGTAAATATAAAAATGTAAGTTATTAAGTTCACGTGATATTTTTCATTTTAATTAATAAAACAGTTAAATTGACATCGAATAGTTGTGTACAAATGTAAATATAAAGTGGAATGGTAATCAAATGGTAACAATGAGTGTCGATAAATGTGAGACAATGTTCTATAGTACTCAATTACCCAATGGATAAGTAACTGTTTTCATTATCAGCATATAATAATTATCCCATTTGTTGCTGCCACCCATACTAAGGTATGAACCTGTATCTTGTTAGGCAAGGATTCGTCTATTTTTGCTTTCTTATCACAGTTTGAGCATAGGCAAAGTAAAAAATAGTTCCATAGTGTTTTATTCTTCAATCATGGTATTTTTGTATTGGTAGGTATAAAATTCATTATCAAAAATAAAATCAAAGATTTTGTTATCTTGCTTTTTTTTCTTTAATAAGATACTCGTTAATATTGCGATATTAATAGCAATATTAACCAATAAAAACTAACTATAAGTTTTTATTGGTTTAAAATAATTTATCAGTATATAAAAAAAACAAAAAACTTATATACATTATTTAAAAAAAAATAGTTCTTCCTTTAACTTCTTTTGCATCCTTACTGTTTTACTAAGCGAAGATCTTTACCATGCAAAATTTGAGAGTATACCAATGCCTTCTGCCAAAACAGATGCAAATGAGGGAATGTATAATAGTTGAAAATGGCAATAAATAGTTGAAGAATTTTTCGTTTTGTCTTCTTTGATCAAGCTGATCTCGATTTTGTTTCACGTTTACCACATTCCATTTTTGTTAGATTTAAATTTTCCTGTACATCTCCCGAATATGGTCACAACGGAACTCACTTTTGGTGACATTCTAGCCGTTGTTGACGAAATGTAAGCGGAATATGTCAAATTGACAGATTTCAATGTGATAACTATCAAATGAACCCAAAAGCGCGATATAAACTGTCATGTTGTCTTTTGTAAAATTTCTTTCATAATCACTATACTGTCCGATTTTCAGTTTATGAGTGAAGTAAACGTAAACTCCACACATATTTTATATAAGCTTTCTTTACGCCCCACATTATTTAAAAATAAATATGGATATTTTTGCTAAAAGAAATGGAAATGTTTAGACTACTTTTATCCTTATAATAACTTTATATGATTTTTTAAAAGAAGATCAAATCAGATAACAAATTGAGATAAAAGACTCTCACTTAGTAGCCCTAAACAACGTGATTTTGTAATGGTGGGATAGTTATTATGCAAAAAGTTTTAACAATAGTAGCGAGCTTAAAGAAATATTATTTTTTTATTGTCTACAGTTACTGCAAGTTGCAACCATTACTATAATAAAGCAAGAACGCAAAGAAAGCAGGCAGGTATAGAGTTATGAAATAAGCGACAATTTTTTAAATAATTGTGGACTTTATTTCTTTGATATAGGAAAAAGTAAAACCATTTTTATTTCTTGCCATTACCACTTTCACTAGTTTTCGAAGAAATATGTAAAAAGTGCATATTTGGTACTTAAATTGCATATTCGATACGACTGTATCAAATATGCAATTTATGTATCACGTATTATTTACGCATTTTAATATTTTGTATTGCCATCACAAACTCTCAAACGCGCCAAACGGCAGCTCAGTTGGAATATACCTACTTATAAACAACTTACAAAAAGAACAAATATTGTAATCAGATTTCTTAATATTTTTTTAAGTAATCGCATTTTTAATAAAGATCTGCTTTCCTTGCCTGTTTCTTTCGCTGTAATTTTGACCATTTGCCGAAGTGAGATAAAAACAGTTCCGTTTATAACTGCAGACAGTTTCTCATCCATAGGGACAAGTCTGTGCCAACAAGCACGATGATCCTAGAGTCAGGGTAAAAGAAAGTAATAAAATAGGATTATTTCAATCAAATGTAAGTTAATTCGAATCGATATTATATGTATAGGATATAAGAGTAATATGTACATAGTAATTATAACTGTTAAGAATATCAAATAATAGTTAATATGGTTTTTAAAACTCGACGTTGATTTAATAAAAGAAGTTTTCCAAAACTGTGTGTGTTTTTTAAAATTCTAAAGTCTCCAAGTATTTTATATGGCCTGGAGTTTTGTCATTGACGTCCAACATCTTTTCTCCGTAAAAGAGTGCCTTTGTTTGTTGCACAAAGCAATGTTGGATGTGAATCTCAAGTGAATATTTTAGTAGCGACGCATATATGACGTTCAAGGAAATAGGAATGGCTACAATTTTATCTAATGCCAATATAAAATATGGAAATGAAGGATATAGTGGAACTTGAGAAGTTATTTTTAACATAACATAACATAACATACATAATCAGCATATTATGTTCCCACTGCTGGGACTCGAGCCTCCCTCTCAGAGAGAGGAGTTGGGCCAAAATCCCTCACGCGGATCGAGTGCGAAATGATGGCTAGTCGTCAACCCAGTCGAAGTTTTCATGCCAGCCGAAGGTCTTCGACAAAGCCTAACGACTGTTGTCCTAAGACAAACAACTGGGACTGCGAATGCATAGGTAATATGTCCCCCAAAGCATACGAAGCGCTTAGTTGAATAATGCCACTAGTGGTCCCTCATCTCACAACTCCTGCCTGCAGCAAGCATTGCTTTACTTGGCTGGTTAAGATCACCAAGTCAAGCTCCGATGCGAGCGCTTCAAATTAAACATTTTAACTTTCTTACAAGCAACTATAATAATGTTAAATAAGATACCAAAAGGGTTTTAATTATCACACCCAAGATTCTTTACAAAACAAATTCAAGACAAAAATTACTTTTTTTTTTATTTACTTTTTTTGACATTGCGATCCAAAAAGTGACATAGCAAGAGCCCTATCAAGATTCCAAATTTAACCGCACTTGGATAACCACCAAAACAACGTTTTGGCCCAATTGTTTTGGGCCAAAACAATAATAGTTTACTAACGACCGCATTGTTAGTAACAACAACTTCATTACTTATGTAAATAGTCTGTCATACCTATATTTATTTTGCGCAAACCTATTATACATTTAGTAATACTTTAGAAAAGAATATCGACTCAATTAAGTATGCCAGACATAGTCAGCAAAAATAAAAAAATATTACTAGTTAACCCGGCGAACTCCGTACCGCCTAACAGTCAATTAAAGTCGTATTGCTGATTATCTAAATTCAATTCAAATTTAATAATACAATGAATCACACTAATATTATAAATGTGATAGTTAGGATGGATGGATAAATGGATGTTTGTAACTGAATCACGACAGAACGGCTGAACGGATCTGGTTGAAATTTGGCACAGAGATAGATCATAGTCTGGAATAGTACAACGGCTACTTTGCATCATTATCAACAACATATATCACCACGTGGGTGAAAAAGCTTAATATTCTTGGGCACAGCATAGACAAAATAACAAGATCTACGTCAAGATCGTAATGATGACTTATTTTCTGTCAATTAAGTTCTGTCAAAGATGTGTCAGTTGATAGCTTACCTTGCTTTTCGAGTCGCGTCAATACTGATTTTGGCTATATTATCACTATTTTCTATTCCAATTCAATATCGCGCTTTTGACAGGTGCGATCTGTCAGCCATTCAGAATTGGTTGAAATCACGCTCACGTCGCTCACGGACCTCACGGCATGGAATACACTCATACACAGGCAGATGCTAGTATCGCAACACGCACACATCAACAAACTGTCATTTCTGACGGACTGCTCACGGTGATTTCAGTTTGTAGCGTGGTCGTTGAAATCGCAAAATGGCGTCCTTTGTGACGTAATCCATGACGTAACATGGATCTACGTTGTCGTGCTTTCGTTGATTTGGAATGGCAATCACAGCGCTAAAAGTGATTTTGACGCGACTCGGAAAGCAAGGTTAGTCAAAAGCATTCAACATGAGATTTTGAAAGCTCGATACACTACACGTGTTTGGCGATAGAGTCGGCATGTCATCCATCTTCTCTTTCAGCAGACTGTAGTCGTGCGATCCCGCCATCACCACGGAGGTGAAACATTAGTCTAGCTGTTTTTTTAAACACAACATAACAAATAGTTTTGCATATATATACTCGAAGGGGTAAGTAGCGGTACCTATTCAAAAAGGATACTTTTCCCCGCCATCCATTACCACGGAGATGAAACCGTGGGGCAATAACATCAGTCTAGAGGTCTTGAGTGAATTGATACTTTTGCCTATATATCTTCGAATGGGTAAGTAGCGGTGTTTATAACACCTACGTTTCGCCATATATGTTTTTGTTCGTGTGATCATGTAATAGGGGGCGAGCCTATTGCCATCTACGGGACACTGTACAGTCTCCGGACTGTTATTGAGAATATCTTTCTATCTCAGAAAACCCAATAACTGTCCAACCCGGGGATCGAACCCATATATGACCTCGAGGTTCCAAAACGGCACTCGACCACTACACCAAGATCGAGCTTGTTATATATATAGATAATGTTGTTATTTGTTGAAATGTTTGAACCAAAGTACGAGTATAACATATAAGTCTTTGATTTGAACCGCGATCATTCATTATAAGGCGTAACCTTTGCAACAATATTGTGAGATCTAATGAGACACCGATAGTAATCATATGCCTTACGAAAACGAAGAAAAACTCAAACTTTTCCCCTATCCGTATCTTTCTGTTCCAGAACTAGCAAAATGTTGGTAGATTTTCTAGTTATTTCTAAACTACATACCTACAACTGAATCAGACAAACGTATCTTTAGGTACTTTACGCATGTATACAGTACTTGAGACACCTTGGGAATTCAAGTCAAGTTGTCTTTTCATTCGGATTCCATTTGGTGGTTTTTATTTAACCCCTTTCATTTCGTACTCGAAAGCAGCGGAGAGGGTTGAAGTGGCAGAGAGGTACACGGTAGCATTTATCTTAACAGTTTGTGTAGAAGTTTCATTTGAAATGGTATTGCTTTATTTAATTACATCCGGCCAGTTGGGCCAGTGTTTCCATAAAGATTTTTACAATGTTTCTACTTAGGTACTACTATTATTGTGGCAGATGAAAACTTGCCAGAAGTCGAGTATTCTAGACGAGTGCAGTGCAGTGCCACACAAAACTACATTTCGAAGCTTTAGGTGACACTGCAACTGTCGTGGACAAGCGTAGTTAGCGTACTTACCATCAAGTTTCAACTTTTTAATATTAAAGCCCGACATTATGTAGACGACAAAGATGCTTAGAATACTCGACTTCTGGCAAGTTTTCATCTGCCACAATAATAGTAGTACCTAAGTAGAAACATTGTAAAAATCTTTATGGAAACACTGGCCCAACTGGCCGGATGTAATTAAATAAAGCAATAGGTTTTAAGTCTCTTTCGCACACTTATTTCACTTGCTACACACACCTTCACACCCTAACACAGTAATGCTTGCGCACTATTGCTTCGCGGTAGAATATCTGGCATTGCAGTGCTACCAACGAAGATAGCATTTTGCACAAGAGACTACTACTTAGTAAATCGGGTTTCCATGGCTTTAAAACTCTTATTTAAAAAATGGTAGGTATGTAACGTTGCCATAACATCTCTAAAAGTATTCAGTAAGTGAATTCATAACTGTCACAACTGTCCAGTAAGAAGCGAGATTTTAAATTTGGAAACTCCTACTGTCCAGTATGTAAGTATGTAATTTACTTACTGGACAGTAGGTCATCCTCTTTAGATCTGCATAGAAGAAAAAAAAAACATAGTACAAGACACAGATTAGAGTTTAGCCATTATAACATGGTTATAGGAGGGAGGCTCCAAATATATATCTATCTCATAATTTATGAGATAGATATATTTTTGGAAACCTAAACAGGCATTTTATAGTATGTGACACTTAACGACACGGAGAAAAATAATATGCACAATGCGTTTTGTAGTTAGTAATGTAGTAGAAGTATAGTGTAGGATTTTATTTTATAATTTCTGTTTATAAATCATGTTGGAATAAAGCTTTCCATTCTAAAATTAAAATGGAGATTCAAAAACAATAATTTTAATTTCTTTTACTAAAACATTCATGTAATGTGAAAATAGAACAATGTTCAAAACTAAACGCAAACATTTAAGTAAAAAAGAACGACGACTGGCAGGATTTCACATTCAATTGCGACAATTGTGTTTTAATTTACCGCGTGAACATAGATAATCCCAAAAAATTAGTTCAAGCGAATCTGATTCAGAAAAATAGATGGCACTCCTCCTGATTTAAAAGCTGAGGCCGAAATAGCAAAAACATTCTTTCATTTTTGAGAGCATTATACAAGAAAGCATTATACAAGCCTCAACCAGTAAGAAAACCTTCCTGGCCTCGTATATAACCGGCTAACTCATACTTGGCCAGGAAGGCTTACTTACTGGATTCTGCAGTAATGTACTATAACTCGATCCCCTCCCAGAAGGTTACAAGACCAGGGTGGGGTCACCAGTTGGTATTTCTAAAACAAAACACTATAATTGACTTATGTTTTACACTCATGCAGCGAGTTACGACACATCTGTAAATAATTTACCATTATCATACGTTGAAACTCGGGAAAAACATCTACATATATTAAACAAAGTTAATATCGAGTGTGGGTTTTTGCCCGCCTACTGGCAGACTGTTAAAATTAAAGTGAATATTAACATAAATTTCAACTACTACTAAATATCTACACGAAGAAAATCTTTTCACATTTTAGTTCACCCTTTCTCTTCCCCCTCCACTAGCTTGCGGCTAGTGACGGTTGGATAGAGCTAATCGAAACCAAGTCCGATGGAAAAGTACCGCCAATTTTGTTGCCTCATTGACTTGTCAAATGGCGCTGCTGATATTTGTTATAGAACTTTAATAGAACAAGACGCAGGTGAAACTCTCAAAATGGATTACAAAGGTATAACAAAATTTATAAATATGGTTTTAGCTACATTTGCATATTTTTTCGTCTTGCATTTACCGTCGTCACCAGGCGCCTTGTTGTTCTTAAGCTGTTTCAAGGCCATTCTAATCTCGTACAGGCTGATGTCCGGGATATCTTTGGTAAAATGTCGGGTCAGCTTGGCTCTTGGGTCTTTGACCGGGCTGCTAACAGGTTTAGCGACCGAGGTGTATAGCTGTCCGTAGAAACTCTCTACATCTCCTAATACTTCAGCTTTGGTCGCCAATAGACATGTCTTTTGCAATCCTTTGGAGCCTTTTTTCCGCTCTATCGTCTCTTTAATACGGTTTGTAGCAAGGACTTCCATATTCGTCTATTGAGCAGCCTATATGCTTCAGCATCATCCGAAGACTGCAGTTTCAGTGAGCGTCGTTCAGCCATGAGGTTGAAGGTATTGTCGGAGAGTTTCTGTGGCCTATCTGTACGGTGGGGTTTAAAGTACTTGTAACCCACTGTATGGACAGTTTCTACTAACCTGTTATTGATCTCGTCCACTGAAGCGATATTCTCAAGGCAATCGAAGCGATTGGATAGCTCAAGTTGAAAGCTCTCGGGGTCTTGAATACGGGCACGAGTGGGTCGGAGCGTAGACTTCATCAGATGAGACCTCTCCAGTTTGACATTAATATTTACCGTGCTTCTTACCATTCGGCGATCACTACCGGTTTTAACCCTGTTGATCACGGAGACATCAGTGAATATTTGCCTTTTGGTGGTCATAATGAAGTCAATCTCATTTCTCGTGGAACCATTGGGACTCAGCCAGGTCCATTTCCTGTGAGGTGGCTTCTGAAAGAAATAGTTCATCATAAAGAATCCCTCTTTCTCCAAGAAGTCGGCCAACCTCTGTCCCCTACGGTTCCGTTGTCCATAGCCAAATTGCTCCACTTTCAACTCATCCTCGCTTCTCTTACCAAATTCGCGTTGAACTCCCCCCATAACTACTAGAAAGTGCATTTCAGAGGTATGTATGGCCCGACTAATGTCCTCATACATATCCTCCACCTCATCATCCAGGTGCGACTTCGTCGGTGCGTATACCTGAATGACCTTCAGCGAATATCCTTTTGATACTCTGAGTATTAGGTATACGACCTTATTGGAAACGCTATTGATCGTAACTACGTTGTTAGTAAGGGCTTTGTGGACGAGAAAACCGACACCACCTTGGGACTGTTGGTCGCCCTCCCGGTAGTAGAGTAGGTTACCTGATTTTAGGGTTATCGTGTCCTCACCCGCTCTACGGACTTCAGATAACCCCACAATGTCCCAGTGTAACTTACTCATTTCTTCTTCCAGCTCATATATCTTCTCATCTGTCCTCATTGTGCGTATGTTGTGTGTCACCAGGGCCAGTCGTCGTCATTGGGGGTGGTAGCCGGGCGTCTGCCGGGGATTCTTAGCACCCCCTGCCCCACCGTTACCGTGGCCACTACCGTAGCCAGGAATAGCGGGGCTGCCGGGGACTGGGGGCATGGTTCTTTTTATCAAATCCATAGGGGGGATTTTGCCAATACTCGCCACGCTTGGCAGGCGGATTGGCGAGCGCAGTTTTGGGGTTTTAATACGGTGAAGGTGCTGCTGCCCACCTTCCGATTGTTATCCCTTAGCAGATTTCTACGCACCCACGGGTAGAGTTGGGGGGTACTATTCTATGCCGGTACCCCACGGCATACAGTACAAACTACGAGTTATCTGTGCCACAGTTGTACTAGATAAATGATAGTTTGTACTGAATACGTTAACTAATATACAAATTTAGGATTTATTGATTACTAGTTGCGCCCCGTGGTTTCACCCGATCACGATTTATCACGATAAATGATGATGATAATAATGAAAAGTATGCTATGTGTTGAAACAGCGCCTCATCTACTTCGATACCAAATTTCATTTAAAATTGGTCCAGCCGTTTGACCGTGAAGAAGTTACAAACACACACACAAACTTATGTTTATACAATATTAGTGTGATAAAAACCGGCCATGTGTGAGTTGAACTCGAGCACCAAGGGTTCCGTACATTAACAAAGCATTGCAGTATTGCTCTAACTAAAGACAAACTAGGTTAAAGCACAAACTAAAACTTTGTCGTTCGGTCCCTAGACACAATTATAGCACCAATCACAGATGATAAGTTCGTAATTGAAAATAACTTTTTTTACTGTATAAAACTACTTGTATACGGTTTTTAGACATTACTAATTCTTGCCAACGAAGGATGGCGGCGTTCCTTACGCTTACAGACACAACATTTTTTTGTGTCGTTCAGTCGAGATACTTTTCGTTACTGATAATTTATGTTATGAGATATCACGGGAAGCAACCTACGAAGAATCGAACTGCGTTGGTTTGTGCAGCTTGTGCATGAAGTCGGCTGGGTTGGTATTTAAGTGCCTACGTTGGTGACATAAATTTGTAAATATCCTTTAATTTCGTCCTCTCACAGATCATTATCGATAGATTCAGTGTTGTGGTAGGTTGTGGATTTGTAGATATGGAGCTTTATATTTATACATTTTGCTTTTTTATACTTTTAGTACACATTGGTACCGCAGACTTCCGAAAGCCTTATTTTACTGGGCACAACATTTCAATTTCTTAGTAATTTGTTTATGACTAAAAATGGCTTTGTATCCCATAGCGAAACCACTGGCGTGGCAACTAGTGTTATTGTATATTTTTAAACAATTAGTTTTTAAGGTTAGGTACTGTAATACTTGTAGGTACTATTATTTTGATGTAAAGTTAGGTTCTTATCCAGCATAATGAAGGTTGCAGTGCCCAGCAGGGTTTCACGTAATATAATTACAAGTCTATATAGAATTAATAATTACAAGCATATATAGGAAATATCCCTAAAAAATAATAAAACATCCTAATCAGAAGTAGTGAAGTAGTTTTTAGTTACAATTTACCAGTTAAAAGTCAAACACCGAGATAGCGACCTCTTATTCTGACTGTGTAAGCAATAATATCACAAACTGTTTATGTACAAACATTACAAATATGTCCCAATTTCAATAGTACATTCTTGTACTGTTGCTCAGATTCGTCCTATCCTGGCGACGGGCCAAACCAAGGCTCGCTTGCCTCAGAAGTACCCTTAAATTAGTCGCCATGAACTCTTCTCGGTGAAGCTGCCTTCTGCGCCCGTAACCGGCTGAGTGGCGACTCACCACGCGCTCGGTGAAGCTTTAATGGCGGCAGAAACAAACAGCAATTGTCAAACTATTGTATCCAAAATTGACAGAGCTATATCATTTTCTAAAAAGCTTTTAGATATGAATTGGAGTGTAAGTTATATATTTTTCAATGCATAT
Organism: Selenia dentaria; assembly: GCA_917880725.1. Taxonomy (NCBI): domain Eukaryota; kingdom Metazoa; phylum Arthropoda; class Insecta; order Lepidoptera; family Geometridae; genus Selenia; species Selenia dentaria. The sequence continues at coordinate 7,971,463 of OU862886.1, read as the reverse complement.
TTTGTCTTAAAACCCAAACAGTGTATTTGAGTCAAGTTCTATATTAACTTTTCGAAACAGTAAAAATGTAAACAAATAGCCATCAGAGAATTGGGATTAATGAAAGACAGGATAAAATATACCGTTTTAAAACTGTGATAAAAGTGAAGCACGACTGAACGGTTTCCATTAAGTGGACTTGTTTTTCTTGCTCCGAACCATAGACTAAGCATGAAATAAACGCACTAAGGCTGGTATTATAAAAAAATGCTCAGTTTTAAATCTCGACAGTAGATGCATTACAAACGTTAGGTACTCAGAAGCCGTGCGATTCTCTAAGAGCAAACATCGTTGCATATTTTAGTCCAATCATTGAGGGGTTTAACTATAGCAATAATTCATCTGTCGCTGAAACTTTGCAGTATGATAAAGTACTGTTTATAGATTATGTTTAACATATTATCCGAAAAAAAAATTACCTTGAAGGTACGCATTTGTACCAAAACATGAAAATCGCTTCTAGTTCCCGGTGGAAAAATCCTCCGTCCGAAATTTCTTTGGTATATGTTAGTTTATATAAATATTTATAGGTACGCAACGGAATCCAAAAATATTTGGATGTCGAAGAGGCAGAAACTTAAAAAAAGCTATATTTGCATCATAACTTCTTCAGGAAAATTCCTCCGTTAAAGTTTATTTTTTTATGCTTATTTATTTTTGTAAATCTATAACTTTGCAATTATCTAATAAAAAATACATTCCTGTCATGGCGTTATTGTTTTCTAGCAATAACTTACTTCGGAAAATTGCTCCGTCCCATTTTATTACTCTAATACGTACAGTATACTCAGATAAAACAACCTTTTATATTATCCAATAAGATTTCACCATAACGCATGCATTTTGGAATTCTCAAGTTTCTTAATAAGCGTACCTTGTACGTGCGCGTGCAACGCCATGCCGCCGCGCGCCGGCCGCCGCCAAGCGAGCGATGACATTTAATATATCTAGAGGCGAATCTGATATATTTTATTTGTTTTTTAGCAATATATTTCCGAGTGACTTTTTTATGAGTTACGAGTGCGAACATTGGCGTAAGTGTAACGTTATCGTATCGTTGACGTATACAGTACGAAATATGAGTTATCTGTGCCACAGTTGTACTAGAAAAGTGACAGTTTGTGTTTTTTTTGTGATCTGATCGTTTCTGTCACAGGCCCGTGCGTGCAAATACAGTTAGAATGCCATTATTGTTCGTTTATAGACATCGGTGAGCTCGTCGACGAGTGCATCGACGAATCATTAGAGAATCGCAACGGCAGAGCGTTCTTCTGGCATATAGCGCTAAGAATATAAAGGAAATGCGTGTAGTTGTAATATGAAAGGCTTCGACTTTAATTCACTTAACAAGGTCACCCACGGTTTGGTGAAAATATACAATGAAAGAGACATAGATTATTTATATGTTTTATAAAAATATGTGTTTAGTTTTAAACATTTTGAATATGTCTATACTAAAATAATTTAAAGGCATTCAAGAAATAATATTTTTCTATTACTTTAATGTGAAAGTTTGAACGTAAATTCGTTCATGTGTATATGTTATGAGTGAGCGATGCGTTCCTAGATTTCAATGAATTATAGTCCTGCGATATAGGATATATAGGTACTGGAAAAACTACACTACTACTTGGATGCGGGTGGGACTGCGAGGAGTCACACCAAAAATGTACTTCAGTGAAAATATTCGATTCTCGTCTATTTAAGTGTATCTACGGTGTCTATTAGTGTTTCAGTCGAACCTGACCATAAATGTTTTATTAAAATCTCTTTTTGAATGTAAACTTAATCTATGATTTATTATTACTCGGCTATTGAAAAAGCGAAGGTTTTACTGAATCAATTAATATAGAAGAGTGGAACGCTTCCTGGGTGAATTTAGTATTGACTTTTAAAAATGTAGTTTATCTTATAAATCAGTACTTAAGATCAGATTTTATGTCTTTCTCGAGGCTTTGGAACCTTGCTTTTTGCATATTTGCCAAGCTAAAAGTATGAACGGGATAGAACCCATAAGGTTTTGATTTATGTGGATAGTGGCAAATAAAAGTATTTTAGTATTGTGGTGAGATTATATTATGTTACATGATTTGACTATAGAATATTATTATAAAAAGGAAAAATTTGTTTCATTGTTTGAATAAAATAGGGTTCAAAACTACTGGACTAATTTGAAAAATTCTTTCACCATTAGAATCCTACATTATCCTTGATAAATATAGGCTTGGTACATATTTTAATTCATTATCATCATCATCCATTACCACGCGGGTTTAACCGCGGAGCACAGCTAGTTTTATATATTAGCATTTAATATATCTTGATAACCTCTACGCGTTTCTGAGAAAAAATAACAAACGTAGAAATATCTGGGTATACAACCGACACCAAAGTGATCTTATAAAAAATACGAAAGATATGGCGTCATATACCTACATGGTCCCTGCTACGACGACGGTATATATATACAGCAGGAGCTTGGCTAAATGTATAGTTGAATCATCAGATGTGCTGGCTCATATATGTATACCATAAAAATAATGCAATAAATGTAAGACACGCGGTCAGTGCTTTTGTTTTTTGTGAAGGTAAACTACTGAGCATTATTTTTAAAGAAGGTTAATCACTTCTTAATTTAAAATGCTTATTTTTAATACTATTTATATTAAATGTGTCTTTATAATACTGATTTAGTAGTGTTGGCTTTAATATCTACTATTAAAAATTTATAATTTAGCATAATTTTCTCAGTACGCACATCATGAAAACCATAAAGGACTTAAATTTCACACCCTAAAATTACGAAATCCGTCGTAGCCACTTTAACGCCCAGAAATATTCCTAAGATGGTCATAACACCTCGCCTCTTTATGCGTATTATAAATTCCTATCTCAATTACGGGGCAGGCTTTAATCGAAGATTTATGAGTCGGAAACGGCGTTTAGCGCCCCATCCGCACCCTTTCCCTTTCATGAAAATTCGCTATCACTTCATTCAATGTTCTCAGCTGGTTCAAATATCAATGTTGCTGTGCGACCACCAAATGAGATTAAAGACACATTTACTAAAGACTAAGATAAAAACCGTTGAGTTTGGCTCACTATGTTTGGCTCATGTATCTCATACTTTTAAAAAAACAAAATATTGTCATCACGCTTTAAAACGTCGTTATTTACTGGAAAGAGAATGAACACTTGATGAAAAGTGCGTGGCATATTTTTACCATTTTTAAAACACGCGCGTTCATCGCTTTAAACAGTTTACGCACGTTATTTGAACAACATAAAATTTGCGAATGTAGGCTTACCTTTTTAAAGTCATTCGTCAAATAGTTACCAGCTATTTAGAGCCAACAAATTTAAAACTTACATTTAATGATAACGTTCACACATTCATGACTCCGCCTTGGATCGCGGGAGGCATAGACACTTAAGACACCATAAATATCCAAAACCAAGAAGGTTTTTACTACGAACTGAACTAACGGAGCGCCTTTAAATCATGGAGCAGTCGTTACTTAGTGAACGACGCGTAGTAATACACGTAAAGCATCAAAAGCTTTAATTCATTAAATTATTATAGATTTATAATAGGTCAAATATATTAATAATAAATGTTACAATTTTTCACTAGAGCATCAATACTGAAACTATAAAAATCAATTTAAAAGAACTCCGTAAAAAACCAAGTAAGTTTTGTAAATTAATGGTTTAAGGAAATCAATGCAACATCGACAAAAACCTTAAGCAGTAGGTTATGTATGTGGGGCCTCTGGAGGTGTATTAAGATAAGACGTAGCAAAATGTAAAGGTATTGGATATGTGAGACTCGTCTGCCAAAAAAATGGGGTGCGAAGTTAGAAGAGATCGATTTTAAGCCACTGAATAATCTGCATATCAAATGAAATTCACTCTGAAGAAATTCGATTTTGTAGAAACATTTTTCTGATAAAATTCTCATTGGCAGACTCCTATGCAATACAACTTGATTAACTGCTTAGATCACAGATACCTGTAACTTTATGATTGTAGCTAAATGAATGAAGATCTATTATGCGAGATGGATTGATTCTGTCAATTAGAGAAGCGACAGTTTTCTAACACAGCGTTCAGGGAGTAAGTTCGCATCTCTGCATGTATATTTCAGCATGATTGAGCATAAAATTGTTATAATTAAACCTATTGTTCGCAAGCTGAGTCGAGCCTAGCGAAAAGTAGGCGCTTAATACACCGCTGCTTCTCCTTCGAGGATATATAGGCGAAACTATGTGTTATGTTGTGTTTAAAAATAAAATGTAAATATTGCAGGCGATTCACTCAAGACCGCTAGACTGATGTTTCACCTCCGTGGTGATGGATGATGGTGAGGATGAATCAAATAAAAAAGCGTATGTTACTCAGGCTTAATGTCTAAACTCGTGAAAGAATTGTTTGAATCTGTTAAGCCTTCAGCTGTAATTTTACGTGAATCCATTAAGAACAATCAAACAACCTTTCCTCTTTATTATTATAATCTTCTTAGTCGGGCACTTTTGGCAGAGTGGTCGTGGTCATGGTGACGGTAAACGGTGGATCCTCGCCAGTTCCCATTTCCAGGGCTGTCTCTCTATTTCTGATGTTTACTGGCATTGTGAGCACATTGTAAAATGGTGGAATTCGTGGGCTTATTAATAAAGTAAGTCCAGCGTGTTGGTAAACGACCTCGGGATCTCTTTCGTTCCACTTGGCCTTGCACTATTAATCTCTCTATCGCGTTCTTTTTTCTCAAGACAAGAGTCTTCGACCTATGTGTGTTACCAGTGATGACTTATGGCACTGAAACGTGGTCTCTTAGTAAGAGACCAAGTTTCAGTGCCATTATCTATGAGGCCCATAGTAAGAGACTCTTACTATGGGCCTCATAGATAAGCTCAAAGTCGCACAACGAGCTATGGAGAGGGCTATGCTCGGGGTTTCTCTACATGATCGAATCAGAAATGAGGAGATCCGTAGAAGAACGAAAGTCACCGACATAGCCCAGAAGATTAGCCAGTTGAAGTGGCAGTGGGCAGTGCGCATAGCACGCAGAACAGATGGCCGATGGGGCCGAAAGGTTCTGGAGTGGAGACCACGGACCGGCAAGCGCAGCGTAGGTCGTCCACCAACACGGTGGACAGACGACCTGATGAAGGTCTCAGGACGACGTTGGATGCAGGCCGCTTCCAACGGTCCTTTTGGAAAATCATGGGGGAGGCCTATGTTTAGCAGTGGACGTCCTACGGCTGAGATGATGATGATGATGATATTCTTTTTTCTGGAGATATACCCGAAGAATTTCAGCATTCGCATCTCCACTATCGACGATAGTCTAAATTGAATTTGAAGTTCTTTGAGTTGACATATATGGCACTGCAGTCTTGTATGTAGATATTAATGTCCTCTATAATACCTACATCACTTCAAAAACTGTAAAAGTATTTTTAGATAAGAACATTTCCACTGTACACGGACTATGTGCGACCGAAACGTGGCTGACGGAAGCCAAGATGCAACTAATCAACTGCTCAGGTTATAAGGTCGCTGCTGCATACAATAGGAAAAAAACGCACTGGCGGTGGCACCTTAGTATTGCTACGTTACGACTTTGAATCTACCGAGATAACAGAAATAACCGAATTATCAATTGAATACTGTATAGAATTATGTGCTGTAATAATACATAAAATTAACACCTTATTAATTATAGTATATTGGAATAGCAGAAGGATCGATCTATTTTATGAACAATTAAATAAATTATTTAAATTAATAAAAAATAAATATAAGTCATTGAATATAATAATTAGTGGTGATTTTAACCACAATACTTTATAAATACCGCGAAATCGACTAGATTGCTGGACTTGTTCTCAAATAATAATTTCCTTCAATATGTTAATATACCAACTCGCTATACAAGCACTACAGCAAAGTGCATAGATCTTTTATTTGCAAATTGTGATAAAAAGAAAATAGACGTCTCAGTAAAAAAATTTGAATTTTCTGACCACTTAGGACTAATAGTAAAAATAAAAAACGCACTACATAACACAAGGAATTTAGACTGGAAAATTGAAAAACGACAATTTAGTAACAAAAATATTGTAAGCTTTAAAAATGCATTAATAAATATTAACTGGACTGAACTTTTGAATATGACATATTCTGTGAACGCCAATTACAATATATTTCATGACACTTTGACAAAAATATTAAATACATGTATGCCAAAAAAAATCATAAGAATAAAATTGAATAAAAAATACACATGGCTAACTAAGGGAATAAAAAAATCCTGTAAAAATAAGCGACTTGTAAGATCGTTAGTTACTCACTGTAAACACCCATGTCTAATAAAGTATTATAAATCCTACGTAAAATTATTAAAAAAAAACCATCAACCGATCTAAAAGAAATCAATACATGCACGAAATAAAAAAGTCAGATAACAAAACTAAAACAATGTGGAGAATAATAAAAGAGCGGACTAATAAAACCACACTAAACCATAAAATTAACATCCAACTAAAAATTAATAAACAAATAGTGTCGGACCCACGCCAAGTGGCAAACGAATTTAACAAGTTTTTCGCATCAATAGGTGAAACGGGCAGCGCAGACGCAGGGGGGGATCCGCGCTACCGTCCCGCGCTACCGTCCCGCGCGTACGCGCTTAGATAACTTCGCCCAGCTGAACAGCGCGAAATAAACAACATACTTAAAAATCTAATAAGCAAATATAGTTACGGAGTTGACGAAATACCTCCAATATTAATAAAAAACTGCGCAGACCAATTGACGCTACCGTACTACTTACTAATAAATCAATCATTTATTGAAGGCTTCTTCCCTGACCAGCTAAAAATAGCCCTAATAAAACCAGTGTACAAAAAATCGTCGAAGCTTGACCCCAGCAACTACAGACCAATAGCTCTATTGCCTACATCGTCAAAAGTGTATGAAAAAGTTATGCAAAAGCAACTAAATTCCTTCTGTGAGAAATTTCATATATTTAATGAATCACAAAACGGCTTTAGGAAAAATCGATCAACTACTTTGGCGGTATATACATACGTTGATAAAATTTTAAACATACTTGACAGTAGGAAACATGCTATAGGTTTCCTATTAGACATGATTAAGGCATACGATAAAGTTCGACATAATATACTATTAGATAAACTTTTTGACATTGGCATACGTGGCATAACACATAAATGGTTCACCTCATACCTACAAAAACGCAAATATTATGTAGAATTAGAAAACGTAGATTATGATTCTGGAAGTTTAAATACAATCCGATCAAACCCCCCCCCCCCCCCCCCCCCCCACTGAATCACTCAATCCCCCAAGGTAGTGTCCTTGGGTGTATCCTATTTTAAATCTATGTAAATGACCTTTCAAAATTTATTGACGAATCTAGTGTACTCTTCGCGGATGACATTTCTATATTGACATCTAGTAATAATAATTCTAATTTAAATAAGAACCTCACTGACATTTTCAATATCATAATTAAATGGATGAATGAACATAACCTTGCCCTCAATATATCAAAAATTAATGCAATTTCGCCCGTATCAAAAACCGCCTATTGGCATAAACTTTTGTTATAATAATACAAAAATTGAATGTGTGAACACTGCTTTATTGCTAGGTTTAGAACTAGACTCGCATGTAAATTGGATAATACATGTTAAAAAATTCAATTAAAATTATCAAGTTATGGACTAAGGGTACTGCAGCGAGCAGCTGGACTTGATGCCGATATGACCACTTACTACGCATATGCATACTCATGGTTAAGATATGGCATCATACTATGGGGAAATAGTGTAAACGTAGATAACCTTTTCATCGCACAAAAGAAATGCCTACGAATACTTGCAAACATAGAATTACCAGATTTAACAATACATCATTTCCATAAACCATATTTTATCAAATATCAAAAGCTGACCCTCACCTCCATCTACATCTTGGAAATGTGCATGTTTATTCGAAAATATCCTCAATACTTTTTAAAAGCATGTGAACAGACGAGAAATTATCCCCTTAGAACAACACGGAAACATACACTTTTAATACCTACTTCTAGACTGAAAATGCACAGTTCCGGTACCAAAGCAATGGCAGTTAAAATTTATAATACACTACCTTACAAAATAAAAGACGAAAATAAAATGAACGTATTCAAATTCACACTTAAAAAAATACTTTTGCAGAAGTGTTATTATAATATTGACGAAATTTTCAATGATAATACGTTAAAATAGACTGGTCCTCTCTGCACAATTGCAACACCCCCAGAGGGTAACATGTGACATGTACTTATTGTAAACCTTATGCAACAACACCTGCATTGTATGCTAACTTGGCACATAAGCAATAAATCATTTGAGTTTGAGTTTGAGTTTGAAAAATAAAATAAAATAAAATTGCATATGTAAACATGAAAACGTATTTATTTTGACATAACTTTAAAAGTCAGCTACCTACGCTGCGCTTGCCGGTCCGTGGTCTCCACTCCAGAACCTTCTGGCCCATCGGCCATCTGTTCTGCGTGCTATGTGGCCTGCCCGCTGCCACTTCAACTGGCTAATCTTCTGAGCTATGTCGGCGACTTTCGTTCTTCTACGGATCTCATTTCTGATTCGATCACGTAGAGAAACCCCGAGCATAGCCCTCTCATATATAGCCCTATCCATAGCTCATTGCGCGACTTTGAGCTTAATTATGAGGCCTATAGTAAGAGACCACATTTCAGTACCATATGTCATCACTGGTAACATACATTAGTCAAAGAATCTTGACTTGAGGCAATGGTATTTATGACGAGAAGACTTTGCGAATTTTTCAGAACGCTACCCAGCCGGGTTGGATTCGAAGATTGACCTCTTTCTCGAAGAGGGACCTGCCTACTTTGACTGTTTGTCCTAGGTAGATGTATTTGTCAACAACTTCGAGAATTAAGTTCCCAACTGATATGTGCATTAGACATAATTTTTGTTTTGTCCATGTTCATCTTAAGGCCTATCCGTTGGTAAAAGCGATGGAAGCCTTCGAACATTGTACTGAGGTCTTCCATTGATTTGCCATGACTACAATATCGTTCGTTATCGTTCATAGAAAACATACATGGTAACCATCCTGTTAATAATTTAAATATTTTTAATACATCGTACCGGTTACATACATAAATGTAATTTTCAGTACAATATATTTTTATTAAATTAATTAGTCACTTAATTCATCTCACGATATGATTACCTATCTCGCTTTTTCGCATTGTAAACGTCAACGCGTCACGCTTCGACGACAAACTATGAGTTGTCTGCGCCACAGTTGCCCTAGATAAACGAAATTTTGTAGTGTTTCGCGTGATCGATACGTTACGATACACATACGCAGTTATTCATGCTAGGCCCATTGTACATTGTTTTATATTTTAGATTATTTTAATTTCGACGTTTCAGTGTTTTCTTGTATCAGTCAGACTTGTTGATGGCTGATTAAAAAATTATGAAAATTATAATAACTTAATTTAATTCATTATTATTTTAATTATAACTTTTCTGATGCATACTGAAGTTAATTAGTTTAATTTATTTAATTATCTTCAAAGCACATAGTTAATATTGTAAATCATTACCTAAATATAATTTTAACACCCTTACCTACGAATGTATTTACTCGCAGAACATTAAATAAATTAAGAAGATATTCAAACAAGTTTTATCGCCTTTTTGTTTATCTGTAATGACCTAAATGTTTATCCATTATATAAGTTTACTTAGAGCTTTCATACGTCCCGAAAAGGTCACAGGAGCAGGTCTTATTTTTATTTATTTTATCGCTAGAGGGGTGAAAAGTTGTGTGTATCACACGAGGATAAATAGGTATGTTTCTGGTGAATACATTTTATGAATTGTTTTAAATAAGTTTCATATTTATTGGCCTTGAATTCTTGCGTCATATTGAATATTAGTTTAAAAATAATAATTCCCGAAACGTATATTTTTAAAAAATAACAGTAATTGCTCAATAACCTGCTATTTATAGTCTATCTTTGGGCAGTTTAATAGACAAACGGCTTTTAGCTTTTTGTTGAAAACATTTAATGCAGAATAAAACATATTACCAGATATTTTTTGCCTAATCTTTATTTTAGCCATAAATACTGCCTTAAACAATAGCCTTTTGTAAGTAGATTGTTTTATAGTTGCACCATCTGTAAAAACAGAAAAAAATAATGTGCTATGTTACTACTAGCTTTTTTTAAACGTCCCGTATATATTGGCGACAGTTATGGCAATTCTAGTTAACCCGCTGTAGTAGTCCGAGCTGACCCGCTCCGGCGCAGACGACCGGGGGAACGGAGGAGACGGTTTGCACGGCTCCTCCCTCCTCCGTAGTGGGGTCACTGGCGAATAGTCCGGGGACTCTTCGCCGGTTTGCACGGCACTACACGTCTAGGGGGTGACCTTGGTGAGCAAGGTCATCCCTTCACAGGCGCTGAGGCCCGGTTAAGATCAATCCGGGCCTACCGCTGGGGGGAGATGGTGACTGCCAGCGCGACCCTGTCTCGCCCCACCTTGGCGGAGGACTGCTTACGGGGGGTTTTAATGGGTCTGAGCCCCACACGCCCCCTTCCGTCACCCCCGTGGCGGAAGGGAAGTGCACAGCATTTTCCCCCGTCAAAAAACACAAAAAAAAACAAGTTAAGCTAAGCTAACTGCAGTACGCAGATACACATACTAAAATGTTTCATACTAGTTTAAAGTTGATGAGCGACGAACATTAAGTAATGATAGCTGTCACTACAGTTATTTCTCGTTCCTGAATGCGGAATTGTTGATACAATTTACTACTACTACAAGTGTATACTGTCTGTATATAGATACTATGTATAGATTCTGCGTGTACCATGCACAAACAAAAAAATGCTATCGAGTGACGAGATGTGAATGTCATGTGCCTTATAGAAGGCACCTACCTAGGCAGCGCCACAAAGAGCTTAGAACTGAAGTTCACGTAGCACTGTAGGTACTTCGTTCATCCAGATACATATATAGATTTTGCAGTCTCATCTACATAGTAATTTCATTTTCGAGCGCCCTTCATACTTTTGCCAAACTAAGTAAATACCTAATAACCTATAAGTAGAAATACTAGCGTTGATTTACGCCGATCTATTTTGTTGGTACCCTACGTAAACAACAGAAAAAAACTGATATTTAAAAACTGCCTACCCCTACCGCTCTGCCGGCACTCACGTAATGATTGCCGGAAAGCGTCCTCCGTCTCAACCGCACCGCCTCTTCCCTCTTTTATCGCCTTTTTGTCGCGATGACGTTCTAATTATAGGGGGGGCCGCGCTCCAAGTAGTCTGATTTTACCACAGCTGTAACATAGTAATGCTTGCGCGTTGTTTCGTCGCAGAATACCTAGCACTGCAGTAGTACTAACCAAGACACTCTTTTGTCCACGACGCTTACCACCACAAACTTACCTACTAAGTTAAGTTTTCTTGCCTCAGATGATTTGCTTCCCGATAGTGAAGCTCTTTAAATACGCCACTTCATCAAGCATAATTTGAAAAAGTATTTGTCCGAACCTTGATTCACGTATACTAAAGTTAACGCGATCCGTTGGGACGCGTTCCCGTTAAAATAGGATACAATGTAGTCTACGTGTTATTTCTAATTATAAGCTATCTTAATTCCAAAGTCAAAAGATTAAATCCATTAAGCCGTTTCAGCGTTACAAAGTTACAAACATACATACTCAGCAACATTACTAACTCACAAAATTTCGCATTGATAGTGTTAGTGATTTAGATTCATAATTATGCCAACAGACGCAATCATCCTAGTTGAATAACGCGAGGGCCAAAAGCCAAAATTGGCATCATTAAATTTAATCTAAATTCTCTTCACTGTGGAGCGTTTGTTCATAGATTATCCTGGATTAAAACTAAATACCGCTAATTTAGCCAAGACCCACCGTTTCCAACTCTCACATTGTGGATAGTTGTTATAAACATAGATATATATGTAGGTAGCTAAATCGCTACTTGTACTTGCTTGGAACATGTTAAAATGATTTTCACATAGTAACAGTTTTTTAATCTGGTGTATGATGTATGATGTACCATTTTTGTATGATTTAAGGAGCGGAATAGAATGTTACAAGATTTTATGTGTTAATAATATTTTAGAGTTTAATTTTTCTTAGATCCATTTGAACTCTACAGAATCTTGAATGAATGTGTGTCTGCTATTATATAGCTATTACTAACTGCTATATATATATATAGAAGCCAATTTTGAAGGCTAAGATACCTATCTATCTCCAGTATACATACTCTCATCAATAAATATATTTATTTACAAGGTATTACAAAAAAAACTAATCTATAAGCCCCATGGTTCGGGGAAAAGTGGTAAAAAGTTATATATATACTATTCTCTCTAACTTGAGAACGGATGGAACAATCTCGCTAATTCTTTTTTTGTTGTGTTAATTATTGTCAGGAGGTTTTAAAAAAAAGAGGTTATAGCAAGGCCGAAGGCTGAGCCTACTACGCGAACGAAGTCGCGGGCAGTTGCTAGTTATGTATTACCGTTATATTTTACCGTCAAGAAAGATGCTCAGGAAAATGTGTGCGCTTGTGCACCTAGAGATGAATTATGTACGAATAAATATTATATAATTGTAGTGATAGAGAGTCACATCCTAGATAAACTGATTAACCTTTACTATACCGGGAACATATTTTTGCAGTTTTTTCTCCCATAAGTAGACTCGTATGGTTATACATTTGCCATGCTTTAGTTATATGTTATTATTTATTTTATGTAAATAGGTATTTATGGTTGCATTTACCCTTCATATACTGTAATAATTATAACAAAATATTTATGAATGAGACGAACGTACATTTACGTCAATGGTACTCAAAGGATTAAGTGAGAATTTAATTCAACTAGTCACGGTCAAGTCACAGTTACCTAGTAATATATTACAATTCCGTAACCACGAACAGAACCATAGCGAGCGTCAATTTATTAAAGAAAAACACCCCTTGCGAGACTTATAAAAAGTAATGGAACTCGATAGATATGTGAGAAAAGATAAACCAAAATCATCCACACACCCGAGGGTGTCATTCTCTAAGAAAGAATTGAAATTCCATAGACTTTACTTACGAACTTTATTTTACGACTTGGAAGGATAGAAACAAGAATTCAATGTGCCAAAGTATTAAATAGATTTGAACATATTTTAGGTCTTTTTATACAGGCTATTTAATACTTTGGCACATTGTATTCTTGTTTCTATCCTTCCTATATATCTTCTTGATCGATTCCTCATGACTGAGGGTCGTGACCACCAAGAACGGCTTTCTGGACTATATTTCTCTAATTATTGCGGCACTCGGCTTATCTCATAGCAGTGGCTACATTTACCTTATTTGTCTCTTTGATAATGTCAGTGGTGTAGCCACTTCACCATGTGGGAGATCTTCCACGACTCCATTTTGCTTCCACGTGACCGTGAATTATTTATATAAAAAATATTAACAAACCTTGAAGTATCAAGCGTACTGCAGAAGGCGTAGTGCCAGGCCATCCAAAATGATAAAACTTTATATTGTGGATCATGTGGATCTGCAGCGGTCATGATCAGGCTTGAACCTATCAAAAGAACAACATTTTCTGTAAGTTATGGGGTACAACATTTCTTCCTACTAGAACTCGTGCCTTCCTCCCCGAGATAATTATGTAAACCATAATACACCACCAGCCACCACCGGCTTAGGGAAAAGACAAACCTAAGCGGCGAAGTTTTTAGGCCGCTCAAAGCCGACAAAATTAGTGTCCGACCAAAACTGGTTTTTCAGCCGAAACCGATACCGAATTTTCGGCCTTGCTCGCTGTTTTGGCCTAGACCAAACCGAAATCGAAACTTATTAAACAATATTTAAAATAACCATAATTTACTATATATATAACTTTACCGCTTTTTAACATATTTTATTTGAATATATTTTATACTAGCTGGTGCCCGCGACTACGTCTGCGCAAGATTAGTACTTCGAGTAGCTTATTATTTCTCCAAGGGCATATCTATCTTTATACCAAAATGTCAAAAAAATATGTACATGGTCAAACGCGATTTCTATAATAGTTTTATTTAAGTACATTTAAATACTTACTTTTATCAATCAGTAAACAATAATAATAAAATAAAATTAATCACTGAAAAAAACTTATTCATATACTATATACTTATATACTATAAGTCATTACATTTCATCACCCTTGGCGGTATTTGTCTCAAATTTAATCACCCTTGACGGTCGCCGAATAAGTCTAGTCTATCGAGCTGTCAAATAGACTTGGCTTTTGACAAAGCTATCAGAAACTGACACAAACTTTGACAGAACTTTCATCATTACGATCTTGACGTAGGCGGAGATCTTATTATTTTGTCTATTCTGTGCCCAAGCATATTACGCTTTTTCATCCGCTTGGTCATGGATGATGATGATGATGAAAGTATCCTATGTGTTAAACAAGTTAAACCACCTCATCTACATCCATGCCAAATTTCATCAAAACTGCCCTAGCCGTTTGTCCGTTAACAAGTAAATTAGATCCACACATCCATACATCCATACATGCATACTCACAAACTTTCGCGTTTATAATATTAGTAGGATATATACACAGTTAAATAGTGTTGAAAAAAAAAACATTAGTCGAAACCGAAAGTAAAGCCGAAGAGGTATAAATAGTGTTACTGTTTTCTAAAAGTTTATACTTGAATAGAATTTGTATTTGGTTTAACAAGTAGTAATACAGATATATAAATACAGATAGATACTGGCTGTCCAATATTTAATACTACGTTTACGCGTTCCTTTTTCTAAATAAATGTACCTACACTCCGTTTAACAACAGTTACCCAGAACAAGCAGACAAAGAGTCAAGTGTCAGTACCATTGATACTTTCATATTAATTTATTTGAAAGCTGTTATTTTGATTATACAGACAGACAGTTAAATTTAATGTATTTGTATACAGAAGATGTATATATAGATTGCCAATGATAATGTTTAATACTGTGGTTTTGCGGCGGAGATTTCTGTTCGTTCCCAAAGGCCTTTGTTATGACCTACGGACCGTTATCCTAAGAAAATCATGTGGACATAGACTATGACGTTCCCTCGGGATCAAGGAAATTTTCAGTAAAAAATGCTATAAAAGTTTTAAGTGTAGTAGAACTCTTACGCTCTTACGCTGTAGAAGACCGCCAATTGCACAACAGTATTAAAAATTGTATAATAAATGTATCCACGTTTGTTTTATGTACAATAAAGCGTTATCTATCTATCTATTTAACTCTTTGTGAATGAACTTTGTGAAGCAGTAATGTTCGCAATATTCTGTTCTGGTTTCAATGGTGCCGACGAAATTACAGGCTTATGTCTTAGGGTTACGGGCTCAATGCAATTCGTCACTTGTAACGAAATGCATCTGTTCTAGGCAGAGATTACCTTTTAACACCAGGTGGGCCTCGTGCTTGTACCGTCACCTGATAACAAAAAAAACGTCACCCATCTAAGATTTGACCACAGCAAAGTTAAGGCAATCGAAGCGAGCGTTAACGAACAACTATGCAAGGTCCGCTACAATCCCTTATACTACCCTTACTGCATTCAAAGCTATAAATAAAAATAATATTTAGTAGTAATTATCAGGGCAAGGCATAAACATATCTGCAAGAGTTAAAGAATATTAAATAATACATATAACATAATATATATTACAATTAATTAATTAATATATTAATTAAATCAAATCTTAGATGGGTGACGTTTTTTTTGTCACCTGATAACAAAAAAAACGTCACCCATCTAAGATTTGACCACAGCAAAGTTAAGGCAATCGAAGCGAGCGTTAACGAACAACTATGCAAGGTCCGCTACAATCCCTTATACTACCCTTACTGCATTCAAAGCTATAAATAAAAATAATATTTAGTAGTAATTATCAGGGCAAGGCATAAACATATCTGCAAGAGTTAAAGAATATTAAATAATACATATAACATAATATATATTACAATTAATTAATTAATATATTAATTAAAATAAATTGTACAAATTCATCAAAGAATTCAGCTCAATAAACCAGAATTTGAGGCTAGACTTGTCACCGCAGTACCTTGCCATGGAAGCTTGTTGTAAACTGAGATGTAAACATGTAGGTAGATATTTTAAACAACTTTGTAAGAGTCCGAACACTGGCTTTCCTAAGCTGAAACTCAATGGGACGAAGAGATTCCCCAAGCATTTACCCTTATTCAAAATACAAATATCGCACAATCGAGAGATATTGAACCATATGCATAGTTAACATCGGTGATACCACAGGGACCGTATTTGGTACAGATTAGATTCAAAACGAGAATATCGAATCTGTCGTAACAATCGTCAGGTTGTTAGCAGATCGGCACAGCCTCAAGGGATCACTGCATTGCATACGTAATAAGGGAACGGGGTAACTTGAATTTGTAATACAAACAATAGGAGATCTGGGTAATATAATTTATAAGGCTTTGAAGTTTAGATCGTCAAAAGTATAGTAGACATTGGATCTGTAAGAGGCTTATTGTGGTCCAAATCATGAGGTTTAAAGACAAAGCGATTTATTGCATTCATCAGTAAACAAGATGACATAAACAAGAAAGAATCACATATGAAATCATTTGGGTATAATAATATTACCATGAGTGGCATACTATTATACGAACATACTTAGAATCATATCATATTTATCATCTATTCATATTTTCTTCACTTATTATGTCATTTGGTAAGTGATTCTATATACTTTAATTGAAGAGCAGTAGGTAGGGACTTTTCAATACCAATGTTATAAAGAGACAAGATTTGTTTGTTTGTTTGAATTTAATAGGCTCGTAAACATATGAACATATCGCTACTTAAATACAAAAGTAACATATTCCAAAAAAATTCAAATCTGTTTTTATTGTATAAAATGAATCTTAAACGACTAAACTATAAAGTTTCACTAATACGCCATTTGATTTAAAATATTTTTATAAGCCGCGTGTACATGCGAGGTGATTCAATATCACCATCAAACCCGACACGATCCCTTGTTACACTTGAGTTGAATTTTAATTAAGTAAGTAATGATTAATAATTATTAATCATTACTTACTTAATTAAAGTTCATTTAAAATTAGAATTCTGGGAACTGCAATGAATTAAAACTATCTATTGCATATTAGAACTATAAATTACGTATGGATTCAATACATGTAATTCAAGCGCACGACTTGATTGCATCCTGTCAAGGGAAGAAACAGGCAAGTCGTGCTCGTTATATTAAAATAGTATCCGACTAATATTATATACGTGAAAGTTTGTGAGTATGGATGTATATCCATACTCAGAAATGTGTGTGTGTGGATCATTGTTACGCTTTCACGCTCAACCGGCAGGGGAAACTTTGATGAAATTTGGTATGGGGGTAGATGAGGCGCTGGATTAATGCATAGAATACTTCCATCATCATCATCCATTACCACGCGGGTGAAAAAGCGTAATATGCTTGGGCATAGCATAGACAAAATAATAAGATCTCCGCCTACGTCAAGATTGTAATGATGACAGTTCTGTCAAAGTTTATGTCAGCTTCTTATAGCATATACAAAAGTCAAGTCAATTTGACAGCTCGATACACTTAGATGTGCTCGGCGACCGTCAATACCGTCAAGGGTGATGAAATGTAATGACAGTTTTTTTCCATGGCGATTAATTTTATATTTGTATATCCGTAAGTCCTATATTTTATTATTAATGTTTACTGATTGACATACTAAGTATTTAAATTTACTCATATAATACTATTATAGCAATTGCGTTTGACCATGTAGATATTTTACGACATTATGGTATAAATATAGATATGCCCTTGGAGAAGATAATAAGCTACTCGAAGTACTAATCCTGCGCAGACGTAGTCGCGGGCACCAGCTAGTATTAAATAATTAGAGAATATAGTAAATAATAGGACCAAATTTATCAGTAAATTGAAGAGAAGTACATAATTCAAAAAAAAGTTTCTAAAATAAATTTATGCCTAAGCCATCATCAAGGTAACTGTTCTAAATGCACTGTTGCATTCTTTTTTTGTAATTGTGTATCTTTGCACTGAATTCTATGAAATTTGTAATTTAATTCTTTTGACTACAGACTACTTAACATTCCAATTTCAAAAGTAGCTCCAAAGGTTTAAATTTATTCCACGCGACAAATGTGTTTAATAGAAATTCCTCAAACTTCTATAAATTCCATTTTATGATACTTGCAAGGTATGAAGATAAGAACACCCTAAATACTGTATTTTAGTGATGAAGGAGAAACCAACTAAAAACCCTTTTGTAACCTTTGTTTGCCATCAGTTAATTATATTATCATAGGAGCCGTTTTGTGCCTCGGTGGACTACAATGGCAATACCATGGACCCCAATACCTATTGAGAATCAATGTCTGCCCGGAGGTGTAGACAAAAAAGCAAGTACCATCATATATTCAAGGTTATAGCATAGAGCATAACCTTGACACATTTCACAACAGTCTTTAGTTATGTTACCCTTTTCGTTACCAAATGTGACCTTTATGCCTTGCTAATACTACCGAACCTACTTCACCTCAACTTTTAAAACTTATTTCATGCAGGTATATGGGAAATTGTGAGGCTGCTTGTGTGTGCAGAAAAGCTGGAATTAGTTGTTCGGTCATTTGCCTGCACTGTAGTGGAGAAACGTGCAACAACGTCACCAGAGTCAAACATTTAATTTAACGACGATGACGACGACGACGACGAGGACAATGATGATGATGTTTTGAGCATCTTACCATAATTTCGAACATTCCGAGAGTTTCAACAACTTAAGAGTGTCTCGCGAGGAATCTTCACGCAGGACTGTCGAAACGACGAAAAATATAAATTAAAAAGTACCGCCTATAAAATATTGGATTAATAAATTTCGCGTGTGTAATTCAAATGTGTCTGCATTACTCAAATTATATCGCATTAATTCCCAACCTTTCATTCATTTTGACGTATTGATAATACCGTGCAAGCGGCTACATCCAAAGTATGCATAGACTCGCCGACTTTCCGGCCCGATATCTATTACCGTTTTTTCGATATCTATCACCAAGAAAAAGAAAATTACAAAAAAATATACTCACTGTCAACATTTTTGACTTTTTTGATCGAGAACGATGAACGGTATGTAAAATATGTGTATGACATACATTACAGAGCCTAAAAATGCAACTAAAGTATGCCATCACAATTTTTGTATCTCGACGGAGAGGCGAGTTATTGCAAAAATAACAGAATAAAACGCCTTTTTCAAGATGGCGGCAAGTGCAACCAAGAAATCTTGGTCGAATTTTAAAGTTTTCTTTTTCTTCCCCCACGTAATATATAATCAGCTTTACCGGTTTACATTCTTTTCCAAACGTATATAGTAACTGGACTAATAATAGATCTATCATATTAGCCCTTCATCGCAAAACGTTTTTGTTTTTACACTATTTGTATACATTTCAAGTAGGCTTCAAAGTAATGGTATTTACATAAGTGGATGTACATAAGTGAGAATATAGATCCTCACTTATGTCTTTGTAAGGGACCATAATGAAATCCAATCAGTGAAATATTGATATTATATAATAAAATCCAATAAGCAGCATAAATGAGTATCTAAATTATGTATTATATTTACCCAATGTACTTTTCATGAACCATTGCATGAAAACAGTTATCCAAAATATCTGCATTACTATATTGTAACCAAAAGTTATAATTATTTTCATGTAAGTATCTGCTAGAAAATACAATATACCTATTTTCATAGACAGGTCTAGAAGTTTCATTCAATCAAGTGACAAACTTTTTAATTGTCTATCTCTTTAGATCGTTCCTACTTAGCATTAAACTAATAACATAAGAAGTTAAGCTTAAAAATTTTCTTGTTCAATTTTTTAAGTACTTCTTAGTCTTAAGACATGACACAGTAATAATTCTGAACAATTTGCTTGGCGACCGAACTTTGCAGCCTGGAGAAGTTATATCTAGCAAGTTTCTAAAGTTGCTAACACAATAGCTGGAGCACTTAATACGTTCTCTTGAATTAATCTCCACTCAAAAGAAGCTCGCTACAAAGAATAACGATATTATTCATATTTTTTAGAGTTTCGTGTCCAAAAGATGTCTAGATCTCTTAGAAATAATAAACTTACGTGTACATTGTATTATTGTCAGTGAGTCTCAAGGACTATCTCGACAGACCTAAGTGGTACCCAATAAAACTTATATAGAAATACATTACGATTAAAAAAAATCGAGTATAAACACAAGGTTTCGTCGATTTTATTTAATTACCGGTTGAAAATTCTATGCTGATGTTTATCATTATGGAACAGTGTTCTAAACATGTATATGACTCAAAATTAAAATTTTTAATAAAAATATGGGCGGAGGTCAAGATGTAGTCACAAAGGCTTTGTCAGCATACTTACAAGAACTTACTTTTTACATTGTGTTATGTTATAAGTACTACCTACCCATTTTTAAACGCGTCACCCACACGTAAATTTTGTTTTAATAAAAGTATTTCCAAACTGCGCCTTAATATGTATTTAAAAAATACTTTCTATACATTATAACATTGAGCATAGTTCACTCGGATCATTTTCTTCGTTCTTCCAATTATTTTTTATTAGTCATTATTATAAAATAATTTCATTAAATTCTAAAACAGTTTTATAAGACTCCCTGATGTGCTCCCGAAACGTATGTAATTCTTCTGCTTCGTACAGTTTTTGCTTGTCGTTAGTATACGCCATTTTGTTTTTGTAGTCGTATACGAGCTAACTCGGAAAAGTAGAACATGATCCGAGTATACACGGATCGGACACCGTCGTCCGAGTGAGCTCGGGTTACGGGTTGGCACAACCTGAGTTGCGCCCGAGTAGGTGTCAGAGCAGACTCTTATCGTGTCAACGCGGCTTTACAACAAAAATCAATTTTCAGAAGCATTTTCTTCATTTTATTTATTTGATTAAAATAATTAATATTTATTAATATTATATTCATTAATATTATATTCATTAATATTTTCGTGATGGTAGTCAAACGCAAGCCTATTTAATTATAAAAAAAATGTGTTACTTTGTATCCCATAGACCAAGTAAACGAAGCCGGTGGCAGTTCGGCTAGTGTAATATAAAATAATATAACCATGGTACATTGATATGCTCTACGTTTTACATATCTATTTTACATTTTCACACGAAAACTGCCAATATTTTGTTGAAATTCAAATTTGCGCAAGTAAATATTCGCTTCGTGCTTGGATTTTTAAACGAAAGTGGCCACAAATATAATACAACTTTAGTTTTATATTTCTACATCTTAGCATTTATCATGATACTGAGTTCGTATCACTCACTTTATGTGATACGGTTTGTTAAGTCTGCAAATATTCTCGAGGCGAAACACTTTTTGTATACATTTCTGCAAATAAAGACTTTTCTTTGAATGCGTTGCATTTTACTATATAAATAGTTTTAATTTCAGCTGCTGAATTGTTTTTATTTTGAATACTTGAAAATGAAGCAAATATGCCAACAGTCATAATCATAATTCAGTAGAAGACTGCCTTATTGTTGCCATAAGCGTCATAGTCCGATTTCTGAAGACTAAGGTTCAGATCCCATAACGGACAAAAATTTATTGAGGTTTGTACCAAAAAACTCATCAGCAGCTTGATATATGAAACTATTCTCAGTAAAAGTTAAAAATCTTACACCCTGTTATAAGATAACAAACCATATCAAACAACCATAACAAACCACCCATCTGGGTGTCATATACACTTTTGCCCAACTCTTAGATAGGTTAAAATGATTTCAGTATTATCTTAGATCAATAATGTATGGTATTATCAAATTTGATCACAAATTATCGCCTTAATTAACTTAGCCATAAACTAACTTTGTACTTTTACTATAATAATTATCTTGTTTTTCTTGACATCTTGTTTAAAAAAATATTGGAAAAAAACAAAAACGTTAATTTTGAATATAGCGATATGAAATATAAATACATAAATAGATAATATTTTTGCTTTTTGCATGCACATTTGACTCCGTTTCAATTATACATAAATAATTATTACTATGAATTAATTAATTAGTAATACGGGTGAAAAACTATAAATATATAACAATCAAATAATATGTAACAACTAAGATAACAGCAATATTTTTACCTTATTTACTCGTAATATGTGGATATTAGGCTGTATGTAAAAGTAGTCATAGTTGAATGACAAAGCAGACGGCAACCCCCGGGTGATAAGCGTAGACGCGATGGTGATCGAATATACGACGTGCGAAGCCGTAGACCGGCTCGGATGCATAAATGCCTCTGAACATCATGAGGTGGTCGTTTACGAAAACAGAGGAGAAAATCTAAGTTATCTTAGGACTCCCACACACGATCGAACAAATGCAACCGACAGCTGGGGGAATCCCGTCCCTAGTTCGACCACCATCAGCGGCTCGGAGAGAGTCCAGCGTAAAGCAGCTGCCGAAAAAGCCATGGCACGTCAGAAAGGAGGTCGTGAGAAAGGCCAAGGCTCTATCTCCACGGGGCCGCGAGACCACGCCAGAAACGCACTTCTCGAATTTCTTGCAATCACGAGAGCGACTAAAGTAGTCAATCTCAGGAACTGCGAAAATATCCTGCAGTCCTTCAGGTTAGAAAACTAAAGCCTCTTAAAGGTGAGGCTCGAGGAGGCTGATGCAGTCATATACAATAACGACACCTCTCTGGTATCAAGGGAACGATGAAAGGTCGGTATATAGCAGCATACAGTTCTGAGCGTGGTTTCGTGGCCCTAGACGAAGATGAGACGGAGCGGCTCGGAAAGCCTAAGTTCGAAACAGCACCGAACGATCCCATCGTGGTTATCGCCCGCTGTACCAGGATAATGCTAGACGATAGGACCCTAGAAATGGCTAAAACCATGGAAGGGAGCCCCGGAGTCGAGGTAAAGTCCTGGGAAAGCTGGGAGGTACCGGAGATCCGATGGGTCAACGGGGTTCTGGGGTGTGGTAAAACAACATGAGTGGTTAGAAGCTTTAATGTGGACAAGGACATGGTTATCACCACGACAACCGAAGCAGCAAAAGACCTGAGGGAGAAGCTAGCGCACCGCATAGACAACTTGATGAAAACCAAAGTGCGCACCATGGCTTCTGTACTCGTGAATGGCATCCGAAGTGGTAGGAGCGTCGTTCGCCTTATGGTAGACGAAGCTCTCATGAACCACTTCGGAGCCATTGTCATGGCAGCACGGCTGGCAGGTGCTCGCGAAATTGTCCTGATCGGAGACGTCAACCAACTGCCTTATATCGATAGAGAGAACCTCTTCGAGCTAAGGTACTGTCGCCCGAACCTGATAGCTACCATCAATCAGGAGTTGTTGTGCACACACCGGAATCCCATGGATGTCGCGTACGCGTTGAGGGAAATATATTCAGGTATATATTCCCAGCCCTACGTATTAGGTTCCTGGAGCAGAGAAGGTACAGAGATGCGCATATACCCAGCACCCTTCCCAACACCCTCTTCCTAGTACACACTCAGGAAGAAAAGGAGACCCTGACCAACCAGGGTTATGGTGAAGGCACGGGGTCGCGCATCCTTACCATCCATGAAGCACAGGGACTGACATTCGAGTCGGTCATCGCCATTAAAACCAAGGGCAACATGAGTCTGCACGAGAGCGTCCCGCACACAGTGGTTGCAGTCTCGCGGCACACCAGGACCTTCACCTACTAAACCGACGACGAAGAAGACGCCATCAGCCGTTTCGTACGACGTGCGGTGTCTGCGTCATTAAATGCTATCCGCCACTACAACTTGCAGATGGCCATAAAAGATCGGAATGTGGATGTGACGGAGGCCCTGGGCCGGGTGGAGAAAGCCGACTTATATAAAAATTTGTTATAAAAAAAATTGACAAGCTTAGGATTTTGTATTATGTATGCGTGTATACCTTGAGCATTCACGCTCACTAAAAGGCTTCTTCTCGCGGCGGCATCGTGTGGCGGGTCGTCCTCTTCCCTCAAATATGGTTGAGGAGGGCGATGGCTGGCACACGTGTCAAGCTCGTGAACGGGCGCTGCTTGCGGGAGCCGGTATGCTCTCGGTATGCACGATATTTAGAAATTAGTTAAAAGTCTATTTGTGTACAAATAAATGTATTATGTAAGTTTAGTTAAGAAAAAAAAATGTCCTCCTGTATTCCATTAGTAATTATAAAAAAAAAAAATAAGTTCAAAATATAAATGTAAACAATGCCACGGACCCATTGAGTCTGTGAACAAAAGCAATAAAAAAAAAGTACTCATATAACCGTATCAAAGACTACAACTACTTAGCTACTTACCATCTAGTCTACCTAAGACCTTAGACGATTACTCAAAAGTACTCAAAATATTGAAAGTAAAATGATTTCAAATATATTATGCTATGAAATACTTTTAAAGTTATTTAATATAGCACATCCAACTACCCTTTGAACTCCAACTCAGCAATGCACTGAAGAAAACAAAAAAACTAAGCACTCATAAAGGGCATCTACAGAGCAATACTCTTGTAAACTACTATAGAATATGTATATTCATTAATTTTATTTTATTAAATATAACATTATACAAATAAATACACGTATACATATATGTTTATTATATATAATATATGTTGTAACTTAATTTTATAGTACATATTTCTTTCCGTGCATGGTTGTCTGGAAGAGATCGCTCTGAGCGATAAGACCGCCCATTGTGGCACTTAATTTTAAGTTTTTGATTTGTTTGTTGTATTATATATATATATATATATGTGGTGTAGCAATAAAGAGTTTATATATAGTTTAGTCAGTTACTTCCATAAATCTTATGTTTTAATTATCATGGTATAAGAAGGGTTTAAATATTTAGTTGATAGATTCTCAGAAACTAAACTTGGGATCAAAGCATTAATAAGACGTTTTCTGGGCGTTTTTATAAATCTTGCTAATTAAAAAGTTTGTTAATTGATTTTCTGGATAAAAATTCGGAGGTCAAGAGGAAATATCGAGCTAAACATAAAATAAACACTTCATGGTAAGATATATTTTAATTATATATGCATCATTGTGCGTGCAATAAATAATTTATGTTATTTTGTCCACTTAATTTATTGTCTTTTCTCAAAATGATGTTTTCACACTATTGCTACATACAATAAAAACATTATAAAAACCTAATCCTAGATTGTCAGCGGTAGTGAGGCATGACCCAAACTACTGGTGGTTAGGACTGCAGGCGGAGGATCCTCCTGAAGATACGTGCCGTGTCAAGGGGTGTTTTGGCCCTTAATCCGTCTAGCCACAATGAATAAGTTTAAAATAAAGAAATAGAAAACTTAAAGAATTAAATCAATTAAAGAATCAATTTATTTTAATTATTGTTAAATATATTTTTCTCACATTATCTATATTTATGAAAGTGTACTGTTTAGATTGAACATAAATAGTTTATTTTCCTTTTCCATGCTAATACCACAAATATATTTTTAACTGACATGTTCACCTTAATAATTGTCCATAGATGATAAACGAGTGAGTAACTATTAATAATAACAATTTTTAACAGATAAACAGATTTCAATGAATTTCGGAATGGGGATAGCGCATATCATAAATAAAACTTTATTCTACAAAAAGTCAAGATAATTAATTTATATAGTATATAAAATAATAGTTTATTTCCGTACAAGAACGAAAGAACATAGTAGTTAGTATGTTTTTTTCAAAAGAGGTTCTCATATCGACGCGTATATTTTTTTTATGTATGATCACGCATAACTAATTACAGAGTGGTTTTGTTTTGTACTGTATACTTTCGAGGAGGTCTCATTTTAATTTCATTAAATTCGGTGAATTAGTTTACAATTCAATAATTGTAACGTGTTTCGCCTATCTTGATGATATCGTAATTGACGGTGAATAAAAACTGATTCGCAAGGAGCAAGGGTCCCTGAAAAAGGATGAAAACATTTTTTAACTAAATTTGGTACCGACTACATCACCTAAAATGTGATATAATTTGTCGAAGTCGGTGCCATGCGCACAATATTGTGATAACAGGTATATTTGAATTATCATGGTACTGGCTTAAACAAGTTATTTCACACTTTTTAGTGTTGTAGTCGGTTCCATTTTTATTTAACAGTTTTTTGTCAATCGGTGATGAGACGAGTTAGTTCATCGATCAATAATAAGTGTCACGATTGACCATATCAGAATTTTATACTACAACAGTTCAAAACTCTGCATGGCAATGCACTGCGCCCGTCACTCGGAGATATAAAATATTAAGTCACTTGCCCTGTAATTTCACTGGAAACATTGCCCCAGAACCAAACACAGTAAAGTTCACACAGTAGTATGCACGCAATCTGTACATAGCAAAGTCCCACTAATAGAATAACGTCTGCTTTAAATATTTTTGGCTATTTTAATTCTAACCAACGATATTACTGATATGGAAGCCTGAACTAACGGTTATTACCGCACTGAGATTGCGTTTACTACGTCATGAGCCAACGACCAAGTATCATGTGAATACAAATTGTTCAAGCGACGATTTAGTTTGTACTCGTATAATGTAAGTGGGTGTGTAGATAAAGTTAAGTGTTACCTTTAATGTCATTTTATACTCATATTTCTATAATTTTATGGGTAGCTCAAGAGGTAAAAGAAACACATGTAGAATCACTTCATGTGTTTGAAAGTCTGTCCTACATTTGAAATGCTTTATCTAGTGAATAAGTACTTGTCTCCCACTACCTTTAATGTCATTTTATACTCATATTTCTATAATTTTATGGGTAGCTCAAGAGGTAAAAGAAACACATGTAGAATCACTTCATGTGTTTGAAAGTCTGTCCTACATTTGAAATGCTTTATCTAGTGAATAAGTACTTGTCTCCCACTACCTTTAATGTCATTTTATACTCATATTTCTATAATTTTATGGGTAGCTCAAGAGGAAAAAGAAACACATGTAGAATCACTTCATGTGTTTGAAAGTCTGTCCTACATTTGAAATGCTTTATCTAGTGAATAAGTACTTGTCTCCCACTACCTTTAATGTCATTTTATACTCATATTTCTATAATTTTATGGGTAGCAAGAGGAAAAAGAAACACATGTAGAATCACTTCATGTGTTTGAAAGTCTGTCCTACATTTGAAATGCTTTATCTAGTGAATAAGTACTTGTCTCCCACTACCTTTAATGTCATTTTATACTCATATTTCTATAATTTTATGGGTAGCAAGAGGAAAAAGAAACACATGTAGAATCACTTCATGTGTTTGAAAGTCTGTCCTACATTTGAAATTCTGCATCTAGTGAATAAGTATTTGTCTCCCACTTGGCCTGTTTTATGGTGCATTTAGTTGAATCAAGTCAAATTTGGATTGAAAAGTTGAAGTTGGCAATTAAGCCGACTTCAACTTTAACTTCTTATTATAGGTCACAATAAAAAGAAAGTCTCGTCAGTTACTGTTCCGTCAAGTCACGTACGTACTTGTTTAATGAATAAATCCCAAATTAATGTTGCTGACTATGCATTTGTAAAATATTGCGAGAATAAGAATATAATGTATTTTTAGATACTATTTCATAACACACATTTCTCAGTGATATAATTCTTACAGAGAGGTGCATTAATGTATCAAAAGCATTTATTTTGTTTTACCCAAAAATAAAACCGACTACAATACCATAAAGTGTGAAACAACTTGTTGAAGTCTCGGTAACATGATAGTTCGAAAGTACCTATTATACAATATTGTGCGCATGGTACCAACTTTGAAAAGTTGAAGTCTGTTTCATTGTTGGTAAAAAAAATAAAAAAAACCTTTTTAGTGACCGTTGTGCTACTTACGACTCAACGACCAAGGTATCCGCGAATACAGATAAAATATATAATAACACAACAGATAAACAGACAAACAGACAAAAATTGTAACAAACATTTTTTTTCATTCTATTTTCTTTGACGACACAATAATATTTTTTCCCAAGTATCTTTCATGATAGGGTAGGACAGGACAGCGATACGTACATTTTTAGTATTTGTATAGATACACGGTCGTATAGAGAAACCTTCTCCTTTTTTAAGTCGGCTTAAATGCATAGTAAATCTCTACATCGCTGTAACTCTAAGCTAAGTGCCTATTCATAAAACAGCAGAGGTAAACAACTTTTACTGAAGCCATTACATCAGTTACCAGAAAAAAAGACGTGAAAACCGAGCTAGTGCTTAGTCCACAAGTAATAAACTAGCTCAGTGAAGCAAATAAAATACGAACTTCACCCTCAGGGCGAGCTGGGAACGGAGTGAGAGCGGGACTGCCCACTTTTAATTTTAAAACCAATCTACATTACATAATACTCCACGTATTGTATAAAAACAACATTAAATACGTAATTATTTACATGTTAATATTTTATATATAACATGTGACTGTTATCGCAAGGTTGAAAGAATTTAATAAAATTCGCCTTAATAAAGGTGCTCTGTATAGTTCTTATAATAATATAAAGTCTATACCTTTGTAGGATATTTTATCCAGGACGAGTGTTCCTGTGGGATAGTATAGAAATAATATTAACATGACAACTGCCGATTATATTGCGGAGAAGTAAATGTAACAGTATTAAAACCCCAAAACTGCGGTCTCCAAACCGCCTGCCAAGCGTGGCAAGTATTGGCAAAATCCCCCCTATGGATTTCATAAAAATAACCAGGCCCCCAGTCCCCGCTATTCCTGGCTACGGTAGCGGCCACGGTAACGGTAGGGCAGGGGGTGCTAAGAATCCCCGGCAGACGCCCGGCTATCACCCCCAACGACGACGACTGACCCTTGGTGACGCACAACATACGCACGATGAGGACAGACGAGAAGATTTATGAGCTGGAAGAAGAAATGAGTAAGTTACACTGGGACATTGTGGGGTTATCTGAAGCCCGTAGAGCGGGTGAGGACACGATAACCCTAAAATCAGGTAACCTACTCTATTACCGGGAGGGCGACCAACAGTCCCAAGGTGGTGTCGGTTTTCTCGTCCACAAGTCCCTTACTAACAACATAGTTACGATCGATAGCGTTTCCAATAGGGTCGTATACCTAATACTCAGAGTATCCAAACGATATTCGCTGAAGGTCATTCAGGTATACGCACCGACGATGTCGCACCCGGATGATGAGATGGAGGATATGTATGAGGACATTAGTCGGGCCATACATACCTCTTAAACGCACTTTCTAGTTGATATGGGGGACTTCAACGCGAAGTTGGGTAAGAGAAGCGAGGATGAATTGAAAGTGGGGCAATTTGGCTATGGACAACGGAACCGTAGGGGACAGAGGTTGGCCGACTTCCTGGAGAAAGAGGGACTCTTTATGATGAACTCTTTCTTTCAAAAGCCACCTCACAGGAAATGGACCTGCTCATATATGATGGTGGTCATCACCACCAAAAGGCAAATATACACTAATGTTTCCGTGATCAACAGGGTTAAAACCGGTAGTGATCACCGAATGGTAAGAGGCACGGTGAATATTAATGTCAAAGTGGAGAGGTCTCGTCTGATGAAGTCTACGTTCCGACCCACTCGTGCCCGTTTCCAAGACCCCGAGAGCTTTCAACTTGAGCTATCCAATCGCTTCAATTGCCTTGAGAACATCGCTTCAGTGGACGAGATCAATAACAGGTTAGTAGAAACTGACCATACAGTGGGTTCGAATTACTTTAAACCCCAACGTACAGATAGGCCACAGAAACTCTCCAAGGATACCCTTAACCTCATGGCTGAACGACGCTCACTAAAAATGCAGTCTTCGGATGATGCTGAAGCATATAGGCTGCTCAATAGACGAAAATGGAAGTCCTTGTGACACGACATCCAGATCTTTAATACAAACCGTATTAAAGAGACGATAGAGCGAAAAAAGGCTCCAAAGTGTTTGCGAGAGACATGTCTATTGGGCAAAGCCAGTTGACGAAGCTGAAGAGAGAAGACGGCAGTGTAGCGTCGACCATAGCAGAAGTATTAAGAGAGGTAAAGAGTTTCTACGGACAGCTATACACCTTGGTCGCTAAACCTGTTAGCAGAGCGGTCAAAGACCTAATAGCCAAGCTGACCCGACATTATACCGAATCCCCGACATCAGCCTGTACGAGATTAGAATGGCCTTGAAACAGCTGAAGAACAACAAAGCGCCTGGTGACGACGGTATCACATCTGAATTTCTGAAAGCGGGTGGAACACCGGTACTTAAAATCCTTCAGAAGCTCTTTAATAGCGTCTTACTCGAAGGTTCAACACCAGAAGCATGGAACAAAAGCGTGGTGGTGCTGTTCTTCAAGAAAGGTGACAACACTTTACTTAAAAATTACAGACCCATATCGCTTTTTAGCCATGTTTATAAGCTGTTTTCGAAGGTCATAACGAAACGTCTCAGTCGCAGGTTTGATGAATTCCAGCCTCCGGAACAAGCCGGTTTCCGAAAAGGCTATAGTACCATAGATCACATCCACACGCTACTGCAAGTTATACAGAAGGCCGAAGAGTATACTTGCCTCTTTGTTTAGCGTTTGTGGACTATGAGAATGCCTTTGATTCGATCGAGACGTGGGCAGTGCTTGAGTCTCTACAGCGGTGCCGTATTGACTATCGGAATATTGAAGTGCTGAAGTGTTTGTACCAAAACGCCTACATGTCAGTCCGAGTACAGGAGCAGAGTTGGAAGGCAATTCCATTGCAAAGAGGCGTGAGACAGGGAGACGTTATATCTCCGAAATAGTTCACCGCTACATTGGAACACGCCTTCAAGCTTCTGGAATGGCAAGGACTTTGCATCAATATTAACGGCGAATACATCACTCACCTTCGATTTGCCGACGATATTGTAGTCAGGGCAGAATCCATGAAAGAACTCAGTACAATGCTCGAAGGCCTCCATCGAGTTTCCCAACGGGTAGGTCTTAAGATGAACATGAATAAGACGAAAATTATGTCTAATGCCCATGTTGTACCTACCCCAATATCAGTTGGGAATTCAGTTCTCGAAGTTGTTGACGAGTACATCTACCTGGGACAGACAGTCAAACTAGGCAGGTCCAACTTCGAGAAAGAGGTCAATCGTCGAATCCAACTCGGCTGGGCAGCGTTCCAGAAACTACGCGAAGTCTTCTCGTCAAAAATACCTCGACCAATGTGTGCTACCAGTGATGACTTATGGCACTGAAACCTGGTCTCTTACTATGGGCCTCATAGATAAGCTCAAAGTCGCTCAACGAGCTATGAAGAAGGATAGCCCTCTCGATATTCGATCACGTAGAGAAACCCCGAGCCTATGCTCGGGGTTTCTCTACTAATCAGAAATGAGGAGATCCGTAGAAGAACGAAAGTCACCGACATAGCTCAGAAGATTAGCCAGTTGAAGTGGCAGTGGGCAGGGCACATAGCACGCAGAACAGATGGCCGATGGGGCCGAAAGGTTCTAGAGTGGAGACCACGGACCGGCAAGCGCAGCGTAGGTCGTCCACCGACACGGTGGACAGACGACCTGACGAAGGTCGCAGGACGACGGTGGATGCAGGCCGCTTCTAACCGGTCCTTTTGGAAAATCATGGGGGAGGCGTATGTTCAGCAGTGGACGTCCTACGGCTGAGATGATGATGAAATGTAACAACGAATTAATTATGTATGAAGTGGTTCCATTACCAAGACTTTCTGACGGGATGACGAGGAAAACTCACACGTCGTCTCGTGATTCTAGTCACTTTGCCTACATTCGTACAACATTACGAACATTTAACGATTACTAATCCGTCACTACCAACACTACAATAAACAAAAAAGTAGAAAAATTAAACCAAATCAACGATAACCATAATTGGGCTTTGTTCCGCTATCTTCTTAATACTTTTATGAAGCGTCGAATACAGACGAAATAATCTACGTCGTCTTTGGCTCAAAAAAAAAGTCAACTACCGATGTCTCAGAGTAAGTATCAATAGAGTTGTCACAGAAGTAATAATATACCTACTTAGCAAGTGTGCCAAACAGTTGTAAGAGATTTTTGTAGGTCTAGTGAAATCTGAGATTACAATGAAAAACAGTCTTGTATTGTTATCGAATACATGATTTGTTTAAAACGAAAACATAACCTTTTATTCGTAAGACCACAATTTTGACCTCATTTTTACCTTGTTAATATAAATAAATATAGATTATATCAAGACTTGCATGACTGCATCAACGTTTAGAAAATACGAATAATATACGTAAATAAGCCTAAGAAAATAATCTAATTTTGTAGCATTAACCACCCAAATGGTGTAGATAAGTAAAATGAATCCAGGTAACGTTTTTCCTAGGCATCAGGAATACTTCAGAAAAAGGGCTGTTGAACTTTTTTTTTATTGTACGTGAAATAAATCAGGACACCGAAATACACACTTTGCATATTTTTTAAAGAACTCTAAAGTAAAAAAAATATTTTTTTATTTTTTTGAAATTGGCGCTTTAACTTTATTAAATGGCGGCCAATACGTCGTATGACGTCACTAAGGCAATAACAAACAGTATTGTGATTATAATTCATTTTACTTGCTTGGAGGTTGCTTGCTTAAGCATGCAGATGGCGGGAAAAAACCAACAATGACTATCATAATTTATTTTATTTTGTGTTTGTCTCAAATTTTGACATGTAACAGTGGTGGATTATTAACCGTTGATTTGCACAATGCTGCACGAGTGTCCGTAAAGTGTATAAAATCATAAAACATTATTTTCTTTTTTTTCGTCAATCGTATTAGTAAGTTTTAGTAATGCATCCACGTGACTTATACAAAACAGCAGTTAAATAACTGACTTATTTCTTAGAGCAGACTCTAACTGTCTACCTACTTGAAAAAATTTTTATAACTATGAAGTTACATAAATAAATCTACATTTTAGCCGCATAATTTGTTCTATGTAGGGTTGTCCACCTCAAAAGGACAAATCAACCCTTATTGGATCACTTTGTTGCCCGTCTGTTCATCTGTATATCTGTTAAGATCCTTTTTCATTCATAAAAAGAAAAAATCTTAAATCCATAAATGTGTAACAACAGTGATAACAAGGTTAACGATTTGACTAATAAATATTATTGTAAACTTTGGTATATTTAATCAATATAAAAAATGTATGACAAACTTATTATTTGCGGTTCCGGTTATAACCGTGTTTATGGATCGACAGTTTGTCCTTTGATCTAGTATGTATTTAGTTTTAAAGCAATAATATTAGATGCTTGCTTCACTTGCTTAATTATCAATCTGTTGATAAGGTACGACACTATCATACCACACGTTTGTTTTTACCATTATGACATTATTTTCGCAGCTACTTCCGTTTTTGGTGACCTGACTTTTAGAAACTTTTGTACACATTTTATTTATTCAAATAAAGTTAATCCAAAGAATATTTTATTTTAATCCATTAAGTTGTTTGCTCTTACTACTATTAACATTACATTGCAATTT
Source organism: Selenia dentaria (assembly GCA_917880725.1). NCBI lineage: Eukaryota > Metazoa > Arthropoda > Insecta > Lepidoptera > Geometridae > Selenia > Selenia dentaria. Next base: position 7,937,616 of record OU862886.1, on the reverse strand, counting down.
ATTTTTGACTGTGTCAACTACCCTATTGGTTGGGTTCGTAGCATTTCTGTCTCTTACCAGTATACGCTAATGACAACTCTATTTGATACTTACTCTGAGACAGATGTATACCACTGTAGCAACACAGAGGTTGGTAGCAATGCAATTGCAACTCAATAGTTTACAGAATACCATTTATGTCAAAAACTATAGATCGCTAGCCACTGGACCGCGATCGAACCTAAATAGCGAACAGAATACCAAAACTGTCAAAAACGACAATTTTCATGCAATTGAGTTGCGATATCGCGGTTCAATAGCTAAGAGAATAGCCCCCATGTTCACTGAAAAGTGTTAGAAACATCTGGATAATATCATATAAAATTATACGCGATTTATCCGTTCAAAATTGTTTAATTTGAAGAAAGCGTCTATTTTATAATAAAAAAATGTATTAACCAGTCAAAGTAAGTACGATACCTACATACATTTTCTAAATCTTACCTACTGCTGATGGGTTTATATGGTGTAGAACAATGATTTACTAACCAACTTCGATAAACTACCGTTTGACATGCAGATACTATTGGGAAGGATTCATCCTTTATCATGCAATATGCCAATTAGTTAGTTAGTTCTAAGTTGTGGTTTGAATATTAAGTTGTTAATTTAGTTAGTAGTTGCTTTGATAGGAGGCAGTTAGGTGTTCTGAATAAACTTACACTATGAAGCCTGTCGAGGCCTTATAGTACCGAGCCTGGAACTACAAGCTTCAAAGGTAAAGTCACAAAAACTACTCACAAATTACGGCTGTGTTATCTCAGTAAGTAGTGACCCTGCCTTCGAAGCACGGAGTCCTAGGTTCTATTCCTGGCTAGGTTACCTATTTGTGTAATGATCAGAAATGTTTGTGCTCGGGTATTGGATGTTGTGGTGTGTATCCGAGAAACAGGGGATCCTAGTGTGGGGGTATATGTGTAAACGTAATTAGACTAATCATCCATAAAGGGTGAATGCAGTAAGTGAGTACTGCCCATTCTAGTTCGTAAAGTCAGTTCATCAATTTTGTCAGATAGTAATATCAGTAATCAGTGCATAATAAGCCCGTTTCCAACTGAGAGAACACACACGGCTGTTCCTCTCAGGGCAAGAAGTATATACCATCACAAAGTTAAAAGTGCGCATAAGCGGCTAAGATACTGGCCAGTCTATAAGTTCTATTAGTTATCAATAAGTTTGATTATTCATAAATTTTAACCGATTATTCGTTTACAAGTGAATTTGAGGAGTCGCAATACTACGGAAAAAAACAGAAAAAGCACCAGACTACGCAACTTTGAAACGAGATATTCCATAGATTAACGGCGAAGGTTATTGAAATTGTGTGAGTTACGCCTATACAAAGTTACTTTGTACTGTAAAGTATGAAACGTCAAAACGCTATCTCTTAGATTTGAAGGAGTATAATGACAGTAGTCAGTGCAGTAGAACTCTTTGTGAATGAGTTCATCGGGGAAGTACTATCACCATACGTACCTATTTATACCGCGAAGCTCTAATGTTCACAATACTGTGTTCTGGTTTTAATGGTATGGGTGTCGGCGAAATTACAGGCACATGAACTTAACAACTTATTATCTCAAGATTACGGTCGCATTGCAGTTCGTCCGTAGTGCCAAAAAAAAAACAGATAGACGCTCAGTTGCTTATCTCAATTTGAGTGTAGTTTTGATATAAAATACCGTACAAAATTTATTCACATCTGTATTCATGCCTAGATTCTCTACTGTACAAACTTATGGAATACGGTCTCGGCTCTGGAATACTGTTGGAATTTTTTAGATCCCCTGAATGTCTCCGATATGGCCTTACGACTGTGGTACTGGATAACAACCGAGAGTGACAGCTTTACTTGCTTTCCTATAAGAAAAATCTTCTAGGGTTCATAATAATAATTAATAATAATTAATAATTAATAGGTACCTCATAATATTTTTTCTAGTACAGACACTTTTATATATAGCTACAAAGCTAACTTGATTGACAATTTGGAAGTAATTTAGTATTATTTAATGGTTTAACTATACTCTATAAACACTCACATTTAGCCAGCCATAAAAATGTGTCTTTAGTTCCACGCTACGAACTTATTTATTCGTAGGTTCCGTGTAATAGGAGGCTAGTATATTCCCATCTTAACTCTTATTTGGCTTTTACGATATCCATCTAGAAGGGTATGCAAACATGAGCGTTCAGAGATCACCAACCCGTCCCACCGTATGTGCTACAACAAATGCTGGTGGATCACAGCCTGATTTGTCAAAATTTAGCGTTCAAATAACGGACCCGCAGATTGCGCTGAACAAACGCAAGAAACGCAAACAACCCCTTGAAAAAGAGTGCGAATGTTCTAATGAGTTAAAAGAAATGCGAACAGAGTTGAGCCACATAACCTCCTTGTTAGAAAAATACATTGGGTCAAACGAAAATATTATGACCAATATGCAAGAAAGTATTGCGGGCCTAAAAACCCAAATGACTGAAATGAAGTCGGCTAACGAGAAAGCAGTAAACTCGATTCGAGAAAATGTGAACGAAGTTATTACACAGGTTAATGACATGAAATCGTCAAACTCCAACGTGTTGACCGAACAGAAGAATATAAAAAGTCATGTGACAAGACTGGAAAAAGTTATATCTTTGGGTGAAAACAAAATTAATCTACTGGAAACTCAACTCAACAACATAAAACCTACGTCTCAAACAACGACTTCTAGTTCAGAAAACCAGTTATGTAATAGTGAGCAAATAATTCGGGAGCTGCAAGATCGTAACAACCGGGAGAAGAACATAATACTTGTGGGTCTACCAGAACATACCTCTCTGAGCATGGAAGGCAGAATTTCTAAGGATGAGGCTGATGTATCAAACATCATTTCTTTGCTGAGCACCGATATCCCGAAACCAATTAAAGTTTTTAGGATCGGTAAGTAAAACCCCGCTAAGAACCGCAGTATCAAAATATGTTTCAGTGTACAAGGACCTGCTAAACAACTGCTCCGCAATAAAAACATGCTACCAGATGGCGTGAAAATGTATTCAGACCAAACTCCAGGAAAACAAAAATATTTAAAACATTTAAAAGACAAATTAAAACGTCGTGAAAACGGTGGAGAAAGCGGTCTCACTATCAAATACATTAATGGAACACCTACGATAATAAATTCACTTCAAAATACTAATTCCATGACCAATAGTACCACTATTAATTGTAATATCTATGAAATACTGAACAACTATCTGAATTTTCCAAAAAACAAATCACGTTTTCGATTCCTTTACTTCCTTTCAACGCACGAAGCATATGCAAGAAAGGAAAATTTGATGAATTGAAGTGCATTCTACGGGCGATACCAAACACTATACACATAATGTTACTAACGGAGACGTGGTTTCGTACGGAAACCCAGGCATTACAATTCCAACTTCCAAATTACACCCACTACTACAATTATAGAACTGATAAAAGGGAAGGTGGATTATCAGCATATGTGCATAATGGCCTGAAACACACACAACTTATCAGAATCTAAGTACGTTGGAGGTAATAACTATTTATGGATAAAACTAGATAAGTATGGACTTGAAGTGGGAGTTGTATACAATCCTGGTGATACAAACTTCAAAGATTTTAAGAGTATGAAACACAGCTAGAAAAAAGAAGAAGAGCAATTGTATTTGGAGATTTCAACATAGATTTATTAACGAAAAATAAAAATATAAAACAATACAAACAACTCTTGAAAGAATCGGGATATACTCTTCTCAATAAAATTTCTTAAAGATACTCTACCAGAGAAACGATTACAAGATCATCGATTTTAGATCATGTGAGCTCCAATTTAAAAAAGCCCACTTCCATATGATAACAGTAAATTCTTTATTCTCGGATCACAAACAAATATATCTAGAAATTAAGAAAATGAAACCACCACCAAAGATTCGATACAATTACGAAGCTGTAGATTATAGTAACTTATATAATTTAATGGAAAAAATGGACTAGAGGAAGTAAATAAAGATTACGCTAAGTTTGAAAACAAGATTAAGCGCTTTATAGAGGAAAATAAAACTATCAAAACTAAAATCTACAACCCACCACAAAAAGATTGGATTAACAAAAGTGTAATAAGTGAAATTACTCAAAGGAACTATTTATGGGTAGAACTTAAAAAATATCCCAATAACGAATACATAAATAAAGAATTTCAAAAAAAAGGGACCATGTAGCTAAATTTATACAGAACACAAAAGATTCTTACTATTTAAAAAAAAATAAGTCCTGTAGTAAAAAACCAAAGAAGATGTGGAATTTGATGAATTCTCTAGCTAAAAATAAAATTGAATTAAATTGTGCTCCTGCAAAACTACTAGTTAACTCAAAAGAGATAACAGACCCAATTAATATGTGTCAGATATTCAATGAGTTTTTTTTTCAAAGATAGGACTACATCTAGCAGACGAAATACCTAAACAATTTCATGATAACTATTTGGCAGCCTTAACAAACCCGCCGATTCAAAATTACGGTAGCAAAACCATGTACGGAAGCAGAAATTTTAAAAATTGTTAGGGATCTCGATTCTAACTGCAGTACTGGTTTAGATGGAATTAGTACTAAAGTTATTAAATGTATAATACATTTAATTTTACCGAAACTAAACGAGTGTTTTAACCAATTGTTGCTTGATGGTAAATTCCCGGACACATTGAAGGTAGCGAAAGTCACTCCTATCTATAAATCGGGACAAAAAACAGATCCGGGTAACTATAGACCTATCTCCGTATTGTCAGTATTATCAAAATTTTTTGAAAAGATTTTACATTTAAGACTAGAAAAATACTTAGATTCCATTAATTTTATCTCTGAAAGGCAGTACGGATTTAGGCCAAAAAGCAACACACTTACAACCACAGTTGATCTCATCACTAAAATAAAAATCAACATAGATAAAAAAAATATTGTCCTGGGTGTTTTCATCGATTTGAAAAAAGCATTCGATACCGTGAGCCACTTTTTGCTTTTGAAAAAATTAGAAACAATCGGTATAACTGGTAAAGCTCTACATGTGCTTACATCTTACCTAACGAGCAGAACGCAGGTAGTTGAAATAGGTAACAACACTCAAAGTGACTCGCTACCTGTGATGTGTGGAATCACTCAAGGCTCAATTTTGGGACCTTTGCTTTTTTTAACGTATATTAACAATATACATGAAATTGGCCTTAAGGGTCACATCACTCTGTATGCTGACGACACATGTCTCTTCTACTTTGGTTCATCGATAAAAGATTTAATGACACAAGCCCAAGATGATCTAAACACTTTATATAAATGGTTTCAACATAATTTACTAACCATTAATATTTCCAAGACATCTTTTATCATATTTAAAGCTCGAAACAAACCTATACCACCGCACGGGCCTCTAACGATCAACAATGTTCCTATACAACAAAAAGACCATGAAAAATATCTCGGTTTACATATGTATACTCATTTGACGTGGAGCGCCCATATCGAACATTTGGAAACAAAATTAGTAACTTTTCTTGGTTCACTCCGTAATATTGCTCGCTGTATTCCACATAAATTACGATTAACAATCTATAATGCACTAGTAAAGCCATACTTACTGTATCTCATAGAAATTTGGGGGAGTGCTGCCAAAACAAAGTTAAAATACAAGTTCTACAAAATAAAATAACTAAAAATATATTTAATTACCATTTTTTGACATCGACAAAAAAAAAATTACAATGAGACAAAGATAATGAATATAAAAACATTATACCATTACAACACCTGCATTCTCATCAGAAAATTCCTCAACAGAAACGTGCATACAAATATAACTTTTACGTATCAAAAAAATGTTTGAACTTGAACCGCAGCACTCGCCGAGGCAGTTATCTCGTACTTCCGAAAGCTAGAACAAGTTATGGCAAAACAATATTCACTATTGCAGGAGCACAACTTTATAATAAACTACCTTCAAATATAAAAAAATGTTAGCTCATTTAACGCATTTAAGAAGCAACTAGCTAAGTATCTTACAAAGGAACAAATGTGTTAAGTAAGTACAAAGTGATTACTGTATAACAATTTATTAGTATTATATTATAATGTTTTCATTTTTTTTATTATAACGACGTACGAATATTAAGTTTTTTAAGTATAGAGATTTTTAAGTATATAAGAAAGTGACTAAGTGTCTTATTTGAGAATAAAATTCTTTAAACCTAAAACCTAAGGGTATAAAACATTTTAGCCATAAGCATTATGTAATTTAATAAAATACTAGCCACACTTCCTTAAGTACTAACCTACTTTAAAAAAAAAGTGCCACTTGCGACGTTGGTTTCAATCTAATTGATTTCCCCATGATTGGGTCCTATTCCACGCCGCGTAATTGGTTAATTTCACGGTTTCTATTTTAAGAATTAATATGAAAGTTATTTCGGTTTCGTATTTTAGAAGTAGGTTCTAACCTAATATGCTCGTTTATTTTAAGTGGGTATTTCAGGGAACTTGCTTCGTTTAGCTAATAAATGCTTTTAATTTAATATGAGAGTCCGTAGAACATTTGAAATAAACATAAGCTAACCTGGCATTCTGATTCAAGTTATTACCACGTTATTCAGTTGTTCGCTTACGTAATTAGTTATTATTTTTTCAAATTTTTACTATATAGTGTCTAAATTTCAAAATTTGTATTAGTTTTAACAAGAGGCTTGGACGTTAGACAATGTACCCGTCTTTCTTACACAATTATAATATAGTAGTGTATGCAACTGTCATATAATAGAGGGTATTAAAACGTTTCAAAAAAGGTTTCAAAATAAGATTACACGAATGTTTCAATACCTAATTATATGCAGTTGCATAGACTACTTTATTTAATCTCATGACATTTTTGCTACTAAAGTTTTATCCAACAAAATATTACTCAAATTCGTATGTACGAAATAGCGCCAAAATGGAAAAAAGTCTTCTTCTTCTTATTCTTGTTTGTATGGCTTGTGCGGCGTAACCACAATTTTGCCAATATCAGTGGAAAAAGTATGTTATTGGTCTATTGGCTCAGAACCAGCGCGTTGCGCACGCAGCATACTCACCACAGATAATGTGTACTTAAATTGAATTGAAACCTCCTTGGTCGGGACACATTGTACTTTGATAATTAAAAAAATGTTTTAAAGCATTTTTTTTGTAAGGAGAATAATGCTTTAATTTAATTTTTAACTTTCTTAATGAAGTATGTAAATAAAATATGCCAATAAAAGTCTGTATTTCATTTCATAATTAGAATATTACCGAATGAGAATATATACAGAATTTTTTGGTTAAAATTTCAAGCGTAAGCGTAGTAATTACTAATTACTAGCGACTGCCTGCGACTTCGTTCGCGTAGTAGGCTCGGTCTCGCCAGATCCTCCAATTTTTCTTTCATAAGGACCAACTCCTGACATAAACTAAAGCAAAAAACAATGATTACCGTGATTTTCTACGACACTGTCAGAGTAGCGTACGTTTCTAAGTTTAATAAGCTAAAGAAGAAGAAGATGAAGCGTTTTTTATTTTTAAACTTTGAGTATGACATTTAGACCTGGACGTTTGAACAACATTTAATAAATAAATAACTTATGAAATCACCCTTAAACATTGTACACGAATCAATCAGTACAAGCTATTACACATTTAAAAACTTTACACGAATCGTTTTATCATGATTTACTTCTAAACTACAAAAGATAACCATGAATAATCCATTCAAAATTACTCAAATAAACATTGTGAAACCTAAAATGCGTTAATATCTGGAAAATACCACGACGTTGAGTAATGTTAAAAACAAAACAACACAATGTGCATAGTAAAGAATGCATGCAAAATTCTTTTCCATTGCAAAAAGAGGATATAGAAATGGGACGCAGTGAAATGCACATGACGCCCAAATGGTAGAGCGGTATGCGCGGAAATGAAATTTCTAAATCGTGGCATAATATCCTTTAGACGAAATAATAAAATGGAAGTTTAAACTGCCTGGTTCATGCCAGTAATAATATTGTTAATAGCTGAGAACTTTGTTATTGCCTGTTTGAGGTTTACTTAAACCCTACTGCAAATGGCTGCTTTACCTTATGCAAGATAGTATCAGTTTCTCAGACCTTCCACGACTTCTTATGCTTACTCTGTTGACAGTTTTATTATACAGTTTGAATGTTAAGTAGCTCTTACTTTGTGATGTCAATTATAAAGTGAGAGCTCTCCGATGTCTGAGAGTCCGTGGGTAAGGTACTCTAAAGATGTTCCATGGCTAACGTAAAATAATTAAAAAAAATAGTTCAGTTATTGAACTGAATTTTAAAATAGTAAAAAAGTACAATAAGGTAATATTCTACATTAACCGTGTATTATATATAATGTGTCTATTAAAATTAAGGTAATGTAGAAAACTATAATGTTTTTATGTTTTAGCAAACCAGTAGTACTCTATAGTTTGATCAAATATCTTTAAAATTTAATTTATTTTCTCGGACGGGGTTTAAATCCGCATCAGTCGCCATGATCACTAAGACCACTGATGTTAGTTTATTTTAACCATCGTATGGGAAAAACGTATATTTTTAAATAATAGGTAATTATCTTTCTAGATACTCCTTTTTGGTGTTACAAATGGCCTATATACCCCTACTAGTACACTAGAAGCTAGGAGACAAGGATTAATTCCGGTGTTAAAAAACCCATGCAATTCTTAAACAATGGAAACTCGCAAACAAAGAATGGGTATAATCATCGCAAACAAATGAAGATCCAGTGAACCTCGCGGCTATGAATCTGCTATAAAATAAGGACCATCGCATATTTGCGACTTTCCTTGACGCAAATGGCTGGCAGTAACAATGCGATTCTGAAACTTGGTAATATGATATCTACACAGAAGCCTCTTACGTCAATTTGGTAGGTATTTATTTGTTGCGCGAGCCACAACTTCTGGTTTGTTGGGAAAATTCGTTATATAACTGATTCATTGCAGTAAAGTCAATGCAAATGCTATCTATAAAAATAGTTTGGAAAAACTTTCCTGTAAAACGTTGTAACTACTTATGGAAAGGAAAGAAGAAGTGATAAATTTGACGGTGATATATACTAAGCAGCTAGAACGGTATTATTGACTCTCGGAAATTCCTATTAAGTGTCAATGTGTGTAATTGTAATCCAGGGGTATACTATCCTATATGTGAAAAACAAATAGATATTGAATTTCATACCTAATGTATGTATTTCTACTTGTTCAAATTGATAGAAATGTCACCAAATAATACTATTGAACTGAATTCTTAACATTAAACTGTATATATTTTGTTATTTTATTATATGGTGAATTAAATTAAAAAACAAGAGGTTTACCCACAACACCAAACTATTTGCGACGAGATGGGATTTCACCAGAACTCTCGCATCATCATCTGCGCTCTAACTGTTCGCTTGTTTTAATCAGAAACTCTTACTCCTGTGGTTTTCTGGTAAAAAACACTCAAGGGTTTGTAATGGTTATACCAATTGAAGTCCAGTGATCTTATTTGGATCAAGAAAAAAATTTTTTTAAATGACTTTTTAAAAAAAAATTATCAGCGCCATTTTATTTGTTAGCATAATATACAATTTGATGAGAAATATACTCGTACATATACTTTGATAACAAAAAAAATGATATATTTTTTATTACAATGATAGGACGTCCGTAACTGTAATTCTTATAACAAAAGATCACCCAGATTGGGCTAATTTTTATTTTGGCGGTGAAACAAATATAAACGCATTATTTTAATAGAACTCAGTATTATAGATATTCTTTATTACTACACCAAAATCCTAAGGTAATTTTTTAAGAATATGTTTAGCTTTGAATAGTTAACCTCAGAACCTCGAAACACAAAGTAAATCGTCTAAACAATTAACCGAATGGTATCCTAAAGACAGCGTAGGAGACCATATCAAAGACGGAGTGACGATTAGAAGAAAACTGCAGGAATACTGTTTAGCAGATTATATTACAACGGCAACTATTAGAAGAAACTGAAGGAGACCTATGCCGAAGCAAAACAATCTAGGTAAAAAGTAATCAGTTAAAAAAAAACAACAACTCTTAGTGATGCGGTGATTGCGAGCGAGATAGCATGCGATGCAAGCGCAGGCTTGCGGTGATACCTACCTTTTGTAAAATCCAACTTGCACATTATTCCGAGAAATCATCATCATCATCATCATCATCTCAGCCGTAGGACGTCCACTGCTAAACATAGGCCTCTCTCATGATTTTCCAAAAGGACCGGTTGGAAGCGGCCTGCATCCAACGTCGTCCTGCGACCTTCATCAGGTCGTCTGTCCACCGTGTCGGTGGACGACCTACGCTGCGCTTGCCGGTCCGTGGTCTCCACTCCAGAACCTTTCGGCCCCATCGGCCATCTGTTCTGCGTGCTATGTGCCCTGCCCACTGCCACTTCGATTGGCTAATCTTCTGGACTATGTCGGTGACTTTCGTTCTTCTACGGATCTTCTCATTTCTGATTCGATCACGTAGAGAAACCCCGAGCATAGCCCTCTCCATAGCTCGTTGTGCGACTTTGAGCTTATCTATGAGGCCCACGTTTCAGTGCCATATGTCATCACTGGTAACACACATTGGTCGAAGACTCTTGTCTTGAGGCACTGAGGTATTTCTGACGAGAAGACTTTGCGAAGTTTCCGGAACGCTGCCCAGCCGAGTTGGATTCGACGATTGACCTCTTTCTCGAAGTTGGACCTTTCTAGTTTGACTGTCTGTCCCAGGTAGATGTACTCGTCGAAAACTTCAAGAACTGAGTTCCCAACTGATATTGGGGTAGGTACAACGTGGGCATTAGACATAATTTTCGTCTTATCCATGTTCATCTTAAGACCTACCCGTTGGGAAACCCGATGGAGGCCTTCGAGCATTGTACTGAGGTCTTCCATGGAATCTGCCATGACTACAATATCGTCGGCAAATCGAAGGTGAGTGATGTATTCGCCGTTAATATTGATGCCAAGTCCTTGCCATTCCAGAAGCTTGAAGGCGTCTTCCAATGTAGCGGTGAACAGTTTCGGAGATATAACGTCTCCCTGTCTCACGCCTCTTTGCAATGGAATTGCCTTCGAACTCTGCTCCTGTACTCGGACTGACATGTAGGCGTTTTTGTACAAACACTTCAGCACTTCAATATCAGAATCAAAGGCTTTCTCATTGTCCACAAATGCTAAGCAAAGAGGCTAATTATACTCTTCGGTCTTCTGTATAACTTTTCGAAGCGTGTGGACCTGGTCTATGATACTATAGCTTTTTCGGAAACCGGCTTGTTCCGGAGGCTAGAATTCATCAAACCTGCGACTGAGACGGTTCGTTATGACCTTTGAAACCAGCTTATAAACATAGCTCAAAAGCGAGATGGGTCTGTAATTTTTATGTAAAGTGTTGTCACCTTTCTTGAAGAACAGCACCACCACGCTTTTGTTCCATGCTTCTGGCACTGTCTGTCTCTTGCAAACACTTTGGAGCCTTTTCTCCGCTCTATCGTCTCATTAATACAGTTTGTATTAAAGATCCGGTTGTAGTGTCGCAAGGATTTCCATATTCGTCTATTGAGCAGCCTGTATGCTTCAGCAGCATCCGAAAACTGCAGATTCAATAAACGTCGTTCAGCCATGAGGTTGAGGGTATAGTTGGAGAGTTTCTGTGGCCTATCTGTACGGTGGGGTTTAAAGTATTTGGAACCCACTGTATGGACAGTTTCTACTAACCTGTTATTGATCTCGTCCACTGAAGCGATGTTCTCAAGGCAATCGAAGCGATTGGATAGCTTAAGTTGAAAGCTCTCGGGGTCTTGAATACGGGTACGGGTTCCGAGAAATATAACAATAATATTTTTTTTCCACATAAAGAATAGATATTTTGAGATTAATTTACTACTTAAATTATAAGTTTAGTTGGCCGGCACTTTAAAAAATTGCCCAAACATTTATGGCGGCTGGGTGTTCTCCTTTACGCAGTTTTATCAGATGTCGGTAACACTTAAGTTACATAAACTATGGATCACGCAGCTTAGTCCAAAATTTATATCAATTTTCGAGTGCAGATATTAAACTTGATGTTTAGTAAATATATACAAGTTAAACAACTTGATTTTCAAGTTAAATTACAGTAATAATAATGGATTTGTTTATTCCGTGACGCACGCAATGATGTTCTTACGTGCGTGAGGCTCGTTTTCATTCTTATTAGTGAGACTTTTTACGAGCAAAGTTGTATGAGATGGCCTAGTATTGCGTCGTTTTTATTGTGTTACAGTAAATGAAAGCGTATATCGTATTATGAAGCAATCACAATGATCTAATGTAAATTCGCGTACAATTTTTAGTTCTAAATGCCATTATTATGATGGAGTTATTTTAGTCTTTTACATGGGACATTTATATCGCTCATTTAAGCATATTAATGCATCAAAGGTCGCACAGCCAGACACAATAGAAATTTCATTGTTATAATGTCATCGACCCTTGAAGGGATATTAAGTTTGCCAGATTTTTTATATAATATTATGATATTATTAAGAATAATATTTTTAAAACGAATGTATTTGAAGTTATGCATGACAAAAGTGAAATTTAAACTTTAACTAGTTATAGTTATATTCTCACTTTTCCATTCGCTCTCTCTTTTTAACACACACATACACACACACTCACACACGTTACCCACACACACTCACTCTCTCTCTCTTTCTCTCTCTCTCTTTCTCTCACACACACACACACACACACACACACACACAAACACTGCCACACCTCTTGCATTGAACTGCTTGACTGCCTCGAAAGGACTTTTTTCCACGTAGTCTGACCGGGCGACACCGGATTATTCCTCAAATAGAGGCGCTGACTCACCACAATTTAATAGCTCAACATAAGGGTTCAGAATTAGAATGGCTCTTAGAGCCCCAGCCTCACCATTTCCGTGGGTAGACACGGACTCCCTTCACACACATTCCCTATCCGTCTTAACACCCTTTCAACTACAATTTAATGTACGACTGAATGTAAATCCGTTATTGGCCTTACATTAAGTTTCTTGCTATTGTTTAGTTTTTAAGGGCTGTTTAGTTTGTATAATAAATAAAATAGAATAAAAATAATATATATATATATTCCATGGAATATTATCATACTATATTATATTATTAGTGTGATGTGCACACTATTCTTCTAACTTATATCATAAATGCCAATATTTGGATGGATGTAGCTTAGTTACTCAATCACGCATGAACACCTAATATCCGTATCCGTGTAGATAAAACATTAGGATATCTTCTGGAATACATGGATTCATATTGTCAGTTAGATCCCATAGTTCTCTTTTGTGACATTTGTGTCAGACAGTATGGAATAGTCTATTTCTTCTGGAATCTGTATCATTTGTATAAAGTTTTGTCGCAACCGTGCAGCGTCCTCTCTCATTGTTGTCGTGAATATGTAAAACGGAATAACGCATTTTGATAAATAAGTTTTGTTTGTAACTAGACAGATGTGGGCACAAAATCTAGGGACGAATTTATATGCTGATTTAGACATTTACGTAATCTAGAGGTGCAGTACCAGTTGGTTTTGATCCATAAGATCTGAATGGCATCCAACGAAATAAAATCATGTATACAACATCTATACTAATAATTATAAAGAGGACAGATATGGGTTTTCTATCTTGGTTACAATTAAACTCACTGAAACAAAACTACACGAAATTCTTTCACCATTAGAATGCTTCATTATTCATGAATAGCATAAGCTATTTTGATGCATCATCATCATGGTCCCTCACCACGCGGATAAAACCGCGGAGTGCAGCTAGTATAAAATATGAGCACTCACGCGTATAAGAAGAATATTTCCAACAATAGTTTTAACCACATCAGGGGCCTTACTATGAGCTCTTAAAGCAAGACTTCTAGACAACTGCCCGGTTTATTCGTACCATGACAACTTTAAAGCAGGCCTGCCCAGGCCTACTATTCAAGAACCGCAGAAAAACCGTTGACCTGTGTTTTTGTATGGACTCTCGTTAACATGTCGCTCTAAATCCACTCTCAGTTTATTAGCTTACAAACGTCTGCAATGTTGTTTATAGTAAATTGTTAGAATGCCAGAGACAATATTATCCGTTCACCATTGAAAAAACAATATTCAAACAGTTCGCCTAAATGAGCGTCATGGTATGATTTCATTCAAAGCTGTTTATGTGAGGTGAAAGAACTGCACGGATCTTGCATGGTTTTTACGAAGCTGATAGTAAGGCCTCTGGGGTGTGACCAGTAAGTAAAAAGCAGACGTGTATCGCCCTACACCTCGTTTTAAAAAGTATTTATTCATAAATTTATGTTCTAAACTTTTAATTTAAAACTAAAAAGTTTGGCAGAGGCCGTAGCACAATCAATTTGCGAAAAAGTATTCGTATCGCAAACGTCAACGCGTTACGCTTTGGCGTACAAACTATGAGTTATCTGTGTCACAGTTGCCATAGATAAATTAGTTTGTACTGTTTCACGTGAACAAAACGTTACGTGTTGTTTACACTTGTGTTACACTTACGCAGTTATTTGTGCTAGGGCCACAGTTCCTTCCTCTGTCGCGTAAGTAAATTGTGGAATGCCTTGCCGGCGTACATATTTCCTTGCAGCTATCTTTCAAGCGAGGCGTGAAAAAGCATCTTTCAGGTCATCAAAAGGATGGCGATTAGTGCAGCTCACGGCTGCACAAATGGTCATCGCTTCTCGATTCCAACTTTGCTCCATCAGGCGAGAAGGAGTCACCTTAATGAACCATTATATAAAAAAAAATATTCTTACTAGACTAGTGTTTGACTACTAAATTGACACACAGAACAAGACAAACAAGAACAACAAAGACACAGTTAGAAATTTATTTGTGTCAAAAAAAACAGTTGCAAAAAAAAATTATTCAATTTAAAATATACATTGGGTTGTTAAATAGTGATGTAGTATCACATATCACACTAGATCTAGAACGACCACTGATTCTCAAGGATAGAAGCAGGATGCATCGTTAGGTGGTATGCCACAGGTTATCAATCTTGAGGATATTAACTACTAACATGCTGTGAATTTCACGAGGATGCTACCTTCACTGAAAGCTTAAGCCCGAGGAAGGGAACTATTCAGTGGCTGTCGGAATAGTTAATCTTTCATCATTCTTTCATATGCTCAACACGTTACAATTCCTGGAATGGTAGATTGATTTCTGCGAAATCTATTGTATTATTGACCAAATATGGCGAATCGCGAGTCACAGGTAACAGAAAAGTTCCAAGATTTAATGTGTGCTAGATATCAACTGACTATTAAAGGCTTCTTTGACTGCTGACTATACTACAATGAAATGTCACTACTGACCCGCATTTACAAAACTTTTATAAAATCAGTCTTCATAACTCTTAAGTATAGGTACGCTCTGAACTGGTAAAACATAAGAACTCATACCAACTGCCATTTAACAGATAAAATGACTAGTTATAAAACAAGTTTCAAGTGAAGAACTGCGATTTGCAGTATCGAAAGAGCATCGGAGAGAGATGTGAATTTTCAGAAGTAGTTTGAAACTTTGCTTCGTCACATATGCTAAGTCAACTTTAACGCAAGATCTGTATTGGGGTCAAATTTCACCGCAGAATTCTAAATCATAAAGCATTAATGCAAGCATTATGTATTGTAGAACAATTAACATGAAATTCAAGCTCGTGGAAAATAGAATATGATATTGTTATTATTATTTAAACTTGATTTGATTGACTTAATATTTAAACTTGAGTGACTTGCCACCGACTAAACTAAACCCAATTATTATTATTATGCCAAGTATGTATTTGTGCGTGTGTGACTAAGTTAATTTTGACATTGCGCTTGTTTGAACTTCAGCATATGAATCATTTCGCCACGCATGGATATGATAAATAGGTAGGTAGATTAGCTTATTTTACGATGGTATCATCCCACTCTGTCTCTCGCACAATAAGCGTTCATGAATGATTTTGGGCTTAATGAGTAATATTCTCACATTATTTAAAATGGCCAAAATGAAAACCAAATTATGGCCGCACTAAAATGTTACTTTTGCTTCACCTCATATGTATCTTTACCGGAAATGTCATAAAAGCTTTACCTAGCGGCACATCGTGCATACCGTCAACCTCAGACAAAATAAAAAAGTTGTAGGTTTTGTATGTAAACACGCCGAGGCGTAGTTTTACCCGGCCTCACTTCTCTGTTCACAACACTCTGCCTTGACTTTTTTATATTGTCTGAGCCGTCAACTAAGACATTTGTTGAATGTTATATATTATTATGAAATAAATATTACTATAGCTACAACATGCTTCAAATCTAAATACATCAAAGTTGTTTAAGCTGTAGAGCATGTACTATGTAATAATACATATATATTACAAAACCCTTACCATAACCTTATGGCTATAACTGTGGCCCTTACCATAACCGCAAAGTTTCTCAAAGCATCCAATTTACTCTTATAGCACAAAGATCTGGTAATCGCTTCGTGGTTCACTTATTTGCACCAATGATAACGTAAACGAAGATGGATTCACAAATTTCACTGGTGTCAGTACGGAACCTGAACCTTCTGGCCACCTTACTAAAGTCAATACCTTGAAACAATATCTTATGTTTGTTCATTTTGACATACTGACCGTTCCTAAAGATAAGAATAAGAATGATAATTAATAGCTAGCTAATTCCTTACACGTTTCCTCTGATACTAAATAAAATAATATTACGGCTTGTTAATGTTACACTTGGGAGAAACTAATTTTATTTTGAGACATTTTGGGCCTGGTGACTCTTGGACCTTATCTTTACCTTGAGAGAGAATACAGATGTATTCACTTATATTTTCTTATAGTCAGACTCGATCGGAAAGTTCTCGACGCGGTTCATAAGTATCAATTGAACGGTATAAAGAACTGTTCGATAGCTAACTTAGTAAGAGTTTTATTCGAATCACTCCAAAGTTTATAAGGGAGAGTTATTTTAGTATAACTTATCTGCTTGAATTAAAAGTTATTTTTGAAAAACAGAATATTGAAAAAGATTTAATTAACATCTTACGTAAAATAAGTAGGTATGCCTATGTTTTTAATGTCATTTTAACACTATATTCTATTTTGTCCTTCACTGCTTTCGTAGATTCAAAGTGAATACAGCTACAGCTACACAGCTAGCTTAGATTTTATTTTGTTTTGATTCTCATCAAAAAAAGTAGGGAAACCGATGGAGGGGAAAAGAAGAGAATCTAAACGATTATAGACGAGCGCGCACGATGAGATAGTACTCGTATTCGTAATAACTTATACGTAAGGAGAGCCGTGGGGTACCGGCTTAGAATAGTACCCCCCCAACTCTACCCGTGGGTGCGTAAAAATCTGCTAAGGGATAACAATGGGAAGGTGAGCAGCAGCACCTTCCCAGTATTAAAACCCCAAAACTGCGCTCGCCAACCCGCCTGCCAAGCGTGGCGAGTATTGGCAAAATCCCCCCCTAATGACGGACACATTAGGAACCAGGCCCCCAGTCCCCGTCAGCCCCGCTATTCCTGGCTACGGTAGCGGCCACGGTAACGGTGGGGCAGGGGGTGCTAAGAATCCCCGGCAGATGCCCGGCTACCACCCCCAACGACGACGACTGGCCCTGGTGACACACAACATACGCACAATGAGGACAGACGAGAAGATATATGAGCTGGAAGAAGAAATGAGTAAATTACACTGGGACATTGTGGGGTTATCTGAAGTCCGTAGAGCGGGTGAGAACACGAAAACCCTAAAATCAGGTAACCTACTCTACTACCGGAAAGGCGACCAACAGTCCCAAGGAGGTGTCGGTTTTCTCGTCCACAAGTCCCTTACTAACAACATAGTTAAGATAGAAAGCGTTTCCAATAGGGTCGTATACCTAATACTCAGAGTATCCAAATTATATTCGCTGAAGGTCATTCAGGTATACGCTCCGACGAAGTCGCACCCGGATGATGAGGTGGAGGATATGTATGAGGACATTAGTCGGGCCATACATACCTCTGAAACGCACTTTCTAGTTGTTATGGGGGACTTCAACGCAAAGTTGGGTAAGAGAAGCGAGGATGAGTTGAAAGTAGGGCAATTTGGATATGGACAACGGAACCGTAGGGGACAGAGGTTGAACGACTTCCTGGAGAAAGAAGGACTCTTTATGATGAACTCTTTCTTTCAGAAGCCACCTCACAGGAAATGTACCTGGCTGAGTCCCGATGGTTCCACGAGAAATGAGATTGACTTCATTATGACCATCAAAAGGCAAATATTCACTGATGTCTCCGTGATCAACAGGGTTAAAACCGGTAGTGATCACCGAATGGTAAGAGGCACGGTGAATATTAATGTCAAACTGGAGAGGTCTCGTCTGATGAAGTCTACGCTCCGACCCACTCGTGCCCGTATTCAAGACCCCGAGAGCTTTCAACTTGAGCTATCCAATCGCTTCAATTGCCTTGAGAACATCGCTTCAGTGGACGAGATCAATAACAGGTTAGTAGAAATTGTCCATACAGTGGGTTCCAAGTACTTTAAACCCCACCGTACAGATAGGCCACAGAAACTCTCCAACGATACCCTCAACCTCATGGCTGAACGATGCTCATTGAAACTGCAGTCTTCGGATGATGCTGAAGCATATAGGCTGCTCAATAGACGAATATGGAAGTCCTTGCGACACGACATCCGGATCTTTAATACAAACCGTATTAAAGAGACGATAGAGCGGAAAAAAGGCTCCAAAGTGTTTGCAAGAGACATGTCTATTGGGCAAAGCCAGTTGACGAAGCTGAAAAGAGAAGACGGTAGTGTAGCGTCGACCAAATCAGAAGTATTAGGAGAGGTAGAGAGTTTCTACGGACAGCTATACACCTCGGTCGCTAAACCTGTTAGCAGGTCGGCTAAAGACCCAAGAACCAAGCTGACCCGACATTATACCGAAGATATCCCGGACATCAGACTGTACGAGATTAGAATGGCCTTGAAACAGCTTAAGAACAACAAGGCACCTGGTGACGACGGTATCACATCTGAGCTTCTGAGAGCGGGTGGAACACCGGTACTTAAAGTCCTTCAGAAGCTCTTTAATACCGTCTTACTCGAATGTTCAACGCCAGAAGCATGGAACAAAAGCTTGGTGGTGCTGTTCTTCAAGAAAGGTGACAACACTTTACTTAAAAATTACGGACCCATCTTGCTTTTTAGCCATGTTTATAAGCTGTTTTCGAAGGTCATAACGAACCGTCTCAGTCGCAGGTTTGATGAATTCCAGCCTCCGGAACAAGCCGGTTTCCGAAAAGGCTATAGTACCATAGACCACATCCACACGCCACGGCAAGTTATACAAAAGACCGAAGAGTATAACTTGCCTCTTTGTTTAGCGTTTGTGGACTATGAGAAAGCCTTTGATTCGATCGAGACGTGGGCAGTGCTTGAGTCTCTCCAGCGGTGCCGTATTGACTATCGGTATATTGAAGTGCTGAAGTGTTTGTATAAATCGCCTACATGTCAGTCCGAGTACAGGAGCAGAGTTTAAAGGCAATTCCATTGCAAAGAGGCGTGAGACAGGGAGACGTTATATCTCCGAAACTGTTCACCGCTACATTGGAAGACGCCTTCAAGCTTCTGGAATGGCAAGGACTTGGCATTAATATTAACTGCGAATACATCACTCACCTTCGATTTGCCGACGATATTGTAGTCATGGCAAAATCCATGGAAGACCACAGTACAATGCTCGAAGGCCTCCATCGAGTTTCCCAACGGGTAGGTCTTAAGATGAACATGGATAAGACGAAAATTATGTCTAATGCCCATGTTGTACCTACCCCAATATCAGTTGGGAACTCAGTTCTCGAAGTTGTTGACGAGTACATCTACCTGGGACAGACAGTCAAACTAGGCAGGTCCAACTTCGACTTGAACTTGAAAGAAGTCAATCGTCAAATCCAACTCGGCTGGGCAGCGTTCCGGAAACTTCGCGAAGTCTTCTCGTTAAAAATACCTCAGTGCCTCAAGACAAGAGTCTTTGACCAATGTGTGTTACCAGTGATGACTTATGGCACTGAAACGTGGTCTCTTACTATGGGCCTCATAGACAAGCTCAAAGTCGCACAACGAGCTATGGAGAGGGCTATGCTCGGGGTTTCTCTACGTGATCGAATCAGAAATGAGGAGATCCGTAGAAGAACGAAAGTCACCGACATAGCCCAGAAGATTAGCCAGTTGAAGTGGCAGTGGGCAGGGCACATAGCACGCAGAACAGATGGCCGATGGGGCCGAAAGATTCTGGAGTGGAGACCACGGACCGGCAAGCGCAGCGTAGGTCGTCCACCGACACGGTGGACAGACGACCTGATGAAGGTCGCAGGACGACGTTGGATGCAGGCCGCTTCCAACCGGTCCTTTTGGAAAATCATGGGAGAGGCATATGTTCAGCAGTGGACGTCCTACGGCTGAGATGATGATGATGATAATGAAGGACAGTCTTGTTGGCAGTTACTCCCATGGCAGGGTACCAAGCTGCCTTTGAAAATAATGGTATACTCTACACTATACTCAAAGCGATACGTAGAAAGATCGTACCGGGTAATGATGTACTATTACTTCCCGCGACACAGGGAATCCTAGTACGGGTGTGTAAGTGAGTATATAACTTTTATTAGAAAATATATATTCACCGCAAAAGTCGCGGTTTATGCCGATGCGAGTTGTGTTTTCAACAATAAAAAAAACAAAAATGTTTTTATTTCAGTAATTAAAAAACGTTTACATATACAAACAAGGTGGGGACCTTCTTTAAAGTATAAAAATACTTGTGCCAGAGGGCTCTTCCATATCCATTTCAGTTACCAATATTACAAGAACGGTATAATCTATTATAATACACATATTTAAAAGTTGAAAAATTACAGAATTACTACTTGTTATTCTAATGGTAAATCAAGTATGACACTATTTGTGAGCATTATAAAAATGTTAGTACTTTTAGTTTATTGGAGTGTGTGTGTATGTGTGTATGTGGTGCGTGAGTGAGTGTCTGTGTGCGTGAGTGTGTGTGCGTGTGAGTGTCCGTACGTGTATAATTTTCTTATTTATTATAACGTAGAAGTGCTTCCGTCTCCTCATAAGTTTTAGAACGGATCCAGTCGGTGACAGCTTTTTTGCATTCGTAGTAATGCATAGGATATATGTTGGGAATTTTGTTTAGCTGATTGTACAGCCGCGCTGACTGTTTCTCATATTGCTTTCGAGCAAAACATGTCTTAAAGGCTTTACCCATTACGACTGAATGCTTCCTTCTTTTGTTTTTTAGAATATTTGGGTTATAAGCTAAATGTTTGTGAACCTTTGATACTGATTGTATTATATACAGCTTTCGTACAGTTAATAACCGACTCAAAGCATGCAACATGTCGGTAGGGAATCTGTATGGTTTAAAATACATTACTTTTATTAAGGCTCGCTGTGATCTCTCAATATCTATAAATATGGACTTTGCAGCTCCTCCCTAAATTGGCACACAGTAACTTAAAATAGGTTGGGCTAAGATGATGTAGATTTTGTTTAGCAACTCCTGGGTCGCTACGTGTCGTAAATTTTTAAAGATCCAAATTAATTTTCTTAGCAAGCACGTCAATTTGGGGAAACCATGATAGCCTTTGGTCAATTGTGACTCCTAAAAAAATATTTTATTTACTTTATTTAAATTAATGTCGTTTGTTGAGTCCGAGTGGATCAATTTGACATTTAAATCAGTTCCTGGTTGAATTCCTATTATAAATAGTATAGCACATATAGTTAGTTTTCTGAGCGTTTAATTTTAGCAAATTTGACTTCAACCACTGACCAACTATATTAAGACCCGATTCAGCTTCTATGCGGACCTTGTCCCATGTTGTGTTAGAAAAAACTACGGCCGTGTCGTCAGCATACGAAAATATTTTAGCGTTATTTAATTTGAGGTCGCACAGATTGTTAATGTAAATTAAAAATAAGGTTGGTTCTAAAACACTCCCTTGAACTCCGAAATCAATGTTTGAGTCGTTACTGATATATGAGTCTATTTTAACCTTCTGCGTTCTGTCAACAAGTTTCAACAAGTGGAAATTTATTATATATTTATTTGTTTGCCTTAAATTACTCGTACCTTATTAAATGATACTTGCTAATTATAATTCATATCATTGGTTTCGGTTTTCCCTAATTGTTTTGGTGGTTGCCTAATGATTTACTGAAATACTTATGCCAAAACATTACATTACAACAAACATTAGTATACTTTACATTTCTTAAATATGTTAATTCAAAAATAATTTGTTTAACAAACAACGTTCTGAATACAGCTTGTTTAAAAACCTTTTAATTCATAAATGTTTTGTTCGTAAAGTTAAGTTGTAAAATTTATCGATTTATATTTTGTTATTTGTTATTTTTTTATTTCATACTTGGTTCCTTTTACATATTCACATTTTACAAAGTTTCACTCACACATCAAGAATTCACCTATTTATAATGAGGACGTAAAGTTGTTTGTGGGTAGGTAATATTTGTTGTGCACTACTCAATACAACTATCTTAAAAATAACCTAACCGAGGTTCGGAGCCACATTAATTAATTAATTTCTTTTGAGCCCTTCGCCGGCCGATGCCGCGCCTCGCTCGCTTGGCTTGCGCGTAGTTTTGTCGCATTTCAATCCTAACCTATTGTAGGGTTAAAGCCACAATAATTAAATACTTTGTTTTTAATCATGAGTGATTCCATACTATTTTACTTGCATTACCGACTTCATACACTGTGAGTATATTAAATTAACCATATGCAACTTGTCTGAGACTGAACACAAAAAACAATATAACAAATGTTTCGAAGGAGTAACGCATGGCCAGAATATTGGAGAAGGAAGAAAAATATTCAGAACCTTTTGGAATTATTTGCAAGCTATATGGCTTGCTAAAATATTACCAAGTAAATGTAATAAGTATTAATGATTTGTATGTCAATTAAAAAATTGATGTAAAGTGAGAAAAGGGTTTTTTCAAACATTTAAGCAATGTTAATATAAAAAGAATCATTTGTCAAACAATATATTATAAAAATGTACAATTTGTGTAGTTATTTTTTTAATAAAACAATTATTAAATAATAAAAATATAAAATTAACCGTTTGTTAGATGTCACACTGTATAACGTAAATTTGACGTATTACGAGTATCGTTTAATTAATTAACCATATGCAAAATCTTTTTTGTTAAACGATGATTTAAAACTTTTGGCAAATGTTGGTTGTGAAGCGAAAATTTGTAAATTAAGTGTTGGTGAACAGACAAGATACCAATAAAACATTTCCCTATTTATACTTACATTAAACTTATACCTATTTTTGAAACAGGTACGGAATTTCAAGAGAAAAAGGTAAACCATGAGAAAAAAGTCCAGATATTCTCTAACATGAACTTTATTCGTAAAAGTTTAAAAAGTTTTAAATGCAGTGTATTGCTCATATAGATGGAAATCCATACATAAATAAAATAAAACTGTTTCATATGATTCTAACTGCTTTAAGATAATTTTATCTAACATCTACTTACCCCTTCTAAAGTGGATCAATCAAAGTTCCTACAATGTCCCCCGCAACAAATAAACAAGACACTTGTACAACTACCCTCAAAATCGCATTGTTCACAAAACGAGTTGGAACATTGTCAACGATTTGAAGAGATAAACGCTAGCGAGTTCGCCTTACGACACTCTTGCGAAGGTGTAGACTAAGAACATTTGGACTATCGTGTTACTGATGGAGATTGTTGTCAAGATAATAAGAAGTAATAGTTTATAATTTTGTATTCTTTACTATGTATCAAGTAACACTACTGCGAACAAAACAAATACTTGGCTAATGGAATCAATATATTATGGTAAAGGGTGAATATTTCAAGGATTTTGGTAATATTGTTTCATTTGAACTGCAATTGGAATGGTGTACATTAAATTCATAGATTTGTTTGACAAAACTATTATAACTATATCAAAATCGGTTGAAGTATGAGTAAATTTTCATATGGAAACTTTTGTGTTAAAAATTATTTTCGTTGAAACAACTAATAATATTATGTTTGTCACACATGTGGCATTGAAAATAATAATATCAATGGAAGGTCCTCTTTTCTATGTTTGAATGAATAGTAATTTGGTATTGAGTAATGACAAACATCTTTATAGTTCCTTTGATACTCTGTGTATACAAAATGGTCGTATTACATTCCCTGAATGTTTCTCATACGAAAAATACCAAAACGTGGAAACGGCTTTAACACTTAAAAGTGTGAAAATACTTGTCAAAGTCGGCACCATAGGCACTTTTACATACTTATACATTGCAACAATAGGTACTTGTGAACTATCAAGTTCAAAAGTACCTATTATCACAACCGCTAGGTATACATTTTTTCCCCGGGAATGCAATCGATTGCTTCTCCCAATTGGCTTATTGCGACGGTGGGGCTTTGTGCTATGGGACTATGGAGGAAAAGTATAGGTGGCTGTCTTGTTTTGATAGGCACCTTTGAACTATAAAGTTCATAAGTACCTATTATCACAACCGCCATACAATTTTTTCCCGGTAATCGAATCGATTGCTTCTCCCAATTGGCTTGTTGTGAAGGTGGGGCTTTCTGCTATGGGAGTATGGAGAAAAAGTATGGGTGGCTGTCTTGTTTAAATAGGTACCTTTGAACTATAAAGTTCAAAAGTACCTACCTATTATCACAATATTGTTTGAACGTACCGACTTGGACAAATTATTTTACATATTTAATCAATACTAACTGACCCGCCAACGGCTACGCTCGCTTGGTCTCGGTGTGGTGGTGGAAGCGTCGTTTTGGAATTGGGTCGTGGGTTTAAACTCCGGGTTGGACACATACTAGGATTTTATGAGAAATAAATTCTCAATAGCAGTCCGGAGTGTGGAACAGTGTCCCATAGATGACAATAGGCTCGCCCTCTATTAAATGGGACCATAAATATATCCAGCGAAACGCAGGTGATTAACACCGCTGCTTATTCCAGGATATAAAGGTGCGACGATTTGTTAGCTGACTCGTCAGCGGCTTCAGTCGCTTGGTCAATACCCGGGTCAGACCGGTATTGGGTGTTTTCTGACAAAGAAATTCTTAATAAAAATACATGTCAAATTCTTAATATTAATTAATTATACACCTCCATCCCCTACCCCTAGTAATACACGTACCAGCGTGCTGGTTTTAATAGATGAAGAAGAAAAATATTTCCAAAAAATGAAACCTACTTCAACGCCAAACAGTGTGAAATAACTTGTTGAAGTTTGTTCCACGATAGTTTAAAAGTACCGACTATCACAATATTGTGCGTTATTAGTTATTTCACACTTCGCTTATTTTAATGGCCCTTGCTAATTACGGGACATACGATTGTCATTCAGCGTCAATGATATCATCCAAATAGGTAAAACACTTTTCAGTTATTGGAGTGTAACTCAAAAACTGCGGGACTTATAACCCATAGGGGTGCAAAGATCTCGTCAACGGAACTGAATAAAATACAAACATAAGGTCGCTACTGTAAAACATTGAGTTCCATTACAGTCAATTCTTCGTCTTCATCACCAGACCCCTAATGACAGTCACAACCTATTTAGGTGTAAAGTTGTCATCAATACAAATGAATCAAGCCCAAACAACAGTTAATTGCTGTAAATCGTTAAGGACTTCCCTCGACTGATCAGATCGACAACAGGCCTTCACTAATAAACTTTATTAATCCTTCATATACCGTGATAATTAAAACAAAAGATTTATGAACGAAACGAAATAATTTGAATATAATTTTGGTAATCGGTCCACAAATGGAGGAGAAATCGGTGAACATACACAAATAAAAAACATAGAAACGAACATATAACCTCCTACTACTTTAAAGTCTACTAGTTTATATTTTTGAGTAGAAAGTAACTAAAACAGCAAAATCATATATTTTCAGAAATGTTGGGTGTCGCCAATATGCGTATATTTTTTGTATGATTCATAATGTGACTCCTTCTCGCCTGATGGAAAGCGCAGATGGAAAATTATATTACACTATATTATAATATTATGTCGATTATGTATTATTATAGGATCGATAGTCACGTTTTCGATGCTAGACATCTAACCAGAAGTCTGAGGAAGGAGCTTAATTTCCAGCTTAGCCTCCTGACCTACGGGTTAGTACCAATCTTTCCATCGAAAGAAAAAGCTTATCACTTTAATCTCTTAATTTCATTCGCTCTGTTATCTCCGAAGCTTGAAACACAAAAATGACAATGCATTGGATGAAATTAGAGCCCACAGATATTTGAGAAAGCAACAATAGACAAAATATTAAAATAAGACTTTATGATGCCGTATTTTTTAGAGAGAACGACATAAGTCTGTAACTTTACAAAGAAATTGGTTTTTACTGTACGGCATTCACAAATATTCTAATTTACGTTCTTGAGTAACTAAATATTACTATGTATCGTAGACTATTGGCTTTATCAGCGGTTGACCTCCCGGTTACGGCTTTCTTAGCGGAAGCTTATTTTGTATGCAAACTGTCGAATCTTTGTTAGAGATATAGAATGTACAGACATTTAAGAGCAACATGGGCAAACCACTAAACAAACTGATCGGGTCAAGTATACGTTGTTTTATCAACATATTCAGTATTGTATAGTTATATTAAACTTTGAAGACGTTTGTTATATATTTCTGTAAAATTACTGAATTCTCTTCCTGTGTAAATTATTTTTCACTTTCGGCTACTGTAACTTATAAAAACTTAAAAAATAACTGTTTTGTCATTATGTATAAATGCACAACTAAAGAGTTGAAATACTTACAACTTATAAAACAGTAATTCCGACTCGCTCCGACATTTCGGCCTTTGGATAACAATCGAAATTATCTGAAAATTACAGACTGACTTCCACCTGCAATACACGTTATTTTTCTTATCAGTGTAGAATAATATGATATGTTTTAGTTGTATTACATATATTTTGTGTTGTATTTAATAAATCATATACTTACATCAACTAAATATACATAAAAACTATTTTAGCATGCATACAATCGTGTATACCAAGTTAGGTGTTCCTGACAACAAAGTCAACTTCAGAAATGTATTCATGCTGGTCTTGATTTCAAAGGTACGAGTGTTATTATCACAGAAAACCTTTACCATCATTTTCCATTCACATATACCTCCTATTTCATTCTAACTTCTATCTTCACACGTGACAGTGGTATAATTTATCGGACATGAAACCTGAAAGGTCGGCCCTGTCCGCCATTGGCTCTTTTATGTTTTTATCATTTCTTTCCCCGTGTTAAATCACAGTTGGAATAAAATATGGACTATTTTTGCCGCGACGGACTCAATATATTTCTGTTTAATAGACTCACTTCGTATCTTTTGTGAAATGTTGTTATTCTCGTTTTGATAAAAATCCATTTGAAACTTATTAATGCCAGATACAAAATTAGATCGTTGCTTTCATTGTCAGCTACTTTGTTGAGAACTTCTTTAAAAAGAGATGTATAAATACTATATCCACCACGCTAACACAGTGCGTCTTGGTGATCACACCAAGTGTCAAGGCTATCACACCACCCACAGTCTGCCTGATAACCTGACGACAAATGTCATATGATAACAGGGGACCGAGGGTCAGATATTCTTTCACGAAGCAAGTGTGCACAAGAATTACTGTGTAAAGGTGTGAAAGGCATCGTTGCAGGTGATCACCATCAGGTGCATGACTTGCTCGTCACATCACTTGATAGCATAAAAGAATATAGAAATTAGGCTCCGAAATATGCCTACCGAATAAAAAACTTAATGAGCTAGCTGGATAAAATCTTAAAATTCAAACGACTCTGAAAAAATAGGTCGAATCCTGGTGGAGGAAAACATTTTCTGGCTTATTTCCTGATTGAGGTAAAAATGTTTTAGCTTATATAAAAAAGTTTAATCGTCTACTAAATCTTGCGTATGTTAAACGAAAATCACCATACTCCGAAAAGCGAGGCGTGTTCCCTTCTTAATTAATTACTTGGCATCAACATAATTGATTTATTACAGTTAATTAACCGCCATTCGTGACGAAACATTCTTACCAACGTTTCGATGAGATTACATTCTAGGGAAGTAAATGCGTCTGTTTAAAAACATGTTGAGAAATACTTATAACTTACATAATAAACTTTAACATTTTATGGTAAAAAGAAAACATTTTTTTAAGTTGATATCTAGACGTGACCTACTTTGCTAAAATCTATAACTATCTGATATTGCCATAATAAGGTTTGTTGATTCCAATGTGAAAATCTTCTAGCCAAGATTCAGGGGCCGCAAAACAATCAATATAGGTAAATTGATATATTAACGTGTGTAATTTATATATATATATAGATATATCACTTGACGATGAAAATGGAGCTGATGACGGTTTGATGTTGAACTCGAGGCATCGGGGAAGGCTGCTAGTTTGGGTTGCTGGCACACTTGCACCATACTCTTACTTCACGGATAGCAGGTACAGTTGCAAAATCTGCAGAGAACCTCGAACAAAGATGGTTCTAATGGAGATTTTCGAATGTTTTTTGATTGTTTTTGAGGTTAAATTATGGTTCTTGTGGTCCAAATGCAGCGCGTTTAGTGAAGAAGCTTTTCAGACACTTTAAAGAAACAGGTGACAAAAGATTCGGTGCTTATGATTAACATATCTGCGCCTCGCTACTCAAGGGTATAGGGACTTTAAATAAGATATAGGAATATCGTTACCAGGCGGAATAACTAATGAATTGAAAGTGAATCAAAGAAGTTAACAACCCATATACAATATGTTACGTGTAATTAAAGACGTCGTTAAACGTTGAACTTCCTTGGAAAAATTAAAGATTAAAATTATCGGGTTTATTATAAATATAATAATTAAGCAGGTAATGCATAACATAAAGAATTAAATAAGATTGGTAAAAGTCGGTTGAACGGAGTTTTTTATTAAATCTTTATACTAACCCGGTACTCCATTATTAATCGAGTAACACCTCGCTTTGGGGAAATGAGTTTGCTGAAAAACGGCCTTGCAACTCAAGTTTCAACACCAATTCCTGTGTACACATAGGAATTGGTGTTTTTTTATGTAACTAACATAACAAAATCACCAATTCTGTTTTGTGGAAATAAATAATAATAATAGCAATGCTTGTTGGCGTCACCATTCCTCATAATGAGAACAACGTGACGGTAGAGAAGGACAAACTGAGCGAGTTTTGACTTAGCTCACGAGGTGACAGCGATGTTGGATGTTGATTTGAGGGTTCATTGTCTCGATCACTACGAAGAAAGACATTATTTCTTCGTAGCCCGATCATTAATAAAAAGCCTCGATCAACGCTTTAAGAGACTTTAGCTAGGCTCTAGACGTATCGTCAGAAGATTCCTCAGTCTGTACCCCAAACCACCGGTAGTTTGAGTCATGAACTAGTGCAGGTGACAATCTAGGATTAGGTTTTTTATAATGTGCGTGGTGATGAATGATGCCGATGATGATAAAAAGTATCCTATGTCCTTCCTCGCGATATATCCTCTCCCCTTGGCACATTTGATTATGACCCTTTCAGCCGTTAAGTTGTGATAAGGTAACCAAACGGAGAGAGACAGAGAGTAACAAAGATACAAAATATTAATAATATAGTATGGATTATATTTACTTCCTTAGTGGGTTCTAAGCACAATGTACGCCACCATGTAATTTAGGGTGGCAGGCTATCTTTGTTTGCAGGTTGTCATTAAGGAGGTCGCTCTGGGTGTAACAATATCACAAGATTTATTATAAATGATAAACCAGCAAACACTTACGTCTATTATCTGGCCGTTATTACTCCGACCGGCGTTATCGTGATGTTTATAATAAGATTTATTGCCATACTTTTTGGTGTGATTTCTATACATTTTGAATGGTCATCCAATTTGCTTAACATTATATACCTATCACAGAAAAGCTGAGTCTATCCTCCGTCAAAATACTTGTTTTGCGATATATAAACACATAACATCGTAAGTATTTTTCATATGGTAAATAGATAGAAAAAATCATAAGTATGTAAAATAAATATTAGTTTTTAATATCGTCACATTTCTGCTAAAACACACTACTCATACTTTTAACCCTGTATCTACTCATCTCAAGGATAGGCCTTGAGAAATGTCATTCGATAATAAATAAATAAAAAAAGAATATGGTCTTGTCAATTGTCATAAACACAGACTATTAGATCGGAGGGTTCGGGTTCATTTATGTATTTTAGTTTTATGTATTAGCTTGCTCGCTAAGCTGCACTGCGTTCGCGTGGTGGGCTATACTTCTTTCGCTGAGAAGACCCGTATCCTAGCAGTAGAAACGTGATGGGCTTATAATGATTATGCCTCATACTATGACATTTAGATGAGGAGCTTCCATATGTTCGTATGAACACGAACTTCTTAAAATTCAAGTCAAAGCATTACCATCTTATTAACAGCTAGAAATACGTTTACATTTGCAATGGAATTAATTTCAAACATTAATTCAATTATGACCCAAATGTCAGCGTGTAGTAGATAGTGGTTATAGCCTAAGGGTAGTAAAACCCCTGGATGTGACTGCACACACTGTTGCATAACAGCCGGTGATTCTTTGGAAAAGTCGGTCTTTGCAAATGCGTTCAATATTAATATTCAACTACCCATACCATACAACTACCAACCCGCATAGTTTGAATCTAAAAGTGTTTTGTTACTAGTTCTATTTTCTCCCTTGTCCTGGCCTGGCAAAATGTGATTATAAATATAGTGTAGTATTATTCTAAAGACGTGATGTGCACACATGGGCTATGTATGTTATTTTTGTATTTGACAACCTTAGCTGGTGTATTATATTTAAAAAATATTCCGTAGCAACTAGCTGATCCGATCACGGTTTCAATTTTAGATTAGGCAGTAATATATTCAGACAATTAACGAAGCAAAGTATGAAGAAGCGCTCGTAGCGGAGCTCGACGTGGCGATCTTAACCGATCAACAAGTTAAGCAACACTTGCTGCGGTCAGGACTAGGATGGTTGACCGCTAGTGGCATTATTCAACTAAGCACTTCCGTGCTTCGGGGGGCACGTTAAGCCGTCGGTCCCGGTTGTTTGTCTTAGGACAACAGTCATTAGGCTATGTATAGGGGCTTCGGGCGGGCTGAAAACTTCCACATGGGTTAGCCACTAACCTATCCACCAATCCGCACTGGGCCCGCGTGGTGGATTATGGCCCAATACCTCTCTCTGAGAGAAAGACTCGAGTCCCAGCAGTGGAAAAAAAATGGGCTGATTATGATGTTATGATGATGAATCAAAGTATACTCGAACACAATAAAAAAGAACCGTAAAACGTAACTATAAGTTAGAAACTCAATGTTCCTTTCGGTTACCATCACATAGATCCAGTTGACATGTCAACTCATCACTTAACTCAAAATGTCGCAATTCCTGGAAAAGTAGAATGATTTCCGAGAAATCTATTGTGTTATTGGCCAAATATGGCGATTAGCGTGTCTACCGATTAAGTGTCATATAATACGCCGTTATGGCTATTTCCATCATTAACATGAGTGATTGAAAAACACTAAATCGGACACAAAAATTGTCTCAAACATGAGAGAGAATCAGAGTATCCCGAACTGTTCCAACTATGCCACGATTAGCTTTTTCAGACTCAACTACCAAAATACGGTTAAAGTATACATTTGGCTTTAAAATTACCCAAGCACTCAGATTTTTCCAGTTAACTGGCTGCCAGCCAACGAACCTAAATTGTTATCAAAGGATCGAAATCTTGTAAAAAGTTACTTAGAAAAAACTTTCCTTGTTTCGTGCCAAAACTGTAAACAGAAAGAAACGTTAGGTTTTTTCACTTTGTTGTGAAATTTGTCCGGGATTAAACGTTAGTGAAACATTGGTAAAAACAAATTCTTTCTTAGAAGTTAAGTGAAACATTTTAAATTAACAACATTTACTTTGCGTTTGTTCTTCTTATATTTAGCGTCTTAACCTTACCATACACATATTAAGTAAGTTGAAAAAGAAACTAAACCATTCTCTGCTACTGAAATATGGAATTTGAGATTATACTAGCTGAAACTTTATAGTTTCAAAACGATACATTTCGCAATGTATGAGTACATTCGCGAATACATTATTTTATACTCGTAAATGATGACATGGGACCATTCTGTAGAAAAAAACAATGAAATAATCAAATGATACAGTAAAATGTTATGCGTGGACATACATGAAATATTATATATAAATAAAGTTGTAGTAATACTAAAATCACACAAAGAGAAGCTTGCATACAATTAGGACCTAACAACTGCGTCCCAGGAAGTAGTAAAAAATCAAGTTATGTGTAATCAAAACTTATCTAATACTCAAATAGGTCCATCTTCGAAAACTAGAGCATAGACAGCAACGACCTCCAGAACGTAAGCTTGTTAAAAAGGATGCATCTATCCGGAGCTTGGACTGGGGTGCGGCACGCGAAGAGGGCGCATGCAGGGTAGTGGAACGGAGGTGTTTTAGAATAAGTGGCTTAGAGATTTCAGAGCGCATTGATCCTAACGAATTACAAGAATCATCATCATCATCATCTCAGCCGTAGAACATCCACTACTGAACATATGCATCCCCCATAATTTTCCAGTTGGAACCGGCCTGCATCCAACATCGTCCTGCGACCTTTATGAGGTCGTCTGTCCACCGTGTCGGTGGACGGTGATGGTGACTTTCGTTCTTCTACGGATCCCTTGTTTCTGATTCGATCACGTAGAGAAAGCTCGAGCATAGCCCTCTCTGTAGCCAGTTGTGCGACTATGAGCTTATCTATGGGGCCCATAGCAAGAGGCCACGTTTCAGTGCCATAAGTCATCGCTGGTACTCGTAACACACATTGGCCGAAGACTTGTCTTGAGGCACTGGGGCACTAGTTTTGACGAGAAGTTATTTTTGATTACAAGAATAGAAACGCGTAATAAGGATGTTCTTAAAATTCAGATAAAATAAAAAAAATATAAGCGATTTAAATTCACACGAAATGTAGAAAACTACTAAAATTACGAAGCGCTATCTTAGAAGTAGTATATGAAAAGTATTTTTTTATGTAGAGACTAACGAGAAATGTCATTTTATATGAAACAGTTTTTCAACAGGGATGATTTTGAGGTTTGTTTTAAGGATTAAGCTTTTTATGAAGTAAAGGTAAAGAATCATATGTTTTATACCTTTGTTTGAATGTTCTAAATATTTAGAAACCTTAAAAGTATAGATTTCTTTGATAAAAACAAATTAAAAAGGTTAAATAGGGGTTTAAAGTTGTACAATGCGATTAAAATAAGAATAGGACCGGCCTAGCGCCATGTTGTGACGTCACTACGGGAACTTGGTATAGTGTGCAAAAAAAGCAATGTTAAAAAATATTGGCTTATTTTATATTGTAATAGCACATACTTTTTTATCTGATAGGTAGAGAAAAAATTAGTCTAAAAACGAATCATAGGTAGGTAAACTAAAGTAAACACAGAAACACATTGAACTGTCTTTATTTAGTGAATGTACGTATTTTAATTTTAATTGCTCAGCTCTTCAATTCCACTCATACCCTGATGCCCAACTGAATCAGACTCCTCGTAATCGTCGTCATCATCACTGCTGCTGCTACTACTGTCACCTATGTTTATAATGAAACTGAATGGGCCATTGTCATCGTCTTCAAGTAATTCCCTTTTGAAGCAGTCTTTCTCAATCCTTTTTACATGGTTTATTTCTTTCTTCCAGTCATCTTTCGTGATTGATGCGATCGACTCAAGTGTCAGACGTTCGATTGCGCTTTCTAATTGCTCAACATTTTTGTCTGCCACTCTACGTTTTACCAAATGCCAGATGTATTCTATCGGATTTAAATCGCAATTATAGGGTGGCAGTCTTAACACTTCATGGCCATGCGATCTAAATATGTTATCTATTGTGTAATCTTTCGGTGGCCTGTTTTTTTTTATTAATTCATAAAGTTCAGCCTTTGTGAATGTTTGCTCATATTGAATATCGTTTTGTGTAAGCCATTCCTGCATCTGCACTTTTCTAGCACTCATATTCGGGGCTTTCGTTTCCTCCATACTATGATAAGGAGCGTTATCCATTACCACAAGTGAGGTCTCGGGAAGGTTCGGGATTAGTTTTTCATTCACCCATTTAATAAAATTTTCACCATTCATTTCATCGTGGTAGTCGCCACTTTTCTGTTTCGCTTTAAACATTAGAAATGCCCCGTCGATAAAGCCATCTTCGGTACCGGCATGTGTTATTATCCAACGACATCCAACACTGTCATTTTTCTTTACACCTTCGCGCTTGCAGATTGCCAGCACTTTTTCACAGTATAATGTGCGTGGATCCAAGTTTCATCGAGAAACACTACTGGTTTTTTGTTTGATTCCAATGCATCATTTGCTCGAATACGCCGCAGGTACTTCGCGCGCCAGGCTTTAATGTTAGGCCTTTGAATCAATACCGATCTCTTACGCTGGCAATTTTTAAATTTGTAGCCTAGCGACTCAATCATAATTTTTCTCAAAGTAGACAAGCTGCCAGGAAAATTAAGATCTTGTTTTGCAGCTGCATAAATTTTCTTTAGTGTAGGAATTTCTTTTCTCACCGTATATATAGAATTTATTATGTTGCCCAGCGCACATATTTCAAAACTGTCACACACAATTTTCTTTTGACGTGGTTTCTTCTTAGGTGTCGTTATTTTGCTTGTGCTTGCTTCTGTTGCTATTCTCTGTTCACGGCGAATGCGACTCACTGTATTTTTATTAATACCAGTGGCTAAAGTCACTCGCTCGGTTACCTTCGAAGCAGTTTCCAAATGCTTAATGAAACTTTCAAATACATCACGTGATATATAAATATTGCCATCTGGCCCTGGTACAATTCTTGCTTGTTTTAACTGGTCCAACAACATAATGGCACGTTTTTTCTCTTCCTCGAAGTACTTATCAACATTGCTGATAATCTCTCGAGCTCGCCGATGTAAAACACTACCTCTTTTGCTCATTGTAGAACAAATTAAACAATCAACAAAAACAAACTATTAACAAAAAGGGCGTAAGAACATAAAAATGCACTTGGAAACGTGTCGCGTAGTACACTGACGGATAAATAAGACATGTGTCATCAAATCAAGATGGCGTCTCACTAGTGTTGCAAAATTGAAAAATTAAATTCGTTAAATTTGCCATCTAAAAATCGGGAGATTTTTATTCGGAATAAAACAAGAGTATTTTATGTTAATAATACATTCATTTATTCAAGATCTTTTAGTTTTGCCGTATGAAGAATATTATTTTCCATGTTTATTTATGAATATTATTTTACATTAGATGATAATTCAAAAATCGGGATACTGAATTGCTAAATCGGGATATCGGGAGACAATGACCAAAATCAGTAGATCTCCCAATAAATCGGAAACTTTTGCAACACTGCGTCTGTGCTGCCAACCTTATAAATATATAAATTTTATAAAATGAACGATTTTTAGTCATTCATTTAAAATTAATCTATTTTTAAGTTTGTTCTGCTGACCGTACTTATATGAGTGAGGTTAGCCGAGAGCCCGTCCTATTCTGACAGGCTGGTTGGCGCAGTTGGTAGCACCCCTGCCTTCTGAGCCGCTGGTCCCGGATTCGATCCCCGGACAGCTCAAACATTTGTGTGCATGAACATGTCTGTTTGATCTGTGTCTGGGTGTTTATATGTATATAAGTATCTAATATCATATATATGTATGTATATCAGTCATCAGGTTACCATAGTACAGGCTCTGCCTAATTTGGGACCTGAAGACCTTTGTGTGGATGTTGTCCTATATTATTATATTATTCTTATTTTAATCGCATTGTATATGTGATTAGGCATATTATAATTGTACCTATTTCAATCATTTGCACAGGTCACCCTGATTTTTAATAACTAGCTATCGTTTTGTATATATTACCGGTCGGGACTATGAGTCGCTTAAAAACCTTATTTACTAATGTCGACGTTAAAAGTCGAATGATACTAAACTTATAAACTAATATATGAGCGCGTTGCGCCCAACAATCAACGATCTTTGGAGGAACGAGAATTTTCAAAGAGAGTTGGCATCAGCCTGGTCAAAAAACAAGCCTAAACTTTTAAGTATTTGAGTTTTCTGTGGTTACCGAAAGTTATTTTGTACCTACCTAGCTTTAAAGAAAAACATTTTCAATTACTTGAGTTTTAAATTTGTTGAAGTAGTAAAATCATATGAGTACATAATATAATAATATAAAATGAATATGTAATGATAATATCAAGGAAATTGTAGACATATGTAAGAGTAAATAAATGTAATAAAGTACGATGTTTTTTTTATATAATTGGGTAATCTTTAGTTATTAGAATAAAACGAAACATTTTTTACTTTGTTTAAACGTGCTAATCTCTGTAGAACTACCAGGCCGATCAGACCAAAATATTTTTTACATAATATAGTCAGATTAATAAAGAAACAATAAAGACTACTATCTGCGCCCCGCAGTTTCACCCGCGTAGTGATGGATAATGATGATGTTGATTTTGATAAGTACGTCACGACCTATTTTCAGACCTACTGACACAATTTTTTTTTTTAAATTGGTCATGCCGCTTTGGAGGACTTTTGTTACAAACACTGGGCCATGAGATTTTCTCAGAAAACGCCAGTGAAACCGCAGGGCGGTGCTGGTATATTGTGTAACATGTACATAGTTTAAAAACGTTTTCCAAATATATATTTTCTTTTCAAAGGGTTGAAAACACTTGACTTGAAGTGAAACATAAATTTGGCTTAAGAATGCTCGACATGAGTCGAATAAGTGTTTTCTTAAAATAAACGGAAATTCTTTTGCTTATATTTTGTCTTCTTCTCATAAAGTGTATGTTTTTTTTTGTAAAATACAAGTAAAGGCGTGGGTAAAGATACATTTCAGGTAAACATGTCATCGTCATCATCATCATCATCTCAGCCGTAGGACGTCCACTGCTAAACATACGCCTCCCCCATTATTTTCTAAAAGAACCAGTTGGAAACGGCCTGCATCCACCGTCGTCCTGCGACCTTTATCAGGTCGTCTGTCCACCGTGTCTGTAGACGACCTACGCTGCGCTTGCCGGTCCGTGGTCTCCATTCCAGAACCTTCCAGCCCCATCGGCCATCTGTTCTGTGTGCTATGTGCCCTGCCCGCTGCTACTTTAACTGGCTAATCTTCTGGGCTATGTCGGTGACTTTCGTACTTCTACGGATCACCTCATTTCTGAATCGAACACGTAGAGAAACCCCGAGCATAGCCCTCTCCATAGCTCGTTGATCGACTTTGAGCTTATCTATGAGGCCCATAGTAAGAGACCACGTTTCAGTGCCATAAGCCATCACTGGTAACACACATTGGTCAAAGGCTCTTGTCTTGAGGCACTGAGGTATTTTAGACGAGAAGACTTCGCGAAATTTCCGGACCGCTGCCCAGCCGAGTTGGATTCGACGATTGACCTCTTTCTCGAATTAGGATCTACCTAGTTTGACTGTCCCAGGTAGATGTTTTCGTCAAAAACTTCGAGAACTGAGTTCCCAACT
This sequence comes from Selenia dentaria, assembly GCA_917880725.1. Taxonomy (NCBI): domain Eukaryota; kingdom Metazoa; phylum Arthropoda; class Insecta; order Lepidoptera; family Geometridae; genus Selenia; species Selenia dentaria. The sequence goes on along the minus strand of OU862886.1, from coordinate 7,899,616 downwards.
GATATTGGGGTAGGCACAATATGGGCATTAGACATAATTTTCGTCTTGTCCATGTTCATCTTAAGGCCTACTCGTTGAGGAACTCGATGGAGGCCTTCGAGCATTGTACTGAGGTCTTCCATGGATTCTGCCATAATTACGATATAGTCGGCAAATCGAAGGTGAGTGATGTACTCGCCGTTGATATTGATGCCAAGTCCTTGCCATTCCAAGAGCTTGAAGGCGTCTTCCAATGCAGCGGTGAATAGTTTCGGAGATATAACGTCTCCCTGTCTCACGCCTCTTTGCAATGGAATTGCCTTCGAACTCTGCTCCTGTACTCGGACTTCCATGTAGGCGTTTTTGTACAAACATTTCAGCACTACAATATACCGATAGTCAATGCGGCACCGCAGGAGAGACTCAAGCACTGCCCACGTCTCGATCGAATCAAATGCCTTCTCATAGTCCACAAACGCTAAATATAGAGGCAAGTTATACTCTTCGGTCTTCTGTATAACTTGCCGTAGCATGTGGTTGTGGACTATAATACTATAGCCTTTTCGGAAACTGGCTTGTTCCGGAGGCTGGAATTCATCAAACCTGCGACTGAGACGGTTCGTTATGACCTTCGAAAACAGCTTATAAACATGGCTCAAAAGCGAGCTGGGTCTGTAATTCATAAGTAAAGTGTTGTCACCTTTTTTGAAGAACAGCACCACCACCATTTTGTTCCATGCTTCTGGCGTTGAACCTTCGAGTAAGACGGTATTAAAGAGCTTCTGAAGGACTTTAAGTACCGGTGTTCCACCCGCTTTCAGAAGTTCCGATGTGATACCGTCGTCACCCGGCGCCTTGTTATTTTTAAGCTGTTTCAAGGCCATTCTGATCTCGTACAGGCTGATGTCTGGGATATCTTCGGTATAATGTCGGGTCAGCTTGGCTCTTGGGTCTTTGGCCGAGCTGCTAACAGGTTTAGCGACCGAAGAGTATAACTGTCGGTAAACATGTAATAAACACTAATTTGCTTATTTGCAGCATGAAATCAAAACTGAAGTTCCGTTTTGAAAAGCTGTGAAGGAACCGTGATGAAGTAAGACACTATTCAGAATACGTGATCATTTTGTTGTTAGTAATGATAAAATCAGATGTAGTTACACCACACTTTTACAATATTCCACATTTATAGAGCTGGCATATTTCACCTGTATAATATAATAGAAATAATATATTGAAAATAGTTTTTCAAAAGAATGGACTTTACCGCTTCTTCCTGATAAGTGTGGATTTGTTTAATTTGGATCACATTGGTAATCTTTCTAAATACACTAATAGTTTACATTTATGATACTGTCCATGATTATTATTATATCCAATAAAATGAAACTAACGTTAAATTCTAAAAGTAGTAATCTATTCTCAAAGTTAAAAACTGTTTTAAGTTGTTTTTTTATCTAATACGCACTATATTTATAGGAAAAGTATCCCGATCGGACATCGAAATTTTGCTAAATTTACGGAAGAAACCAAGCATGCACATCAAAAACATAAAACGTGTTTTATAAAGTACTAAATACACGAGTATTTAGTACTGAGTGCTTAAGAATTGACCAACCCAGCAGTCGAACATAAAAATATTAGATACAAAACGTATAACAGGAAAAGTTTACTGTTAAGTTCACAAAGCATTTTATCATCTCAACCTTTGCATAACGTTAAAACATATTTTCCAGTACAGCAATGATATATCATTGGTGTAGCAATAAGGGAGCCAACAAGTCGATGTCACGGTAACCATTCATGCTGTAAAACCAATTTTAGAAGCGCAAAGGTTCTGAGTAAATAAATAAGCGTTGACTACTATGTCCCAATCAAATGTAAACTCTACAGTCTCGATTTAAGGTTCAGATATGAAAAAATATTTCTTTGCTGAGTATGCCATCGCCAGGAGCCAAAGACGGAAATTGACATATCACAACATCAACGTCGCATCTTTGAATGTTCCACAAATAAACAGCCGGTAATACACAGAACGATATATTTTGTTATAGACATTTCTGACATAAATATGAAACTTTATTTAACTTTCAAAATTCAGTAGGTCGTTCAGTATTGTGATTTGTCCATAGATATTAACAGGTGAACGGATATAAATAAAATTTGGAGTGGAGGTAATTTGTACACAGGATAAATACATAGGCTACTTTTTATCTCGATTTAACATGTAGTTCCCGAGGTATTTCGATATTCCACGCGAACGAAATCTTGAGCAGATACTAGTAGTAATACAAATGCGGCGATGGATGTATGCTACTCGATCATGCAAAAATGGGTAAATGGATTCGGATCAAATTTGGTAGGCAGATAGGTAAGTTACTGAATCAGCACTGCAGTGTTAAATAAAAACTACGTACAGCATTCATAGTTAAAAACGTTTGCGGCATATATTGTATACATATAACAGTAAAATCAATGAAAACATATTAATACAGTATTTATTATTTGTTTTGTCAATTACATTTCCTGATTAAATTAAGTATTATGAGAATGAAAAAACCTGATAGTTTTAAATGTTCTACCTGCACTTACGTTGAAAGACAAAGAAATGTGTAACTAAATTTCAAATTGGAAGTACTTACTAAGCTTGTCTGACACCTTTTTGTTCAAAACAAAGCTGTTTCCTAAACACATTTTGCTAATGAATTGCGCTTCAGCAAATGCCAATAGTGCCAGATGGTAAAGTAGTTTGGCACTATTGCCCCACTTACTTTTTGTTTACTGCATAAGGTAAATTTAGGTATATCAAAATAACGTTTGAAACCAAAAACCATTCAGACCAATGGATAGATGGTTGACAGTTATAGATATAAGTAATATCTATTAAAGAGGAATCTCGAATATGAGCATAATTGTTCAAGTGATTTTTGAGACAATAGGTTGTGAAATACTAGAAAAAATTGCCGCTGATTAGATTATGTGCTTGCGAGGACTACTTTTTGCAAAACTACTAGTTATAATACATCAAACTTTTTTTTTAAGTAGGTAGCAGAATTTAAAGTGCTTTTTGTATCTGGGTGACTGTGGTTCCTCGATCACAGTTTTTATAACAACAGGAAGAGACTGGTATCCCACAATACAGGGAATCCTAGTGCGGGGTCTAGTATTACCTATGTACAACATAATACCTGACTGGTTTAAAAACTGTGGTCAGCTACAGAGCTAGCACGTAACAGTCGTTCTTATATTTTGTTGCCTCTCATATAGCTAGTTATTACCTAATGTGCCTAAAGTGTAAGCTTAAATAGTGCCTAAGTTGATAATGTACCTAAAATTATGGGGAATAAAGAGTTTATTTCTTTATTAGTTTCATATTAAATTAAAAAGTAAAATATAGTTTCATACTAATAAAGTATATAGTATAAAGTGTATAATTTCATACAAAAACGTTTTTATATTATTTATGTATTTATGTAGTCTTATTAGTCTTTTTTTAATTAGTCTTACTCTCTCTCTCTCTCTCTCTCTCTCTCTCTCTCTCTCTCTCTCTCTCTCTCTCTCTCTCTCTCCCTACCATGCCCCCCCTCCCCCCTCTCTCTATCTCTCTCTCTCTCTATATATATGTCTACCTACTCCTAGTAGGTTCTAAAAATATATGACGAAAATGTATGATTCCACTTACTTACACAGATAGGCACATACTGCACTCTTAGCCGACTTCAAATAAGGAGGTTTCTCAATTCATATATATATTATGTGTGTTCGCGGATAAAATCGTTGTTTATTAACCGATATTGGTGATTCTTTGGTAGAGTAGAGTACTTCCGAGGTGGTGCCATATAAATTTCATTAAACACTCCAAAAAAAGTATTTCGCCCCTTTTAATGATTTGATATTATTATCATTGACGGTGGATGACTATCGATCCCGTAAGTAGCAAGGGTCTCTTAAAATGATGACACGAATAATGGAATTAAAAATCTACTTAAAAATGTTACCGACTTCAACACTAACAAGTACAATTTGAAAAATTTAATACCGACTTCCATTCTATTTAGTGACTGGAGTGTTACTCAAAAACTACTGGACCGAAATTGATGAAATTTAAATGGGACCACACGGGAAGTACTTTCAGTACCGGCTATCAAACAAAAAATGAATCGGTTCACCCTATCGAAAGTTATGAGGTAACAAACATAAAAAAAATATACAGTCGAATTGAGTACCTCTTCCTTTTTGGAAGTCGGTAGAAAAGGTTGAAATAACTTGTCAAAGTCAGTACCATGCGTTTAATATTTTGGCACTTAAAAACTATCATGGTACCGACTTCAACAAGTTATTTCACCCTTTTTCGTGTTCAAGTCGGTTCAATTTTTTGGTATTTTTTTTTCCATTTACAAATAAACTTACTACGAAACTATACTATTAAAAACTGGCGCGGGCTAGAAATACTTAATGTATTGCTCTCGTCACCCTGTAAAATGAGAATAAACATAAAAGTTCTGTCAATTGTGAGACGTTTCAAAGGCGGAGGCTACAATGATTCCATTTCTCAGAGAGCTTCGCAAATAACTCTTGTTTGCTCGAGTTTGCAATAACGGTGTGATCGACTTGTCAGGTTCGATCTAGAATGCAGTGAGCTTTGACAATTTCGTTGCGCGATTGAGATAAAGTTTGAAGTGTCGTGTATAGTAGATAAAAGTTAGACTCAAATATGTTCTTAAGGTGCTGTCATATCACGATGTCGATAAAAATTAGGGGTTTTAAAGCAGTTTATCTCATGAGTAGCAATTTAATTAAAAAAAACAAAAAAATATATGACATTTATAAGACTTCTAAATACACATTGAGAGAAATAAAACCATATCTTAACATACCAGAGTACACAAAAAAAAATTCAAACAGTTTTTTCTATATCCACTATTGTATTTGTCATGAAACACATAATATAAAATAGCAGTTTTTAATACACATATATTGACGGATAATTTTTTTATTTAGGAGTGCACATAATTTTTTTATGAATTTTGTACGTTTTTACGAGATGCGCTTGCTTGATTTCAAGTAAAGGAAATTAAACGTAGTCAAGCGCTGAGCTGACAGCGCCTTAATAGTCTTACTTTTTTGTTACCTAGCAACGATATAGGCAAGTTGCACGTTAGATATAAATGTCACAGTGTACTCAAGTATTTTGTACTTTCTTTGAAGGTGGTATGTTATACTCGAATATCAACTCTACTTGCATAGTACCAAACAAAACAACAAATATTTTCTATAAATACTAAATACTATACTTAGTTTTTTTTTTATAAATTTGCCTATGTATTATTGCAGGACAACATCTACATTTTTAAAAATTTCAGCTAATATAATATAACGGTGTACGTCTATATATTTTGATAGCTACGCCTTGCGGTTTCACCAACGTGGTGATGGATGATGAAATAAAAGTAGCCTTAGTTACTCCTTAAAACATCAACTTACTGTAGGTTAAAGTCCCGTGAAACTAGGTCCGGCCGTTTCAGAGATGAGCTGGAACAGACAGACAGACCGACAGACAGACAACCATTTTTATAGAGTTTTTTATTTAAGTGTCATATATACTTTCATCACTATGCATTTGGTAAAAAGCTTTTGATTTAGAATCACAAAGAGACCTTCTTCAATTTGATTTATCTGTGTATATGTAGATGTATAAAATAAAATAAAATTGGTGAGGGTATTAAAGCTCAAATCCAAATTATATGGACATGCCACGGTTTTAACCGAGAACGTTATTCTTAGAATAATTACAGAATGTGCTTAAACAGTAATAAACATTTTACAAAATGGGAAAACCAATGTACTCGTATGTACAAGTAACGATAAAACTATACCCTACGTTGAGGAGAGTAGGCACTGGTATAATATATATGGTGATGGCGCAGAAGGAGGCTGCGGAGCGGATCAGGGAGAACGATGTCCGAGCTGATCCACTCCGGCGCAGACGACCGGGGGAACGGAGGAGACGGTTCGTACGTCTTAAACTTTAACAAAAAGTAAAAATGATGTACTCACCTAACGTGTAACGTTTAACTCCAAACTCCAAATGGCAGTTCACAGGGACCCAGTGTATACTAAATGTACCTATGTCTTTTGTAGTAAGTTGTTGTATTGTAAATATTGTTTTCATGTTGATTACCCATATTTCCTACTTATTTCAATTCAATTCTTGGCTCATCTTGGCTATTGACGTGGCTTGTACGTGGCAACAACGTAGTCGGTGGCGTGGCAACTGGCAGTCGTGGCCTCAGACTACATAGCGGTTCAGACGTTATCACAGACTATATAACAGATGCTGAGACGTTGTTATCATTATCATAGATAAATATTGTTATTGTTGTTTGCCAGTGTGACACCACAGATATAGTCAATTTTTGTCTTTACGCGACCATAGACTCAATAGAGGTATCGAGTTCGAACTCCGACCGGTGTGCGGTGGTATATATATATATATATAATATATAGTTTGTGTCGCCAACGCACTCCTGCCGATGTTAATTACATGTTTTGTTTTAAAAATACATTTTTGTATAACAACGTACCAAGGTACATAATAATATACTCGTAGGAACAAATTGTCCGTTGTCGCCGAATGTCGCGATTCTTCTCGGACGTTGAGTATCGTTGCTGACTTGCTGAGGTTCGTGAGATCATGACTATGAGTTGCGACTGAAAATCAGTGACTAAGGATTGTCCTTAGTCGTATGCTGAGTCGGGACCCATGTTCATGACACACACAGCATCACGCTGGTTTCCATACGTGTTTTCTTGTTTATAATGTATGTGTAAGTATTTTGTTTTTTATTTTTATTATTTCATATGTCTGTAATGTTATGTTGTGTGTGTCTTGAATAAATGCGTTTTCTTTCTTTCTAGATAAACCGTTAGATTCCGCAACTAAAGTCGACTTCGAAAACCTGTAGGAAGTAAGAAAACAGAACCAGTAACAGAAAATATATGGATTAAAATTAATTAGGAAGAAGAAAAAGCAGATCTGATCTGCGGTTATATTATTACCCTTCTGTTATAAAAACCAATATGACGAACGACCAAAACTGAAAGGATGCTACCATAACACACCATTTATGGTTATAGCTCTGAGCGATAACATGTAAATCATTGATGAAACAGATTTATAGAGGTATACCTACAACGGTTTTGTTTCTTAGTATATAGCCGGCGTACACAACTTAAAATCAAGTTTGGAATTAAATACATATATTATGTAGTTTAACTCTTTATTGTAATACCACAATACAAATATATGATACAAATTATGAAATAAGAATAAATTAATGATACAATCAAAAATATTTCACAATTAAATACTTAAAATTAAAAATGTCACAATGGGCGGTCTTCTCGAACGATCTCTTCCAGATAACCATGCACAAAAAGAAATAGGCATACACTTTTAAAGGCGGTGGTGTATAAAACAAGTTTACTAAACACTACATATAGCAAAACTCAAGAATATAAAAAAATAATATATAAATAGAAAAAAATACTTAACTATACTTAATTAATTGCAATTGTATTTTATTTATTGTCCAAATTTTTTACAAAAAACATAAATTGTACATATATTAATAATTTTAATTTAGTTTCTATACATTATTCTGTCATGGTAATTCAAATTATATTAAAGTTATTACAATAATATCAATAATTAACTAATTTAAATTAGATTATGTAGTTTCACATAAATATTTTGTTTCTGCAAATTTATCAACGCCATCGCCATCATCAACGAGCTTGCATCGCCATCAATAGCAAGCTCTATTACAGGCACTTGCAATAGAGCTTGCTATTTGTTCTAAACTAATCATATAGCCATAGTTTGCTACTACTTCCTACTGAAGTGGGTGACTGCTAGTAGAGTTGCCAACCGTGTTCTTCCAACGGCATAGTCTGTCGGTCTTACAACAGTTGTTGAAAGCATCAGAATGTATTGAACCTTTAACACTATTATTTTAAGTCTCATGATTGTGGCTCATATTATCTTTCTCTGAGATGTATGCATCCGTGTCTCGGCATATGAGTCGGCTTCACTTGTGTGACCTGCGGGATACGATGCCAAATAACTACAACTACTGGTAAAGATATGGTTTTATAAAGCAATTGATCCATAATGCATAAAAAGATTAAATTTAGTTTTGTAACTAGATTTAAACTTTTGCAATGGTCTTGGATCTTATTACTCACACTTGTTTATTTTACAAGAGCATCCCAGCGTTCGGCGACGATGATATTCATGCAATACCATATGCCGATACATGGATGCACACCCCTCAGAGAAAGCATAGGAGCCGAAATCATAAGAGTTAAAATAACGGTGTCGATGGTTACAGAACACTCTGATGCTTTCTACATGGTCCAGTAGCTGTTGTAAGACCAACACATTACGCGGTTGGAAGCGCATTATATTACTATATTCTAATACTATAATACAAGTCAGTGAGCTATAAGCATTCCCATTAATAACTTTTGCCTGCTCATCGTTAAAGAGCAAGAAATGCTAAACTTTTTGTACTTAATAATGACAAGTTACGTTTAAAGTCAAAACTCGACGCAACTGCATATTTTAATACCATAGATCTAGTTATTTGGTCCCCGATAATCAGTATCAACTCCAGAGAACTCCAGTATCCCCCATAATCAGTAGAAAAATCCAAGCATCACTATACCACTTCACTTCTTCACTTCGTCTTCTTCAGCCTCAGTACGACATCTTAGCCATTTATGATCTCTATGTACCATTTAACATTTGACATTCATCTCTACTTATTAACAGACCCTCGAATGTTCGAGTCAAAAAGGTCACCCTGACTGGTTACTATAAAGTCAAAACTTAATGTCTCGATGACGTATCCCTGCTCATCAGCATTAATTGTGTTGAGGGATCAAGGGTTCAACTCTGGAAACTTAACCGTGGTAAGTTACAATAAAGGGCAAACTTGACACCTCTATGTTTCTACCAATGAGATCCTGTTGATAATCAACTCCCAAAGGCTTAAATCGGGAATGTTCGCAGTGTATTAGTGCAGCTGTAGATTTCCGCATCGAAGTTTTTCTTACCATCATATTAAGTACTAGCTGGTGCCTGCGACTTCGTCTGCGCAGGATTAGTACATCGAATTACTAATTATCTTCTCCAAGGCCATATCTATGTTTATACCAAAGTGTCGAAAAATATTTATTTTTTTATTTATTTATTTCAACTAGAACGGTTATGTACACCACTTACACTAATGATAAAACAAAACTAACTTAATACTTATTACAAAAATTTCAAAATACAAAACAAATGTCAATTAAAATATCAATGTCAGAATAATACAATAATTATAGCATCGCTTCGCAGAGCGTCAAACATTCAGCTAAAATGTCTTTCAAGGCATCATTAAAGACGTCACGCTCTCGATTGTTGTCTACAAGAGCATTGAGCGCGTTAAGGGATCGCGGTATCGGGGACACGGCGTGTGCGACTGTCCTACAGCTTGGAACCGCAAACAGTTTATGTTTCCTCGCCGAAAGATAGTTGCCGGGAACATAAAGTCGACACAACTGATCACTAAGATCTGGAGCGTCTATCTTGCCATGCAGAACTTTGCACATTATGGCTAGCTGATCATAAGATCTCCGGACTTTTAGCGAATTGTACCCCAGGCTGCCAAGCAGAAATTTAGTAGGGTACATGTAAGGGTAATAACCATACGTGCGCTTAAATAAGTACCTGAGAAATGCCTATTGAACTTTCTCCAACACAAGGGTATAGCTGTCCTCATGAGGATGCCATACACAAGCACTAGCCTCTAGCTTACTTCGCACCAAAGCATTATATAAAAGCTTAATCACATATTTACATTATTTACAATATTTACATGGTCAAACGCAATTGCTATAGAAGTATTATAATTGTAAATTAAAATACTAAGTAAATCAATCAGTAAACACTAATAATAAAATACTCGTACAGTACCTACGTACATACAAATATAAAGTTAATCACTATGAAAAAACTGTCATTAATTTCATCACTCTTGGCGATATTTGTGTTACATCTCATTACTCTTTACGTACGCTGAGCTAGTGTCTATTGTATCGAAATGTCAAAATAATAGCGCACTGTAGACTAAGCTTTCAGAAACTGACACAAACTTTGACAGAACTGTCATCATTTCGATCATGACGTAGGCGGAGATTTCATCTTTTCTTCAGCTTGATGTGCTTGGTAAAGCAAGACGGTACTTCATGTCAGCCCATCGCCTGCAACTCTATAAGGCTCAAGTTCGGCCTCACATGAAGTACTAATCACTTACTACTACTTATACTGCAGGGCGGGGGCTCCCAAGTACCAACACCCAACAACACCCAACAACCCTACAAAAGTACAGCGCCGCTCTCTGTTGTCCGAATGCGGTCAAATGACCGCATTCAACGGAGAGCGGCACGGATCGTCGACGACCAAGCTCTCAACGATCGGGCCGACTCTTTGGCACTGTGTAGATATATTGGATTACTCTGTATCTTTTATTGCATGTACCTCGGGGAGTGTTTCGAGGAACAGTTTGGTCTAATACTTGCGGCTGAATTTTGCTATCGGACGTCACGACCGAAAATGAAATTTCATATTGATCATGATGACGTCTGAGAGTCCCCAACCATGCGATTCCAACTTAATGCCACTTTCTGCCTCACACTACCATTATGTAAAACCAGCTGCCATTTGAGGTATATTCGATTAGATACGACTTAAGAGGCTTCAAGAAAAGAGCCTATTCCTTCCTCAAAGACCGGCAACGTATACTTGAGACCTCTGGCATTGCGGATGTCCGTGGGGGCGATTACTTACCGTCAGGTTAACTGCATGCTCGTTTGCCAACGTAGCCTATCAAAAAAGTTACTGACGAATGACTAACTGATCTATCACACCACAGTTCAAACTACGTAAGTTTGGGTGTTGTCCAAAGTTTGTGTGAATTTCACTGAAATACTTCTAATAATAATAAATAAGTAAGTTGCAGGCTTTTTAAAAATCCAACCGCTAAAGGCGTTAAATGGGGTAACACAGTCTGAAAATATTATGTTATTAATTCGAAAGTGTGTGTGTGAATGTTTTCTCCGTAACTACTGAACCGATTTGATGAAATTTGGAATGTGTAAAGATTCTGGACTAAAATATAGGCTAATTTAATCACGTTAAAACATTATCTTTTTTCCTATACAGAATAGTAAAATTTGTATGGATTTTTGAAATATTTGGTTCTATTACCTAAACGTTCATTTTATTGTTTTCAAACGAATCCTAGATAGTGGGGGGAAGGGTAAGAGAGTTTTAATTTTTATTTTAAAACTAGGTAACTTTAAAATAAAATTTATAAATATCTATTTTGTTTCAAAACTATCCCTAAACTCTTTTACACCCTGGAAGAAAGTTCTAAAGATGGTATGCATTTGATGCATATACATTTTTCAACATAACATAACATATCGTGACGCTCTCGATCTACTACTCGTACGTATCATTATATATATTATTATAAAAAACTTCTTTGATTTCTGTGGCTTTGTATCGCATACATTACGAGAATGAAGCTGCGGGCAGGGCAACTAATATGAATAAGAAACTAAACACTCATGTTGAATGAATAGAAAATGTCATTAAACACAGATACGTATAAATAATTTGTTTTCGTGAGGGACACGAGCACAGTCTTGTCAGCGGCTACCTTTCGCAGTCTGAGCTATCGGTACGTCATAGAAATTCAGATGAACTTGATAAATATTTATTTCAACAAGACCTTGACCAATTTTTCTAAAATTTTATATGTTGTTAGTACCAAATTAATATTTTGCCGAACATTACCAAAATCGTCCAGTTTTAAAACTGCACAACCTATTATTACGGCAACCGCTTAATCAACTCTGCTCTTTTTCGAAATTCCAGTTCCTTCAAATCTGGTACCTAATGTGTGTAATTTTTTTTATCAAAATCGGTCGTCAAATAGCACCGCAGCAATGTTCCTCCCTTTTTTGGAAAAGTACTCCCTTAAAATTGAAAAAGACAAAAAAATATATTCAAATATAGAACATGCATACCAAATTTCACGTGAGGACCAACATACGAGTACAACCTAACAAACATACGGACCGATGAAAGTCAGGCTCAGAAATTTGGCCAGTTAAAGCAGAGACGTTTCGCTCGCTTCGCTTGCTCAGTCTATAAGTATACCATAAACACGACACACACAACTTGACCATTTTGTCACTCATGAGGGATCTCAATAATCCATCTATCCACAGTTTTCCTTACTACCGATACAAATTTGACATAGCGTCCATACAAATAGTGTCAAATATCTATATCTATTAAGGTAAACCGGCGATAGATAGATTATTGTCAGCGGCCGTTAATGGCATACTTATCAGTTAATTTTCAAGCACTTTTCTCCTCCATTGTTCCATTCCTCAATGACATACGTAACTACTACGGATACCTGTTATCGTGTTATGTTATAGCCGTTATGTTATAGCCGTTATGTTATAACCGTTATCGTAATTCGTTGTAATATCAGTTGTTTAGGAGTTTTTGTAATGAGTGTTTAACACCGAAGGGAGTTTCTATTGTTTAACTAAATCTACGAAAAGGACTCCGAAATGGGAAGGTCTAGATAATTTGAAGCTTTTATGGGTAGGAATACTATAAAGATTAGGATTTAACTCGGTAGTTTCATTTTGCGAACCCGTTACAGTTTGCAACTGGTAGACCCTTGCCATGTTACCTTCACCAAAAACTCAATCCCAAGGTAGGTCTTAGACAAAATGACTTTTTTATTTTGTCTGAGAGGTAGGTATCGATCTAGCGACCGTTGGATTGGCGGCCAACCCTCCTTACCTCTTCACTCGTCATTACTGTTGTATTATGGAGTAAGTTTTAAGGGTTTATACGCGGTCAGTCTTAGCGCACTTATATACGAGCAATTTATTCCGGCAAAAAATAGGTTAATCTATTGTTGTCGGAATAAAGTGAAGAATATCGAACAGAATATTCAAATAGATATAAATCTAAGCGATTGTATAACCAACGCAATTGGTTGAGTGTAGTACTTTCTAATACCTGGCCTACAACTGTGACAATTCATATTTTCCTGTGCCAGTGCACGTTTAGGTTTAAATAAATGATATAATGGCAAGTTGCATGTACCTATTCTAAAATAACATACTAATTGTTCTGACGAGAAACCTACCAGCATGCTAAGCGTATATACCAATTGTTATACGTTGTAACTAATGCGGTCGTCTCATTTCATTCAGTTAATAAATAATAATACAATCTAGCTTAGTTTATTTTTTTGTAATGATATTAAGAGGCGTTACAAGCACGAGCATGGTTTTAGGTGGTAACATCTGCCTATAACAGATGCATTTCGTTACAAGTGACGAACTGTAAGATGAAGAATATAATAATGGTTTGATCATTATTATATTGGCTGCAAAGGTGTAATATACTAACGTATTTTGTTAAGAACTGTTAACTAACCTATTTTATTGTATATCCGTTTCGATCTGATAGTTATGTAAGTTATAATTATTGTGTTTATATTTACCCATAGGTATGTAAGTACACTACGAGTACATGTTATGTTTGTCTACTTTTTTATAGGCTGTTACGAACTCATTGTAATTAAAAAAGTATGTATAGCTGAAGAGTAAAGCGTATATAGGTCTATGATGGGTGGTTCATAATTTTATTTTATTATCAAATAAAGTACTTCATGTTAAATGTTTGCTTTGAATGCACATGAACCCGTTCTCTTATATTTTTTCCCTAACTCAGGCCTAAGAGACAATCTATATCATAAATTATTTATTTTTGTGTAAACATTATACATATATTCATTTTTTAAGCTATTGCATAGCTTCTATCGCGGGCCTTGAGCGTGGAGACCGAATCCAGAAATTCCGTAACGAAAATAACCATAACTTATATTGCACCGGTGTCATAATCAAAATGGTTTTTCTTTTTTGGTGATATGAAAATATAAAATTTATTTCGGAAGTTTTGCAAATTACGCAGGTTCCTTATCGGTGCAGCTTGTTGAAAGCTAGTCTCTCCGTTAGAAGCTGCATAGAGCGCGTGCGGCACCAATGAGACTGGTGACTCGCACTCAAATTCCAAAGAAATTCTCAATAGGAGAGTCCGGAGTTTAGAACAGTGCCCCATAGATGGCAATAGGCTCGCCCCTATGACATGGGTTCAAAAATATATCCGGCGAAAAGCAGGCATTTAAAATACCACTGCTTACCCCTTAGAGGATATATAGATATTTTTATATATATCCTCTTTATATATATATATGATATATACCAAGAGGATATAGTACAGAAAAAGATAAAGAGGATACATAATGTATATATATTTTTTCCTTACTTAATCATTTCTGAACTTTAACTTCACACCTTGGGTGGGTATAATTGCAAGAATTTTAAAAATGCGTGTCTCATTCCTAATTAATACGGTTTTTGTCGAAATCAAAATCATAAATCAAAATCAAATCATTTATTCTGTATAGGCCTACGGCCTACTTACAAATTCTCATTTAACATTTATTATTTCTTACATCTACAAACGGAGCGGAACGCGACCGCGACACATAACATAATTTAGTTTTAATAGTAATTTTAAACTTATTAATAGACAAATCTCGGATAACATTGGGAAGCTTATTATAGAATCGTATACAATGTCTCATAAAAGAATGACTTATTCTGTGGAGATGCGTTACCATGTACAGATAGCTTGTCCTTATTTCGCGTGTTGATGGAATGACCATCACTCCTTTTTTCAAAAGTGTACATGTTTTGCTTGACATATTTTAGATTTTCATAGATAAACTGAGAGACAACAGTGTTTATATCTTTAATCTTCTGTCTAAGGGAAACTCTGGGTCGTAACATTGATGTTCATCCGCGCCTACCAGTCAATCGATTCCCAGTTGTATATGTCAGCGCGACCGTATTACAGTAAACGATAGATGGCGCTTTACGTCGCACTAACGCCATCTAGCGAATCCTGTGTTTAATCGAAGCTGTTTTATCGACGTTTGCCAAGCCGGCCAACCACAGCCGAGCAAATGTTACGCCCACTTTACCCCCACACAACGGACATTTCTTGGATCAGGAGGAGTACTAAGGACGGCAGTCTTAAGCCGACTGCCGATCGGAGTGTACGCCTTTAAAATACGTGTTAATCTAACCTGAATCATACCTAGTTTTAAATAATATTGTAGTTATTAAATATTCTTTGTGATTTGAAAATAAAACGGTTATTATATCAAAAGGAAGTTTTTACTGTTTAAAATGGAGGATGAAGGAGCTTCTACTGATGAAGGCAATGGGCCTCCATCCCCAATCGTTCGTCGATCTCACATCAGAAGTGGGATAAATCGTGACCATGTCTCCGATCTGCCCAAACGCCCGTTTGAAGGACCATCCCGTGGTACTAATGAAAACATCCTGAATCGAGAACATGTCACCGATCCACCCGAACGCATACCTGAAGGACCAATCAGTGTTACAAATGAGAGGATAACTAGAAGTGAAAACGTGAGTAATGTTGATTCTAACTCTGCTTTGATGTCTTTGGCTGCCATACTAGAAAATTTGACTCGTCAACAACAGCATAGCATGCAAACGAATAACGAGTTTCTGGCTAGCTTGCTGTCTAAAACGACGCAGTCGTCATCACGGCCGCGTGTAAGTGATGTGTATATAGCATCATTTGATCCCGATGGTGACGTACCGGTTAGAGATTGGTGTGAACACGTAGACCGTGCTAAAGCACACTGGGATTTAACTGATTACGAAATCTGCAATAAGATAGCAAGTCTATTACTGGGACGAGCAAAACGCCTTGGTGATACATGGCTTGTGAAGTCACCTATATGGACGGATATGCGAGAAGCATTGATACAAACATTTGAGCCTGAGGCTAGATACTCAAATGATGTCTTGAAATTACGCAACTTTAAATTTGATATTACTAATCCTGTTGATTCCATTACAAAAGCGTGGAACATTTGGAAGAGGGTGGTTAATGGTGATGAAGAGAGGGATGCTGTGGAAGCCGTTATTGGTTGCATTGATAATGAACACATGCGATTACGTATGCTGTCTAGCAAATGCTCTTCTGTTCCTGAGTTGATTTCAATGGCGTCTACTATGAAGTGCAAGGAATCCAAAAATGGAGAACCACCAGCTAAACGTCCAAGAAGAATGCGTGACGATCCCCTTACATGTTACCGCTGTGGCCAATTCGGACATATTCAATTCAACTGCACTCAAGGCAAAGTAAGTGAACCTAAACCATTATTATCTAGTGATGGAAATCATTCTTCAGATCACTCTCGCAAGGAACGAACCAAACTAAAGTGCAATTATTGCGATAAGCTGGGTCATGTAGAGTCACGTTGCTACAAAAAGATGAATGATGAATCTGAAAAGGTGAACCTTGCTAAAGAAAACACTACTTTAGCAACTCCAATGGTGATAAATATAGAGAACCGTGAGATACTCGCCTTATTTGATAGTGGTTCCGATAGATCCTTACTTCGAAAGACTGCCAGTTACTCGCTACCTGGGAAGCATGAAGATCATACCTTGATGCTGAAAGGTTTGGGTGATAGCGTACCTGTGGTATCACACCAGCGTATTTGTACCACGTGTAATATTAACTCTGTTTTTGTCGAAATTGCATTTCATGTGGTAGAAGACCATGAAATACCTTGCGACATGCTTATCGGATCGGATTTAATAAAAACTCCGGGCTTGTCAGTAAATATCACAAAACAAGGTGCAACGTTGACAAGGATTCCAATAGTGATGACCATCAACGCAAATAAGGACCACTTTCAAAACTTGGATACAGACGTCACTGACCCCGCACAACTTTCCAAACTAAAAGCGCTTTTACAAAAACACTACGAAGTTTTTGTTGACGGTATTCCAAAAACCAAGGTAAGCACTGGAAGCTTAGAAATACATCTGAAGGACCCGACTAAGGTTGTTTCCCGTCGACCCTATCGACTGGCTCCCGTGGAGCGCCAAAAAGTTAAATCAATTGTCGACGACCTTCTCGCTAATGGCATTGTTCGCGAAAGCACTTCCAATTTCGCTAGCCCGGTTATCCTCGTTAAGAAGAAGAATGGAGATGATCGTTTGTGCACTGATTATCGTGAACTGAACAATAATACAATACCCATAAAGTTCCCATTGCCAATAATCTCCGACCAGTTGGACAGATTATCAGATGCTTCGTACTTCATCAGCTTGGATATGACTAAAGGGTTTTACCAAATTCCAATTCAGGAAGATTCAATTCATAAAATCCGCCTTCATAACACCCGATGGCTTATATGAATACGTTATGATGCCTTTTGGTTTGATGAACGCCCCTGCCGTGTTTCAACGTGCCATTATGACAGCACTACGGCCTTATCTTGATGACATCCTTATTTACATGGATGACGTACTGATAAAATGTACCACTTTGGACGAAGGCCTGGTTATGCTTGATAAAGTACTCACAACTTTAAACGAAACTGGTTTCTGTGTAAATCCACGTAAGTGTTCATTCTTTAAGACGAAAATAGAATACCTTGGAAACATCGTCTCCAAGGGAACAATACAACCCAGTCCTCGGAAAATTGAGGCTTTGGAAAAATCTCCCATTCCATCAACAACTAAACAAGTCCGCCAATTCTGTGGACTGGCGGGATATTTCCGGCGTTTCGTTCCATCTTTCTCTGAAAAAATGGTGCCACTCTATAATCTCACAAAGAAGGACACAAAATTCACCTGGACCGTTGAATGTGAAAATGCTCGTCTTGACATTATAAGACGATTAACGGCAGCTCCAGTACTGACAATTTTCCAAGAAGGACTTGCAACAGAACTGCACACTGATGCCAGTAGTACAGGACTTGGAGCAATTCTTATTCAAATTAAAGATGGACGACAACATGTTGTGGCTTACATGAGTATGAGAACAACTGAACCGGAAAGCCACTACCATTCTTACGAATTGGAAACGTTAGCCATAGTACGAGCAGTTAAACATTTTCGGCAGTACCTTTATGGTAGAAGGTTTACCATCGTAACGGATTGCAATGCTATTAAAGCTTCGATGCAAAAACATGAGTTGTTACCTCGGATTCACAGATGGTTAGCATTTCTACAACATTATGACTTCAAGATCGAGTACCGTCAAGGAGTACGAATGAAGCACGCCGATTTCTTCAGTCGGAATCCAGTCGCTTGCATACACTTTGCAAGTAGTGCGAATACTTGGTTGAAAGTTGAACAAAGACGTAACGCTGAGTTGGCTTCTATTATAAAGAAAATAGAGCAAGGCATTCACATCGAAGAATATCGTGTAGCGGACTCGGTATTACAAAGAAAACTAATTGATGATGAACCTGGACGAAAAGGTTGGAAGAAAGTGGTTCCAAGGTCATATCAATGGAGCATTATAAACGCCTATCACACTTCCCTAAAACACTTTGGCTGGGAAAAAACTTTGGCCAAATTACGGGAAGAATATTGGTTTCCAGAAATGTCAAGCACAGTAAGACAGTTTGTGGACAACTGTGTGATTTGTAAAACCAGTAAAGGACATTCCGGGGCAAGACAGGTACAAATGTATCCTATACCAAAGGAGCCCATTCCTTTCAATACAATACACATCGACATGACCGGTAGATTGACTAAACGTAATGACAAACACGTGTACGTCGTGGTAGTCATCGATGCCTACACGAAATATGTATTGCTCACATACGCCACGAATAAAACATCACAGTCAATGTTGTTTGCACTTAAGAAGGTCGTGTCCCTTTTTGGAGCTCCAAAACAAATAATAAGTGATCAAGATACGGCTTTCAAGGCAGAATTCCAGGACTACTGTAATGAACTTGGAATTTATCAACATTTTATCGCTCCTGGAGTGAGTCGCTCAAATGGCCAAGTTGAACGTATGATGGCTGTAATAAAAAATGGTTTGACTATAATACGTAATTACGAAACTGAAAACTGGAAAAAAGGTTTAGACGCCCTTCAGCTTGCCATAAACTGCACCAAGAACAAAACAACAAATGTAAGCCCACTAAAGGCACTGACAGGCAGGCAGTGCGCTGTCCCAGCAGAACTAGTGTCATTGATCGATGAATCGGAAGGCACTGTTGACCGGACACAGCTAGACGATTATATTCTGAAAAGGACTGAGATGAAAGCATTAGAGAACAAAAAACGTTTTGATAAAGGAAAAGCCAAGGTTAAAAGATTTCAAAAAGGTGAGATGGTGCTCTATAAAACTAACCCGCGATCACAAATCGGACTTGACTTGAAGTACCCAGATGCTTACGAAATATGGAAAATTCTACCGAATGATCGTTATTTGGTAAAGAAAGTGGCTTGTCGTGGTAGGCCTAAAAAAGTCGCTCACGACCAACTTCGTGAAGCTCCTAAGCCTCAAACGATGAACACTGATACCGTGTCAGCGGATGAAGTTAACGACGATGGTATTATTAGTGGTGAGTTCTTTCTTGTGTTTGTTTATACGATATTTGAGAAGTTGTAGGCGTGGAGCCTCCTTCTAGCGATATCCTCCCACTTGAATTTACATGTGATCTTTGGAGAAGTCGTAGGCCTGAGGCCTCCTTCTATCGATATTCTCCCGCTTGTGTTGAATTGTGTTGTTGGAGAAGTTGCAGGCCTGGGGCCTCCTTCTTTTGTGGGTATGTTGTAGGCCAGGGGCCTCCATACGTTTTGATACACCTGGAGTTGTGGTAGGTCAAGGACCTCCTTCTCTTGGTTTTTGTAGAATTTTAATGTTTGCCAAATTGGTGTATTTATATGTACACTGATTGGTGATTGTTGTCAGTGATAGACCAAGCGATAAGTGATAAACATTAGTGTGTAATCATAGTATGTGGAGGAAATACTTTGCCTAATATTTTGTTTCAGAGCATGTCGAGCGCGACCTGCTGCAGGATGACCGTGTCAGCGCGACCGTATTACAGTAAACGATAGATGGCGCTTTACGTCGCACTAACGCCATCTAGCGAATCCTGTGTTTAATCGAAGCTGTTTTATCGACGTTTGCCAAGCCGGCCAATCACAGCCGAGCAAATGTTACGCCCACTTTACCCCCACACAACGGACATTTCTTGGATCAGTAGGAGTACTAAGGACGGCAGTCTTAAGCCGACTGCCGATCGGAGTGTACGCCTTTAAAATACGTGTTAATCTAACCTGAATCATACCTAGTTTTAAATAATATTGTAGTTATCAAATATTCTTTGTGATTTGAAAATAAAACGGTTATTATATCAAAAGGAAGTTTTTACTGTTTAAAATGGAGGATGAAGGAGCTTCTACTGATGAAGGCAATGGGCCTCCATCCCCAATCGTTCGTCGATCTCACATATATAAGACCATGTAGAAGATATATAATTATAGATAGTACAGATATTGAATAGATAGACAGTTATACCACAGTCTAAAAGTAGACATTTGTATTTTATAAAAAAGGGTTCGCTGAGGGGTTGACTGACAAATCTACACACATGGATACGTTTAGAAACACAATTTCAAATTCATTATTAACAACTTTTGTCTCAGATTTCTATGGGTCTCGTGGATGGGCTCAAAATTTACTAATTAGATAAGTTAATATATATTGGTTTGGAGTTTCCATTTTCGGGATTGTGGCTAGCGTTCCATGATCACAGATTAACTAAGGAATTGCAAGTGGATAAATGTTTACAAGCAAACGCAACGGTCTCTTTGTACTCGTTTTTATACACGAGTCACTACAACTTATGTCTGCACTTCCACTTTTTCCGAAATAACGACACTCAACCACAGATTACTGAATAAGAACAGATACTTCACTCAGTAGAAAATTTCCAATACCTATTACGATAATAGCCTACTCCCTCGCGTCAACAACCACTGTATGCTAAAATGCGCCTAAATGCTCAAGCATACAGCAGTGATTGCTTCGCACCGCGCGATTCCACAGTAATCGCAGGGCTGCCTCTTCGATAAAATTAAATTAACATAACTTTTTATCTATGTTATTGAGAACTGTGAATATGATCTGACTTTTATGTGGCAGTTAAAAATTTTATCATTTATAAAATATTTAACCAACATAAAAAAAAGGAGGTGATCAGACATACAGGCCAAATTGAGATGTTTGACTTGTATGGTTTGTAGGTATGTATGTTTGTGCGCGATAATCTCGCGTTTGGCTAAACCGATATCGATGCGGTTTTCAGAAAAGGATTTGTTACATTTAGGAGAACGTTTTAAAATAAGTATAATACTTCTTAGTTTGATGATGATCTTCGGAGATGTTCACTGGAAATGAAAAAAAAAGCCTTAAAAAAAGAGAACCGACTTCAAATAAAGCACTAAGCCGTAAGTTATTTTATTAACGAGTGTAACACTCTCACACAAAAATACATAAAAACTGCAGTTTTCGAAAGTTTTCACGCGAAAAGTCGATGGCCTTCAAAACTTAGTTACTAGTTGTACATATCTAGGTGTATTGTACTACTACCAATTATCACGAATCAAATTTATTAAGATTAATAAATTTGATTCGTTTTCTCGCAACAAGTAACCTTACAACAGACGCGGCTTGTTCAAAGGTTTTCATCGGGCGTAAGAAAAAGAACTCTCGCTACACAGACATAAAGCGCATTTTGATTCGTTACGAGCGCGTCAAGGACTTGTAGGCACATTTTTTGAAGGTCACGTCCGTGCTTTGCAATGTTTTATGAACATTATTGCAGTTGTTAGTTTAGCAGTTTATATTCGAATGTCTTCTTTCGAAGAGTGCATCTTCTGTACCTTGTACTATTAATTATTCTGTGGTATAACGTTTCTATGTAACAAAATTATGTAAATCTGTGTCTGAAAGGCAAGCTAATGCTTAGTATATACCTATTAAACTGTCAAATTCTAAGTGGATACCGGTGTCCGCACACCTAGGTACTGTCTTTTAATTATGTCTCTAATGACGGTATGTGAATGGAAAAAAAAGTAATCGACAAAAACTAGTAATCATTTATCACTTACCTTTCATCATTGACAGGTAAATGGAAAAAATGTTAGGTGTTTATCCCTTCTTTAGCTTGATTTACACCCATCTACAGCACATAAGGCACCACACGGCATCGTAATACGCGTACGAACGAACAGCACTATTAAAATTGAACGGCGTGCGCGCGCTTCGCTTGCGAAAACCGCACTGAATTTGATCCGCCGGCGGACCGAGACCGCTCGACTGGGCGGTAGGCACTTATAGCGCGCAAGTACATGGAGTGACGGAGGCCTGACTCAACACTGACCGTATTTTTATACGGGCTTGATATACACAAATATAAATAGTTAATTACACGGGTGGCAAATATATAGACTTAGTAGAAGTTGTGTACTCTCAACATATTTGTATTCTCAATAATGTCGTACATGATATGTTTTTTCAATAAACATTTTAACATATTGTAAGTTAAGGTTTCTTCCGTGAGCTCTGTTATGCCTTTTTTTGGCGATTTTATTTTAAAAATGCACAGAGTTCCCTGAAAATATTTCAAACACCTAAAAGGTAGTCAAATACTGTATGTTTATTTCCTTAAATCCACCATTTCCATACATTCTATTCTTATTTCATAAGAAAATTAAGAACGCAATAAAAAGCATGTGTGACTACTAAAGTAGCCTTTTTATTCTGGATTGTGAATCCAACCTTGCGAGCGCTTATACATTTGACATGTTGTCTATTTAAGCTAACGTTGGGCAGCTCTTCTGTGAAGTAGTATGATAATGTAGCTCTAGAGTTTCTTTTGTAATTAGGAGTCTGTTGAAGATTGGTGGTTATTTCTAATTGATCTTGCTATGTTTCGTGCTATGAGCTTAATGTTCAAAGTTGATAAATAATTTTCGCATCAGTGTTACAGTCAATAAATAATAGTATAGCCTAAACTATGTGAAGAAACAAACAAGTTGTTCGCTTGATGGTAAACGTCACGCCTGCCCATCACAGTTGCAAATCACTACACTGCAATTACTACTCCAGGAGCTGTTAAGTCCCATTCACTAAGTAATTTCACTTGTTGCAGTGCTTTTCAAGTCCTGATACATTAATGCATAAATAAACGCTACAGCTTTGAAGCAGAATAAGTGGCATTGCAGTGATAACAACATAGACAGACTCTTACAAAAAAGTCGTTTGACCTAATGTATACCCTGATTGGCACCACCTAGAAACCAAGTATTCCTAGGTGGGATAAGGATATGCTAAAGGTCACCCTCCTACTAACGTAGGTAAGTCGATAAAAATGATAAAAACCATTATAATAAAAAATCACATCAAAAGAAGTTTAAGAATACTGTAATTTAATTATGCATTGTTTCCTTACCTGTTTCCTATTGTTTTACTAAATAAAAAAATTAATATGTGTTATATTTATCAGACATAATATTTATCAATCTACATCAGTGTTAGTCAAAGTCAAAGTCAAAGTCAAAATCATTTATTCAATTTAGGCATCAAAGACGCACTTATGAACGTCAATTTTTCATTATAATGTACTTTAAAGCCTACCGCCGCGTTCCAAAATACATAGAGCCAACCGAGAAGAAGCGGCAAGAAACTCGGGGCCATTCTTTTTATATAGATGTTATTACAATGTTTTTACTTAGGTACTACAATTATTAGCTCCAGTGTGTTGCCTTACAAAAGAGAACATAATAATGGTATCAGTAGGGCAAGACACGCTACACTTTGATATCTTAGTACACGAGTAGATAGATCCTGGAGTGATCAGTCCCAAGCTGTTTTATCCTCCAAGTAATCCGAAATTTTGTAATAACCTTTTTGACAGAGTTTAGTTTTAATAGTAATTTTAAACTTATTAATAGGCAAATCTCGGATAACATTGGGAACTTTATTATAAAATCGTATACATTGTCCCATAAAAGAATGACTTATTCTGTGGAGACGCGTTACATGTACGGATAGCTTGTGCTTATTTCGCGTGTTGATGGAATGAGCATCACTCCTTTTATCAAAACTGCTAATGTTTTTCTTTACATACATTAGATTTTCATAGATAAACTGAGAGACAACAGTTAGAATGTTTATGTCTTTAAATTTCTGTCTAAGGGAAACTCTGGGAGCCAAACTGTAGATTGCTCGTATAGCCCTTTTTTGCAGTATAAAAATAGAATTAATATCTGCAGAACATCCCCAGAGCAGTATGCCATAAGTCATAACGCTATGGAAATAACTAAAATAAACTATTCTAGCTGTGTCTACATCAGTTAATAGTCTAATTTTTTTAACAGCATAAGCTGCTGAACTGAGCCTACTAGACAATTTTTTAATGTGGGGACCCCATTGCAATTTAGCGTCTATAGTAATTCCTAAAAAGACTGTTGACTCCACAAGGTCCAACCCTGTTCCATTCAATTGTATATTGGATTCTACTTGTCTCACATTTGGTGTCGAGAACTTTATACAATTAGTTTTCTTCTCATTGAGGAGAAGATTATTTGTATTGAACCAATTCACAACTTTAGCTAATGCATTGTTAACATCGTCATAGTTTAATAACTGCCTTTTAATTTTAAATAACAGTGAAGTGTCATCTGCAAACAATACAATCTCGTGATTCTTCTCTACATAATAAGGTAAGTCATTAATATAGATTAAAAACAAGAACGGCCCTAGTATTGAACCTTGTGGAACGCCCATTGAGATTATAGAGCCGGGCGATTTTTTACCATTTATGTCAACCCTTTGAATTCTACCATTTAAATATGAAGTCAAAAGGTTGAGAGCCATGTTCCTAATACCGTAGTGTTGTAATTTCCTGACAAGTATATCATGTCGGACGCAGTCAAATGCCTTAGATAAGTCACAAAAAACACCTAAGGCATCTTGAGAGTTCTCCCAGGCATCAAACACATCTTTTATTAGTTCTATACCTGCGTCTATAGTAGAGCGATTCCTTGTAAACCCAAATTGATTTTTATGGAAAATTTTGTTTGCACTAAAATGAGTTCCTAATTGATGTAATATGATTTTTTCGAAAATCTTACTTAGCGTAGGTAGTACAGAAATAGGCCGAAAATTTGTTGGATCAGTAGTACTACCAGATTTGAATAAAGGAACCACTTTACTGTGCTTCATTAGGTCAGGAAATACACCACTTGCAACACAACTATTAAATACAGCTGCTAGATTGGGTGCAATGACATCTATAATTGAAGAAACGGTCTTCACAGAAAGACCCCATAGGTCTGCCGTTTTTTTTGCATCTAGACTTTTGAAACTGCTTACAATATCTTTGCAATTAACTACTGAAAATTTAAAAGTTGTGTCACATTCAGTTACACTTTGTTTAAGTAAGATCTCAGCAGAAATGGAGGAAGATTTTAGAGTTTTGGTTGTTAAAGAAGGAATATTAGTGAAAAATTTCTCAAACTCGGCCGCTACCTCCAAATCTGCTCTTGCATCTTTATTATTAATTTTTAAATTAAAGTCTCGATTACGCACTGTATTTCTACCAGTTTTAGGCAATGTCCTCTTGTATTAGGTGTACTTTTTATTTGAGATGAAACTCGTTATTGTAGTGAATACGTACTTGGTTAAACAAGGATAACTAATTTAGTAAGATGAATCAACATTGTAATATAAATAGCCGCATTAGCTAAGCTAACATAACCTAATTTATTTTCGCTATCGATTTGTTGCGTAATATATAGCCAGTAGGCCAAGGTTAAGAGGTATTCCAAGCGTAGAGATAACGGCAAATCTCCCCAATGTAAAATGACGTTACTCATCGAAGAACACCCTTTTACTGTAGATTCCTGGCAAAGACATGTGTTCAACAACGGATATTACTTGCAGAACCAAAATCACATTGACAAAAGAAACCTAGAATAGACAAAACTTTCCTGGCAATCAAGTGAAGCAAATATTTTCATATTACAAAAAAACAGTGGTCATTTGTTTCTAGAAACATATGATAGTCCTCGTAGTTGTCCTGCGTAGTTATAAATTCGAGTGTGCTGAGTACCAATACAAACTCTATTTAGCTTTGTAAGTAAGTAGTTTTATAATTTATAGTCTATATTATACATATATAAATGTAACAGATCTTTATCAGTACATGGAAGATATATGATAAAAAATATTATTAGGACTTTTTTTATAAGAAAAAAATAAAAAAAAATTTTTTTGAAGAGATTTTACCTGTTTGTCTATTTATCTGTTTATGTGTTTGTCTGTGCGTTTCTGATTGTTTGTGCACGCTAATCTCAGAAGCGGCTTATCAGATTTAGATGTGGTTTTCACTAATATCTTGTGTTAAGCTTCACTTAACATTGAGTGTTTATTTCATGGCAGTTGGTTCATAAAAAATATTGAATTTTAAAGAATAACTCTCTCGCCACCAAGACCAAGCGAGAGAAGCCGCTGGCGGGTCAATTAGTGGTGAAATATAAGCGATAAGTAATCAATCAATTATCCGTATTCTTGACTTACTTACCCTCACACTTAGATTTATATACCGTTACAGGTCTTACGATGGTATTATTAAATTACAACATTTGTGCTATTAAGAATTTAATATAAAGGAGCTTTCAAGTATCAATTTTGGTCTTTGTTTTTTACACTCTCACATTTTGAATAAAATAACACAGATACGAGTAATTAGAACAGACATAAAATAATTAACGCTATTCATGAAAATCATTTATTATGTATTATAAAGTCGAGTTGAGTCGATTATGTATTATGATCTTAAATTTTATATTGTATATTTTCTCCGGCACGTATTTAGTCTGTTGAGGGCTTCGGTTGCTCTTTCTATACTTAACTCCAATACTAAATATTTTAAATACTTATGTTAATGTTATTTAATTATAAAAACCCCTGCATAATAACATTTAGTTCATTCAAATGGTGTAAAAATAAAACTTTGCAAGCGTAAGTTACCTTATTATGCTTCTGAAAGCATAATAACTAATTAATTTTGAATTGTTTCGGGTGAGTGAGCACGAGCACTTACAACTTGTAGGTGCTTTAAAGTTTCTGCAGAAGTTTTGTCAAATTTTAATATTACTTACATTTAGTTTCATTCAAAATTTTAGAAAATTACATAATAGAATTTGTTTTTTTTTTATTAGATTTTGTAGTGTTGCAATGTTTATCTAGGAATTCATATGCAGGTAGGTAACCTTATAGTTTTTACTATAACCCTGTAACGGATTGCATGTACTATTTTTCTGTCATACAAATTTTTGGCTTCGCTTTCGCGATGCAGAATATCCAGTAGTAAAAAACTATACTGTATAAAAATTAATAACCATATAGGAATAGATTGTATACCGAGGTCTCATGCCTCACGCCGTGGTCATTTTAGGTTCCTTTGTTGTGTATTGTCTTTTTTATCATACTCACCAATTTCGTTTAGTGTTTGAAAATGAGACATATTAATCACAAACACAGACAAACACACACCAACGTGATTGTGTTTTTGTAATTTACCTGTCCTGTAGTATTTATAAACCATTTTATCTACACACTTACGTAACGAAAGCGAAAAATAGATGGTCGCAGTGAGGATCTCAAAAAAAACCAAATTTATTTTAACTTAATTTAATTTTATATAAAAAGTTACAATTTATTCTAAATCTAGAATGACTGCTTCGACCAAAGTTAGGTACAAAAGTGAGTCTTACAAACTACAAACACGCGCCACGAAAACGACACTCGATGCTGATGCGGCGTTTGCGCGGCGATTGACGTCAATGCTGAACTGGGTCGGCGCGAAGTGCAACTATGCATTCCTCATAGTGGTGCCGCACATAACACCTCCCCCCGTAGAACAGCGAGTGAAGACCTTGGTGTTAAACGAAGCTGGGGGTTGATGGACATCAACCCTTGTTTCAGTGTCAGGAACAGCGTAGATCCGCGGCAGTCCCGACTGGTCTTCTTCAGTTTCCTTCTTCTGACAATACTTGCGGTATGCTATGGTTGAAGCAAACACACAAGTACTGATTAGTATTAAGTATAGCGGTATAGTTGTGTGATACACGCCATAGTTCGTATCCATCTTGAGTTCCGTAGGCTGCTGCATGGAGATCTTGGTGTTTAAGGTGTGCAGATGGTCGAGATTTACTGTATTCAACTTAATGGTTGCAGCTGTTGGCAGCGGGACAGGCTCTCCTAGCGCTAAGTCCATTATCTTTAGTACTTGTCCTTTTAGAAGATCGTTGGTATTGGTGACAACGAAATCTGGCGTCTCGATGAAACATCTGTGCGGAACAACGGCGAGGTAACTGCCTTGGAGTACCTTGTAGAGCTCTTGTCCACAGGATAGATGTACCTTTGTTGGTGAAGGGAAGCTGAGTGTATAATGCTTATCGTCGAGCTCGTCGTAGGCAGGAACTTGCAGTGCTACTGGAACATGTTTACATAGAGTGCTTTTTCGTTGTGAAACAATAAGTTGCTGGATGCAGTCTTGTTTCTCTCGGGTCTGCAGGCTCCGTCTCTCGTCGCATATGTACCATTTACTGGTCTTCGGGCATTCTGCCACTACGTACTTGAACTCATTCTCGTGAATCGCCAGGAATGGAAAAGGAGGTATAAGGATCTCGTTATGTTTGTTAGGGACAATAGACAATTTATACATATCATATACTTGAGGAAATACTATTGGAAATTTAAATACTATAACTATTTCATTATCTACGTAATAAGAACCTACTTTGATTATGTCGTAATATTCTCTAATATCAATTTCAATTATTATATTTATATATTATACTTGGTTATTATTGTATAAATTTCGCAATTTACTGAAAATAGTGTCAAATGATTTCCGACTAATAATTGAATGATGCGGAATCGACATTTTAATAAAACCTAGCACGTTTTGCAATCTGAGCACTTCTTGCGAAATCGAGTCAACATTGTCACCGAGTATAAGAAATGCTTGTGCTAAGTGTGCGTATTTAATGAGGTCGTAGTCACGAGTAGCTTCCGTTTCGCTGATTTTGTTAACAATGTGTGCAATTTTAGTTTGACTATCTGCGATATTATCTACAATTTTTCCATATTGCAACATCCAATCCTTAGAAATACTAACATGGCTATTTAACTCTGTTACTAACTTATTATCGGTAAGCTGAAGATTTTTGATTGCCTGGTTATAATGAAGAGCGTCCGTATAATCGAGATTGCCGGTAATACTTTTAACTATAGATCCGAGGCCATCTATGAGTCCCCTTTTTGCTCGACTAACCTCAAAAGTCTGTAACTGTTCAGAAACACTTTGGACTTTATTTGACAAGTAGTTAAGATGAGGTTCGAACAAAGAGTAAGTTTTATTGTTTAACACAGGACCTATTTTACCTAACTGATTAGAAGTTGAGTTTATTTGATCGTGTAATTCTTGAAGGTTTATGGGTTGAACGAATGAGTGATAATGCGATATGACTCTAGTGGGACCTAACTTAAAAGGTAAGATTCCAGGACCATCACTGAGTTTCTCGAGCGTTATCTCTTGCGTCAGCGCCATCGTTGGCAGGAGAAGAAGAAGTACCAGGGGAGTCCTGTAACAATTGAGCGCTTTTTGGTACTCTCTTAAGTCGAGACTTGGCGACAGGCCCTCGTCGTTTCTTTGTGTATATGTGTATGGGTAAATCAGCCATGACTTTGTCGTGAGTATACCGCGGAGCTAGTTTCTGTCGGGAGGCAAACGGATTTTTGACAAATATCTGTTGCTCGGGAGAATATTCTACTTCCGGGTCGCGATTAGCATTGCGTTTTTCCATAAGGTCCGTCCGTAGGTTAGTACACGAGTCATGAATTACGTTATAAGCTTTACACATCCTATTCTTATGGTTAGTGATATATTGTTGCAATAGATGAGATGAGAGGTCTATGTCGAATGGGTCGCGTGGATCGAAGTGACCAGTTATCACTTCAATCGGCTTACACTTAGTGAAACTATGGATGGAATTATTGTAAGCAAGAATGGCATAAGGCATAAGGTTGATGGTCGCTTCCCCTTTATGTTCGATCTTTAAAATACGTAAATGCTCTAATATTGTGGAATGAAACCGTTCAACTGTACCGTTCTCGTTAGGTGTATGAGGTGCTATCCTGTGATGTTGAATTTTATGTAGTCTAACAAATTCGGCCATCAGCTGATTGACAAATTCGGGTCCGTTATCTGTTACTATAGTAAAAGGCATCCCGTGATGAGTGCAGTATGTAAGAAATGCTTGCACGACACTAATTGCGGTTCCGTCTCTTAAGTAGTAGGCCTGAGCATATTTTGAAAATGCGTCAACGATGGTTAGAAATTTCTCACCTTGAATCGTAAGTAAATCCATATGGACTAAATCAAATGGTTTGCTGGCTGGTGGTACGACTCGAAATTGTTGTTTTATTGGGTTTCTATCGTACTTTGCCTGACCGCATATTGTACATTCATTTATGAATTTTGTAATGTGCTCTCTCATCTTTGGCCAATAATACTTATGAGACAGAGCTAGATAGCATTCGTTAATACCGCGATGGTTGGTTTTACCATCGTGGTACTTACTTATTATTTCCTGCTGTCGTAGGTATTCGCGAACATTTTCTATTTCCGTTTTTACAAGTGTCATGTTCATAGCCGAATTTTTAAATGTTCTTTGTATGATTGGTATGATTTTATACATAGCATCGTAAGGGTTAATAAGCAAACCGGTTTTTATTTTAGGGTGCACATACTCCCTTATGGCATTGATAACGTCCTGTTCGAGGTTAGATTCTGATAACTGAATAGACGTACGAGTATGTGTGTCGAAAGGTTTAGTCACAACAGTCCTACCCTTAATATCGCCCACAACAGTGAGGATGATTTGCTTCGTAAACCTATTTAATGGATCGTCCGTAATCGGGACTTCCAGGATGGGGTTTTCAGCATCAGTGTGCACTGTGATCGTTCGAGATTCATCTGCAACTTCTGAAGCTGTGAGCGTTCTTGAATCATCTAATGTGTTCGAATTCACAGATGGGTTAACAACGATAGAGCTAGTGTCTTCATTATTAATCTCAATACGCGATAGGGCATCTGCGTTCGTGTTGCACTTGCCCTGTTTATAGATAACGGTAAAATCGTATTCGCTCAATTTTAATCTCCATCTTGTAAGTCTCGAGTTGGGTTCTTTTAAACTCATCACCCATTGCAAAGGCTTATGATCAGTAATAATTTTAAACTTTCGACCGAAAAGATAAGGTCTAAAGTATTTCGTTGCCCAAACTATTGCAAGGAGCTCCTTTTCTATAGTGCTGTAATT
Organism: Selenia dentaria; assembly: GCA_917880725.1. NCBI lineage: Eukaryota > Metazoa > Arthropoda > Insecta > Lepidoptera > Geometridae > Selenia > Selenia dentaria. Next base: position 7,868,164 of record OU862886.1, on the reverse strand, counting down.
CAGCTCGCTAGAGTTGAGAGTCCTTGAAGCATAAGCGATGGGTTTATCGGAACCTATAGTACCCTGCGATAACACGGCTCCAATGGCGACATTGGATGCATCGGTTGTTAGTATGAATTCCCTCGTGAAATCCGGGTACTGAAGAATCGGGTCATTCGTTAAGAGTCTTTTACAATGTTCGAAACAGTTGTTATAGTTTTGATCGAGTACTATCTTAGAACCTTTCTTCAAACATTGTGTTAACGGCTTTGTAAGTCTAGCAAAATCAGGGATAAATTTCCTGTAATATCCGAGAAGTCCGAGAAAACGTTTGATTTCCGTCGCGGTTTTGGGTATAGGGTAATTCTGAATGGCTTTTATTTTGTCTGGATTCGGCTTTACGCCGTCTCTGCATATGACATGGCCAAAAAAGTTGGTTTCTAACTTTAAGAATTCTGATTTATCCATCTGAATCTTAAAGTTAGATTCTCGTAATCTTGTGAAGACCTTTTCAAGATTTACCATCATTTCCTAAAGGGATGTGCTGAAAACGATGATATCGTCAAGATAGACTAGGCAGATGCTGTTTTGGAGGTCTTTGAGCACATTATCCATCACCCTTTGAAAGGTTGATGGACTGTTCTTCAAACCCATGGGCATACGAAGAAACTCATAATGCCCATTTTCCACGTTGAAAGCTGTCTTTGGGATACCAGCAGGATCCATTTCTACCTGGTGAAAGCCACTGGCCAAATCCAGGGTCGTGAAATACTGACATTTACCTAATTTATCTAAGACATCGGTAATATTAGGAATAGGATATTTATCGTCAATCGTTTTCTCATTTACTTTTCGAAAGTCCACGACTATACGCCATTTGGTTTTACCGGAAGCATCAGCCTTTTTAGGGACTACCCAAATTGGTGAGCTCCAAGCAGAATCAGATGGTTGGATAATGTTTTGTTCAAGCATTTTATTTATTTGAACTTTGACTTCCTGTCGGTGGACATAATGATACCTATAGCTCTTGGTATATACAGGAGATTCATCTGTGGTTTTGATTCGGTGTTTAATCTTATTCGTGAACGTTAATGGTTCGCCGTCAATATAAAAGACGTCCGCATAGCGTGCGCATAAGGCTTCTAAATTAGCAAGCTCTTCCGGATTTAAGTGGTCGGTTCTTAGTCGCGATAAAACTTGAGCCGCACGTTCCGATAAGTGTTCAGTGCGTTCGCACTCTACATTGAACACTTCGGCCGATACCGGTCGGTCCATGGAAAAGATGACGTCATTAGGCGAATCATTATGAATCTCGACCCAACCACGATTATTCTTTACCGACGTGAGACAATCAGTGGCCATACAATTACAAATAGTTTGATTTTGTACGATGACATCACCGTCTTGACTGTTAATAGGTAAGCGAACTAGCTTAGACGAATGTGCCGGAATAATGTCTTCGTACAAATTCACGTTACGAGAGTCGTAAATCTGTAAAGGGATTTGCGTGCTTCTCGTTGTTAGTATCTTATTCTTAAGATCTATGTTAGAGTCCCAAGCCGTTAATAAATCTAAACCAAGTAAACCGTCAAAATACTGATGGAAATCGTATACGAATGAAGTCATGTCATCCTTTTCGTGATATTCCTTGAAACACGGCAGAGTGATCGAGTGTTTGTGCGTGCTAGTGATGTTCGAGTTAGTCACTTCAAACGGTTCATAGTTCAGTGGCACGTCGTAGTCATAGCCTAACTCATTGAAGTTAACCTCACGCGTTTTAAAATAATTGCTAGGAGGCGGATTGCCATGAGTCCTCCAATCATGACCTGTGAGTGGCAATGGTCTAGAAACAAAATGGCTGACACCACTCATTGGACGCGGGGTATTAAAGTTAGATAATTGATTTTGTGGTCTTGGCATTACAAACGCGTTATTCTGAGGCCGATAGTTTGGTGGGGGCGCGCGGAACATTTGCTGCGTGCGTGTCGGTCCCCTAAATGACTGCATTTGATTGGAGTGAGGCCTCCAACCTGGCGTACCTTGAGGTACCATGGGCTGGTTGCGCGGTTGACCGGATGCACTATAAATTGGCTGTGATGATGGGCCAGGCATGTTAAAAGCAGGGGCTCTCATCATAGGTGAAAAATTATTTAGAGGCATTTTAAAATTGTTAAGAGGCTGCGGTTGCCAATCCTTCTTACTAGGGCCACTCTCGTTACGTTGTTGTATGTAGAGTGTATTAAGCTCTTCTTGTACAAATTGAAGGGCTTTTTCCATAGTTTCAGGACGCATACACCGAACTCTGGATCCGAGAGGATCTTTAAGACCGCGTAAGTACGCTTGGAGAGTTAATTTCGCGTATAAAGTTCTCTTAGCATCCACCGTAGTAGACACCGAATCGTGAAGCGACACGTATGTCATTATTGTGCTGAACAAGTTTTGGCAGCGTTCGTAAAACTCCTGCGGGGTACTAGATCCTTGAGTTTGCAAGGATAAATCATTATATAACGCGGTTTCATCGCGGTGGTCTGCGAAGTTATTGATTAACGCTTCACGTATGCCGTTCCACGTGTCCGGGATACCGTTCGCGTTTATAAGCCTAGCCGCGGGCCCTGTCACTTTGTTCAGTATGCCATTAAAAAGTGATAAGTTACCTAGCTCGTGACCCGGCTCGACCTTGTAATGCGCTAACACTAATTGATCGCACAAATTTATGAAGCGCGTAAGGACATGAGGGTTCCCGTCGAACTCAGGTAACAGTCTGAGGGACTTAAAGATCACGTCTACTTGATCAGACATGTTGCTCGATTGCACAGAGTCTAATTCTCTACGTTCGTCAATTATACTTAACCTACTATCTATTCTATAACTATTCCTACCACAGCTTCTACGCCTAGATTCACGTGGGTGAAAAATCTTGTTAGATATTTAAACACTACACACAGGATAATCTACTCTATTCGCGAGATAGTACCGAGTAAAAATTATAAGTAGAATAGTCTATCAATATATAAAAATAGGACACGGAAATACAACAAATAGGAAGGCGAACACTTGAACGATTCAATGTACTCACATAGTTTTTCTTGACGAGTCGAAGTCTGGACTCTCCTCGATTGCGACCACTTCGTAGATTCTTGATTGCTTGGCAGGAAACCAATGCTGTGTTCCCTAATTCCCTAAGCAATCCTACCGACTGCGCCAAAAATAGATGGTCGCAGCGAGGATCTCAAAAAAAAACAAATTTATTTTAACTTAATTTAATTTTATATAAAAAGTTACAATTTATTCTAAATCTAGAATGACTGCTTCGACCAAAGTTAGGTACAAAAGTGAGTCTTACAAACTACAAACACGCGCCACGAAAACGACACTCGATGCTGATGCGGCGTTTGCGCGGCGATTGACGTCAATGCTGAACTGGGTCGGCGCGAAGTGCAACTATGCATTCCTCATAGTGGTGCCGCACATAACAAGCGCGCGAACGTAATTAAAATATGATGATGCTCTTTGTGCGTCAGGTTATGTACTCGTATATCATACCGTTTACGTTATTTTAACAATTTTACTGCAGTATTAAGTAGTAGTAAGTAGTATATTTTAACAATTTTACTATAAGTTAGTGTTTTAATAATTGAAGCAGTAACGCGAAACCTTTATATTGCGTGAATTTGACAGGAGTATATAGATCGAACACTTTGAACTAAGCTTCAATGATAAAAATCAATAGAAAACTACAAATAGAACATATAACAAAAAACTTCAATTACTATTTACGGCACTAATTTTGTTCTCTGTTTTTTAAGGGTTTTGAATCTATAATTCGGATCAAGAATAAAATCCTAACTAGATTCTACAATCTACCTTAAATTTAGCTAGATTGTAGAATGTAGAATCTAGCTTTAACCTAGCTTTTTACACACTCGAAAGCAAATTATTTTTAGCTATAATTTAGTGGCTTTGCGGGGTAAGAGACGAAGTGTGCATAGATTGACTAGATATTGTATTCGTTTTAAAAAGCGTGATGTCTTTGGTACCATTAATCTGTGATACCAACATAGTGCCAGATACATCCGTTCAGAGCAGTAAAAAACAAGTAATAATTAAGTTTGATAATTTTGTGCACTAACTAAAAATGTATGTGTATATTATCAAAACAATAAATGCATCTCTGAAATATCGTTAAGAAGCTTTGGCAATAAAAAAAAAACTTTTTTTCTAACAGTTTTATTAGAGGTACGCCAGCCTAATTGTAGCAAAGGGAACATCATCATCAGCCTGTAGCAGTCCACTGCTGGACATAGGCCTCTCCAATTGCACGCCACTTAGGTCTATCTTGGGCTTCTCGCATCCAGTTTTTGCCTGCCGTCTTGCGCAGATCGTCACTCCACCGTGCCTCAGGACGTCCTACACTACGTTTGCCGAGACGCGGTCTCCACTCTAGAACTCGTTTACCCCAACGGTTGTCGGTTCTACGGCTAATATGGCCAGCCCACTGCCACTTCAGCTTGCTGATCCGGTGGGCTATGTCGATGACCTTGGTTCTCTGACGGATCACTTCATTTCTGATGCGATCCCTCAGAGAAACACCGAGCATAGCCCTTTCCATAGCCCGCTGAGCGACTTTGAGCTTGTGGACCATTCGAGCCGTCAGTGTCCACGTTTCGGCTCCGTATGTCATGACGGGTAGGACGCACTGATTGAAGACTTTCGTCTTCAGGCACTGTGGAATCGGCGAAGTAAGGACTCGACGTAGTTTCCCAAACGCTGCCCAGCCCAGCCGAATTCTTCTATTCACCTCGTTCTCAAAGTTGTTTTTTCCCAACTGCAATGTCTGCCCGAGGTACACATATTTTTGAACAACTTCGAGAACGGCGCCGTGTATCGCAATCGGTTCCGGTAGAACATGTTCGTTGAACATGACCTTGGTTTTGTCCAAGTTCATCCGTAGGCCGATGCGTATAGAAGAGTCAGCCAGGTCATTCAGCATCTGTTGCAGGTCCTGCAGCGTCTCTGCCACGATGACGATATCGTCAGCAAATCGCAAGTGAGAGATGTACTCGCCGTTGATATTAATGCCACGTCCTTTCCAGTTCAGCGTCTTGAACATATCCTCCATTGCATTTGAAAACAATTTCGGGGAAATAACGTCCCCTTGTCTCACTCCTCGATGCAACGGTATGGGACTTGTTTGCTGATTCTGTACTTGGACGGACATGGTGGCGGTTTCGTAAAGACATCTCATCACTTGGATGTATCGCCAATCTATCTGGCAACGCTGCAGGGACTCCAGAACAGACCAGATTTCAACCGAGTCAAAGGCCTTCTCATAGTCCACGAATGCTAGACACAGGGGCTGATTATACTCTTCGGTCTTCTGTATAATCTGCCGCAATGTGTGAATGTGGTCTATGGTGCCGTATCCGCTCCGAAACCCAGCCTGTTCCGGTGGTTGGAATTCGTCGAGTCTACGCGCAAGACGGTTCGTGATCACTCTTGAAAACAGCTTATAGACGTGGCTTAGAAGGGATATGGGTCGATAGTTCTTCAGCAGGGTCTTATCTCCTTTTTTGAAGAACAGGACGACCACACTCCTACTCCACGCCTCTGGAGTTCTCCCTTCGAACAGGACAGCGTTAAAAAGCTTCTGGAGCTCCCTCAGTACGGGTTTACCTCCTGCTTTTAGTAGCTCTGTTGTAACGCCATCCTCTCCAGGGGCTTTTCCATTTTTAAGCTGTCTAAGAGCGATCTCGATTTCGCCAATACTGACTTCTGGCAAGTCTTCGGTGAAATGGCGTGTTAACGTGGCTCTAGGATCATTTTCGGGATCAGGTCGAGATGCATGCGATGCGTATAATCGGCCATAGAAGTCCTCCACTTCCGAAAGGACTGCCGGCTTCGAAGCAACGACTTCTCCACTAGCTGTGGTCAACTTTGTCAGGTGGCTTCTTCCAAGAGATTGTACGAACACCTTTGACCCTCGATTCTGCTCGATCGCTCTTTCGATCGAAAGAGTATTGAAGCACCGGAGGTCGTGTCGTACGTTCTTGTTGATCTCTCGGTTTAGAGTCCGCTTTTCTGACGAAGTGATGGGTGGGTTTTCACGTCGTTCCTTCATTAGCCCCAAAGTCTCTTCTGAAAGCTTGGACTTCTTGCCCTTACGCTGCATGTAACAAAATCTCGTACCTTCTTCCCTGAGGACCCGAGTCACATTTTCGAGGTTCTGGTTTACGTCTGTGGTGGTTTCCACGGCAGCGAATTGGTTCTCCAGGTTTAACTGGAATGTTTCAGATCCTGCAATGGTTTGGAGCAGTGTTGGTCGGAGCCTGGACTTCATCAGACGGACACGTTGCGCCTTGAAGTTGATATTCAGAGAGCCTCGGACAAGTCGGTGATCGCTACCGGTATTGAACCTGTTGATCACGGAGACATCTCTAAATATGTGCCTTTTATTCGTCATGATGAAGTCAATCTCATTTTTAGTCCTAGTGTCGGGGCTTAGCCACGTCCACTTCCTTTGGGGCTGTTTCTTAAAGAAGGAGTTCATCAAGAAGAGCCCCTCCCGTTCGAGGAAGTTGACGAGCATTTGCCCCCTATGGTTTCTGCTTCCAAAGCCATGGCATCCTACTACCGATTCGCTGAAATTCTGTACTCCCACTTTAGCGTTAAAGTCCCCCATGACAACGGTGTACTGGGTCTTTGTAGTGAAGTGGAGGGCCCTCGATATGTCATCGAACATATCCTCCACTTCATCGTCCGAGTGTGTTGAGGTCGGTGCGTACACTTGCACCACCTTGAGGCTATACCTCTCGGTGAGCTTCACAATAAGGTACGCTACCCTGTTCGACACACTGGACACTTCCACAACGTTGTCAGAAAGGGACTTGTTTACCAGAAACCCAACGCCACCTTGGGATTGTTGGTCTCCCTCTCGGAAGTACATAAGGTGGCCCGATTCTAGGGTTAAGCAAAGGGAACGCGCAAAGTAATTTTTTAAAGTTGAAAATGTTATATATGACTGCACTGGTGAGTTTTTGGTGCGCACTAACACAGACTAAATACATAACTAAAGCCTGTACGCTTTGCGCTGCGGCTAGAGTGAGACTTATACTTATCGAAATTAAAAACCGAGTTCGAGATCTCCATTCCGCTTGTCACGAAACACTCGGACTAGAGGTTCAGTTGTGAGTCTCCATATTTTCAATAACAATAACTATATAGTTTTTATATTAATTACTTGAGTATACTCATTACTTAGATTTATAACTTAGCGTGCTTCTGGTATGCGGTCGTACGACTGCTACACATTATACAGTTTTTGACAGATCTAATATTAATGTGGCAATGAGCACTGTTGTTCTCAAAAATCCAACTTATGTTTACTAGCTGCCTTTGTAGTGACTTCCACTAATGCAACAGTGCACCCAAGCCTTTTTTCCTTATCTAAGTGTAGTTCAATATAGTAGGTACCCAATCAAAATAAATTACAAAGAACGGACAATGCTTTGTGTGCTTTGATAAAATAATCAAAGGAAAAATCAACAAACAGCCTCTCATTATACGACGTTATGAATCCTTTGTTTTGATATATCGTTAAGTAGGTATCCATTGTATATTTTTTACAAAGGAATTATAATTCTTGGGCTTAGCTCATAGCGTACAAACATTTTTTTGGATACAGAAAAACGAAAACTTTATACCAATATTAAAAATCAATAACATCAAATGGGTGACAATAGTAGCAGTATTTTCAAATAAGTGCTTACGTGTTTCAAAGGGCATGTTTATAGCTAATGGCCCCAGATATTTTGTTTTAGGACTACAGACTTATCCATAAACATCATTGAGCCCCCGCGGGAAGAATGATGACCCAGACTTCTCTGAGTAAAAGGTCGTGTTTCAGCAGGTACCTGTGCTGGTGCTACTATGATTAAAACGTCTATATTGTCGCTATCAACTTAAAAGAATACTATAATGTAATTTTATTTTTTGAGGAAATTAAACAGCTTAGAACTAAATAGTAATAAAAAAAACAAAATCTAGTTATTTTCCGTGGTTCCATTGGACGCCCCATTGACGGGACGATGGAAAAAAACATTTAACCGTGTTCCCATTAGCCAATGGTTACACAGAAAATGACTTTTACTCCAGTATCGTTTTTCTATGAAACCATTAATAGAGATGTCACAATATGAGGCAACCATTTATGTGTTAAAAACTAAATTTTCATTTATACTAAAATTTATTTTTCGAAGTAGTTTATTTTTTTAATTAACTTATTACTTGATAAAACTATATTATATACTTATAAAAACTAAAAACAATCGCATACAATGGTTTTCGCCAGCATCGAACTATTGATACACGATGCGGCTCATGCGTCCGGGTGACATGTTCAACAGGACTACAGAGACAATAAAGTCTCATTATTTCAGTCAACCGGAGTAATAACCGAACTACTGAATACTGATACTAGGCTGCTTTTTAAACATGAAAATAAAGGGTTATTATTACTATCACTGGGCTGAACAATTATGGCGGAAAGGAAAAATATTTAGGGCATACTAAATTCAGGCAAGAAAGGCGAATTCTCAGATTTTGTACAGCCTTGGCATTATGGCCAGAAGAGAAAGTCAAAACTAACTTTGAGTATGTATGTAGAATCCGAATGTGGCGAATTAATACTCATGATAATTTTTTTTATACTTAATACATGAAATATAATAAAAAACTAAATATTTCGACATCATAAGTGCATCCGGCGAACGTTACCGCACAAATAATGTAGTTTAGACATGGCACTCTTAAATTAACCTAAATATACATACATACATAAAATCACGCCTCTTTCCCGTAGGGGTAGGCAGAGACCACGGATTTCCACTTACTACGATCCTGACATACCTCTTTCGCTTCATCTATACTCATCAATCCTTTCATACATAAGCGTCGGTTTAGGGTACTTTTGACCTGGCCTTTTTTCAGAACGTCTTCAATCTGATTTCGGAACGTTCGCCTAGGTCTTCCCCTTCCAACACTTCCGTTTACTTGTCCCATGTATACCTGTTTAGTCATTCTCATTTCATTCATTCTCTCCACATAAATATACATAAACAAAAATAATAACAATATATGAAGATTGTTAAATGTTTAAATAGTAATGTAGCGAAAATTAAAATTGACAAGTCGATAAGCCACCGAGCGAAATCCGCAAAGCGCAGGAAAGAGTACATTGTAAGTGACGACGTGATTAGAAATACTCAATTTCAACTTATCAATGGGGAAATCACGTCTTAGGTCCTAGTCCACCTCAGAAACCCCTACTGCAATTTGTTCTACTAGATAAACGAGAATATATTGAAGGTACGGCTCAGAAATTTTACTTAAATTATTTTTCAGTGGTTTATTTGTTATATATGTATATAGTAGTATAAATTCGAATATAAACTTTACACTAATACACTTACGCAAAAAAATAATCTTATTATTAATGAAAATAAAAAAATAGACACTTTTATATCGTTGCATCATATCGTGACATCTCTATTAATGGTTTCATAGAATAACGAAACTGGAGTAAAAGACATTTTCTGTGTAACCATCGGCCAATGGCTACATGGTTAAAGGATTTTTTTCCATTGTCCCATCAATGGGACGTCCAATGGAACTAAGGAAAGTAACTGACAAAACAAAAATTCAGCCAAACAGTTTTCACGATTTGATATTTTAATTTTATTAGTAGCCTAGTAAAAATTTGCTCAAAAACGAGGTAAATCCGGAATAAAATATATGTAGTAATTTTCCTACAAAATCTTTTGTAATTACCATTTTTCGTGTGAAATTGAAAATAAACGAGTTATTCAATAAACAAAAATGTACTTTTGAAATCAAGATGGCGTATAACGCAACGGATCAATTACCCCGCTAATCAAAAATTATTGGGAATTCTGAATTACAGCATTAAAATTATACATTTCTCTTCAATTGTGGGTATATTTTAAACAGCGTAGTCGTCGCGTAACTTGGTGCTTGCTAAACTAACGTAAACATACCCAAAATTTAATAGAATTATCCTATCTTTATAAATTTCATTCTAAATGTTACATTGAATTTGGATTTTAGTGTTGACAGAATAAGGACTCCCTAAATTTTAGATTGCTAGTTTTTTTAAATAAGATTTTTTGTAAATTTGGTTTATAAATAAAGCTTATATAGCTGATCTTATGTATTTTATATATTAATAATTTGATGCTTTGTTTTTATATGGTTAGCTGACCAAATAAGCACAAGGTCTACCTGTTATAAAGAGCTAAAGACATCTGAGTAGAACAGATGCATTTGCTCACAAGTCACGAACTGCACTACGCCTATCACCCTGAGACATTAAGTTTTAATGTCTCATATGCCTATGATTTTACCAGTACCACACCGAAAAACGGCAATGCGAACATTACTGCGTAACGGTAGAAATACGTATGGGCAGTACTTCCCCGGGCGAACTTATTCACAAAAAGTTCTACTGCTACTTAGTAATAATACAATACGACAATGGATACGAGCTACGTGTGTTTTTCGTTAAAAAGCAAGTATAAAAGCTAAGTCGTCTAAATCAATCAGATAAAAAGGGCCTCAGTCAAGACATATAAAACATCAGTGAACATGGCAAATGAATATTTATTGTGAGTTCAATATTTAACATTTTTTATACTCCTAGTGTACTATAGAGTACGTTTATTGATTATTATACATATAATCATAATCATAATCATAATCATAATCAATTTATTAATAAAGCCAATTTACACGTCAAAGTTCAAAATCATTACAATAAAATAATCATGTACATGCCATTTGCGGGTGCACATTGCACATGCAGACATACAAATAGCATATACATACATACATACCGTAATACATTAGTATTTAGAACATAACACACATATATTTAAAGTAATTGCAAATTATACATCGTGATTATAATTCAACAAATAAAAACATAGTAAAAACTATTAATTAAATAATTCATACCCAAGGGGAGTCAACAAAATATAAATACAAATAAATAGCAACACTACGTTATAGTAGGTAGGTTAAGAAACTCGGTATAGCTATAGAACGAGTGCTCAGTAAGCCAGCGTCGGAGTCGAGACTTGAAACTATACAAGCTGGGGGCCGCTATTATAAAGGTGGGCAGCTTATTATATACCGTTGGACCCATGATATGAGTGAGCTTGGAAGACTTCTTAAGTTTACGCTGTACACCAGCAAGTTTACCTGCGTTCCGGGTATTGTAGGTGTGCCCACTATTACGAGTCACATACGAGTCTATGTTCGTTCTCGCGTATACAGCTACCTGAAATATAACTATCCCTGGCAAAGTTAAGATTCCCAGGCTCCCAAAATAAGGTCGCACGGAAGCATCACATGGTAATCGCATGATTGCTCTGACGGCGCGTTTCTGCAGACGAAACACTCTCTCCCACTCCGCACATCGTCCCCAGAGGTCCGCGCCGTATTGTAGCAGAGAGTGTACCGTAGCGAAGTAGCATGAACGTGCCGCCTCTGCGGACACTGTTCTTGCGACTCGACTGAGCGCATAACACGCACTGCTTACCTTACCACACAATCTGTCAACATGGTTCTCCCACCTTAAGCCAGAGTCAATTTCAAACCCGAGAAAGGTTATTGTTTTTGTTTCTTGCAATGTTGTTCCGTCAATCAGAACCTTTAAGGGTGAGAGAATACGCCCTGAAAGGTTGAACCGCATGAAGTGCGTTTTTTTAAGGTTCAGTGCCAGACCGTTGACGTTAAACCACTTTGCAAGTTGTGCCGCAGCCGCATTCAGACATTGTTCGAGACAATCGACAGAAGGGGCAGTTACGATCGCAGCTATATCGTCTGCATACATTAAAATTTCTGCTGGCGTCACCACGTCAGGCAGATCATTAAGTAGCAGCGAAAAAAGCAAATTTGACACAGACGACCCCTGTGCCACTCCCATCACTGTCCTAAGAGGTTCCGACTTTTCTTTGCCTCCATCGCCAACTACAATTTGTGACCGATCTTGCAGTAGACTCGTTAATAATTGCAACGACGTGCCATCTATGCCATAATGGCGTAGTTTGCATGCCAGGAGAGCATGGTCTGCAACGTCAAATGCCTTAGAAAGGTCACAACATATGACGGCTACCTGTTGCTTGTCTTCACGTGCACGCATGATGCGGTGGACTAGTACTCGTGTTAGCAATGTGGTCGAGCGACCTTCTCGGTAGGCGTACTGGCTATCTGACAAAGCATTGGTAGAAGTCAAAAAGTTAACGAGGCGACTACTTAGCCCATTTTCAAATATTTTTGCTACTGCCGGAATTATAGAAACAGGCCTGTAGCCATCTATATCCGCTTTCTTACCCTTCCCTTTAAATATTGGAGTTATCTTACTGATTTTAAGGGGTGTTGGATACGTACCCTCTTTAATACAACGATTAAACAGCTCAGATAATATGGAGGATAAGTTAGCAGCACTCGTCTTTAAAAGTCGCATATTTATACCGTATACGTCTTTCGAGGCTTTCGGTGGGATACGTACGGTAATAAGACGATGTACTTCAACCGCGCTGAAAGGTTGGAATCTCAGCGAACTGCTAGCGGGAGGGCGCGCGCTGCGTAGTGCAGTTAAAGCTCGAGCTATATCAGCGCGAGGTGCGCCACAGGTCGCGCCTGCACACAGAAACCTAGCATTAATTGCGTTCACTGCGTCTTTTTTGCAAGCAAACTTAGACCCGTCAGATTTACGAATTACATCGGTGATATCTACATGAGGAGTGTTAATTTTCCCCCTTTCTTTATTGACCACATGCCACATCGCCTTTTGCGGATTTGTGCTGTGTTTAATAATATTAGCATAAAAATCAGATTTCTTGTTTTTAATCAACATGTCATATCTAAATTGCATGTCAATAATCATTCTATTCAATAATTCATTACTCGGATTCCGAATGCCAATTTCAATAATGTCAAATAATAGAGATTTTAATAATTTTACATCCTGGGTTACCCAGGATGAGTCACGCTTTAAATTGGAGTTCATTTTCCTTAATGGAAAGCATATTTCAAATTTATTAACAATAATATTAATTACTGACATTGCCAGATCCGTCGCGCAAATATTTTTGGAGCATATTTTGGCCCAATCAACACTTTTCATGGATGCATCGAACCTAGACTGATTTTCAATGGAGAATATTCTACCATAACTGGGAGAATTCACTATTATACTGTTTTTGAAGAACGATAGCTCTCCTCTAACGGCTCGATGGTCACTTAAATTAGTTACCACAGGTGTAACGCCAATGGAACCTGCTGGCAGGTTAGAATATATATGGTCGAGACATGTTGATGTTGAGGCAGTTACCCGAGTGGGGAAGTCAACCTCTATACTCATACCATGAGTCGTCAGTAGGTCCGTAAGTTTCTTTAAGTCTGCATGCATTTCGCCTACACAGTTTATATTCATGTCACCCACAATGACGCATTGAATATCCAATTCGCTAATCTTATCGAGCACTCGTTCAAAGGAGGCTAAAAAGTCAATTGCAGTAACAAGGTTTGTTCGGTAAATACAAACTACCGTAATGTCAAAGTCTATCAAATCTATAGCAGATATTTCACACCTTCTTTCTACTGCAAGCTGTACTAGCTCAACATTTTCTACGCACTTCATTCCCGGACTAACAAAAATGCACGAGCCACCATGGATTATTTTACTCCTGCAGTAACTTGAGGCTAGCTTATAACCGTCTATTTCGACACATTTAAGCTGTGATACTGTCAACCAATGCTCAGTCAGCGCGAGGATATCACACTTCATTTCACCTCGTAAGAGCACTTCAAGTTTCGTCGTTTTATTTTCCAAAGCAGCTATATTTTGAAGGCAAATGGTTACACGTTTTTCGTCATACTGAAGCGCAGGCGCATACGAATGTGATGTGTCACTCTCGTCACTGTGGCTCGGTGCAACTGGCTGGCCGGACGGCAGAGCGCGCGCTCGTCGCAGCCCCGCCAGTTCCCCTCCGAAACCATTGTGATACCTTAACGCCCGGAGGCCATGCAACCGGCGTGCAGATCTTATCAAACAAGCTCTCTGGGAAGCCAACAATGAAAGCTGCATGTTTGTCAGTCATTAAACTACGTTTTTCAACAGTGTATTTATCGCAATACAATTGTTTATTTATATAGTTGAGAACTTGCTCGGCTCGGCTCGGCTATATATATTTTATATAAAAAGTTGGGCATTCTTAATGGCTTCTTAAGCTAATTTGGAGCGATGATAACCCAGGGGTAAGAAATGTCTACCGACAATTTTTCTGTCCCGGGATTGATCCCCACCTCAGGTTTGAGTTTCGGTGCAGCTGTTTTCTTTAATGAAATCTCGCAAGGGCACTTCTGGCATCCGTCTGACTAGCTACCACTCTCAAACTTGAAAGTCTGTCAGTCTCACCTAGTCAGGTCTAGTATCACCTTCGGCCGCATCATCACTGTCCATCAAGATGGTCAAACACTAGTGTATGAGAAGAAACAGAAATTTACGCGTATGACTAATTTCAGGAAGCCTCCAAAGGAACAATTGTTCTACAAAATGATAGCCACAATCATGTGCTTGGGATCTTTAAACGCGCATTACTGGTCATGGTACAAAATGCCGAAGAGCGTCGTGTTTCACGTAAATCGTTACCTAGTTTACTATTTGGTGCCTATAACAACGGTATCTCAAGTTCTTTATCTAGTCCTCAATTACAGCGAAAGTGAGTTTGACACCTTGTATATGATATATACTATACTGCCAGTGTCATTTATGGTTTCGGTAAGTTATTCACTATCGTTATTCAATGTTACTTTCTGCCCGGGATTTCGTCTGCGTATGATATGACACGGTCATTTTCGTGATTAGGATAAAACATAGCCTGTATGCTAATTAGGACTATATCTTCATTTTAAATTTGTTCAGCATATAGTAGTAACAAACTTAATAAAAATAACTTAGGTAACTCTTTCATTCACAAAAATTGCACTTATAATATGTAAATTGTGATCTGAAATCAAGTTCGTATTCGCAAGACTCGTCCATTTGAAAAGGTACGACTTGCGAAATAGTACACGTGATAATTGCATCACAGAACACCTATGTCTTCTTGTTTCCTTTAAACCAAATTTATGTCAATTAGCTCCAATTAGTGGCAAAAAGGTCTGGCGGGTTCTACGTATTTTTTTATGAGTTAGTATGCCAAAAGAGCAGGCGGCTCACCTGATGGCAAATGATCACCGTCGCCCACGGACATCCTCAATACCAGAGGTCTCGAGGATGCGTTGCCAGTCTTTAAGCAAGGAATAACCTATATTTAGCATAAAATGTAACAACAACAAGTAAAATTTGTAAAATTTGATACCGACTTCCATTCTATTCAGTTTTAGGAGTATCACTCAAAAACTACTTGACCGAATTTGATGAAATTTAAATGTGACCACACGGAAAGCAGCTTTCAAACAAAGAATGAATTTTTAGAATCGGTTCACCCAGTGGAAAGTTATGAGGTAATAAACATAAAAATAACAGTCGAATTGAGTACCTCCTCCTTTTTGAAAATCGGTAGAAAAAGTTTAAAAGTTTCCAAGAAACATGAATCGCGAGTTGGCATATAAATATCGAATTTCATACACAACAACGAGTGTTAAATCACGCGGTTTTTCCCTACGCCCTTATTTTTAGAAATAGTACATGTATAACACTAAACAATCATTATTTATTTTCAGCTTAAATTTTGTATTGCTCAAACACAAAGCTATAAAAAGGCTATGAAAGATTTTATGCCGAAAATCCACCTACACAGCTATTATCTGCTTAACCGCGATACATATGTGAAACAAGTAAGCAGACATAGCGTTCATGTTATAAATTTTAAATATTTATTGGTTAACATATTCTTTAAAATAACTATAAACTATCTGATTATTTATAAGAGAAATAACAGCTTTTACTTACTTACTTATAGTATTGTGGATTGGTCGTTGGTTTGAATCTTACTGCAGTTTCAAGTTTACAGCGAATGTAATATGGAGAAGACATCATTATTATGGTTGTACCTTGCCCGATAGTGGCATGAACATGTATCTGATAGATATATCCTAATGAGTTAATCACTGCGCCACCGCTATCGACCACCATTAACGACTGCATCATCATTATCGATCATTAATTACGATATAAACTGAAATATTAAACTATATCATAAATTTTATTACTACGAAAAATCGTATGCTTCTCACGTGTGCACATTAATTTCAGACTTTAATAACTGCAGAAAAGTTTTCAAGATTAACATACTACTATTACGTGGGGATTTGGATTATTTGCGCCACTTCGTTTGAAACAGTTCCTATCGTACACAATTGGCAGAACATCGAGTCATTAGACAACATAACTACTAGACTGGAAATCTTTATTCATTTGTGGTTACCATTCGATTACGAGTTCAACTTTTATAGCTGGGCTATGGTACAAACATTCATGTTTTACCTTGGAAGTGGAGCCTTGATTGTAGTATGCTTTTTTGATTCAATAAACTTGGTATTTCTGTATCACGTGATCGGACATATAAAGATATTGAAGCATAAAATACTAACTTTTCCAAAAGGTACGACTGAGGAAGAAATCAAACAAAATCTTATTGATATTAGTCGATATCATACCTTCATATCTAGGTAAGTTATATTTAATCTTCTGATTACGCGATAGTTTTTTACATCTACATGTATCTACATCAATATTTTAAAGTGGAAAGATTTGATTGTTGTAATGGATAAACTCAAAAACTACTTAACGAATTTTAAAAACCTTTCTCTAATAGTAATCTGCAATATAGCTGTGAAACATAAGCTATATTTATATATTTGAATCATCATCACATAATCATAAAGAGGAAAGATTTGATTGCATGTAAAATTATTAAAATTATTTTTTCATGGGATAGACAGGTCGAAACAAATATATTAGCACTCACATATTATTTGATGAGAGTATTTCGAGGCAGCATGTCGAGTCCTGACATACTGGGGATGATGGGGCTCTGTGTGCCGAATGGGTATGTGGCGCGGCGACGGCGGCCACGTCTGTTTGCGGTGCCCCGCGCGAGAACCAATTTACTAGATAAGAAGCCTTTAATGCGCGCGTTGCATGAATTAAATCGAGTTGCCGAAAAAAATGATTTATTTGTGTGTTCGGTGGCAAAATTTAAACAATCAATGTTATTTCAATTGTGTTATATGAATAAGACGACATAAAGTAGATAGTTTTTTAGATATATAAATATTAATAATATTAAGATTGACAAGCCTACTTACGCTATTGCATTGGGAGAATCCTGTAATAATAATAGTAATTTGATTGTAGTAAATAAATAAATATTTTAAGGCAAAACTGGGTTCTCAGGGACAGCCGGTAAATTATAAACTAACAACTGCACGCGATGTCATGTGCGTGATATGAAAAATATGGTTTCTTATTTCATTTCTATTCCTATTATACAGGCGATAATCTGCTAGCATAAAACCATTCCCACTAATCGTAGTTGTCTGACTCAGAAATGCGAATCATAAGAGATGATGAAACTGGACTACTAAGTGGCGGGCTTCTTGTGAAAGAGATTGTCTAAGTAAGCACTTAATATATAGTGCTAGATTGTATCTCAATGTAATAGTCCGTATACAAAGCTATAGGTTAAAGGTCACTGTAACAAGTAAAATCATTGGACGATTGAGATTCTAAACCACTTGTCTCGGACAACTGCCAGTGGTGGTACTTTCGTTATAGTAAGCATAGTATGATGATGATGAGTGCTATGCTAAACTTCAGCTTCAAGCTCTCCGTACGGCATTGCAACTGGCAACAGTGGTTCGTCAGGCGCACGACATGCCGGGTTCATTACTATACTTGTGATTAATATATTTTAGTATATCATGTAATAGTTTATATATTTACTTATCAATATGTATGTAAATATTACAAAATCATTATTCTGATCAGATAGTTCCAAAGACAAACACAAACAAACAAAGAAACACACATTTCTACCTTAGCGATAATATTCACGTACATGTCTATCTTTCACTCCGTCATCACTAAACTAATAAATAGGTTATTCATGTATGTTGGCACAGAAATTGCATAATCCCGGCAAAAAACTGATTAAACATCTATTTATAAAAAAAAAGATAGCCATCACCATTTTCGAATTTCACAAGGTACTTCATATACATGCTGTATTTTGAATTATTTTTTTATAGTAAATGTATTTTGTTTTCCTTTCCGGGCTTCTAGTTATCTTTGTGCCGTTGTTTCATCAACATATAGTTTTGTTTCCAAAACTAATGTATACATAAATAGACGAATAAGATTTGCATGTATTTCATTGTGTGATTGTAGTTAAATCTCTCGTAATTTCTATTTCTCTCTTCTCACATTGAAAACAAAATAGTGATTGCATATAGTATTGTAAATGCTTAACTAAGTGCTATACTTGGCAATCTCCACTCGTCTATATACAGCTAATTAAATAATCTTTTTTGTTGTTCTTACAAAACAGTTCATACACTTACGTACATAAACTTAAAAAATCATCATCATCATCATGGAGGCCTCGTGTTCCATTCTTAGATGTAGGCCTCTTCCCTTTTACTCTCCTCAACAAATATTCAAAAATATATATAGCAAATGTTACCGTTATATGTTAACCGTTGCCTAATAAAGCCTTTTATGTTTTAACAGAATTATAGGTTCCGTAGAAGCTGCATTCGGATTAAATGTAGCAGGAATTTACCTACACAATTTTATTAGTGGAGGCTTATTCATTTTCCAGATCATGACTTCTGGGGCAGTAAGTATGTGAGAGTTCTACAAAATAAGCTCCTCAATTTAACTCTAAACATTTAAATTAAGAATTTTGATAAAATGCCTTTTATTTATTTATTTTATCTTAGGACACAGAGTCATTATAAGTCTCCACTGATAGCGCTAAAATAGATTACTAAATTGCGTTTATAATATAAAAGGATATTATACATAAACGATATGATAAAATACTGATTCTACAAAAATCAACACTCACATACATAATATTAATAATTATATGGAAGAAATGCAACAATATATTTAAATTACTTAGTCAATTAGGAATTGTTAAGAAAATATTCGCTTAGCTGTTTCTTCATAGAAAAAACACTAGAGTGAAAAATGTCAAGGTCAAGGCTATTCTCGCTATGCACTTTGTTGAAGGTTCTACACACACGATATATAACACTGTTCTGCCTATAGTTCGTTGTTATCGTATCGTTCGTATTTAGCCTTAGTTTTGCATGTTCTTGTATTATTTTAAGTTTAGTCATATATGTCTTGATTTTGTTAACGTGCATTTAATTTTACTAGGTACGAAAATATTCAATGGAATAAAAAGAAGCCTATGTAATCATCGTATGCTATTATCATGGCACGTTTTATCGTTGCAATGAGACTACTTACCAAACTTACATATTTAGATTGACAGTCATCTTACGGCCGTTATCAATAACCTATCTATCCACAGATTCCTTACTACTGATAGAAATTTGACATAACGTCCATACAAATAGTATCAAATATCTATCTCTTGTAAGGTAAACCGACGATAGATAGGTTATTGAAAACGGCCGTTAGCATGTTCATAAATAATAGTTTTACTTTTGATTTTTTAGGAAACTGATATAATTTTAACATATGGACTCATGATCCCTATTTATATGGGATTCCTTGTATTTCTGTCACTAACTTTAGAGGACGTCCGTATTAAGGTAAGTATTTAAACAATAATATATTAACGTAATTACAATAAATTCGATGATACGAGTTATAAGAGCGTAATATTTATTCTATATAAAAATAATTCAAATTTACAGGGAGATGAAATACCGGATTTGATATACGCGCTACGCTGGGAAAAGATGTCTTTAAGTAATCAGAAACTAGTACTTATGATACTGTGTCAAGTCCAACCTCCACTTGAGTTTAAAGCTGCTTTTAATATAAAAACAGGAATGCAGCCAGCGATAAGTGTAAGTTTCGTATGAAGCAAATTTTAGACTAAACATATACCACATAACATAACACACATTTATTCGATAATAAAACTTTAAATTATGTTGAACGTCTGTTCATATGTGTGTTCGTGTAATTGAAATTCGAACAAAAGCTTACAAAGAAAAATGTGTAACACAATATTATGTTCGTTTCTTTTTCTTTATGCCCACTTGCACGTTTGCTCGGGTTGAAGAAATAAGTCTACGAGTTTGTAATCTTGCGTTAGTCATATCAATTTTTAACTCTCATTTTGCCTTGCACGACTTTAAAAGATCACCGGTTTTTCTAAACTGACATTTGTAATCTTTAGATGGGAACATTGAATTGTCTATGCGCTTATATTGTAACCTGACCAATAATGAATGTATCGAAAAAAAATGAAACTTATATCTATATCTTTGGCACTATAGTACAATGTACGAGTATATAGACTTTCTTGTTTATCCTTTGTTGTATGGAATTTGACGACTTTTTATTCTATACGTATTGTCTCGTGTCATTTCGTCCAAAGAGTACATTATACAGCAGAATATTACCTTAATTTCTTTTGACACAAAACTTCACTAACCCTAGTTAGAGACTTAACCCTCCCACATTGCTGGGTTAAATATTAATAAATAACCTTAGATTTACCCCTAACCTTTAATGGTGCAAGATAAATTAATTATAACACCCCGTTTTAGCAGTTGAATTGAAGGTAACTCTGGAACGTGCAAGTGGGCCTTATTAAAATTCTAAACGAACTACAACTTTTGACTTATGAGCACCAGATGATTTCCTCAAACAATTTTGTTCTTTCTATACAAACAATTTATACCAGTTACGTTCGCCGGAAATAATATATTCCGTCTTTTAGTATGTACACTTTTCTACTCCGTACCGTTGTTGTTTTTGAAATTTCAAAAGTGTGAGCTTTTCTTGTCTTCTTTTAAACTTTATTTAGTTTTACCACATGCATCGTATTTCTATGTGCGTCTGTAACTCGTAATGGTGTCAATTATTTTTTATTGTTTTTATGTTTTTATATCTCGCACATGTATAGAGCTTTTTTTCTGAATGTAACATCTGTAGTGATTTTGTAGTAGAGAAGTAGTAGTAGTAGTACCTAGAAGTAGATGCTTTAAATTATTTACGAATTCCTTATAACTCTTATGAACGTATTACATCCTTATTTAATATTAAGACTCTACTCACGTAATTAACCACTGACCAGTGTTCGCCGCGATCTTGCAGCGTGAACTCCCTGAGGATGTACATCGGACATGCCCAAAACCTAGGTTGATAACGTCAGCTAGTTACGTAAGTAAAGTCGGTTTTAATAGTAAATAATAATGTGCCAAACTCACGAGAATTTTCAAACTAAAGTATTACATCCTGTTTCAGATAATCAAAACAACGTTTTCATTTTATGTAATGATCAAATCAAGAATATAACCAGATTTACCGTCAACTTTCAAAGTTCTCTAGCTGTGATGGCGTCTGCAGCGAGATTGAGTAAAGCGCAAATAAATAATACTTACTTTAATAATAAGGCATCATTATGCAAATATCGCATATTATTAGATTGTACAATATAAGTTAAGGTCTATTGAACATTGCAAATTTCAAAATGTAATTTGTAATTGGGCGTAGAACGAGAATTTTAAAACAATTTAATTACGTTAAATTGTTTTAAAATTCTCGTTCAATATATTATATAAAATATATTATATAACTATATTATATAAAAGCGTATATCGTCAGCGAAAAACAATCGAATTCAGTACAAATTATACTTTAATTACAGTCCCAGAACGAAGCGATTATGATGAGGTGAATGTGTCGTCTGTTTGATAATAAGCTTTACACGTCTTGTCGATAAAGTCCATGCTGCAGTGCCATCCAGAGCGAGAACTGTACCTAGGGTACATTGAACTTTGGATCTCATTCGTCCAGTATTTTTAATTGCTACAGTAGCCGACTCACCTTAAAACAATAATGATTGCTTGCACTTATGCTTCGCGGTAGAATCTTTGGCGCCGCGGTTGTACCAACGAACATGGAACAAGATGCCTAGTTTAGTACCTAGCTTATATATATAATCTAATATCTGATTAAGTAATAGTTAGTATCTACTATCTTTAAAGTAGTTATTATCTCTAAAAATTAATCACTGAATTTGTTGCTAAGCGCAAATTTCGAGAGCAGCCACACCGATTTTGCTAATCTTTTTTAGAATATTCCTTGAAGTGCGAGGATGGTTCTTACCGAGGGAAAAATTTAAAAATGTAAATGTAAAAAATGCCTGAAAAGGTCTAAAAAAACGCTTATCTATACTCTTATACAACCGATTCGTAAAAATACTTAAAGGTCAATTTGAACTTTAATACCATACCATAAAGTTTAAGTGTTAGTGGAGAGGTTCTGGCAAGTAGACAAAACAATTGAGTGACGTTAGTATCGTCTAAATATGAATGTCAATATTTGTCAATGTGGTAAAATGTCACTTGAAATGCAAACGTCTCTTTGCTGTGCATATAATATTACTAAATCTAAGTTAGTGTTTTATCATTATTATTAATTGTTAACTTTTTTAATTTTTTAATTTTTTTATCTTGCTAGCTGACCCGGCGTCCAGAATAACAGATCAGTATTAAAAAGAAATTAAGAAATCGACTGTTAGGCGGTACGAAGTTCGCCGGGTCAGCTAGTGTTATATATGTTGTAGATAAAGAAAGAATCAAATTATATAAAATTGTAAAGTATATTATAAACATTAAGAGTATAATAGTAGGAGTAAATTTATAGTCTAGAATGTAGATAAAAGTAGGTACATCGTATTTAGGCTAAAACAATCAAGAAAAGAAGCCTCAAGACAAAAGTCTTCGACCAAGATGTGTTACCAGTGATGACTTATGGCACTGAAACGTGGTCTCTTACTATGGGCCACATAAGTAAACTCAAAGTCGCACAACGAGCTATGGAGAGGGCTATGCTCGCGGTTTCTCTACGTGATCGAATCAGAAAAGAGGAGATCCGTAGAAGAACGAAAGTCACCGACATAGCCCAGAAGATTAGCCAGTTAAAGTGGAGTGGGCAGGGCACATAGCACGCAGAACAGATGACCGATGGGGCCGGAAGATTCTGGAATGGAGACCACAGACCGGCAATCGCAGCGTAGGTCGTCCACCGACACGGTGGACAGACGACCTGATAAAAGTCGCAGGAATACGTTGGATTCCTTCCAACCGGTCCTTTTGGAAAATTATGGGGGAGGCATATGTTTAGCAGTGGACGTTCTACGGCTGGGATGATGATGATGAATCAAGAAAATGTAACTAAACTTAAGTTATTAAGCCAGTCATTGGCTGCCAGTCATTGATCCCAAGTGAGTGCAGCCGGTATATTTATGTTATTATAATGTGTATTATTCATTAAAAAACTAGGTATGTTTAATTATGATTTTTATTTACTCAATTGAATTTAGGCTCTTTCTAGCTTTACGATATGCGGACGAAACTCAGCTGCAAGTAGGTTATAAGATCTGCTGTTTGGTTTGATTTTATTAATATAATAATAAAATGTGTACTTATTTGGTGAATGTAAATACTGTCAATCCTAATCCCATTGCATAATTGAATGCAAGTCCCGCAACTCGTTTACATTTACTAATTAACAAATTAATATTTAATTGAAAATACGAGTCAAGCCGAAAATCACCCGTTGAATATTTAAAGCTGTAATAACTGCAGTTCTGTATTTCGCTGAAATAATATCTTCCCTTTATGTGATAAATAGCAATTTTGAGTGATTTAAATTGCAGTGGTAGTTTATATGACTTTTTATTTATGTTCGTACGCAAATGAATTAAGTAAATAATTTAAAACGCAGAATTGATAGATGAACTGATGATGCCGAAAGGTTTGAAAATGGAGACCACGAATCAGCAAGCGTAGCGTAAGTTCTCAGCCTAAATGATCCTGATGAAGGTAGTCCCAAGGAAAGGACGACGTCAGATGCAGAGTGATACTAACCGGCCTCTTTTGAAATCTATAGACTTATAAGCAGTGGACCTACAAAGAGATGATTGTGAATAATATTATGATTTGTTGTATGATTTAGGGTCGCCAAATATTTTCCATTAAGGCAGACTTAGGTTTACGTACGCTCTACTTGAAATCGAAGCAATATAATATCAAGATTCTTGCCATAAAGACGGGAAACTAAAGTGCAACCGTGTGTTGTGATTCAGCATTCTGTATGGCACATAGTCCAAAGAGCGTCTGCAAGAAAGGTTATTGTAAAAAAGTTTAATTTTAGTTTTATAAATTTACGCTTAGTATAAATTAATTTGAACAATTTTACCGTTTGGTTAGAAGGTCAAATATATAGGTACGTTGAGAAATACCAAGGTACCGCACTCTAGCTGGCTTTGGAATGGTGGCAGCTCGAAAATAATGAGACTAGATCAATAGATTAACTCCTAATTGAAACACCAGTGTACTATATATTACAAATAAATAAAGAATGACAAAAATATTGCATACAAAGAAATTCAGAACAAAAATTAAAGTAACTTTTTAGTGGCACAGGCGAACTTCTGTCGGTTAAAAAAATATAAAGAAGACACCCTCCCGAGTTTTAAACACATTTTTTATATCATACACCTTTTCTCAATTTATTTTGGAATACGGCGTTATCCTTTCATTCTTTTCATTCATCATTAATCCTTCCATTCTTTTTATTCATCATTTATATAAAACTAGCCAGGGAGTTCATTAGCGTAGTAGGCTTGGCCTTCAGCCTTCTCACTTGCTTGGCCTAACCTTCTACTTAGTATTATATGAATGAAATCAGTAAAGCCGTTCTCAAGTTATACTTTTTCGTGACCAGGCGAAATAAAAGATAATTTATATACATAGAATAACATTCATATGGATTATTATAATGATATATAGATACTGGCTGTATTCACTTGGTATTATGTCGGTTAAGGTCCGACGACGTTTCGAACGTACTCGTATAAGTCGTTCCTCTTCAGGGAGTGTTCACGTTCATGTGTGATACTCACGACAGTGCTAAAACTTTCTCCTATGTATGTTCATGATGAATTTGTGATAAGAGTTTAAACATGTGAGTGGCCCTGCATCTCGTTTTCACCTTTAGTCTCTTTTATCTCATTCAACTTGAGTTGAGTGCTCTTCATTTTGAAGCTCAATAATGGTAGATTCGTGTTGTAATGTCTCTTATTCTACTTAAAAAAGTGGAAATATGTTATCAGTTTGACTGAAGACAGTTTGATAAAATAATTTGTAAATAAAATGGAATCGTATTATTCTACAAAATAGACTTATGTAAGATCAACAATCTATTCGGTAGATCAACGAGGCAGGACTTTTCTTAGAACTGTAAAACCAAGGTCACATTCACACAATTGGATTAAAATTAACAAACCAGCCGAAATTAAACAAAGGGTTGAAACATTTGATTAAATTATTTTAATCAACGAAAATAGAACTTGGCAGTAAGTTTTTATGATTGAAGCCCGGCGTCTGCAGGTGGTCACGATTTCTCTTCTCGCTATTAGATTTTGCATTTAATTTTACTGAATTTCCACCAAAACTTTATTGCTTTGGCAGACTGCTCTTGTAAAACTTGTTCATTTCTGTAAATCCTCTCCGCAGGATAAGGCTGTGGTTAGAGCATGCGATGCGGTATCGTAAGATGCCAAGTGACTTTATCTCTTGTGAGTTTATCTTTATTTGATCTGAATTACAGAATTTTATTTTAGCAAGTGTGTGCGATAATCCGGGCAAACACATGATTGACATAACGATTACGAACATGACAGTAATAGTAATCTATGGATACCATTAGACCCTCCTATAACTATTGTACCGAGTAACCGACGTACCACACGGTGTATCTCAAGCCAAAAGGAATGTATTTTGTTTTACATCACGCCATAATGATGTAATCCTTTTAGCAGTTTACGACTGTCTTCTGGCCTGGAGCTTCGCGTGAAATTGCATTGCATAAGACTGCATTCGGTAACACCGAAATGTACGTGTAATCCCATTCCTTTAATATTGTTTACATCGGTGTATTCTAAAACCTTACGTAGTGATACTGTTGTCACACTACTGCTATGAGATAATATGGCATTGCGGTAGTTTTCTTTAAGATGGATTCTCACAAAAAGTCTTGCCAGGTTTTTGCTTTACCCTGCTACTAGGTGTGAGGGGTTTTTTTATAGGCACCAATTGACGTACTCGTAGGTGAGGTCCTTATTCATTTTTTAGTTATCAGTCTGACACTTTAAGGTGCTATTTCAACTTCGGCTGCAGGCAGCATTTGCGGCGGCTGCACGACTGGTTATCTATGTAGTAGTATGGATTTCGGCGAAAACATTCCGAACGCGGCTGCGGCTGCACGTGCGGCAGAGCCTCGGCTTCGAGTGCTGCGGCTGCAAGTCGCGACTTGCAGCCGCAGCCGCTCGCAGACCAGAAGTGCTGTGGCCGCAAGTCAAAACTGTCTTTTATTTAATCGACAATAATTCTTAAACTGATCGTCATCATACTTCAAATATTTCTTAATAAGTATTGAATAACTTCCATCAGTGGGTGTGCATTTTATATAGGGACATGTGGCTACTCTTCTCTGCCTGGTCACCAATGACAACATATCTTCAATATAAATAATAAAAGGTATAACATCAAACTATTTTCACGACTATTCCACACGTCCGACATTGTGAAATATTGGAAGCGACTGGCCGCATCCTGCTGCCAGCCTCGGAATCACTCCCGGCTGCGAATGCAGGCAGCGGCTGCGTGTCATACGAGTGCTACCTGCATTCGCAGCCTGCATACGAAGCCTGCAGCCAAGGTTTGAATGGCACCTTTATGGTATTACTAACACTATTAAAATAAACATATTCAGCTATCGGGTCGAGGCGTATAATTTTACGGAGCGGAAATATTATATTCCAAAGTTATGAGACTCGAAACTAGTCTACGAAGTTGGCGAGTAGAGTTTTTATTCATCGTCGATGTCTCTCTTAGAGTCTGAAGTGGCTTCGGTAATTCAAGCCAATAAATCTCTCACAAAAGAAATCGAGCAAAAGTTTTGTGAGTGGTTTATTTATAATGTAGTCAATGGCCTCACGATATTATTGTTGAGTAACTGTAGTGTACGAGTATAGGTAGTCCTTACGTGTAATATCTAAGGACTACATATTTTTTATAGTAGTGCGTTTGTAAGCACTAGACTTGTCCATGAGAGTTGCACAGTACCAATCAAAGCTTATTGCTATGTACTCGTATTTGCGGGGCACAGCATTGTATGCGTTACCCTAAAACATTGATTTTCTACCAACCAAGAAAGCATCTTGCGCAAGAGCCCTACCACCAAACGACTCCCCTCATATACTCGTAATTCGCCTGCTTACGGTCGTTGTAATATTATTTACCTTCTCCCTCACGACGTAAAAGAAAACTGTGTACGAGTTTTGATATTCACTAAATTTTAAACGAAATCGAATGAAAATTAAATAGTACACTTTTTTAGTATTAACTAATTATTTATTTAACGCCTGCTTAGCGAGACCAGATTTTTTAAGTTATAGAAAGATAAACTGAACAGTTCCGGCGGGATTTCAATCCGCGTCTTTCGAAAATCTGTCTCAGATTCCATGACTGCTAGGTGATCCGTCCGAGCATCGAACTTACCTCTCTACCGGTATATATGTCAGTTAAATATAATAATAATAAACTTAAGAATTCATTATACGTTATTTTTATTTTTGTATCAGTTCGGCATTAAATCGCTCTGCAATTTAAAATGCAACGCAAAAGCTTTTAAGAGGTTTTCAAAAAAAACGCTTCCCATTTTGTTCTGTTTATAATGTAACCTACGGTAACCCGTCCAATGTCTACTTATTTCGGTATATTTCCGAACTACGCATTAAAATTCAGATAAAAAATACTCTTCTTGAATAGTTTAACCTATTAAAAGCAAAATTTTACCGGCATTGGATCTGACAAAATTAGTTACACACAAGAGGTATAAATGTATGTTACACTTGGAGTACGCGCAAAATGGCTTAGCTCTTTTTTGGACGTACACATGGTGTACGCGCGACACGCGACGGGGTAACGACTGAATCACGACCGTAGGGAGTGATCCGTGATGATAATATCACGAGCGTAGCGAGTGAATCAAATGTTAGAATCCTGAGCGAAGCGAGTGATCTTATACAGTAAATTTGTTCAAAGTCGTAGGCCAGCGCGTTGATTTTCTTGACTGTCATAGTTCAATGATATGGAATAATTTTCTTCCTTATTATTACGAATATATTTAATTAAATAGTGATATAGACACAACACTCGCGTTGTTACAGCTGTTTACAATTTATTACTAATTTCAATCTCGCTGAGAAACAAGGACTGTACAATAAACAAATAATATAATGATGTTGGTTATACATATGGCAGCTCGCTCCAATACCTTCCAGTAGAAAATGTATACACACTCACGATTATCCTATTAATATATATTTTGTACAAGTAAATATTTTAGTACATATATATACATATAAATATATAATATTCTAGAATCAGTCTGCAGCAGTAAGTAGTCTTTAAAAAGCCACTATGGTTCAATTACAACACTATTAAAGCTACTGAATGTTTCTTTGATTTTAACACTGGCATCTGTTTGACACTTTCTCAGAATAAACCTTACTTACGCAAGATGCTTCGCCAAAATCCTTAAATTACGAAATACCTCAAAGTTCACTTTGAAACTGATTCATCAGTATCGCCTTCTCGACAGGCCAGGAGTGTTTAAAGAGTCGCTTGGATAAGGATAATTGCCAACGTTTAATGAAAATTCTTAAAGTGCCATCTTACGTCTACTTGACACTGTCTTAGCAGAGTTTATTTTTAAGTATTTCTTCTGTATACACGTGCTTACATGTAACTTTCAAACAATTTTTATGGTTGTAATTAGATACATTTGGCGGGACGATGGCTTATATAGGCGAAAACCAGCAATTTGTATGGATCATATATGCAAATTAATTGAGTAAATAATAATAATAACTATATTAAATATTCCCTTGTCTTGATCCACTTAGTTTCCTTGGTATATTATTATCTACTATAGAGAATTTGTCTTATTATTATGACTGGCCGATTTCATCAGCCTTTCTTGGAAATTCAGTATCATGAAAATTATACTGCAAGATATCGATCTTCAATTCATACGATGTATTATAATATATTCTTATAATATTTACGATTGTTTAAACTATAGTATGCTTGAGTCATACTGAAAGTTTCAGGATGCTAATAATTAAGATTAGATAAGTAGACTTATGATACTTTCATTGTTTTTCAAAGTATATTATAAGCCCTCCCAATTTATATTTTTTTCATTTGCTGGAACCATTGTTAAAAGCAGCTGAACCAGTCTTCCTTAAGGACATATTTACTGGCTATGTAGAACGTATTTACCGCCATTCAGGGCTCGTGAAATGTGTGTCCAAGTTTGTCTTTAATTTTAGGAAACAATAAGAAGTCGCAAGGTGCGAGGTTTGGTCTGTAC
Source organism: Selenia dentaria (assembly GCA_917880725.1). Taxonomy (NCBI): domain Eukaryota; kingdom Metazoa; phylum Arthropoda; class Insecta; order Lepidoptera; family Geometridae; genus Selenia; species Selenia dentaria. Next base: position 7,838,436 of record OU862886.1, on the reverse strand, counting down.
GGTGGATGCGTCATCAGTACTACATTTGAAGCATTCAAATACACTTCCGTATACAGCGTAATAACATAATACCGTAATACACATCTTAACTGAATGTGAGGACGTGTTATTGTGATGAAAGACGACATTGCTTCGAGGACGGTTTTTACATTTTTTTCTAATACTCTAGGCAAACAACTTTTGACGTACCAATCACTGTCCTTTGCCTTCGAGCAATACAATGGTATAAAGTAATCGATTTTTTTTTAACTTTCGAAGTAGTACACCCAGGTTTCGTCACCAGTCCTGATATTATAGACAGCCAATATTCATATTCATATCATTTATTGCATCATACATGTTACAGGGATCTTAAATATAATAATACAGAGTCATATATCGAAGGTATTCTGGGAGAACCAGATAAGTAGCGATTTTGTTATTTTGAGAAAAATAGATTTAAAGTTTTGGACGATCATTGTGTCAATGACGAAGCATAATTACAATTTTTTTACTATTAGTACATAGATACATTATCTAAAACTGTCTTGATACAATAATTTATGCAATAATTGTCATAAAAAGTTTAAAAAAGGCGAAAGTTGGCGTGAAGGTATTGCAGTTATTTTGTTTTACCTGAAATACGTAACTAAGCTGTAAATCTCTTAAACACACGTTAATCTTTACCTACTATATTAGGAACAGTTCACTGTCCCATATTAAATAAGTTGATGTTAAAATAAATTGAAATAATATTCCACTTAAGGCGGTAGAATATGTTTTTTCTCAGTTATCTGTTTCTACCTGTAAATGTTGTGGGAATTACTGCATTAAAGAAACAAATACGCGATATTTATTTTATTTATTGTAAGCTTTCTTAACTTTAAACAGTTTAATTCTGTAGAGAAATAGCACTTGAAAATATTATGCAGAAAAAAAATACGAATATAGGAATTAAGGAGTTTCCTCGCACGACATCAGCTCATTCTCCTCTTCAGCCTCGACAGGAACACTAACCGTCTTCAGATTTTTATACCAAGGCTCCAATTCTTCTGGTTTTATGTTTTTTTTAACCAAATTTAGTAAATCCTGTTTTTTTGCTTCGGATATAGGTAATGATTCTTTATAATTTTTTTTTAACTCAGTTGGAAATTCATTTTGTTCCTTTCTTCTTGTTCGTATAGCTCTAGTTTTTCCTTCTTTACCGGTAACGTCAATGTAATTAAAAGTCTCACTCATGTCATAATTGAAGTAAATTCTTTTCTCCTTCTTTACAAACCTTAGTCGTTTGATTTTAAGCCACTATACTTTATTTCCTTCCTGGTCTTTATCTTTGTTATGAATAATCTTAGAAGCCAGATCTTTTAGATCATAAAACTCATGGTATTTAAACTCTTTTGTTTTGTATGGCTCCTTGACTATCTTCTTCTGTTGAACAGTATGTATTTTCTTACGCCTTGCACGTTCGCATATTGAAATCCAGTCATGCATTGAATATACTTGTATGTTTACTTGTACTATGTTTCTTTCTTTTGTGATTCAGTAGCACTGTGCATAGAATCGGCCTCCATGTATGTATGTCCTGATTCTATAAATTTGGTCTATAATCTGTAAGTGTTCAATATTCTGAACAGCCCACAAAAGAATTGCTGCCACATATTGGTTTCTATTTTGACCTGAGCAAGTGTCAGAAAAACGGCTTATTTCAGTTACATTTGCTGGAATACATTAAGTTAAATAATGTAATAAAATCGTACCAATTCACCGTTCAGTTCGGACCAGAGAAAACAGTATGCATTATTGGGCAGACTTGCTTCATAAACAGTGAGAGTAAACACGCACAGCTTTCGAGAATAATACAACAGGCTTACTTTGCACTGAGGGATCTGAAGTACAGCCTGCAGATCAAATGAAACCGAAAGAAACTTAGGATCTTTGTTAGCTCTTTCTTTGTCTTTTTCCTTTTCCGCATTACAAATATTTTTCCTCTGTAAATGCTCTTAATAATTTTCTTCTAATAATTCTTTTTTATCTTCGTCAGCCTTTTCATAATTTGTACAAATTGTACATTGATCTTTTTTCGGCACAAAGAAACTAAAATTGTATTCCGTAGCAAATACTCTTCGATAAGTGAGCTCTTCTGCTGCTTCTTGATTTTTTTCTTCGCACAACTCTTTGTACAATATGTACATTTTTCTTATATTAAGATCTGCGCTCAAATACTTTCTGTTAGTATCTTTTCTTGTATAGTAAGATTCCATACATGGGAATGATTCTATGCGGCGACGTATTCCTTCCAAGATCTCTGGTTTAGTTTTGTTAGCCGGCTCGTGTTTTCCTCTACTGACAATTGCACCAAAAGCACCAATACTATTTCGTTTCTTTACAGCGTCAAAGATTACAGATGGGCCTTTGTTAAGAGTTTTCGTAAAAAACTTTTGACATACTTCTACATTTTACATCATTGATTGTAAAGTGGCATTTTTTTGTGTAAACTCTTTCACGTTTATTTTTCACAGCAAGTACTCTCTTAGGACGGAGTACTTCTAAATGGGAAAGAATGAAATTTTTTCTATTGACGAAATCAAGCTGCCAGTAATTTCGACATATTTTGTTTCTAGCGTTTTTATCAAAGTTATCAGAACATTTGTACTTACAATCAGAACAGTTTATGTCCTTTGGGATCTTTGCTGGCCGCTCTTTAGAGCGAGACTTATAGGTCAAACCATCAGCTCTTCTTCTTTTGCTACGTTGACTGCCCAACTTTCTGGATTAGATTTTCTCTACCTTTTCATAGGTTTAACTTTTTTCCACATATTAATTAAAATTTCCTGTAATATTGAATTAGCAATCTCTGACGACTCTTTTTGTTTTTTATTTTCTGCCTGTAGTAATTGAATATAATTTTTGTCTTACGAATCATTGACTCTCCATCATTATTTGGCTGTAAACCTTCTCCTAGTAAATCTTGAAGAGTAATTAAGACGTCGCCATTATGATTCATGTCTTGTTTGGGAAGGGGAGGTAAATAGGTAGGATCTTCGTAATCAGGTACATCGTCAAAATTAAATAAGCCTTCCATCTCCATTTCGATTTCGTCACTGATAATATATTCATTCTGTGGAAGTCTTGATACTGATTGACGACCTGAAAAAGAAATAGGCATTATAAATAACTAGATATTTTTATTAAGTGGGAGATAAAAAATACGCTCACAGTGGGTAAAGTAAAAGTAATCTCTCGGCTCGTCTTTCTTACCGATACGTGACAATAGGTATGCGTGACTATAATTGAGGAGAGAATAATTTATATTATCGTAATATAGGTATGCACTTATACAGGGATTTGGGTACCTAAAACTGCACCCAAAACCACCGGAGGACGGGCAGCGTCCTCTCGGTTAACAGTGGCGAGCATTCTGCGATTCCCAACCCGCCTGCCAAGCGTGGGGATCGTGGCAAAGTCACCCTTCAAGAGGGAGGCTTTCGTCCAGCAGTGGACATCTTCTGGCTGTTGATGTGACTTATGCAGTAATACATACCTGATTGAAGTCTGGAAAATCCATCGTTGTTCGTTTGATGAACATCATCAGCTGCTACAATAGTATGATGCTGAACTGGTTCGCTATCACTTTCAGAAGAAGAATGTTGCCCTAAAAACATAAACTAAGCATTAACTTAACGTCTAAACAACCCTCAAAATTTAATTACGTATGTAAATTAAAATTACCTTGTGTTGCACTATAATTGATTATAAGCGATACAATCTTCTTTCCTCTGGAAACCATTTTACACAGATTCACATAATATAACAAAGTAATTATTCGAATTAAGTACTCGGTGAAATAAACACGTGCGCACGCGACGACTTTAAACTGACACTAAAAAAAAACATTAGCAAGCAAAACATACTAAGTAAGCCTAAACTCTGGAGAAGAGGATCAAATTGCAATACTTGTAGCAAGCAAAACCAAACAAAATCGCTTATTCTGTTCTGCCTGTCGATAAAACAAACAACACAGTTCGTTTTACTAATGAGAATCAAATAAGATTAGTTTCTAATAATTATTATTTTTTACCTGTTAATACAAAACCCAAATAAGTGCTTTTGTGAGTAAAGAAAATAAATTGTTGTATTACGTTTTCACTGTAAGAAAAATTTTATTTATCTTTTAAAGAGCCCATATCACCTTTTGCTTTTAAATTTATAGACAAAAAATGCTAGTTATTTTCTTTATCAGAGGAAAAAAACCGTTGTTAAAGCTTCGGCAGCTATATGGTTTTACCAGATAAAAAATGCGACGAAAACTAAGTATCCTATGTTTATAGCTAATTTTTTAATTTTTTTGCATTTATTTGGTTCTGCCAGAATACCCTCGATATGTACCCAATTTTGGGCATAGCAATATGAGTAGAAGTGGACCGATATATCATTACTTTTTTCGTCAAAATGTGTCCTTAAAAAAATTGTCTAAACTATAATAACTTCTAGTAAGTAATAGCGTCTTAAGTTTACTTACAAACATTTTGGTCTTTGTCTTGAGCTTTTATCATATCCGGAATTTTATTATAAATTTGTACAGCCATGATGTTTGGACCAGAACTGTGTATTTTTAATCTTGAAGGGGGCAGTATTAAATTATGTTTATATCTAGTTTTGTAACGTTGCGGTTGGTCAATTTTTAGTCAAAAAATATAGGGTATTTTCTGACAAATTTGCAAACTTCTAATATTTGTCTTCCAATAAAATTTTCTGTGATTTTACTGCTCCACTCGACAGGCAGTCGTTTCTGTTTGTCGTTTCGCTGTGATATGTTTCGGGTTTCAGGTTTCATCTTTAAATGCCAATTCTCTGACAACTCTTTTGATGACGCCTCAGGGAAAATCGAAAAAAAGCATTTTAAATAAAAGCAAAAGGCAGTCCCCCAAAAATAAATATGTTCCTACAAAGTACTATTTTAACACTCCATAACTGCTTCTTAATTTGTTTTTATTGGGTTTGGCCACTTCCAGAGCTTTTCAGTATACCCACGTTATAAGATAATTATTTCATAGAACCTACTCCTATAATAATTCTATTAACCTCATAATATTACATTTCACAGCTTCATTTGACTCGACAGTCTGCTAGTGTTAAAAAGTGACATGTTCCTAGATTCCATTTTCCATTTTCGAATTCTATTAGTGTTTTTATGTCCCTCTAAAAATGCGAACAAATTTAGTTTCAAAGCAAGGGCTTCAAAAATAAAAAGTTTTTAAGGCGCGATCGTATCCTGATAATAGTAAAAAGCAGAATCTTTAAACATCTAGTGTAAAGAAAAAGATCGATAATAATCTATGAAAAAAATACTTAAGTTAGAAAAGGAACAGGCAAAGAGTAATAACCGAACAGAATTCATAAATATTACTCGCTGTCTGCAGTAAAAAATTCTAAAAAGGTCCATAAAAATAAACTTTCACGTCCAAACTCTCAGAATTTTCAGCGATAAAACTATATTATTTTTTAGGTAATACATAGCCAACATATAGTACTAAAGTAGTAACCAGCAGTTTTTTCAATTGTGTTAGTATATATCGAAAAATATAAAGAAAACGTACAAAATTAACGCATTTTCTCATTACATCGTCCAATCTAACAAGCGATTTTCAACCTTACGTAAAGTATCGTAAATTATTTTAAAATTGGGGTTGGACCGCGTCTTAAATAGTTTTGAACACATTAAACAAATCTCACATTATAATGCCTTGTAAACCACCCCAACAAGTACTAATGACAAGTGTCCATTAGAGCTCTTTTCATTTCATTACAGTGTAATGGAAAAAAGGTGTAATTAACCCATTATTATGGCCTTAATGAGGTTTTAGGCGGAATTTATTAACCTTAATAGAGTAAATCAGAGTTAGGGGAGCCTGCAGGGTTTGTGTTTGTTGATTGTGTCACTTATAAGACAATATACTTAGTGTTATGATCTTCAAGATGAGTAACCGGCCTACTTATATATTTAATGTAAGAAACTAGTATTTGACAATATCTCTATTGATGAAGCGGTTGTAAGCACACTAGGCTTATAGTGATGAAGATATAGCAAATGGTTCTAAATGACGGCTGCAAATGCACACTACTAGGTGCTCAGTGAAATATTTTGAGGGTGGTAGATAACCAGACGAGTGATAAAGAGTGCACTACCAGAGAACAATGGATTTCCTTAAAACAATTTAGTAATTATATCTAACAATCACAAAATAAATCAATAAATTAGTGAAGACCATTTAACCATAAATTATTAAACAATACTATATGATAGTAAACTAAAGAATAATATTTAAGAGAATAAGTATAATAATTAAGGGAAATTAATTAAAATAATAGTAAATTAAATTAAATTGTTCTGCGTGTCCACTATTGTGTATGCTTTTGAACCCATCAACGTCTATTTATCTTTGTGCTAGCGCCCTTGACGGACGCTTCTGGACAACTTTGTGCTCAAAGCAGCACGAATAACTGCGTATGTGTAAGAGTGATGTCCCAAAGTGCGATGCGTCGAGTTGCGTCGCGTCGTCGCAACGGTTCAACGCATTGTATGCCACATCTGCGTTGCGTATATGCACGACGTCGCAACTCAAGAGGGTACGCACGCCGTCGAAACAAACTTCGAAGCAATAGTTTGCCCCTCTACTAGGAACACTGTTGGTCGTCGCACCGGAGCTTCGACAGGGCAGCGCATCACCCTCCCGCCCGCCTCGTCTCTTGTCCGTCGATCCGGTGAAACGTCGCGTGCGACGACGCAATGCACTAATGTGGCATGGCACAAAATGTATAAGTACGAGTAAAAAGTCGCAGCGTTGACGACGACGCAACACAACGTAATGTACCAATGGGGCCTCACTCTATCGTAGCGTATCGTTCACGTAAAACAGCACAAACTGTTATTTATCTAGGGCACTTATGACAGATTGGATTTATTGTTTATACGCCGAAGAGTGACGCTTTAACGCTTATGATGCAAATACTTTTTCGCAAATAATTATTTGTGCTACGGCCTAAGATGGATAGTCACTTTACCGTCTCTTTCTCGCACCGCTTTCAGTGGATGTGTGAGGGAATGGTGAAGCACGTCTTCATCACACAATCACACTATTACTATAAAGGCGAAAATGTGCGAGTGTGTTTGTGTGTTTGCTACTTCTTCACGCTCAAACAGCTAGACCAATTTTGATGAAATTTGTTATGGAGGTAGACAAGGTGTTGGATTAATACATAGGATTTAATCGTCACCATCATCCATCACGAAGCGGGTATAACCACGGACCACAACAAGTGGAATATAAATTGTGCATTAAAATTCACAGAAACACGCTATAATACATTCGAAGAAGTAAGAAGAACTACGTAAGAAAAACGAAGAATTCGCCGCAAAGTTAATTCATATTATATGCTCGTTTTATAAACGGCATTCAAACAACACGTCTTGAGTTGATTGCGTTACTCTTCTTAGTGGGTTCTGATACTGAAATTCAGGGCAAGGTTATTCATGCAAATGTTTAGGGTAAATAATTGCCATAGACCCCTCGTTAATATTACTAATTAGGCAAATACGATTTATTTGCTACGCTCCTTCTAATTA